>CM038355.1:2530983-3130983 GCA_021464625.1 Proterorhinus semilunaris | reverse complement strand
TGAGTCAATTGCACAAAAGAGAATACTTAGACAATTATATATACCTCAACCTTATTTAATTGTTTTTATTAAAGAAGATTCTCATAAACTTATAACTATAAGGCTATTTTTGGAGAAAAAAACGTCTAAGTGAGAAAACATCTGGAACAAGACATACTGTAGCTTTTCAAACTTATGGTCATTAAATCCAGTAAAATAATCTAAAAAGTGTATCAGTGTGGTCCCACAGACCAGCTGAGATCAATGCCATCTTGATTGTGAAGTGGTGGTAATTTGTCTTTTCCGAGCCACCTCATCACTAATACTGCAGCACGGTCACCTGCCTTTGAAGAGGAAATATGACAATTACAATGGAGAATTGCATTTTGCCTTCATGTTGCGCAGTGACTCAGGCCTCATGACTTCATCAACTCATCCCACCGAAGCAAACGCACTATACAGAATGAGACAGGATTACCGGAAATTAGATTAGCCAAAGAATCTCAAATCCATCATGCTTCTAAACATCTGCTCTGTTGACAAATAAGAAAGCCCTGCCAGCATTGTGTGACAGTGTAATGTAATTACCAAACAAAAGATCATTACATTTCTTTGTGTGTGCGCGCCCTGTTAATTATTTTCCCTAGAGCTATTATGACAATTAACTGACATAGCAATTAATCCTCCGACAATAGAAGCCCCTGTTGTTATGCAGTTGTGGCCAAGTTAGACTTGACGTTAATCAGAATCAGAATCAGAATCAGAATAGGTTTTATTGCCATTGTTTCAGAACAGGGTTCACAAAACAAGGAATTTTTCTCGGTGCAAACGTGCGACATAAAACATATAACACAGAATTAAGATAAAAAATAAGCTAAGAACTTTTAACTACAAGGCTATAGGGGCATGCATAACAAATATTAAATAAATAAGATAAAATAAAGTGACGTGTGGTAAGACAACAACAATTTGACATTGAACAACAGCGGGATTGTATATACAGATGTGTAGGCGTATAAAGTGATATTAAGTGTTATAAAGTGATGAGTGACAGCAGTGGGTCTAAGTGTGGACACACCGCACAGAGCAACAGAGCAGAAACATTCATGAGTTCGTAACTAAGCTACAGAGACTTGTTATTGTTCATGAGTCTGATGGCGGAGGGGAAACAACTGTTCAAGTGGCGGGAGGTATGGGTCTGGATAGACCGTAGCCTCCTGCCTGAGGGGAGAGGGGTGAATAGTCCGTGACCAGGGTGAGAAGGGTCAGCTGTGATCCGACCCACACGCCTCCGGGTCCTGGAGGTGAACAGGTCCTGGAGAGATGGGAGCTCACAGCCAATCACCTTCTCTGCAGCACGCACAATGCGCTGCAGTCGGTGCTTGTCCCGTTCTGTAGCGCCGGGGAACCACACGGTGATGGAGGAGGTGAGGATGGACTCGATGATGGCCGAGTAGAACTGCACCAGCATCTTGGTTGGCAGCTTAAGTTTCCTCAGCTGCCGCAGGAAGAACATCCTCTGCTGGGCCTTCTTGATGAGGGAGCTGATGGTCGGCTCCCATTTGAGGTCCTGGGTGATGGTGGTGCCCAGGGAGAGTCTGTCAGGGCGAGGGGGACGGTGGGGCTGTGTCTTTACTAAAGTCCACGATCATCTCCACTGTCTTCTGGGCATTCAGCTCCAGGTTGTTCTGGCTGCACCAGGACGCCAACCGTTCCAGCTCTCTCCTGTAGGCGGACACATCACCGTCCGAGATGAGCCCGATGAGGTGGTGTCGTCCGCAAACTTGATCAGTTTAACTGACTGGTGACTGGAGGTGCAGCAGTTTGTGTACAGGGAGAAGAGCCAGGGGGAGAGTACACAGCCCTGAGGAGTTCCACTGTTTGTAGTCCGAGTGTCCGAGACGATCTTCCCCAGCCGCACGTGCTGTCTCCGGTCCGTCAGGAAGTCGGTGATCCACCTGCAGAGGGAGTCGGGCACGCTGAGCTGGTAGAGCTTGTCTCGTAGCAGTCCAGAAGGGATGGTGTTGAAGGCAGGGCTGAAGTCCACAAACAGGATCCTGGCGTAGGTTCCTGGTGAGTGCAGATGCTCCAGGATGAAGTGGATGGCCAGATTGACTACGTCGTCCACAGACCTGTTGGCTCTGTAGGCAAACTGCAGCGGGTCCAGGAGGGGGGCGGTGATGTCCTTGAGGTGGGGCAGGACCAAGCGCTCAAAAGTCTTCATGACCACAGACGTCGGTGCCACCGGCCTGTAGTCATTAAGTCCTGTGATCCGTGGTTTCTGTGAAAGGTGCTATATAAATAAAGATCTTCTTCTTCTTCTTAGGGACAGGGACGATGGTGCAGGACGGCACGTGGCATGACACCAGGGAGGTGTTGAAAATGTCTGTGAAGACGGGAGCCAGCTGATCCGGGCAGTGTCTCAGGTTAAATTAAGGCGCTTTATTTGTACAACTGTACTATGAAATTTGTCCTGCATTTGACCCATCCTTCAAAGCCGCTGGGGCAACCCATCAGGAGCAGTGGGCAGCTGCGTGCAACATGCATCTTCCTATTCTGATCTATTAGGCTACATACTGTGCCTGAAGGAAAATGGAAACACGTTTTGCTGGGTTTCAGATCACAAGTTGCGCACATGTGTCAATGGCACTGCTCAGTTGAATGTTTTGATAGAGGACACAAATTCTTGATCCGTCTGTAATAGCATGTTGTGGTGTTGAAGACTCTCCACCAGAAGTTTGATTTATTTGAGCAATTATTATTATTTTTACATTATCACATTATTACACAATAAAAAGGAAAATAACAACTCAAAAGGAGTAGGCCGAAGCAGAAAAGCTTAGAAGTGCCTATCCCATATTCAAAATGGATTTTATCAGCAATATTTTTATCAGAAGGCTCCATATATATCTAGCAGAGGTAAATGGTCACATTTATATAGCGCCTTCTTAGTGCTTTAGGCACTAAAAGCCTGTTACAAAAAAAAAAACACTCACCCATTCACACTCATTCATACACCAGTGTATGCAGACAATGAAGGCAAGGTGGGTGAAGTGTTTTGCCTAAGGACACTTCACCTGCGGGATTCGAACCGCTGACCCTCCGGTCACAAGACAACCTACTCTCTGCGGCAGAGGTGGCAAATCTCTGTCATCATTGTGCATGGTAGACAATTACGTTTTTCTATTCTAATCTATCCTAACTCGTTATCGTTATCCAAGCCATAGCTTTTTAGAATAAAGATGTGTGGAACAATAACATGGTGAACTCATAGGTCATGTATGAAGTCAAGTGCTAAATTGGGATTGCAAGCTGAAAAATAATACAAGCTATTTTTCGGGCGTGTTGGACCCAATTTACCATTTGAAAATGCCTACAGGTATTACAACCACAAATCTGACATGTCAATTAGAGAATTCTGCGTGATTAAACAATGCATTAACAACTCTACTGATTATCTACTTTAGCACGTGGTACTCATTCTGCACCTGAGCAAATGCTTGGAAAATTACCCCCATAGATCTGTAAAACAAAACAAAAATGCAGCATGCTGCTAAAATATTGTAGTTGCAGACGAGGCCTCTTGGGGTGAAAGACCAAAAGGATGGTGGGTAACCAAATGACATTACAGAATTACAAATGGCTTGCTTGAAATGCAGATCAGTCCAGAGGAGGTCACTCAAGATGTGACCATTTCACATCCAATTTGGTCATTTTAATTTCTACATGTGTAACCTTGTTAGTAGCCTATATTATAACGCGGTGATTTGCCGTACTTTACGCACACGCATGCGGGCAATTCAAAGTTAGGTGACCCACATTTGCGCCTATGACCCATCCTTGTTGGTCCATTGTTTAGAGCTGATTCGTAGAAAACCTGGCGACATAATGTTCACAGTTAAAGCCCCGAAGCGGTGGAGACCCACAGAGAGGAGCGTAATTAGTATTCAGGGATTGCGACGTGCGCTCTACTTTGAAGATAAAATCAGTGACATGTTAAATGAGCGGGGACTTGGCGCACTGTTCACCCATTTGTGCCTTGTCACAGGTGGTAAGGCTTGAAGACAGACTAGTGCAAGCCCGTATTCTGCGTCCTCACGGTTAAGTAGGTAAATGTGATTGAGTATTGATCCACGCGGGAACGGCTCACTTTGGCGCAGCGCTGCGTCCTTAGGGAACACCTCTGATGCCTTCAGACACATTCACAGGGTCTAAATAGAAGCTCTACGACCATGTTATTGGTGGCATACTTTCATTCATGACCTTCAGCCGTTGTTGAAGCAACAGCGCCCCTCTGTGGACACCACAAGAACACTTCTTAATTGTTCTGTGGGATTTTATTTTGACACTGCAAATTGTAGCGAAAAAAGGGAGCAATGTCTGTATGTAAAGTGGAAAAGTAAAGATAGACACCATATTCAGTTTAGATTTTTATTCGCTCATTTAGAAACACTCATTTTCATCTTTGTCAGAAAGAACCAAGACTTTCTGTAGTCTAAATTTTGAAGCTATCCCGTTTGGAGACCAGCTCAGGTCCACATAGCCCCTCACACACTTATACAGTACATATAGACTTGTACACACCAACTCTCCCTCCACTCCTGCATTCCTCAGGGTTCAACAATGAGAGATGAATCATAGCAACACCTTAGCAACGCTGCTTACAGCTGAAACAAAAGAAGTCGCGGCAGTGCCAGTGCGGAACAAGCTCTATTTGCTATTGCATTGGTGAAGTTCACATTTGAGCGTATCAATATGATAGGAAGACCCTGAAATAAGCTGATGCTGGATGTGCTGGCACTGAAGCACTGTATTTACAAAGGGCCTGATCAGCCGCACTCACACTGGTTCAAACATGCTTCTCAGAAGCAGTGAAATGGTCACATGTCCTAGACATAGTAAATATGACAGCAAAAAGCAAGATACACCATATATAGAGATAAGTAAGGACATTAATAACTTTAAAATAACATTTAGATACATTTAAAATAGTGATCTAAATCTAACAGTGATATTAACATCTTTTGTTCAAAACTGAAGCTTATGGACCCAATGAGAGTTCCCCCTTTGTTAGCGCTGGTTCGTGCCACATTGTACTGGACCCAGTCATTTTGAAAGGATTTGCATAGAAAGCTTTGTCTAAGTGCATAAAAACATGGGGGAGAGGTTATTTTGGCAAATGATTGTTTCTGTTAGCCTACTACTTAGTTCTATTGCTATAGTACATATAAATATATTTCACTAAATAATATTGAAAAAATATAGCATAAAATATTTTTTAAACAAAATAATATAATAAAACCCGACTTTAATAGGACAATAGAAACATGGCTAGGATTACTTTTGGTTTTGTTTACAATTCTCTTAAAAGGAATATGAAACATAATTCTAAAACAAAGACAATAATATGCTAATAATAAATCATGAATATTCTTGATAAAACACTTTTAATTTTAGATTGCTTTATTCATAATAATGATAATAATAATAATACCTCACTAAAGCCATTTTCTGTATAGATGACGGTTATCCAGTACATGTGGCACGGTGTAGCTCAGAATGGCTCAGCAGCAATATGATGGTCTCCTGGTCACTGTCCAAAATACACCTGTGGACATTTGAGTCTCTCTCTCTGTCCAACAGTCTGTCACGCTGAAGAGGCAGTGTCCCCAGAGACAGAGCTTGATTTCTGGGTCAGAGTTTTGCTTCAGGACTCTGCGCTGGATCATTGGTCTGAAAGGAGGACCGGACCCTCTGGGCCTCATTTATCAAGAGGTGACCAAAAGCTTTATTGTACCATTCTGGAGATCTTCCCCTGAACAAAGAAACATACAACAAAAAAACATCAACATGAGGCAACTCAAAACGTAGAGCAACTGGATCATGAAATAAAGTAGTATTAGTGGTACTTGGGTTAGTAATGATCGACATCCTCATATGGAAAAGGAAGACAGTTTAAGAAAACCTATTGATGAGAAGAAGAAAATATACATGTATGAACTAGGGATGTCCCGATCAGGATTTTTTGCCCCCGAGTCCTAGTCATTTGTTTTTGAGAATTGCGCGATACCGAGTCCCGATCCGATACCTAATATATATATTTTTTTTTTATTAAGAAAATGTATTGTTTTCATGCATGGTTTTGGATATAAAGAGTAACTCTACTTAGTCATTTTTTTCTCAAGTAAGCAAGACTATTAGTCTTTACAGTGTAATATAATTTTACACAGAGGGTGATCTAAAATCCCATTCGTTACTAAATGTGTTTGTTAATTGGCAATAATGTTATATTGTATGAAAACACGAGATGCTGCTTGTATCACTGTAACTGGAATGTAAATTGATTTTGAATATGGGAGTAGGCACTTATAAGCTTTCTTGCTTCGGCCTACTCCTTTTGAGTTTTTGTAACTTTATTTATTTTATTTTATGCACTGCAACAATGCTAATGTAAATAATGTAAATAATCACTCAAATAAAATCAATCAATCAATGAAAACAAAACTTGTACAAAACTGCCTGGCAGTCCAGTAGAAAAAACACAGCAGTAATGTGGCTAAACAGTTAAATAACATATATATTTGGCCAAAAGCTAAATGTGCCATGTTAACTTGATTACAGTCTAAAATAAGATAGGGTGACCACATTTCTAGCCTGAAAACCGGGACGGGGTCGAGGTCCACGCGCACATTGCACCGTCCGCCGAGCTGTGCGCGCGCGGCGTCCACCGTGGCGTGGGCGTGTATTTTACTAAAGGCTTAACACAACCAGAGGAGTGAAAACAAGCGCTTCTTCCTCAATTCACCGAATTGAACGAAGAGAGGAGGCAGTGGTTTAGGTTATTAATAGAGACAGAAGTTTCCCCTCGTCTTTCAGCGTATTTGCTCTCGTCCCTGTCCATCACTGACATCTCCGCAGAAATGCGAGGAGGGTTTCTCCGCTCAGTGCGGGTCTGAGTAGCCACGGTTCAATCACATGTGGCGGTGATAAAAACAGTTACTTCTTACCGCTCTCTCCCCGTCCTGTCTTCCCGTCCGTTCTTACTCCTCGCTTAGCCTACAGTAAACTCTGCACGGGTTATAGGGGATGTTGTTATTGTTCTCCACTTGTGTGGATCTGGCAATTTCTCAGACGAAGGGGGGACACGGACTGAGCGGATGGTGCGAGCGATTTGACGCAGCCAGGTGGAGTGAGTGACAGAGGCGCTGGGCCAGGGGGAGAGGACAGAAAGTGGTTCGCGATAGCTCGAAATCTGATCAAAAGTAATGAGAACCTGCGTATATATCCGAGTCCTGATCGGGAGCTAATGTCCGATTTCGATCAAGTCTGTAACCACGTGATCGGGCCAGATTTCCGATCACGTGATCGGATCGGGACATTCCTAGTATGAACTCCTACCTGAGATCCACTCTGCAGATGTGCGTAAGCCTGGTGCGCCCCGACCCGCTGGGCTCCAGGAGGTATTGAGACTCCAGCACCACCCCTCGCACTGTCCCGGTCCGGGGGCTGTCCTCATGGTCCACTGATGCACACACCAGAGCACACGAGCCTCTGCACAGTTCTGTACGCCAAGACCTGAGACACAAGGAAAGCCAGACGGAAAGCTTCTGTTAGCAAAATGTGTAGTATGGGAGTGTGCTTTTAATGATAACGTTTAAAATCAACTCCGTATATGTGTAGTATTGCTAAATGAATTTAACAGTGCAGGGAATATGCGTGAGGAAATTCTAACAAGAGAGGCTTAAACTGTCAGAGTAATGAGTGAGGTGCAAATTTGTTAAGAGTAAATGGGGTGATTGACTGAGAGACATATAGATAGCAGGAAGTTATCCTGAGTGACACACAGGGAACAAGAAGAAGTGGGAGTGGGCGTTATGGCAAATATCATTTTCTTAGCGTCTTGGCCATGTTTCTGGTTATGTCATGTTTCTTGTACACAGCTTTGAATCACCTTGAAAGATAATTAAAGCTATCTGATTCAATTATATATCGTCATATCTGCCAGCTCGAGGAGCAAGGTAAGAAAAACAGTCGTCCAACTTGAATTTCCATAAAAGCTTGGCCTCTTCCCAGTGTATCCATAAATGTCATGGACTACTCAACTGTTTAACCAGGAGACGCACAACTGCAATGAGAACACAAGTAAACAGCATTATATTTTACCGTAGTACCACGTAGTCAGAGCTCGACTGAGGCGCCATGTTGCGGCAGGAATACTGAAACACATCCGTCTGTTTGTCCAGAGTCTCCAGGACCTTCTCCTGCAGTAGGTCGGTCTGCCACAGGGGGCGCTCTTTCAACAGTCGATCCAGCACCTCTCCGGGACTCGCTGAAACTTCGACACTTATCCGCCAGCGCCGAAGCGGGTTCCCATCTCCCACCTCAACAGAAAAGATAATAAGTGTGAAACATAGAGACACGGTGCGACCTAAAGAATGACGTGTTCTTTTTCTACTAATAAAGTATTTAATAAAGTATTGGAGCTCCTATTTATGGAAAGAATTCTACCTTGTTCTTGTTTGAGAGCACAAAACATGATATGTTTTTGTGTTTGATCAATATGAACAAGGGCTCGGCATAATGAGACTGTCAAGAGCTGATCCAACGATGTTTGTCTACAGCAATGCAGGAACTGTACCTTTTTGAAGGATAGCTCTGTGTGGTCGGTGGTGGGGCGGGACACCCAGCCTTTGCTCTTGTCTTTGGCCTCTTTCAACAGATTTTGGATCAGGTTTTCGACGTGTGTATGATAAGACGCTTCCTCATCCTCCTCTTCAACGTCCACGTCCACATCCTCCTCGTGTGTTTTACCCAGTTCGTCCAGAGGGGGCGCAAGCAGCTCAGCCTCCATGTAGGAGTTTCGGGACTGGGTGACCATCTCTTCTGGGACCTGGACAGTGTTCAAAGTACATGGAATAAATGTGTAAATAAGTAACAACAAGTACATTGAACCAAGTAACCAAAAAGTAAATAGTAAAAAATATACAAAGAAACAAATTATAAATGTCAAACCTGGAAGAGGCGGTGGCACTCAGCGATCATATGTGCCAGACCCTGGGTGGCGGCCAGGTTCTCATTCAAGTCTTTCTGATCCGGACGTCCTGTGGTGTACTTCCTCTGGATAGATCTATAGACAAAACACACAGTATGCTTGTGTTACAGAAATATCACAACATACTAATACACTTTAACACTAATCTCACACTAGGTTATTATTGTATTGTGGAGACACTGTAACCAAGCAATTTCCCCCGTGGATGGAGTCTACGGTTGGACAAACCTTGGTGACAGAGTATCATTCTTCAGTAAACTCAGGTGAAACAGCGATGGTCCCAAACAAACAGCTAAGTTCATAGGAGTCATCTGGTTCTCCTCCACCATCGAAGTCACGTCACGGAGGAAATACAGGAGTGTCTGCAGCACCTCTCTGTTTTCATCCGGCATCAACAAGATGGCCGCCCTGACAGCTTGCAGTCTCTGCTCCTTTGGCACATCTACAACAATGACACAAGAACAGATCAACCAACACAGAATGAGAGCCTCTTACAGTGTATACAGAGGAAGAATCTGTATACACTGTATACTCTGTTCATAGATGTCAGAATAGGCACAAGATGTGCACTGATATATGTCAAGGGTTAAAGTGGCTCTTTTTAGAGATGGCATTCTTGATTGAATAAACGACTGAATAATGATTAGCTCAAAAAAAAGTCTCCTGTTAGGGGCCCTAAAAACAATTAACTTCTTGGTGCAATCAATGAATCTATCTACGATGTAAAGTATACAGAAGGACAAACCACTTTTCTGGGAGACCAAAGCACCATGCAAATTACTACTATTTTCTAATAGAAAATGGTATGCCAATGTACACCTGCATTACAATAAAACACCACTAGAATATAATCTGGATGAAAAATCAAATATAAAAATCAAAACAGCTCCAATGTTTCATACATAACTTACATTGATAAATATGCAGGAAGGTTTCTCCCAGTTTGCTAGTGAGGAGAGGTTCAGGTAAGTCCCTGAAAAACTGTTTGATCATATCAGCCACATCGTAGGCGGACTGGTCCTCATAGCTTACAGAGTCCGGTGACACCTCACACTGCTGCCTCAGAGCATGGATACGAGACTTCACTCCAGATTTACGAAACAGCCCAACCTTCAGAGGAAGGAAAACAAGTCAATTAGTCACCAGCTGTCAACCATTCGAAGTGTAAATAATGGAGCAAAACATATCTTTAATGCATTAGCTCTTCTTGTAAAAAGCAGTTTTGTTGTTTTACCTGGTCCAGACAGTACGATTTGAGGTGGCCGAGGGCCTGCTGTAAGCACACAGGGAGAGGAAACCCACAGCGCTGGACATGTACGATCAGGGGGACTCCAAAAACACACTTCTCTTTGTAGTCGGGCACCTTCATGCGCTTCATAAACTTGGGCACAGACCTGCGAGCCATACGCACACAACAATTAGACAAGTGTCATGGGATGGATTGCCGTCTATGCTCGTCATTACGGGACATTCCTGGAGCAGGCCGGTCAACGAAGTATCCCTCGTGGGTATAATAAATGCACAGGTTGTTAACAAAACAAAGATGTGGCTGTGTTTGGCTGGACGTGAAGGCTGGAGCTGTGAGCTAAAGAAGTCCAGATCTCTTCCTACACACTCCTACACACACTGGCATCTCAAGTGACGTAACATGCACGGACCGTTTTCGTGCCAACAAACACTTAAACCGGCCATAAGCACATCCTGGAATGTAAATAACCTAAAACAAATGCCAGGTGTATACCACTAAAGTGATGTGATAGAAGACTCTCTCTTCTCTTTTGAGTGGGTTTTTTCACTATTTGGAATAAATCGACACTAGAATAATGCTCCCACTACTTATGACAGTTTGTAGCCATTGTCGTGTAAGGGTGGTTTACCATTTCTAAGTTAGGGGTCTCCTGCCTCTTTTCCGAGCTTTTGTGAGCTAGTTTTGTAACTCTTTCAAATGTTGATTGCAAAGTAAAGTCAGCAATTGGAGGTAGAGGTGTTACGATTGCAATTTTTTTTGAGTCACGATTATTGTGAGAGAAAATATTGCGATTTTACGATTATTCACAATATTTTTAGTTGTTCTCTTTTTATTATTCAATGTAGGCCTATTTACTTTAATAGGCCTACATTGAATAATAAAAACAAGGTCAACTTACTACTTTATAATGACCATAATTATCATTATCAACTATATATCATTAGGCCACAAGCTAGGCTAGGTTTTATGTTCTCAAAAGTTATGCTGCTGCTTAATTATTTGTCAGATGTTTTGATGAACAGAGAATGAAACGTGTTTACGACTAAGGAGACTCTTTTGAACAGCGGATTTCCACATGTGCGCGGTTTCACTTTCCTTTCTATTACACTGAAGCAGAGTGGAGCGCGTTGCTTTTTGTTTACATCCTGAACCAGTTGTGGCGGCTATTTCTGAACATTTGGACAACTTTTTTGGGAAGTATGCAGTTTGTTACCTTGACATGGACATTTACAGCGACGGATTATCGCCAAGATGTTGTTTATATTCGACGTAGCCGATATCAGCGCCTTTTGCTGCAACTTTCTGACGACACGATTTGCATGACAAATGTCCATCAACAACAACAACGCCTTGGTCATCTTTTGGATCCTAAAGAGGTCCCACTCTGCTGACTGCAATCGATTTTGGGTGGATACAACAATGGAGGAGAGCGTCCTTCTGCCTTGCCTATCTATCAGTGAGTTTACGCGCCGTTTATGGCGTGCAGAGGCTCGTACGTCAGCTTGAAAACTATCAGCGGTAAACCGTGGCTTCTAAAATTCTTACAGATAACCTACCGCGTCCTTTTATAATCGTGGTAATCGTAAAACCGGTTAATCTTGACATCCCTAGTTGGAGGGCATGTACGGTAAGTGTCTCAGGTCGACCGATATGGGTTATGCTAGGGCCTATGCTTTGGGATTTTGATTGGCCAATGCTGATAACACCGATAGTTTTAGGCAATATTTCTTTTTAATGCAGGGGCTGCTTTATTAGGAGAATAGGGCTGATTATTCAAAATCAAGCAGAGGAGCCTCATAAATCTACAAACTTTTGACAAATTTTCACCATGATTTTTCTCAGTTCCCCTGAGGCCTAGGAAGTTGCAGAGGGTTTAAGGCTCTGACAGAGTTTTTTCCAATGCAAAAAAAGGAAGTTTCCATCATCGGCATTAAATCGGCCAACAGCCGATATAGTAAAATACCCATATACCTCTAGTAAGTGTGCAATCGTTTACACTCACCATGTCCACCCGTGTTTGTTGGACATGGAGTATTTCTCCATGATGGCAGTGAGTCGGAGTAAAGAGAACTTCTGCAGCAGACTGAGCTGTCCGGCCGACTGACTGCTGATGTGAAGAGATGAGGAGAGCTGGTTCAGATCATCTGATGTCCGAAAACTGGGCCACCGGAGCCTAAAAACAAATTACAATTACCGACCACATTGAACTAAGGCTAAGAGAGTACACTGATTATGAATTACTGGTTGAGCACCAAGCACTTGCAAATGTGGCTTAAATCTAACAGTAATTCAGCTAATAATTATGTTTTTGAGGTTATTTTACAGTATCATTACTTTTTCATGCCCTTTGTATTGGCTAAAATATAAACAAAATAATAAATGTTCTACTCCTCACCGTGGTCTTGTGAGAGAAGCTCCCACCCCAGAGTCACGTCTCTCTCGGCTCGTCCCAGTGGAGTCCGTGTCATTTAGAGACACTCCGTCCCTGTCCCCTTCGCTCGGGGTGGTCCTGTCTTCGCCCTCCTCCTCCCCCATGTCCCCCTCAGGCAGGACGCTGCGGCTCCAATGGTCCACAATCTGCTGCAGGCCGCTCACGTGCTGAATAATGTCGTCCAAATGAGGAAACAGGTTGTCCTCTTTCTCTAAATCCAAAAGATCACCTGTGCTGGCGTATAGGTGTGATCCAGGCACATTGTCGTAAACGCTGACCCTGCTGCCTCTTGGTGCCCCGGGACATGGCTTAGACAGGGGTTTACCCAACCAATGTTGGGTCAGTCCATTTTTAGGAGCTTCAGTCTGAGGACTATTGTCCCCAGAGGCGGGTGCGAGACTCTCAATAGATAGTGCTTTTGGGAAAGTGCCTGGTTTATGGTCTTTGGGGATGTGGATAAGGAGGTTTTCATAAGAGTGGAACTGGTTTTTCCCAAAATGTGCCTGTCCTTCTGTCCTTTTGCCTTGTGAAGGCATCTCCATGTCCTCCAAATACTTACTGCTCCTCTTATTAGCTGTGCGTGGTTTGGAACAGGCCGTCCCCTTCAAAACAGGGGTCACAGTCTCAACATTGGGGGGGTCTACTGTTGTCATGTCTTTATTGTTGCTATCAGGACTGACAGAGCCGCTATTGTCAATGTTTTGGTGACTGAGTTTGCTGCCATTCTCTAACTGGCTGATGGGCGTGCACTGCAGCACCTGTAACGCCCGCGGCTCCTCCCCATGAAGGACTGGCCCGCTGATCACCAACGGCGGCCTGCGATTCACGCTCTTCCTCCTCGTCGACGGCCCCCACGTCCGCATCAACTCCATCTTCCTCAGGAACTCCTTGGCTTTACTCCGCCCCCCCTGGTCGTGCCTTTTGATCGGTAGCGAGTTGTAGTGATGAAGTTCCCGCGGGGGCTGGTAGGAGGCCGACAGAGACGCCATGGATATCGAATCGGGCATGGCTAACGTCGAGTCCTCACTGTGGATTGAAGATATTTCCGCAATCTCCTGCTCACTCAGGTCTGTCAAGACGCTCTCGCTGCTCACTGTGCTGTGAAGGCCCGCCCCCTGCCCCCTCGGACCGCCCTCATTGGCCGAGTCTAGCAGGAAGTCTTGGAGGCGCGACCATCTGCGGCTGCTCCACTCGAAAGTCCACCGCTTACTGATCGCCAGCGGGTCATCGTCATCGGAGTCCTCTCCCTGGAGATACAAATTAATGAATGTTAGGTATGACGAAGTGTGAAAGCCACTGGAAGCGCTAAAAGCCCCAGGCTTTTACTGAAGTCGAGGCATGTTGCATTTCTGCCTGGTTCATTTGGAAATAACAGGCTACAAGTTTGGAAAGTGAATGAATTATGGCTTACTGCGGCACTTTGAGAGATCTGTCAAAATAAAACCAAGCCTTATTATTGATATGAAGTTCCTTAACAAGTAACTTAATATGTTTTGCCTAATCTCTGTAAGTTAGTGTTATTAATATTGACAGAAAGGCTATATTATTTCAACTGCTCCTATTTAGTTGTATGGTTTATTTTAACAAGTCAAATAAATTATTAATGTAGCTCAGTTCCAATGCAAAGTGTTTCCTTATTCTTATTTATATTCCACATTTACTGTAGATTGGAAAACTATCTTGCCAACTCTGCCAACATACAAACAAACCTAAGTACACAAATATTTAAAATGACAAAATACAAATGAAATAAATACATATATTGAATTTTAAATATTACAACACTGACAATTAGGGATGTTCCGATCTGACCACGTGCTCGGCAATCGGGCCCGATCACGTGGTTAAAGACTCGATCTGAATCGGATATTACCTCCCGATCAGGACTCGGATATATACGCAGGTTCTCATTACTTCTGATCAGATTTCGAGCTATCGCGAACCACTTTCTGTCCTCTCCCCCTGGCCCAGCGCCTCTGTCACTCACTCCACCTGGCTACGGCAAATCGCTCGCACCATCCGCTCAATCCGTGTCCCCCTTTCGTCTGAGAAATTGCCAGATCCACACAAGTGCCAGGGAGAACAATAACAACATCCACTATAACCCGTGCAGAGTTTACTGTAGGCTAAGCGAGGAGTGAGAACGGACGGGAAGACAGGACGGGGAGAGAGCGGTAAGAAGTAATAAACAGCTGTTTTTATCACTATTACACCGCCACATGTGATTGAACCATGGCTACTCAGACCCGCACTGGGCGGAGATGTTTCTGTCCGTGACGGACAGAGACCAGAGCCCGGCCCGCTGCGCTCTTACGTGCGCAAATACGCTGAAAGACGAGGGGAAACTTCTGTCTCTATTAATAACCTAAACCACTGCCTCCTCTTTTCGTTGTCTTAAGCCTTTAGTAAAACACACGCCCACTGTAGAACGCCACGGTGGACGGTGGACGATGCACTGCGCACGCGGACCTCGACCGTCTCGGTTTTCTAGCTGGGTCCGGGATATGTGGTCACCAGTGTTAGGAACGTTACTTTAAAAAAGTAATTAGTTATAGTTACTCACTTGTTGTTCCAAAAAGTAACAGAGTTAGTAACTGGACTACTCTATAATGAAAGTAACTCGTTACCAGGGAAAGTAACTATTTGCGTTACTGTTAAAAAGATTTTTTTTTTTTTGCAGTTTTCAAAAGTCAGTTGAAATGAGTAGAACAGACAGGTGTTTGTATATGTACTATCATGTACAAGATGTTCATAGTAACTGAATGAACTGAATGGGGGGTAGAGTAGAGGGGGAGCCTCTGTGTCTGAATGGTAGTGACCAGTATTTGTGCCGCTGTTTTATTAATGTAGGAATACGGCCGTATTCAAAGAGAATGGGGAGGAACAGGAGTAAAAGAAACATGTGCTAACGCAGCCAACGATCAGGGCAGACTTTTCAGGCAAAACGTAAAACAATTATCAGCAAATATAAGGTTAAATGTCCCAACAGAAAGTTATCGGCCTGCTGTCTCTCTGGAGTAGAGAACGGGGAGAGAGGAAGAAGAAAATGCGTTGAGAGGGGGGGGGAAGACGCGTCTTTGGGTTAAAAATAAGTTCCAACACTAGATCAATGATCATCAACTCGATTGTCCCGCGGCCGCCCCGCGCTGTGGGGATGACGAGCCGCGGGTCGGGGACACACGTAGTTTTTGGAGCAGAGAGCACGAGCTCTGCACACACAGGCAGCGTGAGTCTCCGTTAGACTCCGCCCCCCCCTCTCCGCTGCTCTCCCCATGCTGACACCGCGGAGCTCATTCAGTCCAATTGTAACGAGCCACTTTGTTGACCCAGTAACGATAACGGCGTTGTAACGACGGGGAGAGTAATGAATTAGATTACTCAGTTACTGAAAAAATAACGTCGCTACCTAACGCCGTTCTTTTAAACGGCGTTATTCCAATCACTGGTGGTCACCCTATCTTCATTTAAAGAGACTGTAATCAAGTTAAAATGGCATTTAGCTTTTGGCCAAATATATTGCGTTATTTAACTGTTTGGCCACATCACTGCTGTGTTTTTTTCTGTACTGCCAGTTTAATACATTGCAGTGTACAAAAAAGTTATTGCCCAAGTTTTGTTTTCATTGCCAATCAACAAACTTTACACTGTAAAGACTAAACGTCTTGCTTACTTGAGAAAAACAGACTAAGTAGAGTTACTCTCTATATCCAAAACCATGAATGAAAACAAGTTGAATAATATTGTTTTTTCTTAATTAAAAATATATATATATTAGGTATCGGATCGGGACTCGGTATTGGGCAATTCTCAAAATCAAATGACTCGGACTCTGGAGCAAAAAAAAATGATCGGGACATCCCCACTGACAATGAAGTGTTTTCCTTTCAAATCAGCAGCAGTAACAGTGGTAGCTTTAACAGACACAACCAGACTTACTTTCTTCCTTTGATGGCTGACATCCAGCTTCATGGAGGCGCACTTGTTCAGTGTGTTGAGCCGCCTACAACACACACACACACACACACACACACACAAAGAGACACTTCAGACCCAGAGGAGCTGGTGGGACGGATCAACTGTTTCCATCATATGGCATATGCGCTTCTCCCCGTGTTATCTGCTCCTCTTCACTGGCACCTTCGCCCCTGTCCCGCTGAGCTGCTGACAGGACGACTGCCTCTGCTCTTTGATCTTGTTCAGTGGCTTCACCCCTCCGCTCCACACACGCCGTCTCCATCAGCCTCCTCCCTCTATCTGTCCCAAGATCCTTACACCAAGTCCCACAGAGCAACTGCTCTGTACCCTCAGCTCTTTGCCCCTCCACTACTCTCCCTCTTCATCTGTCATGCAGCTGCTCCTGGGACTGTCCACATATCTGTTGTGTTTATTCCCAACTTCTACACTGTTTTAGCTGTATTTGAAATCTCAAAAAATGCAGCTCCAGGTGTCCCCCCTCGACACCCCCTGCCTTGTCCCGGCTTCACTCCGAATGTCCCGTCTCAGCAGCCCCCTCCCTCCCTCTGTGCGACCCCTAGAGGCCGTGACCAGTGGTGGACAAAACCAGCCTTTTAAGATCAGATCGTAAAAACATGTCACGGTGCGGAATGAGACGCCTGTCATTTGAGAGGAGGATGTTCTCTTTCATGATCTGTTTACTTTCTCAAACTGCGTGACACAAAGCTGCTTATTAACCTCCATGAAATGCATTTTGAAGGTGTCAAACTGCACTTTTTTCCCTTCTACTTAAATACATTGTGGCTAAATACGGTGTTAACTTGAGTTGGATCTTTGGTTTCAATGCATTTCAGCTTTTCCCTCCAAAATCTATATCTTTAGTGATTCTCAATATGTGAATGCAACCTAAAGAAAGGCTTTGTGACCCAATTATTCAATTCATGGATCCAGTCAAGTCTGAGACACTAAGATATGAACTTACAGAAGGTTTTAGTTAGGAGGGTTGAGTTCTGGATACGAGAGTCGTACAGTGCAGCTACATGATTTGTGCACGGTGCAACAGTAGCTCCTCACGGTACAATTTAAATATAAAAGGTAGCTTCATAGCAAAGGGAGGTAATTAGGAGTGTGTTTTACAGCTCCTGGGACACTTTTCAAAGATCTGTCTTCTCGGAGAATATAGCTGTCAGGAGTCACTAACACTGCAATTACCGCACCCGCCTTTCCCCCCGCGGAGCCTCAGATAAATCGGGGAAAGCACGGGAGCAGTGGAATGACAAGATCATAGCTGAAGTGTGCAAGAAAGGGGGACTTTAAACCAGTCAAAAGGCAGCCGGCAGTCTAGGCTGGCATCCCGTACACTCCTACCCAATTACCCTCCACAGCCCCCCGAGGGACCTGGCTCTTTGAATGGGAGATCAGAGTGTGGTGGAGCGGAGGGAGGTGGCCAGATCAAAGGCCCACAGCTACTGCGCGAGACTGGGATGGGGTCTTCATTACGGACCTGGGTCAGACTAAACCTGGTGATTAGCAGTTAGCGGTGAGCGAGTGGACACTGGTTCCTGGAGAGGCCTGAAGGACTGAGGGGAAAAGGGAGATGATTTTTTTTACTGGAAATGACTGGGATGGAGGAGAGTGAGATGTCTGTCTCTGGATACATGACCACAGGGCATATCATATATTTACTTAAACTTTAATTCATTCATTCATGTGCTGTAGTGCTCCTGCCATGCCTTTAGATGTAGCTGCTGTCTATACTTATACCTCTTACATTTCTAGGAAGTGTCATGAAATACATAAGCAAACTATGTGCATAATCTGTTTAGCCTATACTACACATTTATACATGATGATGAATGTTTCTTTTGTTGTAGTTTGCTTGTTCTCACCGACACAGTGGCTCCACCAAATCTCGGTCCAAGAAGTCATGGTCCTTTTTCACAGAGGAAATGTCAATTGGAAACTGTGCATCTACAGAGAGTGAGGGGGAGAGAGAGAGAGGGGGGGAGAGGGGGAGAGAGAGAGGGGGGAGAGAGAGAGGGGGGGAGAGAGGGGGACAGAGAGAGAGAGAGGGGAGAGAGAGAGAGGGGAGAGAGAGAGAGAGAGGGGGGGGAGAGAGAGAAGGAGAGAGAGAGAGGGAGGGGGAGAGAGAGAGGGGGACAGAGAGAGAGGGGGGGGAGAGAGAGAGAGAGGGGGGGAGAGAGAGAGAGAGGGGGGGGGGAGAGAGAGAGATTATCTTAAGCAGATTGCTGTTTTGATGTGAGTGACTGACAGGAGACATCCGTAAATGCCTAAATAGACTGTAAAGTCAGCCGCTGCTGTAAACACCTGTTAGTGGCGCTTGAGGAACACATCCTCAAAGCATTCTTAAAATATCTTCACACACAATGACAAAATTACTCCAGGATTTTGTTTCACTGTTTCAGCAGCCGGACAGATTGACCATATTACGGGGGCTCACAGTGGATCTAAGCAGGCATGCGTACAGACAGTGATATCTCAGAGAGTGAGTACTTATTACTGAAGAGGTTTTCCTGTCCAAAAAAAGTTGTGCTCAGCGGCAGGAAAGCTATAGGGATGACTTTTGGCTGAATACCAAACATGTACTGTATATGTAAGCATGTGACGCCCAAGTAAGAAGAGCAATACAAGTATATCGAGTACCATCATAAGACCTGCCTTTGTGTTTTACCCTAGAGAGTTGAGATTAGAATAGACATCCACAAATGTAGATCTTAATATTTTTTTGTGTGGGGGAATATACAAATACAGTATCTGCCATTATGATTATGTGATTATGTGTTAATACATTTTGTTTTATTGAATTGTCTCTTCTATTCATGAAGATCTACACTTGCTTTATTCAAGTGGTGGGATACAATTTGTTTCATCCTTTAATATAATGTAAGACATTGTAAAGATGCTTGTGTGCTGTAAACTCAACAATGTCAGAAATGCGTAAATAAGGAATGTTCGAAATAAGTTTGGATCACAATTAACCATTTAAAACGCTCCCTCTTTTACTATTTGTGAACACACAAAAAAGACTAGGTATAGGGCCTTTAAATTGCATTGTTCACGAAAAAAATACAAAAACAGTAAAGTTTTCTTAGTTCTTCAAAGGCTGGGATTGAGTATTATGTCTATTCACAGTACAATCTGTGGATATAATGTAGTTTGGGTGGGAGCGCAGTTCAGATAAATAGGAAAAAAAAGGTAGATGAGAGAAAGAGAAATGCAGAGAGTCCAAGCAGCGATAACAAGGCCTTTCCCATGACCCTCTTTAAAGGCAGGAACTGATGCCTGGAAATAGCACGGGACGTCCCGAAGAGATGGAGAGATGGAGGAGGAACAGAGAGCCCATAAAGTTATATAAAATATACTTGTAAATAAGCTGTAGGGATGTTTACGTGGCTGTTTGTGTGAAATACAGTGGGTGTGTGTTACCTTCATAAAGCTGGGCGTACTGGGGAAATCCAGCCGCTCTGAGCCAATCACACGCCTCCTTCGCCTCAATCTCTGTAAGGAGAACAAGATAAGTTAAGTTTACAGGAAATAATACAGTAAATGCTTTTTTATTTTTTAATACAGTACCGGTTTGGAAATGCTTGTTTTTTCTTTTATTTCAAAACTATTTACATTGTAGATTCCCACTGAAGGCATTAATTTATGAACAAACACATATTAAATTGTTTTAGTATGTTTCAAACATAAAAAGTTGAAACAGAAATGGTTTTCACTTAACAGATTGTTGATAAAAATTTCAGGAACGACCTTATAAAGCTCACTAAGAAAATGCAACAGTATTTTTGTGGCATAAACAACACTTGATAAGGTATAAGTGAAAGTTCAGTAGTAATTTCAAAGTCATTTCTGTTGAATAAGCAATTTAAAATAGAAGGCTGATTCAAAAACTGTAAAGGAAAGGAAACGTTCACTCTAAATATGGCTAAACACACAAATAATTAATTATAATTAGTCTTTACAATGTGTAAGTCTTTTTTTAAACATTTATACCATTCAAGTTACATGTTAAGCATGTGGGGGTTGAAAGTGTAGCTGTTGTGCGATATAAAAATGAAACAGGACAGGCTATAAGTGTCAGGCAAAAGAATAATTCTGAATTGTGAAAGAGAAGTAAAAATGGTTGACCCCGTTACCAATGGTGACAATGCACACAAGCAAATATTGAAAACTACAATAAACACAAATCTAAAATATGCTTCTGTGTGATTCTCCTGCAGATGTTTCACGCATACTTTTTAACGGCCTCTACAAACGGCACCACAGCCCATTAGCGCCGCAAGAGATTTTATTGCCATTTTCCACAGGCATATGTAACGCACGACGCACGTTTACTCAGGTCTGGTCTGGTTTATGAGAAGGCACTGAGTTTACTGCTAAAGATTGGAGGATTGTAACTAAAAAAACAACATTCTATAAAGCAGCAGGGAGGATTCAACATTGCTACAGCATAGAGGTTCATTCATACATGCGAACAACCTGAATAAAGCGCAGTAGTCGTAGCAAAGCAGCAAACCTACAGCCTCTCAGTCAGTCTCTCTCACTTGTCTCTGTCCTACACACACATTTTACCTCCTCGGTTCAAAATGACTGAGCTGACAAACAGGGCCAAAGTTCTGTGTTGGCAGCAGAGTAAAATCCCCTTTGTCAGAGACGGGAACATGGAGAGGAAATCATGCTTTCACCACAATCCGGCAATTACATCTCTCTCTTCCCACATTCTCCGCATAACTCCAGCATTTAAATCATACATGTAACATCGCCAGGGTTAAAATAGACCGTCGCGAGACAAAAATATAGTCCCTTTTCAGTCCGTGGTATGCAGTTTTAGCAGCGAACTTACTTGGAGCCCTCATTGTTCACAGATGACATGCTTCTTGCTGTTGCCGTTAGCTCGGTTTCCTGTGCGTCCCGGACCGGCTCCATCAGACTGTGCTCCTTCTTGCTCAAACTCTGTTTACAACTGCCCCTCAGCCGCCCCATGCAGCGACGCTCTGCCCTCTAATTCCCAACCCAAAACCCTCACGAGTCCAAACCTACAATATCTGCAACTTTTACACCTCCTCCTGTCCTCGATAGCACTTTCAAAGAAGCCTGCTTGTCACTGCATTACAAAAAACTATTATATCATGGGACTGGGCAATGTGAGTTGATCAGCCTCATCCAGGGGTCCCAAACACATAACTTTATCCTGATTCCCTGAGTCGAATGTTGTTTAAGACATTTAACCTGTCAAAGAGAAAGTACAACGAAGAGATAAAAAAGCAATAGTTTAAAACCATGTATTACTATGACAAGGCTGACATCACTTAAAACCCATGGATAGGACTGAATAAGTCTGTTTTATTTTTGATATGGATACAGTTGTTTTTTTCTGATATATGCCAAATAAATATATAAAGTTATTTTTATTAAAAAAACAAATAAGTAAGATTTATTGAATAATAGCTGTTTCTTTATGAATAATGTTGCGCCTTCTATGTATTAAGTATGAGAAAGTTGTAAAATCTATATTCCCCAAAAAATTTGACTTTAGCTAGTGCCTTTATAAATGGGTAGGATTACATCAAAAATCATATCTGGCTCATTCAAATACCAAATGATTAAGTACATTAATATTGATTGCACTTATTTTAAGATTATATTGCAGATTAGATCTCATCTTGCCCAATCCCGTATTTCCATACACCCCTCATTGCTCTTCATACAAACCACCATCTTGAACTTTCCTTGTCCTCATTCATACTCTTCTATCTCATCTTCTAAAAAATCCACTTGTCCTCATTTGTCCTCCCCGCGAAGCCGCTTCCCATCTCTGAAGTGGAGGAAAATTTGAGTTGGCGTTTGCACGAGACGTTCCCCGGGGTGTGCTGCTGATGAGGCCGGGACGTTAATTTCACATGTCAGCAGAGAGCGTGTGCAAGGAGAGGCCGACCTCCAGAGATCAGAGCGATAGCATAGAACAAGTGCTGGACAGTATGTGTTTGGACTGGGCGACAGTGAGAACATTTAGCCCCCAGTGAGTCAAAGAGGATGGGGCTTTCGACACAAAAAAGTGGGGGGTGATGGAGGGGTCCTGTGGGAGAGCACACAGGAAATAATACCAGACCATAATGGCAACCACAAACATCATGTCCCAATATAGCGTTGGACTATTTCATTTTCAAATCTGTGCGTGTACAAAGACACTTGAGTCATGGAAAAATACACAAATAAATGTCAAGACCCAAACTTTTAAGAGGCAACATTTCCAATAGGGCTGAACGATATTGAAGTAACTTGCGATATGCGATACCACCGTGCAATATCGCAATAACGCTATTATTGCGATATTTTACTAAACCATTTCGACACGATGTTCCATTCTAATGAAACACAAATTGAAAGTAACTAGTTTTTCAGCAAATTGTCTCAAAAGAAAACTTAAACAACACTACTTTAGGACCAAAACACGGGTAAAATTTAACTAAGTTGGTAAATGTTAAACTAAAACTTAATTTTTAAACATTTATACGTTTTTGGCGTTTTTGAGTTTGTAAAAAAAAAAAAAAGTGTTGATCTCAGTCAGATGAAGACTTTAGTGATGTTGCGATATATTGTGGCTTCTTGCGATATGGATATATCATCACCTAATATCGCAATATATATTGTACAGCCCTAATTTCCAATTGCAAGCCTACGTCTATTACCTAAAGGCGAGAAGGGACATCGGGAATTCGATGGTTTATCAATTCTGTGTAACAAAGATTAGTAACCATTGGTTATTTATTTGGGTGGCAGGGCATAAAAACATTGCATACATACAAGCGAACAGTACAGGAAACACGGTCTGTGTCTAAGGATACTGTGACAATAAAGAGCAGGGATTGAACCCCTAAGAGTGGGGAAACACTCTCTGAAATACAACTACCCCCAAAATACAGATTTAATTACTTTCTGCTTACAGCCATTGAAATAAACTGTTAATTCTATTATATGCTCGAAGGTCCAGAGGGATCGACCTGGGAACTCACTGCTATTGCTCTGGTGTGAGTTTAATCCAGAGCTTCATTAGGACCCAAACACTTTCTTGGTGATACTCTAATCCCCACTGTTGCCTGTTGTGCCTAATTTCCTCTAGCCTGTTTCGTCTCTCTATAGGCCCGCTGTGTTGGATATAAAACAACACCTTGAAGCCACCCAGTCTTAATACAGCAGAGGAGCAATTCCTTACATAACAGGCTGCCAGGCCCGTTGCATAATACAGCAAACACAAGAAGCCCTACATCCAATCTCTGCAGCGGCTGTTCATTTCCTCCCTTTCCTCAAACACCTATTTTACAACAAAGACCAGCCAATATCTTGAACAGCCTTTCCCCACAGCAGTGTCTGTCCCGAGCTTGTTACAGGGGGTCGTCAAGTGGCTCGCATGACATCATTTCCCGCCCCCAAAATTCCCAGCTAAGAACGGCAACAGGAAGTTCCCCAGTGCCGCCGTCACAGAGGCGAGAAAGGGACAGATGTTTGTGGAGTGGTGTCAGACTAAACTGGGCGAAATGCCACACACAGTAATAAGATTGATCTCAAGGCCAAAAGATCAGTAAATAAAAGGCTTTTCTGCTGTTTGTAGTTTATCATCACAAGTTTGGGATACATTTTAAGATTGAGTTATTATTTAAGTAATATAATGTCCTTTACAAACAACTAAACATCCTGTCCCCATGGAGGTTTGGTATTTATAAAACCAGCTATCCCTGGAGTGTAGACCTACTCAAACATTTTATGAAATGCACATGAATCTTGCTTCAGTTTAGCAATTCATATTTCCGGCGTTATCTCAAATGTTAATGCTTTTACTTGTACTTTTTGTGGACTGACTCCTAATTTTAAAACAACGCAAACATAATCGCCATCACACAACTTGTGAGAAAAATTGCAATTGTTCAATTTCAGCTCTTATTTTAGAAAAAAGCTGTAAAGGCTGTAAAATGTTGGTGATTTGAACTGTGGACGGTGCCACTGTAAGATGTGGCCAGCAACAAAGCTCAAAATAAACTCCACTGTAAAAGTCTTTGGAGGTCGACTCGTAAAATCAAAATGATGTTTATCCAACAGCATTTTGACTAAATACAGACATGTTTGTAGAATAATCTTGCAAACAATGTAGAGTTTGACAATATTGCATAAACTAAATACATACGTTTATTTTCAAATATTTCTCAACGCTCTGTGCAACTATTCACTCTTTTCAAAGACATTTTGCTTTTTTGCTACACGAAAAGAATAAGACCTACTAAACTAAAAAACAGATTGTCCTTGAATCAAAATTATTTTAACAGTTTTTTGCTTTAGATAGATTTACAAGGACACAAAGAGGGGCATGACGACTTTAATTTGTGTGGGCTGCAGGAGCATGAAATGAGCTGCAGTGACCCATGTCAAAGCACACACACAATTATACACACGGGCTCCTGGATCACTGCCATATTCCCACATGTGATAAAGCACTTACTTAGGCCGCCATATTTGTCAGGTCACTGCAAAAAAATGTGGCCAAGAGAAGGTACTGGAGGAGTATGTCTATTCTGTACATATGGTCGATCCAGAATGATGTCAAGCCTTTAGGAATGCACTGTGAAAGCAAATCAAGGCTGGCATGAAATCACTACAGGTTCAGGCAAAGTCGGTCCTGCGGTAAATCTGCAATGTCAAATACATAATACGAACACATATCTCAATACTCTCATCTCATCAGCATCTAATTCAAATGACACAATTTACTTATTTGTAGATTTTATGTTGTGTTCGCCTTTCACCAGCAGAGGGGGCAAAAGCAGCACCCCAAAACCAAGTGAATTTGCAATTCTATTACTATTACCTCAAGCTATTCTTACAGAAGGAGTGAATACGATTGTATGTGGGCAAAATTATAATATGATAAGGCACCTTGTTTGTGTAGCTACGTGTGACCTTGAGATAATGAGTGTTTAACTACAAGGTCTGCAAGATTATTAAAATAATAAAGCTTCACCAAAATGATCAAAAAAGGCTGCACACAATATATGGCCATATCCAGTAACTGTAATGGAAAAGGTTTAATAAAACTGTCTGGAAGAATTATGTCTTTAACAAAAAAGGGAAATAGTCGATAGAGTAAAGTAGGACATATTGATTGTCTATGCTCTTATCTTACCTTCGATTAGATGCTACTTAGAAATATGTGGTGGTTTGGCAAAGCTCTGAAAGTGAACTGCATTTGACAAATTGAATGAGACAAGCCCCAATATAAAGTTCAATAATAGATCCCCTGCCTGTAAGTTGGAGCAGTTTCTACTGTAAATTAGTGTACGTGTAAAGGGAAGGGAGGAGTGCAGAGCAATGAATCAGGTTATTATGCTGTAGATGGAGGATTCTGGTGTGGCTTGGTCCAAGCAGAAAACCCCTCCCACAACACGGAAACTTGTCTTTTCCCCTGAGGCAGACGCAAGTCAAAATAACCAAGGCAGAGCTAAATGTAACTGCAGAAAATAGTAGCACATACTGTAGGCTACAAAAGAGGTAACCGACTTCAAATTTACAACAATTTTATTTATCAAATAAATAACATAATATATTTAAATTCAGCTCCCTGATCATTACATTTTTATCATAATTGTGCATGATGATGATGGACTAATTCAACATGCTGGACACTGTGCCAGTGGCTATTATTGAATGTCTTTCCCCACTCTCCAGTTCCCTCGTGCAATACTGTCCTTTCTAATCAAGTATATAAGAGCAAAAGTATATAGACAAATAAATGCAGGACAGCACAGAGGCCCTCATCATGGCTGCACAGGAGCAGGCCTTGAGCACCAGAGCAATAGAGGCCCAGATCACACCAGACAAGACCCCAGGTGTAGACTGTGCAAAGAGGCCAATGAGACAATCCAGCACATACAGTAACTGCAGGGTGTAAGATGCTGCAGGGAAAGCTTCCATGGAGCGCCATAACCAAGTGGCTGGCATAGTGGACAGGAACATCTGTGCAGAGTATGGGCTGGAAACCCCAAGGTCAAAGTGGGAAACACCTCAAAAGGTGGTAGAGAATGACCGAGCCAAGATCCTGTAGTTTTCCAGATACAGACAGACACAATGGTAATAGCGAACCAACCGCAGATTGCGGTGGTGGACAAAGAGCAGAGGAAAGCCGTTGTGGTCGACATAGCAATACCAAGCGACTTCAACATCAGGTAAAAGGAACACGATAAACTAGAGAAATACCAGGGGCTCAGACAAGAGCTGGACAAGGCCTGGAGGGTGAAGGCATCAGTGGTGCCCATGGTCGCTGGGGCACTCGGGGCAATGCATACAGCAACTGACCTCTAGGATAAAGGGCACTGCTGCCCCGAAACAGACTAGATGCAATAACATAAATTTGGCTGGGGTAATTCGAAGTAGAACGAGACAGTAGGAGAAATCCCTTTGACTAAAGTGAGGTCACTGAGTTCATCACACTCTGTCCAGAGCAGCAGATGCTCACAGGAATGTCACTGGAGAATTTCTATCAATGTACATCAGAGAAATAGGAGACAACTGAGTGCACCCGATGAAAATAAAATGTTTAGTTGAAATTGTTGTGTCTGCACTGGACAAATGTTTTCTGACTGACCTTAAATGCACCACCGGTTTGTAACTCAGCCACAAACAACAAACACTAATGTAAGAAACACATTGAGATCACCTAAGGTGAGCACTGAGGCGTTGGACACTGGGATGTTGTGTTCGGCATCTGTGCAACATCGGTCACGTGACAGGAAGGTCAAATCATGTGACAGGAAGGGACAGAAGTAACCATGGTTACAAAGCTGACAAGCCGCAAACCAAGAGTCAGACAATAACAATAACACTGAGGTCCTTCAGGCTTTTGTTGGGACTTCTCATCTACGTATATGAAAGGTGACTTTGGAGGAAAAGTGGCTCCATATGTCCCGGAAAAGCTCCAGACAGAGAAGTAATATTTACTCAATACTGGCAATAATAAAAAAGCAAGAATGGGAGTTCCTCAAGGTGGACATTTTTAGTATGGAAGCCGTTCAATATATCAATTCATTAGTTTAGTTAGGCATTCTCTAGTCCCAAATGTGTTCTCCCAGTTTGAAGAGATTGTTACAAAGTGAACCCACTCCTCCTATTGGTCAGCATGTGTCTGAATGACAGACAGATTTAACCAATCAGAGAAGTGCCAACTCTCAGAAGAAGCAGATAGCATTTACCTCTTAAAGACAATAAAAGGCTACTGCATCTACCTAATGAAACTGAAATCCTGATATAAGAAATTTGATTGATATATCAACTACCTCAAGTTCAGTTCATTCTTTGACCCGCACATGGTAAATACAGTATTCACGTTAATTAAACATTATACTGCTGTAATTACTTTGTCAGGGTAGATCTTATAGCTGTGGTCTCAAGTAAAACCAACTTTAATTATCCTGAGCAACTACAGCCACCCAGCCTCATACCTTGCAACAATTTCCGTAGCAGCTGTTGCCGGGCGACAGTCTGAGGGTGGATCGGCGTCGGGGCGTGCCTCCGAGCCTCAGGTAATGCTCCTGTCCATCAGCTGTCATCAACCCGAGGCATGTCCCCTCACTGGTGCTGTCACTCTCGCTGCCCTCTTCAGGACTGTCCCTTTTGGCACCACAACCCGTCCCCAATACACTCTCATCTAAGTCCGAGCTCCTTCCATCTGAAAAGTCTGAGTCTTGTGTCGAACTTGCGTTGTCCATATTGTACATTGCAAACGCTTGGTTATCGCTGGTAAAAACCGCTAACATTGCCATTACTGTCAACAAAACACTTTCTCTTCAAACGCACTTTAGCAAAAAAAAAGCCGACTTCACACAAACTGCAGTGTGACCGTACCTCTCTAAGTGATCCACGTTTAGCTTTCCCCTGCTGTGCGAACACTCCTAGATTCCTCAAGTCTCCAAACATGCCCTCACTGGACCAACTCCCCACCACCTGGCTCAGCAGACAGCCCTCGCCCCACTCAAGACGCCCACACAAGTCCAACGTGCATGAGAACAACAATCACAAACTCCCTTTTCCCCCCGACGCCGCATGATAACCATTGGCCAATGGCGTGCGAGTTTGCGGACACTGTGACTCGTGAAGTTGTTACAGTTTGGTACATTCATGCCCTCGGGGTGCATATCTGTGAGAAAAGCATGTCTGGGATGGGGAAGATGTAGTCAGACAGAGGCGGGGAATAGGGCAGGAAGAAGGCAATCCCAACAGCACTGTCCCGAATTGGAAGAAGCAGAACAATAGAGGAGGGTGTGCTGCTAAGGAATGCATGTAGGAGAGGCTTTTGTTGCGTATGCTGGACTTGAGAAATGGTCACTTATTGTATGGCAACAGAATTACCAAGATGGCCATGAGTAGAAGCCACTGGCAAAGGTTGTGCTTGTCCTATAAAATGAACTGGTGTCTCCTTCACCATGTCCATATCCTACAATCATAAAGGGATTTTAACTGAACGTCTAGTACGTTTTTATTTTAGTGTTAAGTGAAATACTTCTGATAACCATTAACGCCATGAAAGATCAAATTTACAAAAGACAGCAAAGTGTTAATAAACCGCCTAGTTTACTTTCAGTATCTGGATAATTTTTATAACACTGGATAGCATGTAATCTTAAATCCCTGTGTCTGAGAGTGGTATAACTGTAAAAAAATAAATGAAATAATTATAAGGTCACAGTTATGAGAGTTGAAATATTATGCCAGTAGTAACAAATATCACATATCACAAGGAATTTATTTATTTATTTGTATAGCGTTGTAAAATATGGACTAGTGGTTTGGTTTAGGAAAACTCAGCGCTGAACAGATAGGCTTTCCAACAAGCGTCTTTCACAGACAAACATGGACACAAATGGTCGCAAATGATGGCAACAAAACAAGGATGACATGTTCAGGGCTATTCAATTATTATTTTTTTACTGGGCCAATGGCCGCTGGGCTGGTCATTTAGCCCTCCACCAGCACGAACGTATTCATACTTTTGGGATAAATTAATAAAACATGTATTACAATCAGTAGAATTAAATATAAAAAGTGTAATTATATTCTAGCCTTTAAAGTGCATTTAAACCACAGCAGCAGAAGCAGTAAATACAGTATGATAACGCTCACTGTGACTGGCACTTGTTATTTTAGCCCTATTGGCGTCTAAAGGCCTTTTGGCTCTGTTGAATTATTTTTGATCAGGGGGCTACGGTTAGGGTTAGTTAACCCTCATCAGGATATAATTAGGGACAACTTACTGTGTTGTAAGTTGTGTTGTAACACAACTTACAACACAGTAAGTTGTGTTTCACTCACACAGATCTCACACACATTTTTAGAAACTAGAAGGTCTTGGCTTTCAAATTAGGTATCACACTAGCATATAGACTGTAAACTCTCCAGTCAATATGCTTTGAGACTTGGATGTAAATAATTGTTAATCCTAACCCCAATCCTTAACCCTAACCCTAGGGTGGCAGTTAAGTGGTTAAGAGCCCCATCGCAGCTATCACTCGATTCTATCAGAGTTCTGAGTGTCAACGAAAGCACTGCAAAGGCAATAAGAAATCTCTGTAATAATTACGTTTTTAGACAGAGCCTCCTCAGTGAAAGTGGAAGCTGCTGTGGACGTTAGTGATAGCTGCCATAGCATTAGCGGCTACATCGTGATAAGCCTAGTAGGCTATTATATATTTGTTATGGGAAAATGGCAGTGGTTATTAAGAAATAACACTCAAGGCCAGCCAAATCCATTCACTAACAGTAATGCTCATTTTAAACCCCTCCTTATTCAATATACAGTATCTCTGGCCTAAATTAATCCTTCATGTACAAGCTAAAGCTTTTTAGTATAGTGACACAAGTCACCCAAAGCACTTCACACAGTTTTGGGGGATTTGTTCTTCGTTCATTCCACACACGGTGGTGGTAAGCTACGTGTAGCCAGTTTCCCCTGGGGTAGACTGACAGAAGCGCGACTACATGCATCTGCGTTGATGGTCGATGCGACCACCACCATTCATTCATGCAAACACACACATCATTCCTCCGGACCTGTTGTACTTGTTTATAGTGGTACACAAAGCCGGAGTACCCGGAGGAAACCCACGCAGAAACTCCACACAGAAAGGCCCCGTCCGGCCAGGGATTGAACCCGGAAACTTCTTGCTGTGAAGCCGAGGTGCACCTTGCGCAATTAAGAAGTTGTTATTGTAGATTTATAGTAATAATATATGTAATATATTATTACATCTTTAGAAAGTGTTATCATTGGCTGAGGGACAAATGTCTGTGATGAATATATGGATACATACTCTGGAATAAATCTGGATAATGTGGATGATTTGTAAGTCCTCTTTTATCAAGCATTTCTAAAGACTTTTATAATTTTCTGACAAGTGAACAGAACCGAATTGAGACCATTTACTGAAACAACAACTAACTACAATAATGTTCAAATAATATTTAGGTACAACCTGGACTTATACCACATTATCATGGAATGTAATTGGCCGGATAGTATCTAAATGAGCCAAAGTTGTAGTACAGTAAATAGATGAATGTAAGGAATGCAGCGAGAGGAGGCAGAGGGAGGAGAGGTCAGACATTGGCCTATTTTGACAGAGCTGTGATTTGGCCCTGACTGCAGGATATAGGAGGCAATTTTAATACATTTTGGGGGAGATAATAAGAGGCAGGGGAGGAGGGAGAGGGGAGGTACACGTGAGAAGTGGGTCATAGTAAAGTCAATTTTAGGTCAGCTCGCTCGCTCACACACACACACAGTTAATCTGAGAGAGAAGCTTTCCAGTCACACGCCATCATGGAGGTGTGCTGCACTGACGGGCCGGCACGCCACCTCAACACGCATTAACTTTAGAGAGTAACTTTGAAGCCAGCCTTTCAAGTTGTGTGGTGTTAGCACACTGGGGGCTATACTTCCCTCTAGAGGCGATCCAGGAAAAAGAGGCAAAGAGGACACACCAGAGAGGTTAGTCTCAGAGAACAATAGCACAAAGAGAAAAAAAGCAAAAACTAAGTAGCATTATTATCATATACATTTCTAACTAAATTGTAATCAATAATAGATAGATAGGTCCATTAACCAAGCACAGGCATGTTTGGACAGTAGATGAAAGGAAGCAGAGCTTACAAAAAACACATCACAGGAAGCCCAGTAGTAAGAGTGCAGCAATATAATACCCATTACTTGGCATCAGTTTCAAATGATGAGAGAAAACTACCATAAAAAGCAGAGAGGGAACCACAAAAATGCATTCTCTCAAAGTAAAACTGAATTTGTCTGATGTGAAAGCATTTGAAAAGCGAATACCTGTATGTGTCTCTGGTATTGATTTTAAAATATTCAAAGATATTATAACAACGTACTACACAAGGCTACAGACAATTGAAATGCCCAGTTTATTGTAGATTTATATAGAGTTTGTGTGCATTGTCTTGAGCGGGTTTGAGAAGTATTTGTTTTGAAAATCTGACAGAAAAACTAAAAGTAACTAAAATACTTTGAGGTTGGGCCAGATCCCAGGCTGCACTGACCTCGCGTTTAACCCAAAGATCTGTGGGATTACGGTCAAATCCAGGTGCTTTGTGCAGGCAATTGTCAGGCAACACACACCGACCACTGAAGACTACGGCTCAATGAAACTAAGTACAACCTGCTCTATGACATTATTACTATGTATGCTTACTGTATTCAAAACACAGCGTTGACCGACTGATTCAGAAGTTTTGAACAACTTTTCACATTAACTTTTTTCAACAGATCCTGTATATGAAAATTATTGGATCTTTTACTTTTGTTCTTTTAAGCAATTTCACACTCCAAAAGCTTGATTGAGTACTATATTGCTCACATATTATATTACCTTGTTTTTGTGAATACAGAATAGATAATGCCAGGGATAATAGTAGGAAGGCAAGGTCCTTTGAGAGGAAAGGGAAGTTGGAATTTGGCTTTTTCCTTGCCACATTTCCATATGGTTGATAACAATATCTATTCCAGTATATGAAGGCCCGAATATAGCTATCTGCCTTTTACCTGGCCTCGATAATATGATAATAACCCAAATTACCCTATTTCCACTCTTTTCAGTTCAGTTGTTTACAATCCTTGAGTCTTTATATAGTGCCATAGCCAGGTCTGTCCAATCCATTAAGTGAAAGTGCAATGCAGAATAAGAGCAAGGCCAGATGTGCAGATTTTTGGGATCCCCTTCTTTCCAAGTGCGATCCAGGCAGATGTGGGCTGATGGGTTCAGCAGTGGGATGTGCATATGTGCATGGGGGAGGGGCCCTGGACGGGGAGAGGATGAAGAGGCGAGAAATTAGAGAGAGGGGATTAGAGTGAGGCAGGTGCTGTCACTTTCACTAATGTCAGTCACCAGCGATGCTACTAGCTCTGGCCAAAGGGACAAAGACTGTCAGGACAACCTAACTAGAGGAGTAGACTATTGGGCATGTTTTGGGGTTGACGACAAGAGAACCTGAATATGAAAAGTGAAAACCCATCCAGCTCAGGGATCAAACTCGGGACCTTCTTGTTATAAGCTGTGAGGTATGACCGTCACCCAACCACCACAGTATTGACTCATTTATATATTATCCATGGACCTCACTGACACCTAAACAGCACTCTCTATTAAACCGTCAGCCTATGTCACTGTGGAGTCAAAAATATGCGCTCTGTTTCATATGCCTAAGAGGCAGACGTCATGTAATTACATTAAAGTAAACAGACAGCTGCAGCCCCATCTCCCTCTCTGTGACTTTACCCAGACACGGTGTGCACCACCGGCCATTGTAAATTTAGCCAGAGCCTCTCACTTTGGTGCAGTGGCGTCTGGTGGACACAGCATGTAGAGAAGTTATCTGATATCCTGTCTGTAGGATCTATCTTTTGTCTAAAGCCCATAGGAACAATCTCAGCTCATTGTGGTGCAGCCTGACGAGCTGGTGTCCTCTGCACATGTCGCTGCTGCTGTTTTGAGACTAAATTTGACGATGACCTTCCATAAATATCAGAAGCGAGCTGCGCATGACTCCACACCGGCATCACACAGACAGGACACATACAGTCGGGGCGAAATGTAAACACCATTCACTGAAGTGTAGCTTCAAGTAAAGTAACATTAGCTTAATCTGGAAACTACTGACAATCCTGGACAGCTCACAATGACAGGACATATATCAAGAACTAAAAGGGACACTATCCAGTCTCAAAATTAGCAAAACACCAGAGCTAAACTAGATTTACGCTCTTTCTCAACCAGTGCAGAACCAAGGGCCAATCCCAGAACCTAATGTAGGGCTAAACCAGAACTAAACCAAAACTAATTACTGGAATTTACAAGAACAATCCAAAGCAGTAAACATGGAAGTAAACCAGGCTTAACTGTAGGATCATAACGTAGACATAACAAAAGGACTAAATCAAGACTAGGATTGAAGTAATTTGGAATTAAACTAATATAATTCAAGAAAAAGGATCCAGGCAATTGGGCTAATAATGTCTAACTAAAAGACCAAAACCAAAATGAGAGCAGAAATTAGATATAACTCAAGAAATTAAATGAAAGAGTTATGTTAACCCTATACCACCCCAACAATATGTAAACTATGGGTTATTACACCCCTGTTCATCTCCAATAGAGCAAAAACATTAAATTAATATAGTCTACCGTAATGAATAAGGAAATTATGACGTTCAAATGAAAAGAGTAGAACTATTGACTTAAAGCGACAAATGTGATTGAACTTAAAACACTCGTCCCAGCCAAAAGAGCACCATCACCCGCTGTCCCTGCTGTGCATGTGTCTGACCTGCCAAACGCCTCTCCCGGACATTCCTCCACAGCAGGTCCCAGGCTTTGGACGTAGAGTCCCGCAGCTGCTCGCTGATCGACCGCCGCAGCTGAAGCTTCGCCGACTTTCGCTGGCTGCTCATTGCGGTACCCTCCGACGCATATTCCCCTCGTGGTTCTCAAAGCGGCCGCCCTTTCTCACGCTCCTCTGTCACAATGTCACGCAGTCACCGGTAAATCATCCGCGCACGCTCCTCCGTCCCGTTATTATTCCGCTCAAATTTCGCTTAGTGCCGCTACCGCAATGGTCGTCACCGCGGCGGACCTGCGTCACCTCCCTGCGGTAGCGCGCACGATGAGGTGAATCTGACTTTTGGATAGAAAGCTGTAGCTGCCAAACGGGTATCCAACGTGCCCGAGACTCGTCTTATCCCGACGCAGTGCCGTGCGCGCGTAAACGTCTCCCACAAAACTTCTGACGCACTGACAAGGCAAGTCATGCAAGAGGTGGCTTCTCAACCCTTCTCCCCCTCGCTCTGTGTGTGTCTCTCTCTCTCTCTCTCAAACCTATGTAGCTACAACTCCTGCCCACCCTCAGCCCCGACCCAAACAAGGATCTCTTTCAATGCGCTCATACCCGGCAATAACACACGGGCTGCCGCACACAGCATAGTCCTGTGTTGAGGGAATACTTGTGCTGTGTGTCGTTGGCCACTCACAAACATGTCTTACATTAGTCATGGACTTAACATATCAAGGCTGTGGGGTCCCATTGTGAACCGCCTCGGTCCATAGTCTTGCAGGAGATTATGCTTAGATGTCCTGCGTTTACTGGCAATTTGGTTCAGGGTTTAGTCCCGATTTAGTGACGAATCATTGTTATTGTCTCGATTTGGCTTTGCGGAATTTGTTTTAATACAAAGTTGGAAAAAGTCAGTTCTGTCAACTACGTATAAGCTAAAGGTCTTGTTGTAGTTCTCGTGAATTTGACCACTTCCGTATATCCTCCAAATCTTCTCATGGCCCGATGCAATATTTTGTCATAAAAACTAAAAGCAGCAGTGCTCATTTTGCTCAATAATCATTAATAACGAATGCTCCTTCCACTACAGATTACAGTTGTGTAAAATGGAGAAGCAGAAACATGTCCAAAAGGCTTTGTTTTAATCCCTGTAATGATTTGAGTAATGCTGAGATGTGTGAACATGATGCGTCCTGAGGGAACAGATCTAAGGACATGTCATCTTGTGTAGAGCATACATTCAGTGCAGGGCCAGCTCTAATGCATAGTGTGAATGTTATGAATACGTATAGGAGCTGACTGCACAATGTTTTTTTCACACCACATTAATAGTATAAGTAGTTAAAGTCCCCTCTAAGCCCTTTCGTGCTATGCCCCCTTCAATTCCCTTTTAGCCCCGGAGGTTTGGGAATGTCATCATTGCTCCAAGTTGCCCCTGTACTATCCCAAGAATGCCGCTCAGACCGACGACGGGACACTTTTAGGATGCTCTTCAGCTGCTGTCAATGAGGCTCTTCTTAATTTTGGACGTCCTCTTTGGGGTGTTGCGTTCCAGGTCAGAGTAGACCCGTGATTGTAAAGAGAGCAGAGAAAGGAGACAGTCCGTCCTCCTAATTTGGGCCAGTTTAAACATGTCTGCCAACCCTGCGGTCAGCAGAAGTCAGCGCAGACACCACTTGCCTGCGCTGCTTGACCGGCGTAATTTAGACAGAGATAAGAAGAAAACTGCACCAAGGCAAAAAATGTGGGCTATAGTTGAAATGTGACTCCTGGTTCGTCCCATTCAAGTTTTAAGAAAAAGCATGTCAAAAATCAACCTGGCAATCATATTTATCAATCACAACAAACAAAAAATGATCTATCTTCTAGTTTATCATCTCCAAGTTTATCATCTCCAAGTGTAGAGTGTAGAGGCCCCCTATAGATCCAATCAGAGATGTGATGGACACAATGGATCACAATGAGAATTTACTCTTTCCCATTGATTATGTAATGCTTTTCCTCATAAATTAACGTATCATTCGCCTCATATTACTGGCCTATAATGCTTTTGCAAAGATGGACAAAAAACCTTCTAAACTTGAACCAAAAACATTTCCACAAAATGACATGGGTGATTATGCACTGGAAAAAAATACGTTTGTTCTGTTGGTTTTTTATATTTTTAAATTTGTATCCATTAATTTTTCAGCTAACTTCCGGTGTAAAATGGAGTCAGGTATGTTTTCTCATGATTTATTGACAATGCAACGTGAGTTGTTACTGGTGCTCTCTGCATGTGAACATATGGCTTTTATTTGGCTGCAATGTCTCTGGAGATTAGTTGTGCAGGTGTAGAAATCTTGGAGATACAAATTTTACGATCATGTTAACACATTCATCAGAAGTATAGTGTGTAAAAAGTTAAAAGATAGTTGAGCAGCTACAAAATACGCAATCATGAGTGTAGGGCTTGTATATCCTGAACAAACAAAACCAATATGCACTAACAAGTAAACTCAATGTTCAAAAACTTCTGTGACAACTTTCAGGAGACTGAACATTGTAGAGCAAACACAACCTAACACGATGGAGTCTGGGCTGGGTGTAGTATGCACATGAGTAAAAAGGTATGGATTTTTTCGCCTGCGTTCCAGACTCATGTGACCTGCGAGTCACTCATGTGTGGATTTAAGGATTACTGGGTTTTAACACATTGTCACATCAATGTAAAGAGACAGCAAACCCCTTTCCATTCACAGTCTAAGACATACTGTATCTGCAATATGAAGCGTCGCAAAGACACATTTTGATTGTCAGTACATCCTGAGTAAATAGATCGCCCTATTTTCATAATAATACTGCCTAACACCTGGATAACTTTTTGTATTGATTGTATTTCCTAGAGTACATTTACCACAGTACGTTTTACTTGTACTTGAGTAATATAACGGTATTATGAAGTATTATGTTCCAAAATACATCGATTGTGTCAATTGTATCTGCCCTGAAGTATTTTAATGGTGCACTCTTTGTAGTGCAGGATTTCCACATTATTTTGGGTGTGGTTTGTTTATTATTATTAATAATAATTTATCTTGATTATTAAGATAAATCAATCTTTTACACACAAACCGTTACTCATTATTCAAGTTGTATTTCCCTTAAATACTAACTATTTGTATCAGTGCTTGAGTAAAATTACTTTAATCTAAAGTAATTTACGAGTAAATATTTTGACTATTACCCACCTCACTTTACAATACAACCTACCGTATTTTCCGGACTATAAGTTGCGCTTTTTTTCGAAGTTTGGCCGAGTTATACTCAGGTGCGACTTATATATAAAAATATATAATTTCACATTTGAATTTTCACCTACTATACCACTGAAAATGTAAAAACTATAAAGTTTGGAGTGACCCAGAAACTTGTGAGGGACTGGCGAAAAACGGCGGTTACTCTTACTGCAATGTAGAAAACAAAAAAAGCTAATCCCGGGATAAAAGCTAGATGGCCACAGTTAGAGGAACAAGTTCGCAAATGGGAGCTTGAACAACGTGCTGCCAGGAGAGGCTCATCAATGGTGCAGTTACGCCTCCATGCCCAAATAGTTGCCAAGGCTGGTGCGACTTATACTCCAGAGCGACTTATATATATGTTTTTTTCTTCTTCATTATGCATTTTTTGGCTGGTGTGACTTATTCTCCAAAGCGATGTATAGTCCGGAAAATACGGCAATACTAATTCAATCTGCATGCTGGTGGTGAGCTACTATTCCAGCCTTAAGGGGAAAAAGCCCCTCTGACCGTCAGGCCTCACTCACACAACACATTTGACATAAAGGGAGGTGCTTATGCTTCTTTAAGAAAAGTGATGGTAGTTGACCTTGCTTTGGGTCAAGACATTAGTTGCTTGATGATCTGTAGGTGGACTAAGGTTAAGACAGTGGGATTAATAATTCATCTTCTGCTCTGACTACTTGGACACACAAACAGTAGGTCAGTACCTGAGGTCCACTTTTGGCCCAAGAGCAGAGAAACCTCACCGCAGTGGCGTCTTACAGCAGTAGCCAATCAAAACACACATTCTCGCATTCTTCTAATCTGCATAGCCAATCAAAGCAGAGCACTGGGCTCTGGTCTGGACAGGATCAGGAAATGTCCCTGAAATGCAGATTGCAGGGTTGGATAATGAATTTTTCTGTGCCCAAGATCAGGTCGTGTGAGGAGATAAAACAGTGTCAAAAATAAACTGCGGGCTCTATAGGATGCTATAAGGGCTTTTTGCGGCACAAGCTGTTCCTGTTTTACAGTAGCTGTGTACAGAGTACGCCTACTTAGTGTTGCAGGTGTAGATAAAGAAACAGAGCTTGAAGGGAAAGCTGAAAAACACATCATTTAATCTTGTCTAATAAACCAAGAGCTAACGTTATAAAAGTTCATATCAGATTCTCCTCCCATGCCGTGTTCTAACAGCATTACAGCAAATGCCTTTCCCTTTACACTTGACGGTCTTACAGTGAAAAGTCAATACCTGCCACTGCTCATCACGTTTTGGGCCAAGTGAGTCCAGAGCAATCAATGATTCAACAGACCATGTGACCAAAGATAGTGACTACTGCGTCTCGTACAACTGAGCAACCTTAAATTTTACATGTGTGCACGCCATCACACACGGCCTGGTCTCTGTATACTGTCTATTTTAAGCAGCACTCTGCCATTCGGGCCAATCTGCTCGGCTCACTCATCACACACATACCCCCATCACCTCCACTGTACATCATCTTAAGGATTGCACACTTAAGATTTCAACACTCGCCATGCGCTAGCCCAAACAAACTGACACTTGGACATTTATTTAGGGTCTATTGTAGATATCATAGGGATGAAAGTAAGACTGCCCTGTTTTTGCATTGACCGGATGGAATGAAAATAAACAATGAAAAGACACAGAAGTGCTGAAAGACTCGACTCTCGACTACAATTGGTAGAAGATTAAATACGGATAAAGTATATGAGATGACCAAAGTGAAAAGTACTACTGCTATTCTATATACTGTCATTCCTACCTCGAAGATTAGAGTTTCTATGACTTCAAAAAGATGTCCTGTGAATTAATCTGGTCACTTTCCCCCTCTGGAGAGTCAACTGGACCATTGCTCTTTTTTAAGCCAGATGTTTTTTAAGCATGGATAAAAAAAGATTATAGACAATTGTACAGTCCTATAATCTGTTGAGCTATTCTTCTTATCATACAATCAGATTTGTTTTTAAAAAAATCTGATGGTTTTACAGACAAACCAGGACTAGACATTTTAGCCTCTAAAATAATAATAATTCCACTCTAGTGCTTTTATCACATACAATTACTAAGAAAACAAATCCATTGCTACATTCTCAATATACACTCTAAATGTATGTATTAAATGTCATATTTAAATGTGACAAAGCCATTTAGACCTGAGTGAGTGGGAGAGGGTTATTTTCTCCGTCCTGTGAAAATAGACATAATTTCCTATGTTGCTTTTAAGAAAAATGCAAAAGTGAAATGGTGAGTGAAAAAATAAGCAGTTTCTATAAAGCCATGTTTTTAAACAATAATAATACTGCCAATACCTTGGTTTGCCCTAATGAAAAGCAAGCCATCTATCTAATAGCTTAATTTTGAAGAAGTGATCCGGTTGACTTGACCCTCTTGGCCTTGATGTAGCACAGCCTACAGCCTGACGGACATACGCCCCCTGCAAACCATGAGGGTTTCAACAAACTCAAGAGTCAGCAAATATCAAGAGCAAATAGATATGCGCCAAAAGGCATCACAAAAACAGGAAAACATTTGTTTTAAGTCATTTAAGACGCCAACGGAGAGAACATTTTTATAGAGGCTATAATTCATATTTTCCTGTGCAGATGTTCTATATAGATCAGCCGACTGGACTAAACGCAGTACCAGTTGAAGAAAGAATGTGTTTTTTTATTTTCTCCTTGTGTGTCGTAGTAAAAAGGTTGTGAAGTGCTGAGACGAGCCAACCTTCAGCCAACGTCACATCTATCAACGCACACGGGCTTGAGTCAACAGTATCAACGTGGCTCTGTCAATATTTCTGCTGCAGCAATCGAGGAATGCCGATCTCTGGTCAAGTCCTTCCCAAAATGGGCCAAAGCGAAAAATGGGTCAAGAGCTAATCCAAAAAGTGTCTTCCCCCTCTGTCTCACTCTCCAGCAACAACAAACAACAACTTCCTCTGTCCAGTCACAGTCAGAGGACGCCTGGCGTGACAGTGTCTATGCCTCCTGCATCCAAAGTGCTTCACCTAAAGCTGCACGTACGCTAACCAGCCAAAACAACATGACCACAGGACACACAGAGGTCTGAATTTTGTGTGGCAAATGTTGAGAAACCTGAGAAAACATTTAGTTCTCTGAGTATCCTCTCTAGACAAGAGAGATCAAGATCTTTAACAGGACAAAATGTGGCTAAATCAGGTCTAAACTGGGGTCAAACCAGGTGCAACAACCGTCTGGTGCCTGATATTCAGAGAGCGGAGTGGGGGGTTGAAGGCTGTAGCGTGTGGTATGGAAGGAGCAGGACCTAGGGCAGGGGCAACAATGGCAAATGGTACAGAGGAAACCCCACAGGTCATGAGAGTAGATGACAGGCTGATAGCAAACCTCACTCCTAAACGTCTCATATTTGGGGCACTTAACTGAAGCACGTATCTAGTACTGGTACTTTGTCTGTTCAAATAAGCGTTTCAGGAGCAAAATCCACCAGGGCTTCATTCGTCTAGCGCTCTCCCTGTGGTGCTGCGTTGGGTTTAGGACCACACACAAAAACAACTGTGTACCGCCAACATGCAAAAATGTGTCAAGGAAACACATCCAGCTCAAACACACAAGAGAGAGACTTCAGGGCTCACAAGAGGGACCTGAAACTGCCTGACAAATGCTCATATGGACTTAATAACTTCATAAACAGAAGGGAAAACAGGCACCAAGGCTAATAAACAATGAATAAATATAGAAACTCTTAGTTACAATGTAAACGTGGAACCTTCAAGGGCTTGTCTATTTACAGACAGAGAAAACAGTGTAAGAATAGTTTTACATGGCAAGATTTCTTTAAAATATATTATAATCATAGCATAAATCTACTGTATGAGCAGAAATTAACTTCCGGCTGTGAGACATTCATTAACATGTTTGGCCATACAGTAATTTCATTATTTATTTTCACTTGCTCAGTCACCTAAAAAGTCAGACACCACATTACTGCTACTCCATGATAGTATGATTGTTTTTGATGTTCGTCCATCAGTATAAGGTTCAACCAATGGCCGCTGGTTGCACTGCTTTATGACCACGACGCAAGGGGCCGCCATTGCTGTGGTACCTTCTAATTGGATGGAGGAGCCTCAAATCAGAAACTCATGTTTGTGGGGGGAGATCTTAACATCGATCTGCTAAACCCAAACAAGCACAGAAAGACTGACGAATTTATAAATACTCTATTCAGTATAGGTTTGTTTCCTATAATAACTAAACCGAGTAGAATCACAACCCATAGTGCTACTTTGATTGATAATATTTTTTCCAATGAAATAGAAAGTAATACAGTCAGCGGACTAATGATAAATGATATCAGTGATCACCTTCCAGTTTTTGTATTACATAAAAATGAATATAAAAAAACTGAAGATGAAAACATAATGTATTGGTTTAGACGGGTCAAAACAGAGAAAACCATTGATGCATTTAAAAAGGAGCTATTAACCCAAGATTGGAGTATTATTGTACACTTATTTGTACACATATTTCAAAAAGTATAATGATTAAAATTGCCCAATGAAAAAATACAGTAATAACAGAAAGTGCAAAGAAAACCCATGGATGTCTAAGGAATTGTTAAATACTTGCAAGAAAAAAAATTCACTCTACAAAAAATGTATAAATAATAGATCAAAAGAAGCTGAGGATAAATATAAGAAATATAAAAATATTATCATTAGAAAATGTAAACAGGATTAGATAGCAATAAGAATAATATTAAAGGTTTATGGAATATTTTAAATAGTATAATTAGAAGTAAACCAAGAACGATTAATTATCCAAAATATTTCAAAGATGAGGACAACACTTTAAATAATATGAATGAAGTAGTCGAAACATTTAATAAACTTTTTGTAGATGTTGGACCGAACCTTGCTGCAAAAATTGCAAACGTTGAGAACTATAATTGTGAACTGATAGACACACATCCTATGTCCTTGTTCCTCAATCCTGTGGAGGAAAAGAAGATACTGGACATTGTTAAAGCGTGTAAAAATAAAACCTCGACAGATTACCATGACATGGATATGAAAACTTTAAAAACTGTTATTGAAAGTATCTCTAAGCCGTTAACTTACATCTGTAACTTATCGTTGCAAACTGGAACTTTTCCTGATAGTATGAAAGTAGCAAAAGTGATTCCTCTGTTCAAGGCAGGAGATAAACATCTATTCACAAACTACAGGCCTGTTTCCCTTTTACCGCAATTCTCTAAAATCTTAGAAAAGGTTTTCAACTCTAGACTTGACAGCTTTATCGAAAAGTGTAATTTACTCTCGGACAATCAGTTTGGTTTTAGGAATAATCACTCAACCTCACACGCGCTCTTTGATATATAAGAAATAACTAATGCTGTAGATAACAAGAAATATGCAATAGGGTTATTTATTGACCTGAGTAAAGCGTTTGATACAATAAACTATGATATATTAATTAATAAACTAGAACATTATGGAATTAGGAGGGTAGCTCTACAGTGGGTTACCAGTTATTTAAAAAATGAAAAACAATGTGTGAAAATCGGTGATTATCAGTCGAGTTGTCGACAAAATGTTTAATATGTATATTAACGACATTTGTAAAATGTCTCAAATACTTAGATTCATCTTGTTTGCAGATGATACAAATATTTTTGCTTCAGGAGACGACTTACAGCAGCTGTGTCGGATTGTTAACTTGGAACTCAAGAGTGTCAACAAGTGGTTCAAACAAAACAAACTATCTTTAAATCTGAGTAAAAGCAAAATGATGATATTTGACAACTGTAAATCCAATGCTCAGGAAGTAATTTAGATAGAGGGCGTTGTTATCGAGCGAGTGCATGAAATCAAATTCCTTGATGTTATTATAGATGACAGAATTACTTGGAAATCTCATATTAAATATATATCTACGAACATTTCTAGAAGCATTTCAGTAATAGCAAAAGTAATGCACATTTTAAACATCAAAGCTCTACATACCTTATACTGTTCTCTGATTTTGCCCTATTTATATTATTGTACTGTGGTTTGGGGTAGTACTTATAAAAACACAGTTAAACCAATAGTATTGTTGCAAAAAAGAGCTATCTGAGTTATTCATAAAGTTGGGTTTTTGGACCACACAAACTCATTATTTTTAATGATGAATCATGACGTTTTGTGACATTGTTGAGTTCCAAAGAGTACAGATGTTATACAGAGTAAGGTAAGTTTTAGTCCAACAGTTAATGGTGTACAATTGTGGAATAAACTGGAGATGGAGTTGAAACGATGTCCAAACATCAACCTGTTCAAATAAAATACAAACAAAAGACTTTTGAAATATATAAAGAGGAAGAAATGCATTGCCACTAGGGGGAGCAGTAGGATCAATTGTGTGTATCTTTTCCTCTGTTAATGCTTGGAACGGTTGTCATTCTATTGCTCAAGTTTACAAATTGAGAATGAGGGTAGGCAAGTTATGGATCTGTTGAGAGGAATCCTCCCAACAGGCCCAAAACCTTGTCTTTTAATGCACCACTCAGCATAGGAACATCATCTACGAAATCAGCTGTTGGGACAGCTGGGTGGGGGTTTGTTGGTGGGGAGCTTATTGCCCTCTTTAACTGGCCCGCTCTACACCGTGGCTTTTTAATGCACCACACTATGCTGGGCTTTCATAATACATTATACATGAAAGAAAAAAAGAGGAAATTGCACACAAATTGATATTATACTGAGGATGGTAATGACAACTGGAAAGTAGCAAGATCTCGAAGTATATAATGTACTGCATAGTAACATACCTTTAAAACATAACAATAGTGACTTCCGGTACTGTGACACTTGTGATTTTAGTAATGTAATGTTTGGCATTGGTAACAATGTACAAGAAATGAAACAGCTGTTGTTTCTGTTTATTACTGGATGAGTTAAAATAGTGCCTTGTAAGTTTGGTCTGTGTTAAAATAGCCGATTTGATCTGATGTATTGTAATTGACTGGATATAGATATTGGGTATTGAGTGTTGTAGTACATTCTTTTGCTGTTGTTTCTTTAATATTGTTCTTTATTATTTGTTGTTACCTTGCCCTATGTTCCCTTGTTTATGATTTATTACCTTGGTTCCTTGCTTTGATTGTTAAATGAAAATGTTATTGTTTTTATTTTGCGCTTAAAAGCCTTTTGCTTCGGCCCACTCCTTTTGAGCAGACTAACTGCTCAAATAAACAAATAAACTAAACAAAAAAATAAAAATTCCTCCATATATGGGCGGCAAAACAAGCTAGTTTTCCATTAGTTAGCATGGAATTTTACACACGTTTTAAGCAACTGTAAAGCCTGGTTTCTCTTCTTTTTTTTTTTACTTTCTACAGCTTGATATTGCTCCTGTATTAATGCTGGGTTAGTTACAATTAAAGAAACCAGACTGGTTTTCGTAAGGTACATTTTAGAAATCTGGTATACAAATGACTGGACTGTGATTGACAGGCCCGTTAGCATTAGAGCTAATGGCGCGCACGCGGCTACGACTGAACTACTCGCCCCGCGCAGGCCGAGTCTACAGTGAAGATCCTGCCCTTTTTAGGAACATGCTCGGTCGTAGTAAATCTGCCATGGATTCCCTTTCGAACGTGGTCCTTATGGTAAACGGGAGGAGTGAGGAGACGGAGTGCATTATTTATTATGTCTATGGTTTCAACATGGTAATGTCCCTCTCATAGGCCAATTATATTATTTTTGACCATTGTCCAAAAAAACACAACTACATTACAAACATGAGAAAATTGTCAAATTTAACATGAAAGCGTTTGTTCAACATTGCATACCCACATCTGCCTTTACTCACAGTACAGTACTCACACATATAGCTTGCAGGTGTAATAAGACAGCAGACAGACGGGTGCATAAAGATGGAGGAGGAAACTGCAAGCTGAATTAAAGCTAAAAATACATCCACATCCAGCATCCCAGACATGTTAAATGGCTGCATTTTACTTATTTTTTTTTGTATAAACCACACTTAACCGAGCAATGTGGTTTATAAGGGACCTCCTGAAGGTTCTCCTCACTCTGTACAGTAGTTACGCGGGTGGGCTCTGCGACGCACACGCTGAAGCACATTAAAGGTCATTAACAGCGCGACCACCTTCATTATCTCGTAAAGGTTTATTGGATGTTAATTGCGAAGCTGACAACTGAAATGTGTGAGGCAAAATGTAGAGGAGTGTGCATTGACACACTTTAATGACTGGAAAGTATGTGCTCAATTATTCACAATCAAATCGCAACTTGATGTCACAATTAGCAGATGACATAGACCCCAATTATTTTGACTTTTTTTGTAGACATTCTTTGCAAACTACAAAATATCCTATCGCATTTTCAAACAGATATCGCGTCTCTCAATTCTTACAATTTTTTGCAATTTTTTTTTTTTTTATCTGGACCGATTTAATCCATTCACTTTATCTACAATGTCAAGAGGGGCCTGGAAACGTTCCCATTCTAAAGCATGAAAATTCCACCCGTCAATCATACCCAATCAATCACATAAGGCACTCTTTTATCTGGCGTGTTTTTCATTTCAGAGACTGAAGCCCAGCTTACTTCATATATCAACAGGGCTTCGTATGGATTTTAAAATGTATGATTCAGAGTCAGACGGGAACTTGGAGACACAATGTAAATAGATGAAGGGCAAAGTAATTGTTTGCATTGAGATTGCGATAAGAACCGCGTTTTTATGTGTTATAATAAGATACAGTTAACGGTGCACATTTTAAATGTGCCAGGCGATAAAATTAACCGCTAAACTAATAAACGAATCCCATATATGATTTCTGAGCATATTTGAAGAGTTAACAGAATTGCTGTGGACATTATGATGCAATATCAGACTTAGTGATTTGCTAATAGTGACAATAAAAAAAGCAACCTCTAACCTATCTAACCTTACTTTAAACGGCTGATTGTGTTTTTTATTGTTTACCAGTACTTGTTTGACAGATGTGATATATTGCGGTATAAATGCTTTATTAACCTGTTGGATATAAGGAATAAATAACTGGAAAACCTACATACCATAGTCTGAGTAGTCACTGTGCATTTTGATGGAGTATTTTGACTCTCCCTCCATGAGAGTCTGAAAACATTTGGGTTAAATCTCCTCCCTGCCTGGAGAAAAACACGGGTTGGAGTAGGTCAGGAGTGCGCTGGAGCCACACATCAGCCAAATCCCAGCCGTCAGACATATTAAAAACATATTACTGACATGGAGGGGACCGCACTAAAGGGATTCACGGGCCGGAGGTCGCGATTACCCACAGGGCGCCCCCCGGGAGCTTTGTAATAATGTGAAAAGTCACCAGGATTAGAAGATTTCAATAATTCTCAATGGGGGCGAAAAAGATGAAAATGTGTGTCACTCTGTCATGTGTGTTCGGGTCGTTACAATGTCATCTGTAGCTTATCAACAGATCAAAATAACACCACAGCTTTCAAATATACAGTACTGCGAAAACTTAGTTTTTAAGGAAAAGCTACGGGTGAAGACAGGTTTATCAGTGAACTGAATTGTGTAGATTTTTAAAAAGAAAACAGGATTCTGTGTTTGTAAAGTCTCTTAGTTGCAGTGTTAATTTTGACAACATATTTTAATTTAGTTTTAGTCTTAGTCTTTTGACGAAAATGTAATTGAATTTTAGTCGAGTTTTAGTCAAAAAAATATCTTCAGTTTTAGTCGAGATTTAGTCGACTAAAATTGCAAGTCAATTTAGTCGACTAAATTTAAGACACATTTAGTCGACTTTGTATTCACAATATTCATTATAATCATATTTAATCAAAGTCCTCTGCTTCATGGAGCTGCTCCCTCATGAACAAAGCTCAGAGCTGTTCCTTTGGCAGTGAATTTACATGATATGAGGCTCTTTCAGACTATCAATAGAAAATTGGATGATTTTAGTCTCTCCTTTTCATTTTTAATTTGTCTCATTTTAGTCGACTAAAATATCTGGACATTTTAGTCATAGTTTTAGTCGCATGAAAAAGTTTTAATTTAGTTTTAGTCCAATTTTAGTCGTCAAAAAAATCACTTTGACTAAGATTAAGACTAAATATTTTAGTCGACGAAATTAACACTGCTTAGTTGCCATATTCTACAAATATTTGTGACCGAACTGTATGTTTTATAGATTACATGAGAAATGGGACTTTTATTGATTCATAGTTTACAATTACAAAAACAGTAATCTATAAACAAGAGCGATATGTAAATATCATGATGTCTAAAATGGCAGTTAAGTGTGACACAGAAAAAGTAGCCCATACTTTCAGTAAATGCAGGTCAAGAAACTGAATAATAAATAAATCAATAATTTATTTCTCCTGCATGTGCTGTGTGACTAAGCCAAGACAGCTAGAGAGGTCGCCCAAAAAGTAAATAACGTTGTGGACCAAAACAACTAAACCATGAACCACACAAAATACCCCAGATATTAATTCCCCGAAGGAAAATGTATTGAAAATAAATCCTTTCATGTTAGCTGCGGATTAAACATTTTGGCGAGTGGCTATAGGGCTGATCTAATTCGAAGCACATACCGTCATGGCAGGCATCTCCTCGCACACATCTGACGTCCGCTGTGAGATCAAAGGTAAGGAGAGAGAAAGGTACAAATTTGAAACAGAGGAGTATGAGGTCTTATCTGCGAGCGTGATGTATATTTTCCAGTAAAAAGGATCTACAAAAATAAGTTATCATTTCTCATTACTGATGTGGCCGTAATTATCTTCTTGAGTGTTTTGTAAGGTAACATTTGACGTCATTTTGTACAGAAAACCTTGTGTTCGGTGTTTCCATAAAAAAGAAAGAAATAAAGAAAGAAAAACAGACCGGGGCAAAGAAGAAGGATCACTGAGCGCACTGTGCGCAGCCATTGCCCACAGCTCCTGACAGGCTACATTGAAAGATGGGTCAAATACAGAGACAGTTTTTTCTTTGCCATGTTTTTTTCTAAAATCAGATCGGTAGCTTTGAAAATACATCGAGTCAGTTGTTGTGAAGAAACATACATTTTACTTATACGCTTATTGTTATAGATGGGCCTCTCATTGCCTCAAATCATAAATACAATAATTGTAATTGCATATTATGTTTTTAATATCATGTGACCTTATTGTAAGAATTAAAAGGGGATATTATGCAAATTGCACTTTTAAGAGTTGTTTACCATGTTGCTCTCTCATCAAAAATATACCTGGAGCTGTGTTTAGACTCAATCTTTGAATCTTCTATAGAGGCAGCAGTTCACTAGAAAATGAGTAAGTGAAACTACTGCCTGTGTTCAGCCTATGTTCTAGATCAAAACTGTATTTTCTAACCAACAAAGTTTACGATCGTGATAGATGTGTTTGAGATTATTAACAAATACCAGCAAAAACACAACGCACCGTGAGGCTGCAGTTAGCAGAGCTGCATTGTTCTGGTAAAGAGAAGCCCTGAGAGGAATTCCCATTTTATCTGCCGTGCAGTGAGTGAATGTGAGCTATGTGCAAAGATATGTCCATATCATATCCTGTCCCCTTTTCAGTTAAGACCCGGACCACACAGGCCGCCCCAGCACTGATTGATTAGACAGGATTTCAGTCAGAAGGTCCGAAGTGTTTCCTTGTATCTGGCTCAAAAATAAACACACTCAAGTCAGAACGCAAGTCGACACGGGACAAGTCAAACAATGAGGCTAATCTCCGCTGCTCTCTCACCACTGCTGTGTTTGTAATGCTTTGAGAGCTCAGTGAAAAGACACTTACAGCGCACAAACACTTTCCCCGGCACCTCGAACCGCCGATGCCACGGCCTCTGACCCCGCAGCTACCTAAGGGGCCTCATTACCCACAATGCACCTCCTCTCCGTGGACTACCCCGGACAGCAACGTGATCTCGGTGTCACATCGGAGACACCCCCAATGTACAGACACAGACAGATACAAACTGCACCAAAATAAACAATCCCCTGACATACAGTCGACACGACGCCTGTGGCTGTCAGTCAAACGGGACACAGGCTTGGAACGAGAGATACCGGACAGGGTCAGACCTGCGCTCATTAATCATATGTGTGTGGACTCCGGGATCGCAGCAAAGGGGAACCTGAGTCTAAGACAGAGGCACGGAAGGAAAACACAACTCACAGAGGAGGGAAATATATGAATGATTAGGTAACTTACACCGTTCTTAAGATTTCATTTACTATGTGCATGTGTGGTTTGTTTCTGTGAAGAAGCGTATAAGCTGCTTGAAGCACAACAATAAAGGTATAAACAGGTCACACTTAACTTTAGTACACAGTAATTACATTGAACAAGATGGTAATCGCATTGGATTTTGTCGCACTGTTTCCATTATCTTACCATTAATAAAACTACTACAAAAAAAGCCAAAGGTGTAGGCTGGGTGATGAAACTCTTATTGTATTAACTTCTATTTCATGAATAAAGACAAATCTAAACTTTAATTATCTAATTGGTAAGTAGATTTCCAAATGTGAAATCTACTCACATTGTTTTGTAGAAGCATCAAGCAAATTAGCAAAGATTTTCTCCTTCTTTCCTCTTGTTTCTCTTAGAATATGCACAGATTCTGTGTGTTGCAACAGCGGCCGTGTATCATTCCTTGTGGGTGGCGGAGCTTTGACACTTGGACTTGGCTCGGACTGCAGCGGGAGCTGTTCCCAGAAGTCCGGTTTTATCCCAAAAGCGGGAATGCAAACTATTCGACCGAACGGATACTGATGACACACACTTTCAAACAAGTACAACTGCGTCTTACCTGTTGCCGATCCAGTGGACATCCTCCCAGCAGCCTGATGAGAAAACAAACAGAATACACAAAATGAGAAAGAAAAACAAATCGGGGGTCGATATAAACGTGATGGAAGCCAAAGACGACAAACTGCACAGTAGCAGCTATGGGAAATTGACCTACATTCAAAATCCACTCCAACTAAACAAAATGGTTTTCCTGTTTATGGTGTTGAGGCCCCAAAGACCCCTAATGGCTTATTTATTTCAGCATTAAGCAGGGCTTTACTGGAAGTTTTTGCTAAATTAGGGGATATCCGCCTGACCAATTAAAGTATGAAAATGATGCTGAAGACAGAGAAGACAGAGAATGGGGACATGACAGAGAAACTAATCAAAATAGATGACACTGTGTTACAATATTAGGGGATGGCCAATGAAATATAGTTGTCTGAAATGTCAAACTTATATTAATTAACCTACATTGTGTATTAAGGCTGGAAAATGGGAACAGTTACCAGTGACCACAATGACAAAGAGTACAAAGCAATACATAAACAGGATTTGAACGGGAATGAATATGGTTATTTTTATGGAAGATTTAAGAACTAAATTGAGTTTTAGTCCATGGCTGGCTTTGCTATGAAATTGTATGTAAAACCTCTACACATATTACTGGTGTCTTTTTCTAAACTATGTGCTGTAATTGTGGTAAACAAGTGTATTTCAGGAACATGAGCAAAAAAGTATCTGCTGCAACTTTATGCCAGGTGCCCTCTCTGATTGAAGAGTTTATTCAAGCACAGAAACACAGTCCGTTAGGGAAGCCTGGATTTATTTCTGAATCACTGTGAAACTTGATTCCACAGTTGCTGATGCTGCACAATTTTCTCTGATCAAGGGAGTTTTGTGAGCAATGGTTTCAGGAAAACCCCAGATCTGGGCAAGAGCGGAATCTACCCATGATGCACCTGCAGTTCCCATATCACATTTGGGTTTGTCATGTTTTGGGTCATTTACTGGACATAACCAAAGTCTAGGCTGATATCAGAAATTAGACAAAGAAGTCACTGGGAGGTGAAGGAGTCATAGTTTGGGATAGGACTCAAGGAACATTTGTCCATTATTCATTCACTTTTCAATCATGCACTGAAACTAACTTCTGTTGTCACAGCTGCCATGGGACAGACCGACAGAGACATGACAGCTCTTCAGCACCAATGATCTCACCAAGTGTGTTCTCTCTCACTTACCTAACAGTTACGTACAGTAGTGAATGCCGAGAGAGACCATTTGGATATAAATTGCACAAAGAGCCTGAGGTTGATCCAACAAGCTTTGAAACAAATAATCTGCACATGAAGAAACAAAGAGAACTGTAGTCTCTTTTACTTGAACACTTTCTCAATGGGTCCCTGAGGGCTTAAAAATGATTGATAAAAATTTAGATTTTTAGTAATAAATTCCAATATGAGGATTAAACATGCCCTTACAAATTTGTTACCACTTCTAATAATTTCTTTGACATTTATTTATTTAGGGGTAGGGGTTTGTTGATGAGGAGCTACTGCCCTCTACAACTGGCCCTCTCTACACCTGGCTTTTTTAACACACTACACTGTGTAGGGCTTACATAATAAATGTACATAATAATAATCATGGAGTATAATAATAATAATAATAATGTGTCTTTTTAACATAAAACTAGTGACTTTCGGTAATGCTAACAATGTTATGCATGGTAACCATCTGAAAGAAATGTATCAATGAGTGCCTTTTGTTACTTGCTTCGTACATGAAACAAGACCATTGTTGTAATTGTGCTTCTTTTCTGTTGACGTACAATTAAACAGTGTTTTGTAAGTTATAGTTCTTTGTAAATAGTTTGTAAGTATGTAGCATTATCATAGTTGTTTCGTAATTAGTTGTTACGTAATCGGTATTGCTCCATTTTGGGGAATATACAGTGCATAAGTTTCAGTCATGTAAAGCCATAATGTAAGTACCATCTTGTAAATGGTCATTTCGGGCCATGGTCGGATGCTGCGGGTGTGTATGGTCTATTTTGTTCCTTTGTTGTTCCACTATGTTCTTGTGAAATGATTATTTTAATTATATTGATTTTGGGGGTGGGCGCTTATAAACTCTTGCTTCGGCCCACTCCTTTTGAGCAGAGTGTGGCTGCTCAAATAAACAAAAAAAACATAATAACGTATGAACAATTGATAAGACTGTTACTATGAGGTGCAGTGTTAGCTGTACCAATAATCACTCCTCAGATCTTCAGTCTGGTCTGTGTCCATATTAAACTCTTAAAGAAATACACAGATGATCCCAGTGATAATCTAAGCTACTGAGATGTGTGTGCGTGTAGACTGTAGATACAATGTAGTACAAACCGTGGTCTAAATTTGGTGTTGAATGACAATAGGCATCTGGAGCAGTGTGTGTCCGTTTGGACAGCTGTGCTTTATCAGTCACGGTCCGGGGAAAATAAACGCTCACTTCACTGCCTGGTCTGATCCCACGGCCCCTCGCTGCTCCTCTACCTACTTACACATGCTACCACAGAACTGCACAATAAACGACACATGCTAGCACAGAAATGCACAATAAACGACACATGCTAGCACAGAACTGCACAATAAACGACACATGCTACCACAGAACTGCACAATAAACAACACATGCTACCACAGAACTACACAATAAACGACAGATGCTACCACAGAACTGCACAATAAACACATGCTACCACTGAACTGCACAATAAACGCCACATGCTACCACAGAACTACACAATAAACACATGCTACCACAGAACTGCACAATAAACAACACATGCTACCACAGAACTACACAACGACACATGCTACCACAGAACTGCACAATAAACAACACATGCTAGCACAGAACTGCACAATAAACGACACATGCTAGCACAGAACTGCACAATAAACGACACGTGCTAGCACAGAACTGCACAATAAACGACACGTGCTAGCACAGAACTGCACAATAAACGACACATGCTAGCACAGAACTGCACAATAAACGACACATGCTGCCACAGAACTACACAATAAACACATGCTACCACAGAACTGCACAATAAATGCCACATGCTACCACAGAACTACACAATAAACAACACATGCTAGCACAGAACTGCACAATAAACAACACATGCTAGCACAGAACTGCACAATAAATGCCACATGCTACCACAGAACTACACAATAAACAACACATGCTGCCACAGAACTACACAATAAACACATGCTACCACAGAACTACACCATAAACGACAGATGCTACCACAGAACTGCACAATAAACACATGCTACCACTGAACTGCACAATAAACGCCACATGCTACCACAGAACTACACAATAAACACATGCTACCACAGAACTGCACAATAAACGCCACATGCTAGCACAGAACTGCACAATAAACACATGCTAGCACAGAACTGCACAATAAACGACACATGCTAGCACAGAACTGCACAATAAACACATGCTACCACAGAACTGCACAATAAACTACATATGCTACCACAGAACTACACAATAAACACATGCTACCACAGAACTGCACAATAAACGCCACATGCTAGCACAGAACTGCACAATAAACGCCACATGCTAGCACAGAACTGCACAATAAACACATGCTACCACAGAACTGCACAATAAACTACACATGCTGCCACAGAACTACACAATAAACGCCACATGCTGCCACAGAACTACACAATAAACGACACATGCTAGCACAGAAATGCACAATAAACGACACATGCTGCCACAGAACTACACAATAAACACATGCTACCACAGAACTGCACAATAAACGCCACATGCTGCCACAGAACTACACAATAAACGACACATGCTGCCACAGAACTACACAATAAACGACACATGCTAGCACAGAAATGCACAATAAACGACACATGCTGCCACAGAACTACACAATAAACACATGCTACCACAGAACTGCACAATAAATGCCACATGCTGCCACAGAACTACACAATAAACGACACATGCTGCCACAGAACTGCACAATAAACGACACATGCTACCACAAAACTGCACAATAAACGACACATGCTACCACAGAACTACACAATAAACGACACATGCTGCCACAGAACTACACAATTTACGACACATGCTGCCATAGAACTACACAATAAACGACACATGCTGCCACAGAACTACACAATAGACGACACATGCTAACGCAGAGCTACACAATAAATAACACATGCTAACACTGAACCACAAAAAACTAACATGTCCTAGTAAAACATGAACTAAACATGCTATCACAAAATGCTTGTGAAAACACAACAATGCAAAAAAAAAATATTGCATCACAAACAAATTTAAGCAAAACATGATAAACTGACTGCAAGCTAGCACGTAAGGGCGGTAACATATAGAAGCTATTACAAAACTATGAAGCATTATTATTATGGTACAATGTAGCCATCAGCACTCTTTTATTCTCTATACTCTATTATTCTACTTTCTCTAATTCTACTATCCTGTGATAGAATATTGATATTACAGGTAATTATGTGATATGTTGAGCCGCCTTTATAGCAAACAAAGCACACGTGAACTTGATTACCTACTTTTCAATCTCACAAATCACAAAATGATATAAATGCAAGTCTTTAATTTACACACATGTGCATGAATAAATCCTTAGCAAAACAAAGTACGTCTGAATTTCTTCCAATAAATCCTTCAGTTCTACCGAATAACAAAGACAGATTTTATAGTGGAGTAGACACTATTATAGGCATTTAGGAACATCTCACTGTAAATGAACCCACTGACCTTTTTGATTCCACAATTCATCGATTCTTGTTTTTAGTTCAGTGCTTCTCAGATGTAAAAGTTTGTTGGCATTTCCTTGCTTTTTATGGCACAGTCCTGTTTCTGTCTTGTGTACTTAGACTTTGCTATCTTTACATTAAATTCCAGACTGCACAAGAAGCTGCACGTTTTTCTTCAACTATTGCTCCAGAATCAACAACATATGTCAAATCATGCCTTTTTGGGTCTAAGATGTCCTGCTCATATGTTATTTTTTATTTTTTTTCATTCAGCTGAGAAGCATCTGTTTCTCAAACAAGGGTATACGGAACCCTGGAAATATGCAAACACTTTTTCTCTTTTTTTCTTTCAGATTAAAAAGAAGCTAAAACTTAATAACCTATGGAGCACACATTTTAACACTGTTTAGTGATTTTACAAATGTTTCAACAAATTGTCAGTTACAATATTAAAGTAGTGAGTGCTATGAGGTGCCATGAGGCAGAATTGACATGCGGCTATCATCCTGTGTTTTGTAGTGTGTATTATTTGTTTAAAGCAACCTATTGCTTTTTTAATTAACTCCATTTGCAATGCAAATGACTTACATATTTTTGATATATATATACGATTTTAAATTGTTGCTTCACAACTCGGCTGAATCTTTGATACTGAAATATTTGTGGAATGACAGCATTGATAGTACTAAAGCACTGATTTATGGTAAATGGTAAATGGTCTCAACTTATATAGCGCTTTTCCACCTACATTAGGCACTCAAAGCGCTTTACAGCAAGGAACCTCTCACCCATTCATACACCAATGTACGCAGACACTGGATTAGTGGATTCACTATGATGGAATTAGTTTCTAGTCTGCTATGTAGGCTTACTGTATCTAGAAGCCTCAATGCAATATTATCTAGGGTCCCCTGTGAATTTTTGCTTGGGGCCCCAGGGCACCCTTGCTATGCCACTGGCCTCAGTTTTGACATGCTTTAATGCTTCAATTAATGCAATGTGAAACTTACTAAAAATATTACACTGTTCTCCAGCCTTTAACATATCAACTTGTAAACAAAAATGAGTTTGCTGAGTGACCAGCAGATCTAGCTGGGGCAGCTCTTGTTGCCGCAGTGCTGACTCGAATAAAGATTACCTTGCATTTCTCGGGACGGTACGAGCTGCCTCATCCTTTTACTGTGACTGTATTGACACAACAGCAGAAAGCCTTGACATGAGCTCAGAGCCAGAAAGCACATTTAAACAAATGGAAAAACACAACAAAACATTTACTCTGAGTGCTATCCATAATAATTGGAGAGAGTGTTTATTTGGAAGGGCATCTGACATGTCTAACCTGTATGTCAGTTCAGTATGCAGATGCACATGGAGGCAATGGAGGAAAGGGACTCAAAGATGCAATATAGGTCATAGACAAAATATTGAGTTTGTTTGGTACTAAACTTAATGTTTTGGCAGATAATTATCAAATCAAACTTTATTAATAAAGCGCTTTTCATACCGAAAGGTATCACAAAGTGCTTTACAGATTACAACATTTAAAACAATACGCCCCGTATCATATTCATAAATATATATATATATATATATATATATATATATATATATATACACACACACACACACACACACAGTGCCTTGCGAAAGTATTCGGCCCCCTTAAACTTTGACCTTTTGCCACATTTCAGGCTTCAAACATAAAATAAATATATAAAACTGTAATTTTTTGTGAAGAACCAACAACAAGTGGGACACAATCATGAAATTAAATGAAATTTATTGGATATTTTAAACATTTTTAACAAATAAACAGCTGAAAAATTGGGCGTGCAAAATTATTCAGCCCCTTTACTTTCAGTGCAGCAAACTCTCTCCAGAAGTTCAGTGAGGATCTCTGAATGATCCAATGTTGACCTAAATGACTAATGATGATAAATAGAATCCACCTGTGTGTAAACAAGTCTCCGTATAAATGCACCTGCTCTGAGATAGTGTCAGAGGTCAGTTTAAAGCGCAGAGAGCATCATGAAGAACAAGGAACACACCAGGCAGGTCCGAGATACTGTTGTGGAGAAGTTTAAAGCCGGATTTGGATACAAAAAGATTTCCCAAGCTTTAAACATCCCAAGGAGCACTGTGCAAGCGATAATATTGAAATGGAAGGAGTATCAGACCACTGCAAATCTACAAAGACCCGGCCGTCCCTCTAAACTTTCAGCTCATACAAGGAGAAAACTGATCAGAGATGCTGCCAAGAGGCCCATGATCACTCTGGATGAACTGCAGAAATGTACAGCTGAGGTGGGAGACTCTGTCCATAGGACAACAATCAGTCGTATACTGCACAACTCTGGCCTTTATGGAAGAGTGGCAAGAAGAAAGCCATTTCTTAAAGATATCCATAAAAAGTGTTTAAAGTTTGCCACAAGCCACCTGGGAGACACACCAAACATGTGGAAGAAGGTGCTCTGGTCAGATGAAACCAAAATTGAACTTTTTGGCAACAATGCAAAACGTTATGTTTGGCGTAAAAGCAACACAGCTCATCACCCTGAACACACCATCCCCACTGTCAAACATGGTGGTGGCAGCATCATGGTTTGGGCCTGCTTTTCTTCAGCAGGGACAGGGAAGATGGTTAAAATTCATGGGAAGATGGATGGAGCCAAATACAGGACCATTCTGGAAGAAAACCTGATGGAGTCTGCAAAAGACCTGAGACTGGGACGGAGATTTGTCTTCCAACAAGACAATGATCCAAAACATAAAGCTAAATCTACAATAGAGTGGTTCATAAATAAACATATCCAGGTGTTAGAATGGCCAAGTCAAAGTCCAGACCTGAATCCAATCGAGAATCTGTGGAAAGAACTGAAAACTGCTGTTCACAAACGCTGTCCATCCAACTTCACTGAGCTCGAGCTGTTTTGCAAGGAGGAATGGGCAAATATTTCAGACTCTCAATGTGCAAAACTGATAGAGACAAACCCCAAGCGACTTACAGCAGTAATCGCAGCAAAAGGTGGCGCTACAAAGTATTAACTTAAGGGGGCTGAATAATTTTGCACGCCCAATTTTTCAGTTGTTTATTTGTTAAAAATGTTTGAAATATCCAATAAATTTCGTTTCACTTTATGATTGTGTCCCACTTGTTGTTGGTTCTTCACAAAAAAAATGTTTTATATCTTTATGTTTGAAGCCTGAAAATGTGGCAAAAGGTCAAAATGTTCAAGGGGACCGAATACTATCGCAAGGCACTGTATATATATATATATACATACATACAAAATACACAACATATAATTAAGTCTAAATAATAATAGATGTCAGTTAAAAGCTAAGCTAAAAAGGTGGGTCTTGAGCCTGCTCTTAAATACATGAACGTTCTCTGTGGTCCTGAGCTCCTCCGGCAGGTCGTTCCAGAGGCGAGGGCCATAATATTAGAAAGACGCCTCGCCGTGAGTCTTTCTGTTAACTTTAGAAATAACTAGGAGACCCCTGCCGGAGGGTCAATAAATCAATTAATTATAAATAAATTGACAAACAAATAATTGAATAATGGTCTCTGGCTAGAGTCAAAACAAAATTGAGTGAAGAAGAGCATTAAATACAGAAATAAATCATACTCATCGTCATATTGATATTTGAGTAATGACTCCATCAGTCCAGGTCGGTGTCTAATTACAGAAGCTGCAGCAGACTGTAACCTACTTATTATTAGAGACTAAATTTAGACAAAGTGCTCTCGGGATGACAAGTGGAGCCAGGTCCCAATATCTATAGGCATGTTTGCCAATCTTTGGGAACGCATTTTCCAAAATAGAATATGACCAGAAAAATATAATGAAAGCTAATGTATTGGAGGCAAATGCAAAATGTTGTGCCTGAATGGTGTATTATAAGTTTGGTATTTTTTTCTTCTTCCATCTAATTATTTGAGGGGTAATACCTGTGGTAAGTATTATTCAGATGTATCACTTTGATCAATGCCATTTCCAACACAAACCACCTTGATAAAATAACATTACAGCTGTTTAGTTCGTGTCATGACTCGTATTTGTCACAGAACTTTAGACGCTCAAATTAAGCTCCATGTAAAATTATGTGGAGCCTGGTTAGCCGCCTGACTACTCAAAGTATCCAGTGCCAATTCTAATACGAGCAGTTAAATAAGGTTGTAATTTATATGTTCTAAAACATAAATTGTGAAAGAGGTAAAGTTCTCGCTCATGGCCCATTGGTACAGAATAGCACACAGCAACAGTAATGGTAATTTAACATGTCTAATCTGTCACATGCACTTTAACCCGTGAGAACAGACAAAATACTACACTATTTTGCAGTGCCAATATGCAAATAAACACAATGTCTTTGTGAACAGTAATTTCATGCATTTGCACGGCTGCCCACTCCTAAATCTGTTTACTCTTAAGACCGCAAGCCTTCAATAAAAACGGAGGAGCTCATCAGTGCATTTGTGATTCCAGTCATGAGCTGTCCTTAGACATTCAGAGTGACACAGATACTACTGACCCTGGCCCGTCGCGCATGGAGGTGCATGGGGGAGGACAGAGAGGAGCGGGTCAGAGGTCGGCTGCGGGTCAGAGGGCGAGAGCTGCGTCTCTGTGGCTCAAGTTTGTCTGAAGATCGGCCGTGGTCCAGGCTCAGGGAACGTCCGGGCGTCCTGCTGAAAACCGGAGCATCCTGAGTGGAGAGAGAGAGAGTTATCCTTTTGCTATATGAAACACTCAAGCTCTAAAATTTCCATCCAACTCCTTGTGGCTCCCTATCTTTAGGAATAATCTATATTAATAATCGGTTTTAGCATAGATTGTGTTTGAATATTCCCCTATGCCTTACCCCAGTTCATCTCCTCCAGCCGCCAGTAGTAGCTCTGTGTTATGAGATCTTTTCTTGGTGTTTGACTCCAGTGTTATGGTTCGCCTATTTACAAAATTCCCTCTTTATCTAACTGTCCCCAACTGTGCCCAGTATCTTGACAACAGTGGAAAGTCCGTTGAGGCCTGACATCATGAGATCGCTATTGCACATACGCCACTTTGGAGCGATGCAAAAGACCCCTGAGTTAAAAAATGTGTGTATGTATGCGGTACTGAAAACTGTTTTAAGTAGGATTCACAGTACGTTCAATGTACTGTAAATTGTACACAGAACAATATGGGCTAAACTTCACATTGTTTTCTCGCCACCCACGAAAGGCCCATAGATGCCCAAAGTCAGTCAGCAGTTTGATTACAACTGCAAAGTATGTCTGAGCCGCCCTAACAGTGAAATTATTAACTAGTTACAATTACACACACTTTCCCTTTGCTCCACACACAAAGCCTGTCTGTGTTCAAACTTCCCGCTTTGACCCCGGGGACTGTTTCCATCGGAGAAATGGCACGAGCTGAGCTATTTTTTGTAACTATAAAACAGTCCCATCAAGAACATTATGTCTCAGAAGCAAAGTCCAGTGTCAAGTGTTTGAGGGATTTTATGAGGGTAAATTCCCAATGCAGTTTTTAATAGACCATGTAAACCTTCCAGTAATATCATTAACACAGCAGTTTAAGTCTTTTATGAGGGATATTGTCTAAAATAGGCCATCACAGAAACCAGTCTCCATTCAAACATGCATTTGGTTTTATTATTAAAATCCTGGCTGACCAAATTATCCTTTCCTGGGAAGAGATCCAACACAGAAGCCAAAACACAACTGGATTTACTGGCTTGTAAATTCTGAGCCAAGTTGTGGGCATATTTGTCCAAACTGCACTGAATGGGAATGAATAATGATAGAATTAAATAAAACGCAGATATGAACGAGTCATCCTTATATCACATGGTTTTAAAATATTCCAAACTAAGCTTTTGGAGTACAACATTTGGGAGTTACATTGAATCCATCGAGTCACTAAACCCTAAGGTCGCACAAAATGGCGGGTGTAATTTGATCAATCAATCAAAAACTTCACACTGTACTGAAATCGGAATATGAAATATGTGTCCCAGATGTATTTGAGACGTATTGTGGAAATGTGGATCTTACTATCTGGCATTGTCAGACTGAGATCTAATCACTTCAGTTTCACTCAAATTCAAAGCATTCTTCAGATCGGACACAGCCTTCGTCAAAAATGGACTAAGCAGAAAACAGCTTCGAGTGTCGCCTCCGAGGCATAAAAAGGTTATGCATTTCTGATCTGGGCTGAGGTCACTACATTTTTACTACCCCATAAATATTTGACATTTTTCTGTATAAATGAGCCCTTTCTCCTCTTCCACAGCGGGGAAGACAGCTGCACTAATCATCTTTATTTTTATTGATCACAGTGCCCCACTGAAGTCTTTGAGTGCCCCACATATGCAGATGGGGTTACGGCAATTACTGTACTAGGGCCATAGAACAGATTCTATCTTCACTTTTTTTTTCTTACGTAAAAGGCACACACTTTGGGTTATACTGTTGCCAACAAAACAAAACATGCTCCTAATGACGAGCTAGACACAGAAAATGCTAATTTTGCAGTGGGTAATGAAATAATTACTTTGGATGAGGACTTAACCTAGTTAAATCTCATATATGGCTGCCTTTAGTCAACTTCTCCATGGAGACGAGCTGGAGACGTGTCCCAAGCCTGGATAAGCTTTGCCAAGGAATAATTAATTAATGCAATAAACTGAAAAGACAGAGGATAAACAAGTTATTCTTGACATATAATTAATTTAAAATATCTTGTTTTTGCTTTAGTAAAGAAAAAGAAAAAAAGACTATAGACATGTAAGATTATTTTGACACTAAAGTAATTGTCTTGTCTAACCACATTATGTAACGCAGTGATACGACACACGTTTTGTGTGTTGTTTGTTTGGTCGACTCTGCAGACACTAAAATGACTCGCTCTTTTATGAGAATATTTGATTTTATGGGGATTCCTCCGGCTCACTTTTGTTGCTTTAAGAGGTATTTGAGGTTACCAGATTTACACGGTCTGAGCATAATGAGCCTGCAAGAATGTATAGAGCGGGAGGTACTGGTGTTTACAAAATCACCCTGAAATGACATGTGTCATAACCAATTTTAATCATCAAAAATAAATCCAATAGAGTAACAAGCATATACTGTACGTACAGAATATCAAGTAGGAAAACAGTATTTTAAGGCTTATTGTAATTAAATTAGATGGAAAAAACTAATACATACATACAACTATTCTCAAAGTAACAGTAAGATAAATTTGCAAACGAAAAAAAAGAGAAAGTTATTCATCTGGACTAAAACAAGGCTCAAATGAAAATTAACTACTTTCTTAAAAGTAGTTAAATGGTATGGTCACATTTATATAGCGCCTTCTACCTACTTTAGGCACTCAAAGCGCTTTACATCAAGGAACCAGTCACCCATTCAGACTCTCATTCATACACCAGTGTACGCAGACACTGGAGGCAAGGTGGGTGAAGTGTCTTGCTCAAGGACACAACGCGCCTGCGGGATTCCTCCGATCACAAGGCTACTTTAGGTGATCAAATCATAGTTCTGTTCCATTCTCAATTAGTTGTCGCTAGCTTTAGCATACTGTTGCCAGCCGCGGCATTTTGCACGTCAATCAAAAATGCATTTGAGGAGGTTAAAACAAACTTAGCTCTACCTCACTTCAAAATGAGGTACAGCAATATGTCAATATTTACTTCGAATTAGTTGGTGAAAGTTTTGTTTTTACTCAACTGAATGTAATAACGCCAGAGTACGCTTATTACCACCTACCTCTGTATCTAAAAACTCCATTAACTGCAATGAGCTGTGCTTTTACCGTCTATGGGAGATTGATGCTGTTACCAGATGCAGTCGTTTTACAGGCAGAAAAACAACAGACTTGGAGAAGAGCCAGACTGAGGCTATTAACTGTAATTAATGCATTGCTATTTGAAAAGGGGGGAAGTCTGCAGGTCTAACACATTGACTTGATGTGTGTGGTATGCTGTAAGCCAGTGTAAGATATACCTCTTGTCTTGACAACATTAAAGTGCGTGATATAAACAGAGGCACACCATGAACCTCTGATGGCAGCACTAGATCTATGCGCCTTGGAAGACTTTGATATTATGTTACCCACACTTTGATCCAGTCATTTAAGACTCATGAATGAACTTTGCGCTACCCACTCACAGCCACTTGAACCTGTTTAGTATTTACATAACCAGGTCACCTTACTTCAAGATAGAAGTGATTTAATAAATATGACGCACAGAACAAAAAAGAGCACTAAATTATGCTATTTCTGCAATTCTGCTCTATTTTCACCCAGCACTGTCCTCACTCATCAACAGGAAACCATTGCTACGAAGTCAAAAAAGACATTGCACAGCAGAAATAAATATATCTTACCTCAATATTGAGTTGTTCGATGGAGTCTGAAGGGGAGGAGCTGGCGTCTCGAATCCTGTCGTTGATCTGATCCAACTTCTTCATCAGGAGTGTCATTGAGTCCTCGTCCGCCGCCTGAAAACACGATATGCACACTGGTCGGTCTGAAGTAAACTTTCAGGATTTCATTCAAACAGACGACTTTCTTTGCCTCAGCGATAAATGCCGTTTATTTCCTCGCAGGCCTTAGCGCTGAGGGGCTGATTGCCGGGGCTGGACACTGGCCCTTCACACATGCAGACTGTGTGCTATAGCTGTGAGTGTGGAGGAGGTGACACCTTCTCAAAGACATTATTGTAAAGCAAATAGGAACAAAAAAGCCAGTGGCAGGACTAGGTTAGGAAATGTGCCTTCCAAAGATATAAAATCTGAAATAAATGTGTTGTTATTTAGGGTGAATAAATGAATGGGAAGCTATGTTATTACAAAACGTGTTGGTAGAGGTCTAGCCAACAGGACAAACTGTGGTTTTAAACAAAAGAAGATCTCATGTAGATACTGTATTTAGTTCTTTGCAGAGGACATTGTTTTACTTGAATAATTGCAGCCTTTGCGATTTACTAATTGTGACCATAGTCATTGCACTGGGGACTCTTTATCTGTCACGATTTGGCTTTTAGTTACCCTGTTTTGGTTTGCTTTGTGTTTATCTGTCCTTGGTGTTTTATTTTGGTCTGTGTGATTTTTGCTTCCCTTGTGTTAATTGCCTGCCCCGCCCTGATGTGTTTCACCTGTTCACCGTTCCTCATGTATTTATACCCGTTTTTCCCTTGTCCTTTGTCGTGTCATTGTCTACGTCAGCCCCAGTTTGTTTTCTCTGGATTTTGTTATTAAATAATATTTATTAAACCTCACCAGTTTTGTTGCAGTCCTGCATTTTGTGTTTTATTTTTTCCCCGCCTCACACCTGCGGCCGCTGCCGTGTACCGGACACCGGGCCTCACCTGGGTCTGGCGAGGCCATGCTCCGTGTTCTGGTTGGTTTGAGCGCTGAGTGGACCGTATTCCGTGCTCGCGAGTAGCCCGGGCGTCAAACAAATCCTTCGACAGCTCCACAGCTTTCGTCGGTCCGGACGGGTTCGTAAGGTCCGGGTTTGAGCGGCGCACAGGGTCCGGTGACCGCGCGCTCTCCTCTCGTCAGGAGAATGATCAAAACACGTCTCGTAGGGCTGTCTTCGGTCCGGACGGGTTCGTTAGGTCCCGGTCGGCTGTCAGCTCTCCGCGCACCTGTTTCCTCCCGGAGGAAAGCTCTGCTCAGGCCGACGCGTAGTTCTGCCCCCGGCTCTAGCGCTGAGTCCGCGGAGCTGACAGCAGCTTTTCGCTGGTTCAGATCATGGTCCAGAGTCTCTGACTGCAGCTTTTTTTTTTATGTGGTCTAATTTTATACCCTTTTTTATATAAGCTATTTAGGCCTACCGTTAATTAAATAAAGGTCACTTTTTATTATTAGCCTATTTCTTTTTTTCCCTCTTTTTTTATTAGTAAATGTGATCCTGGATTGGCTATACGGTTAACGTTGGTTACTGACAGATTTTTTAATATCATATAAACAACTATTTATTATTTCCTGGTTGGAGAAATGTTCTTTTTTGCCTTGTTTTGTGCGTGCTGTAAAATCCTAGCCTGAAAAAATCCAGACTCACCGCTGTACCAGCCGGTGAGTCTGGTCACCCCTGCGTCGAATCCATTTCCCACAGCGGTAGATACGCAAGCAAACAGGAAGCGGAGTCAACCAATCAGCGAAGGGCGGGCGTCTGCTGTTGATGTGGTGTTATTAGCGGTTTTGCGTTAATATTTAGGATTATAAATAACGAAACTCACCTACTGTCGATGTGTTTTCTGGTCATTTACCGCCGACTGGAGACACGCTTTCTCTCTTTCATGCATTGTTCGTAGATTGTTATTGAGGGACTTCCGCGTCCCGTGAGTGACGTTGCTCGCTAACAATACGTCACGACAAATAAACGAATCTGATTGCACGTGAACGGATTGATTTTGCGGAAGCCGCGAACGAGGACTGGGTGACCAGACTGATCCCCCGCTGTATACAAAAATACAGAGGGGAATCATTCTGGTCCCACCAGGCTAAGTAAAACCTATGGGTGAGGCCTCCTCATACGTGAATATTTTGGGGCGTTTCATTCAAATGACGCTAGGATTTCTCCGTGGCATTTACCATCAGCTGCACTTGCGTACGATACGATCTGAGCGGAAAGCACAGGTTCATAAATGTCACGCGCACTCTGGTGTATATCAGAAATACACCTACGCATACACCATTTGTTTACGCAATGTTGATAAATGAGGGCCATTATGTGTATGTGCCATGTATTCTCCCTATTGATGGGCAATACAAAAATAACAAACGCCTCTAACTGATATAAAACATGAAAGCCCATATTGTTAAGATAAGTTATGTAACAGATATGCTGTAATATGTACTGTATTAGCCTGCCCTTTAGCTGCATGTTCCCTCTCTTTCTCCGCTCCAATAAGACTATGACTGAGACACTTGTTTGGTGGGCTTCAGGAAATGAACAAACTGCTTTGTTTTGGCCAATCCCAGAGTCCCAGAGGCTGATAGCGGCACACAGGACCCCTTCTCAAGTCCAAACAGGCCACACATACATGCACCATACCACCGTCCACCCCCTCTCCCTTTATACCCACCCACTCCCTCGATCACACGGCCCATGCCCAAAAACCATGCACAGTGACCAGTCGAGAAAACCATCTACATTAACGGCCTGGCAGTGCTGTCATTTCCTGTGGCGGTGCAGCCCCCACATCTCCCTCGACACGGGACACTGAGGGGCTGTGTACTGGGAGCTATTTTTAACCCACAATTTGCAGGAAAGGCTTGGAGTAAGGAGAGAGAGCTGTACAATATTAAAAATACACCATAAGGAATGTGCTAGGACTATTTTGGTCATTGTAAAAATAAGTGGCATAACCAGGAGCTATTAACTACGAGTATTTCTGGTATGTAACAAGAATATAAAAAATGATGTAATAGTAATACATTTCAGTGTATTGAAGTTTGCTGTCATTTTGATTCATTTTATTGTGCAAGCCTGGTGTAAGTATGGCATCTGAAGACTGTTTCACGCTGCAACTTTAATAATATGTCGGGACAGTATGTGGTTCACGATGGATGGAGTGCACTCAAGGTTCATTAATTGTTAAAACGCCGTTTCTCTCTCACTGTATTTTCATAGGGAGCTGAGGCCTTAATGCATCACGGTGTCTACTGAAAACACAGTTACTCAGAAATGCCTCACCAAGGACTTTTCATTTTCACAATGACCTATCTCAGGGGTTGCATTGTCAATAACTTGATGTTTTGTTTCAGTGAAGATGTTTATTCTCTAGGCCCATATGATTTGTGGGATTTTTTTATTGCTTTGCCAGTTAAAGAAATGCTGAGCCTGGGTTGAATTACACTGATTTGGGCTGGCGCTGGGATCTTGAAAGTGAGAGAGTCCCTTTAGGTTTGGTGCATACTGGATTTAGTCAGTCTTGCTCTAGTCTGCTCAGATTGAAATCACTACAACAACCAGGCTATATGGCCATGCAAATAATTCAGAGTGACCGAACAACCCTGGGGGTGGGCGCTTATAAAATAAATATTAAATAAATAAAACGAAAAAAATGAAAACTAACCCTCAAGCCAGTCCAGGACAATAGTAGGTAGGGTTAACAAATCAAAACCCAGAGCCGAAGAAGTTTCTTGGATGAGAAGTGAAACGTCTTTAATTTTAAATCATTTAAAACCCATGCCACAACATAGAGTGTGAAACTGCTGGTCGAAATATATCAAATCTAAAGATGAAATTTCAGAAATTCCACTCATTATTTCATTTCAAAGTTGCTGCCCACATTATGCGGTGTGACGAAATGACCCGGGCAGAAACATCCCGAGAATGCGCGGTCACAAAGGGCCCTTTCTGACTTTACATGTATTTGAATGTGCATGGAAATAAGTGACTTGAAAACGACTTGTTCAAAGTCTGTGGAGGACAAGAAAAAAGCCGCACACAGAGAACAAATCTTTTCATTAAGGGCCAAAGAGGTGGCAGTGTCGTGCCAGAGGGCTGCGGGGGGATCGGTGCCAACGGAGCAGGGGCACTACGCGACAGGTGCGGGAGCTGTGAGGAGCAGGATTACAATAATGACTCGGCACACTGGGAGATGGAAATACCAGGACCGGACCCAGCAAAAATGGGAAGAATTTAAGAAACCTGCCAAAATGTGACCATTCCTCACTACTGGAACACCAATACACAACTTTCCCTCTTTCATTTCAAAAACACCTGCATAAAGTAAAAGCCACACTGCGGAACATCCCACGTTATATGTAACTGCGTCACAAGAGACACATAATGTTACAAAACTAAAAACATATTCAGCAGGGACACCACATACTCTACAATTCTATTTTTACAGTGTGTTTGCAAACTGAAGAGGCCGTAATGTATCTGAACTTTGCTTCCCTACCTCAGTCAAACACCTGGGTATCTAAATGTTATTTACAATATCTCCCAGTTGTTTGTTTTTCTTTGCAAAACTGGTACAGGCAATACAAAATAAAATGCATGGTTTAAAACATCAACCACATCCAATCCAAAACTTCAATCAAACTGTGAAGAAATCCAGCACCAAATGAGCATCAAGCACTGAAAGCATTTGCCTCCCTCTAGTGGAAGATATAGGCATTACACCATCACACCCTATAGAATGAAGTCATGATGAGCTCTACAAAACGAATGCATCAATCACAATGTTAGAGCTTTAATAAATAAAATTAAAAAAAATGTCTTACCTCTGTGCCCTTGTTTTGCTGCTTGTTCTGCCCCCCATCTGTAGCTTCGACTCGCCCATTGCTTCTCCCGTCACTGCTCCTACTGCTGCTGCTGGTCTTTTGCCAACCACAAGTGCTACTACTAGGCTGGGCATCCGGTCTCTTCCTCAAGCACTTCCTATTCCTGCTTAAGTTTCTACGGCGACGACTGACCAGGAATTCCTTATATTGTGAGGCCTCAGGAAAGTCATCATCATCATCATCATCATCATCGTCCCCCTCGCCCTCTACTGTAGTGGAGGAAGTGGAAGAAGAAGACCGAGGGCTGGACTGAGGACTCTCGTTGGTGAAGACAGTATCATTTTCAAAGTCCGAAAACACAATGGCGCTGGGTTTGTGTTTGACTATCCTCAGCAGATCATGGGGTTGTTCCTCCGAGGTCTCCTCTGCTTCATGTTTGTCGTCAAGATCATTGTGGGAGGATTTCTCTCTGCCCATTTCTGAGACGGGACAGTTGAAGTTCATAGTTACAAGTGTCCTATCTTCTAAAACCGGATCTTCATGGCGAGATGCCTCACTACCTTCCCTTATAGGTGATACTACTTGATCATCTAAGTCACTTGTCACGTAAAGATCCTCCAAATAGGCACAGTGTCCGTAATTCATATTGTTCTTGCAGGTTAACTCACATAAAGAGAAGCCATCCCTTGGTGATTCTTTCCCAGTCAATGCGTTGCTGTCCGGTGAGCCGGGGGCACCTTGTAACACAGGAACAGGCTTAGACATGCTGTTGGGGTTATTAGAGGCTGGAACAGGAGCCAGAACTTGACCTTGAAGCTTTACCAAAGGGAGAGCGACTGCCTGAGGGTACTCCGGCTTGTTGAACCGCTGCTCGATAAGCAGAGCTGCCACTGGGCCTTCATGCATCACTGGCCGTCTGCATCTGACAAGGCTTTGATGACAATTTGGTCTTCAGGCCCTTATAACCAAGCCTGATTGGTCTTCAGTGTGGGTTAAGCTTCTATAGCATTTATATCATCATGTTCATGTGTGGGCCAGATGCAGATGTCTGTAAGTTGAGCTGTAAGAAAGCAAATGTAGAAGAGACACTTTTATGAATCTACAACATGGTTAGCATAACAAATTGTATTGCGAGTTTCTTTTCAGATTATTTATTTCTGTGTATGTATAAATGCCAAGGATGGCTGTAGGAATAGGAGGAGTAGGAAGTAGACAGCTTGTATCCATGTTTTAAAAGCAAAGAGCTGCATTAAAACAGAAAACCACTGAATTACCATGTGGCCAAATCTGCAAATAATCATAGTAATCATGCAGCCAAAACCAAATTTAAAAACATGTAAAGTATAAAATCTGCACGTTTCCCTTATCTCTGTGAGGTAGTAGAGATGATTCATATTTGGTATGCATAAACAGAGCTGTAGTGTACAGTCAGTACAGATGGAGATAGCAGTGCCTAGACAAGTTTATCTGTCCGTTTCATCACAGAAGCACAATCCTTGCACTTACCTCCCGCCGAGCGGGTTAGACACAGGCTGATGTAAGCTTCCACAGCAAACGAACAACTGCTCAAAAAACATTGTCTATTACAGGAGGACATGTCAACTCCTGTAGGAGTAGCTGGAGTAGTAATAATAGTAGTGACAGTAGTAATAGCAGTAGTCGTAGTGGTAGTAATAGTAATAGTTGTTTTGCAGTATTGGAGCAGTGGTAGTAGCTTGAGGGCAGTGGAAAAGAGTGTCTTACCTTCATGTAAGTTATTGGTCCCAAAGACGTCGACAGCTCCTTAGCTCCTTGCAGGTTTAAGGATTTCTCTCTGACAAATGTACTTTTCGAAAACACAATGTTTTTCCCAGGTGAGTATTTTCTCCACAACACCCTCGCCTGACACTATGTGTTCTCACTTTGTTCCTCAATTGAAATAAGTTGTGATGTCTTTTGAAAATTCCACTAAATTGATCAAAACCATTAACCTTTATTAAAGAAAGTCTTATAATTACATTCATTGTCAATTTTCATGATTTATTCATTGTTTATTTCTGAGACATTTGGACCGGGATGAGAGGGGTGTACAGAGTGTCTCATCAAATATATTTTTTATAGGAATTGCAAAGTTCAGTGGCCCTGATTCATTCCTGGTTTAGCCCTGGTTTGTCCTTTTTTAACCTCTTAAGTGCTTCAGTATTCACAGTATCCCGCTTCACTGATAAGTCAACACTATAATTGAATTGATAGACACATCTATTTTTGGCCTGTAACCACTAGACATTAAAATGCATACCAGTGTTGGTACATACCTGCGATGTCATCCAAAACACATTATTTGAAGACAGATGCGTCCAAAGATCCAGAGGTACTGTACCATTAACGCGCAGCTTGTTGTTTCACAAATCCACAGAGCCTACCCTGAAAAGATATGAACGAACAGAACGGGTGAGGAGGGAGGGGAGAAGTGTTGAGGAATGCTCTACCCTCCTACATTACCTCAGTGAGACTCAGGCAGGTGTTTGTGCAACAGTGTGCGGTGTGTTGTGTTACAGCCATAGCGGATGAATAACAAGTCAAGTGCAAATGTGTGAAAAAGCGTTCAGAAACCGTACATTTAGTTGTGCATGTTTGACGGGGATTTGAAGTGTGTGCTCTTTTCCATAATTTAGTTGCTGCAGAATAATTTGGCCTGGGGGTAAAGAATTTCACCTGTGAAGCACATTCCTCCAAACGCATGAGGTAATGCTTCAATCATTTTACCTCACTAAATCTTTCAGATCAAGCTATTTTCAGCTACAACAAAATCTAACTTTGAGATGATGAGATAAATTAGTGTTTTTAACAGCTATCAGGGGAATGAGATATTCACAGCTTTCCGGCAAACACTGGATTTCATGTTTCAAAGGGAATATCATTGGTCAAGAGTAAATACCTGCTATTTGCACCTTAACCTTGAGAGGGTCCCGCCTGTTGGGGCCTGCCCCTGGGCTGAAGATTATCCCTCCGTAGATTCTTTTTCTGTACAAAAGCACCCGGAAAGACCAAGCTTGATTTAAGATTTTTGTGGTGTGGATTTGATATTGCACTGAGCTCCTCAAATTGTTACTAAATACATTTAATTGCTGCAGTGATTTGGCAACTTGGTGCTACATTAATCTTTTCCAACACCCATGTTTATCTTAAAGGGACTATACAAAGTTTAAACATTTTTAAAGTTATGTATTTTCCTCCCCCTACATGTTCCAGCAATGTCCTAATGTGTAGAATGAGCCCAGACCTATTCACCACAACTGCCTCTAAAATCCTGCACTGTCACTCAAAAAAGTGGGTCAAATTGCGGTCATGCACAAGCTTAATATAAAAACTGCAGTTACGTGTAAGACCTGAGGTGGCAGTATAAAATGACCAACTTGCATCTAGTCCCTTTAATTGAAGAAAGGTTTTGTCCTGGTGAATTTACTGGTCCAATTCTGGTTTAGACCTGGTTTGAACCTTCTTTAGTCCTGACTAAGTCCAATAGATTAATTTTGGTTTGATCCTCATTCAGATACAGTTCATCCTACTTTAGACCTAGTGTAGTGCAGTTCTGGCTTTGATTCATGTATGGCATAAACTAGTTGCAGATTTTGTCCTGATTAAGTTTAGTGTGACTTTCTCAAAAGCCAATAGTTTATTATTGAGAAAGGGAACAACTAAGAATGTGGATGATATCCTGGTTTAATTCTTAATATCTCTGTACAATAAGGCCTATCTACCAAAAACATGAAGTTCAATGTCAATTGTTTGAACAAAAATTATTATCATTACAGTAATAAACAACGGACGAAGTATTAAATCTAATCGTATTACAAAGAACTTTAGGTCACAAGATTAAGATCACATGTTTGTGTTCCAGCTCCTGCCCTCAATCTCACATTATCTTAGATTTTGCAATGTTCTAAATGAACTGATTTAGCTTTGATATTTCTCAGTTTCAGTCATGGTTTAGGCCTATTTCAATGTCCCTTTAGACATACTATATTTTAGTTTAGCCCGGCTCTGTTTGAGTGTAGTCTCCTTCTCAGAAGAACTTGTCCACCTCACAGCCCCCACCTGTCCATGCTACAGTATGTTACAGTGGTGACAGATGCACATCAATTACCTCAGACATGTATTTCAGCGCAAGCCACGCCAGCCTGCAGAGACATGCTCCTCTATGCCCAGCATTCCTGTCAGAAATATAGTATGTATTCACAGTAAGGCTCCAAGTGGAAACACATGGAGAGAAAGCTAAGGTGAAAGATGACAGACAATTCAAGTAAAAAGAAAGTGCTTAGTTTGTGAGCAGAATCCAATCCAAAGAAGTATTCTAAGTTTGGCCTTGAGACTAGGGTTTCATAATTAATGTAAATAGAAAACAATTTTAAGGATCATAATTAGCTAATTGCAAAAGGCTTCAGTTATTTTTGATAATCTACCAAAATCTCCTGAATTGTCACAATAAGCCATTTATAAGTGATTTTTACTATTTCCCAAGTCAACTGTAAAACAAAGACAAAAGCCGAGTGTTGTATAGATGTCTCGAAAGTCTAGTTTAGTTTGACAGTGGAGCACAGCACCACCACTAACACCATTATCAACGCAAACCCTATCAAATGTATTTAGAAAAACAAACTTTTTACCCGGTTGAGCAGCGGATGGCAGCACAGTCCTGACTCCAGAGAGGATGGTCTGTTATTTCACAATTTGTTCTTCTTAAAACCTAACACTCTTTTAAAAAAAAAGTTTCAAGGTTAATTGCTCACTGTAATAAAATCAAATGCCTCCGCTACACTCGTCCACGTATGTCGTGTGAAGTCTAGATTGCAAATAGCCTTCACATCTGCAGATCAAACATGCTAATTAACATAATGTCATCCTTCAGTTCGGCGTCTATATTTGGCTACAAAGAGACATGTTTGCTCGTATGGATCCTAACAAATTAATCTTTCAAACCTTAATATGCCTTTAAATGTCCCTTTAAGTCGTGCCTTTAAAAATAACTAAAGTTTTGCTTTAAAAAATTAGAAACATATAATTGCGCGAGATTATTTTTGACCCACCGGATGTTCCGTATTTTGAAGGAGGACTTCCTGTTTTGTGAAAGAGTTTTCGCGGGAGTGTAACGCGGCGCTACTGTCAACAACATCAAGGTTTCTCAGATTTCTGGCTAAATTCAAAACGAAAAAATGAGTTTGTGGGTAGATAAATACAGACCCAACTCTCTCGGGAAATTGGACTATCACAAAGAGCAAGCCACGCAGCTGAAAAACCTGGTACGTAAATTGGATGATGCGGTTTAGCTTCTTTCCTTTACCCTTTTCTTCCTCCCTTTCTGCCTTATTAATTGAAGTTAACAGTAGAGCTTGAAAGGACCAAACACAATACCCTTTACGAATGTGTTCACTGACAAGTAACACGAAGCTGTATGAAGTTGATTAACCTCTTAACCCCCACCTGAACCGAGCACATTTTCTCCAGCTTGGCTTTACCCAAATTGCTTCAACATGGCGACAAAAAGTGACAAAGACGCAATAAAAAAAAAAAGTGATGAAGTTAATATAATTTGTGTACATCTTCGCTTTCAAATAAGGCACTACACTATGGCTCTCAGGTTGAGAAGAGGTTTGGGTAAAGCGGAACTGGAGAAAATGCGCTTGGTTCAGGCTAAGAGGATAAACATCACCATAAAGTTATGTTTACTGAATGGTATAAAATGCAAACCAATAATGCAATCTGTTTTTGTTGTTTTTCTCCTGCTTTTAGGTCCAATGCGGGGACTTCCCACATTTGTTGATCTATGGACCTTCAGGGTCAGGAAAGAAGACCCGTATCATGTGTTTGTTGCGGGAGCTGTACGGGGCTGGAGTGGAGAAGCTGCGAATCGAGCATCAAAGTATTGTGGTAAGAGACGGACCATTATTCTCCCCCATATGTCCATTGCTCATACAATCAGCAATATGCCTGGTCAATACATAATGAGTTGTTTTTATTTGTAGGCTCCGTCGAAGAAGAAAATTGAAATTAACACAATAGCAAGTAATTATCACTTAGAAGTCAATCCAAGGTAAATGACAAGTTTAAATGTGTGCAACTCCACCGTTTTTAAAATTGTATCACACCATTTGTTTGTTATTAGTGACGCAGGAAATCAGGACCGCGTGGTGATTCAGGAGATGATCAAAACTGTAGCTCAATCTCAGCAGATTCAGTCAAGCACCCAGAAAGACTTCAAAGGTATAACGTTTTCCACAATAGCAATCGGCTAAAAGCACTCTTAATTTGTCTTCTTTAACTGTCAGTGGTGCTACTAACTGAGGTGGACCGGCTCACGAAGGATGCTCAGCATGCCCTGCGTCGCACCATGGAGAAGTACATGTCAACCTGTCGCCTCATACTCTGCTGTAACTCCACCTCTAAAGTCATTGGGCCAATCAGGAGCAGATGTCTGGCTGTCAGAGTTCCTCTCCCCAGCTCTGAAGAGGTGAGACGAGAGGGATGCTGCAGTATTTGTTTGTGCGGACCAATTACCAGTCATTAAATCTAGGTTGATGTTCTTTTAGGTGTGTAGTGTTCTGACCACTGTTTGCAAAAAAGAGGGGCTTCTTCTTCCTCCTGAACTGGCAAAGCAAATCTCTGAAAAGTCTGGTCGTAATCTACGCAAGGCTCTTCTGATGTGCGAGGCCTGCAGAGTGCAACAGTAAGTTTGAACCCTCATTGTATTAACTCTGCATGTGCTTGATTGTGACCTGAATGACATTGTTTTTAGGTACCCATTCTCATCAGACCAGGAAGTGCCAGAGACCGACTGGGAGATCTACCTGAGGGAAACTGCCAATGCAATTGTGAGCCAACAGAGCCCCCAAAGGTAAAATACATGTTGATGAGACAGTATTGAGTTACAATAAAAAGCTTGAATATCTAGCACCGAGTAATAAGGTCTTTATTTTCTTGTAGATGTAGAAAACACATTTAAATCAATTGACGAAAAACAAATTGATTCCATTAATTTCTCTTTCCACTGACTTGTTCTTTTCAGGTTGTTGGAAGTGCGAGCCCGACTGTATGAACTCCTGACTCACTGCATCCCTCCCGACATAATCATGAAGGTACTGTTTTAACATTCAAATTTAATTGCCCATGTTCCCACTTGTGTGTTTGTGTCTGACAGTATGTTTAAATGCAGGGTCTTGTAAACGAGCTATTGAACAACTGTGACGGTCACCTGAAGACTGAGGTGGCTCATATGGCGGCGCATTACGAACACAGGCTACAGTTGGGAAACAAAGCCATTTTCCACCTCGAGGCTTTTGTTGCAAAGTTTATGGCAATCTATAAGAAGTTCATGGAGGACGGACTGGATGCAATGATGTTTTAGATTGATTATGCTTCCCAAAAATGATCATCAAATCTTCACTTGAAGATGTCTGTATTGTCTTTAAACCTCAACAGCACTAGGAGATCTGGTCTTGCAATGACTAACAATTCTTTGCAGAAATATGTAATTGCCCAGTTTGATATTGGAAATGTTTAATAAAAATGCACACTTGTACATTTGTTTGTATGTCCTTTATGATAAATACAATACTTCCTTAAAACTAAATACATTACTCTGACAATATATAAACAATATTATTGACACAACAACCATAGCACAGAGAGAATATAGCAGCAGCAATAAGTGCTTCTAACCAGGACTAGCTAACACAATATATTACTATACAATACATATCAAAAATAATTCTCTTCAGTAACTTTCTTTGTGCCTCTTTGTGGTATAATAGATGATTATACCAAGTGTGATCAACACCCCAGACCCCACCAGAGAAAGGAAGGCCAACACTGGCTTTTTTGACAGCACCTGGCAGCTGAGACAGGACGGAGGCCTGCTGGGACACTGTTGAGGGTCCCCTCCTTGCACGGGGAAGCCGTTGTGTTGGATGATGTTGCGGTAATTGGACAGAGAGGCTTTGATGATTACTTCTTCCTGTATGTTGCCGTATAAACCAAAACAGGGGTCCCTTTGGTCATTCAGGGCATAGGCGAAGTAACCTTTCAAGTTCACACCATCCAGTGTGTATGCTAGATTTAAAAAGCAAAATAAACTTTTAACAGGCTACAGATCAACTGGGAATCAATGCTAGTATTCTACACATTTAATAAAAATGTTTGTCAATTAAACCATATAGTTACTATACTACAGGGGTAGGCAAGTTTGCTTGGTGGAAGCTCAAGGGCCGAATCCTCCAATTGTAAGCCAAAGGAAACTTTCAAAAAATGCCAGTGTTGTACATCATATATGGTCTAAATTAGTGTTCTGCTCAGAAATTCTAAAGGCTCTGATTTATGTAATAATATTCCCCAAAATCATATTGAGGGCCGGACGTTTGGTGATGGAGGGCCGGTTTTGGCCTACCCTGCTATACTGTAATACAGGCCTTCCCAAAGTCCAGGGTGTTGAAGCCTCCTTATCGAACTTGTCTTAAATAACAGCATTAACTCTTTTGTTTACCTTACTCCTAAGCAACATTTATTATGGTTTATATGTATATTTATATCTTTACTTCACTAAACTGACAAAAACATTTTGAAAAAAAAAACCTACAAACATCATATTTTACAGCTAAAATTAACTCTACCCGTCCTATCCCACCTCATCTCTTAACATGAACCACTACTTACTTATTTGTTTATTTTGGTATTTACTAGAGTAGCATAGCCCCTTTGCAGATGATAATTCCTAGTCAGCAATATCCATGAAATTTCTACTGTATGTTTTACATGAGCTGAGTAATCGTGATCACTAACCTGAATACAAGTGTAATTATTAAGCGCCCTGTAGAGGTCCTAGGCTCAAATTTGGGTACAGATGAAAGGTAAGCAATAAGCAATACTGAAAAATGAATACTGTGAAGTTACCTTTCAGTGCTTCGTTGATATAGTTGTACAGGTAGTAGACTCGTAAATTGTCTTTGAAATGAGCTGGGTCTTCCTCGACACCGTTGGCCATTACATAAACAGGGACGTTTCTATAGTGCTCATTTATCTATTGGAAATATTTTATAGATAAATTAGACTATTCACAAAGGAAACTTAAGCACGTTGACAAGCTTCTCTTCGGTAATATAGTAAACATTTCTTACCCAGTTGAGGGCTTTCCTGAGCCCCCATGGCACCACAGATCTTAGGGGAGACGGGATCCAGGTGGTGTCCGACATGCGTTGCACCTCTAACATGGCATTGTATTGGTACCTGCAGCGGGATTAAATGGAAATACATTTTAATACAACACAACAAAAAGACTAATTGGTAACTTTTTGTTCGATTCGAAACATATTCATCTTACAAATCCTCTTTGGCATGAGTCACAAGTGTGGTACTGAAGTGGCTTATAGCAAAGAAGTCATACGTGCCCTTAACTAGCCGCTTATCCTCTTCATTAAACACTGGAAGGCTGAAAAATACACAACGGTACACAGCACAAAATTCGTATAAGTATTCATAACATTTGTGACTGTTTGGTTTTGTTTCCTGGCATAATGTAGCAGTGGAACATGTTAGGTTATTGAATGTTTTGGCAGTACAGCAAGGTACAACATTTTTATTCATCCTATTTTAAATCAAAGTGCTGTACATGCATGTTAGTAATATAGTATTTTGCAATGCTGCAGGACGTGTCCATGGTTTAAAGTGCACCTGTAAATGTTTAGTTTGTACCTGACTGAATTGAGCTGACGCAGCCAACTCCTCATCCCCGGAGGATAGTCCCCGCTGCCAAAGATTGGCTCCGCGAACCAGCCCATGCGGAAGTCTAGAACTCTCTTTGCGGGTTCAACATCTTCACGGCTGAACAGGAAGGCAGGCTCCACCCATTCCATGTGTAGGACCAAAGACACCTGAGATACAAGATTGTATGTACGTATTGGAATGAATGGGTAATGATGACAACCACAAGGTAAATATTTAAGCCCATGAAGGAAATGTCCAACAGTCGAAGCAGCAGACCTGTCCTTCCCGGTAGATCTGGAACAACTAATCTATTATTGAAATAGTTTACTATTTTAGTAATTGATTAATAGTTTTCTGGTATTTTATCTTTGTAGTTTTGATGAAAAACAACTTTGTTTGTAAAGTTAGGGTATCCAATGTTTTGTATATTTAAATGTTTTGATAAATATAAATAAATAATCATCATAATAATCATAAATATCTGTCTACGGTCTCATTCAATCAGAAAGCAGAATTAGCACTGCAAGCCTCCTACAAACATTCACTTTAAGTTTACTGTCTTATGCTCAAGTGGCGTCGCTTTAGTTTAGCTTTTTGTAATTTTTTTTTTTTTAAATACAATTTTCATACACCTTTCAGAGCCATGCAATTAATCGATTAATCGTAACAATAATCGGCAGGTTAATCGATTACCAAAATACTAGTTAGTTGCAGCCCTACTTCCCCGCTAGAAAAAAAAGGGGAGAAGCACAATGAACGAGAGCCACTCATATGGGTGGACAAGCTAAAGATTTGTCCTGGAACGTTTATCAAAATAACTGAATGAAATGCAATTTAAAAAAAAAATCCCGTTAAGAGATTTTAAATTTGCCTCTCACAAAACAAAACTAAATGTGCCAGACGATATAGTTGAGATTTAGGCTCGTATAAGCCTTGTTCATTACTGGTAGTCTATTTTAAGAATGGCCTTCTAAATGTTTCCTCACCTGTCCTCCTTGCAGGTGTCTAAACTCGCTGTCGTAGGCGCGCCAGGCCAAAGCGTGAGCTCGGAGCATCTGGTGTCCCTCCTGATAGCTCACCACCTCGTCGTTCGCCTCATTCAAAGTGATCCACATTTTAACATAGGCACCTAACTCTTTGTAGCACAGCCTGGCATAGTCGGCAAAGGCCTCGGGAATCTTCCTGAAGACCAGATACACAACATTTTAGATGCAATTAATTATGCTATACGCTTATTTCAAGTAAGTATCAACATAATTTTTATCAATGGAGACTCACAATATGGGTCCAATGGCCCTCATTTATCAAACTTGCGTACGGTGAAATCAGAGCGTATGTGGGGTTTACGAAAAATGTCCGCATGTTTTGGCATTTATCAATCTGAGCGCACCGTACACCTGGCGTACGGTGCGCTCAGATCCTACACCAAGTCAGGAGGTGGTGTACACGATACACCAATTTTAAAGGTCCTATATCATGCAAAATCGACTTTTTGGAGCTTTTAACCATGTTGTTATGCTATTTCCTTATCAAAAACACCCCCAGAGTGGTTTCTGGATTCATTCACGCAGTTCTCAGTAATCCTCCTGAATCCTGCGCTCTGAGCAGCTGATCCGCCCTCTCCTGGTAAACGACTGACATGTTCAGTTGTGTCGTCACAGCGGAACGGAAGTGCTCGACGTCTGTAATCTAATGCCTTACGGCATGATTTTTATTTGTAAAACAGTTTTTTTCATTATTTCTGTCGTAAGAAAAAAAAAAAAGAAAAAAAAGAAAAAAAAAGAGGAAGTGCCTGACGCTGCGCTGCCCCTGTAGCGAAAACAAACGCTCCCCCTGAGCGTCCGAACGGTCTGAACAGATGTCATGTTGCACCGAAAGTTGTGAAGAGGGAGCTTTTTCTAACCTACTCTGGAGTCTGGACACCTGTTCTTTTTTTCTTACCTCACGATAATGTCACGGAGAAAACCGCGTTTGGCTGCGAGGACTGGACTTTATTCAACCTTCCCAAAGAAGAGGCCATAGAAGTTGGACTTTCCCTCCGGGATTCAGCGACTATCAGCCACAATAGTGTTTGTCTGTGCCTGTACTGATGGATGCTTGGTGAACCTTGGCCAGAATCAAAGTGGATTAACTTTTATAACCAGCGCAAGTCCCATACTGGAAACATCAGAGTGGTGAGTCGCTCAAAATGCATGTTAGCGTGTGTGTGTTAGCGTGTGTGTTAGCCATTTAGCCATGAAGCTGTGTTGCACATGTTAACTCCTTATAACAGCATCATGAAATAACTTCACTTTTTGCTGTGATATATATATTTCTACTACTGCTAAAGTTGTATGAGCGGCGAGAGGGGGCGGAGTTAACTGAATCCAAGCGTTTTGTCTTCCGGGTTGGAAAAATACCTCCAGAAAATACTAATATTTATCACAAAAATGAGTGCTCCGTAGTGGTAGAGGTACAATATATCATATAAAGGCCTATACTTTACTTTGGAATGGCTTAAAATAGCATGATACAGGTCCTTTAACTAAACACTAAACAGCGCAGGAAAACAGTTTTAACAGCATGAATCGCATTGCCACATCGCATATGATCCTCATTAGTAATTTAAACATGAAACAAGGCGACAGCGTTAATGTTTATGGACTTGAGCTGCATCGACACGGGTCCGAGCCCAGAGGCTCAGCCCGGACCAGAGACTGGACTGCAGCCACAGAGACGCTTACGATGGTTTTTGTATTTATGTTTAGTTTTTTGTTTTTAACAAAATACCGCTGCTGCACAAACTTTGTGTGGATTCCCCGCCTCACACCCGCGGCCGCTGCCGTGTACCGGGACACCGGGACTCACCTGGCTGTACGAGGCCATGCTCCGTGTTCTGGTTGGTTTCAGCGCTGAGTCTGCGGACCGTATTCCGTGCTCGCGAGTATCCCGGGCGTCAAACAAATCCTTCGACAGCTCCACAGCTTTCGTCGGTCCGGACGGGTTCGTAAAGTCCGGGTTTGAGCGGCGCACAGGGTCTGCTGAGCGCGCGCTCTCCTCTCGTCAGGGGAATGATGGAAACACGTCTCGAAGGGCTGTCTTCGGTCCGGACGGGTTCGTTAGGTTCCGGTCGGCTGTCAGCTCTCCGTGCACCTGTTTCCTCCCGGAGGAAAGCTCTGCTCAGGCCGAAAGGCGAGTAGTTCTTCCCCCGGCTGTAGCGCTGAGTCCGCGGAGCTGACCGCTGCTTTTTGCTGTTCAGATCATGGCCCAGAGTAGAGCCCTGCATTTGAGCCCGAGGCCCGAGGGGCCCGACGGCCCGAAGGCCCGCGGGCCGGGCTTCGGGCCCATTACCGCATCATTGCGTCGGACACGGGCCGGGCTCGGGCTTGGTTTTTTCCCCCCTGCCAATGCGTTGTGCTGCTATTTTTTAACCAACTTAAATGGCGACATTAAATGCAGCACCTGCTCTCTCACACCTCGTCTTGTCTTGACTCAACACAAACATGTACCTGCCTTCCCCGTGGACCGTGGCGTGGGAGTTTTCCTCGCCGTGCGTACAGCTCTGCAAAGCGGTCGTATTGAGAGAGAGGACCGGGCGGTTCGCGTGCGGATGTGCTTCTATCGATGTCCTCTCGCCCCGTCGTTAATTATAATACATCCATGGTCTTGACCCGCCACCTCTTGCCACAAACATGTACCTGCCGTCCATGTGGGCTGTGGCGTGGGGGGTTTCCCCGCGTGGGCAAACCTCTGCAAAGCGGTATGGAGAGAGAGGACGGAGCGGTTCGCGTGCGGAGTGCTTCTATCGACGGTATGTGTTCGCAGTGTTTCCAGGAAACAAATGCATGCGTGTTCCTCCCAACAATAAAACATAAACACTGTGCTTTATGTTACGTTTAGATAGAAGTGTTTATTTATTCATACAATACAGGTCAACTGTTGCAGCGCTGTTTAATCACGCATTTGGAAAATATTGGAAAGGGAGCAAGAGAGAGAGAGAGAGAGCGTGAGAGGGAAGGGCCGGGCCGCGGGCCGGGCTCGGGCCTGATAATTCTGAAAGTCTGTCGGGCCGGGCCGGGCTCGGGCCCGAACCTCACGGGCCCGGGCCGGGCTCGGGCCCAGAAATCAGGCCCGTGCAGGGCTCTAGCCCAGAGTCTGCTCTGACTGCCGCGTTGTGTCCACGCTTTTTTTTTTTTATGTGGTCTAATTTTATACCATTTTTTTATATAAGCTATTTAGGCCTACTGCTTATTTAATAAAGGTCACTTTTTATTATTAGCCTATTTCTTTTTTCCCCTCTTTTTTATTAGTAAATGTGATCTTGGGTTGGCTATAAGGTTAACGTTGGTTACTGACAATTTTTTTAATATCATATGAACAACTATTTATCATTTCCTGGTTGGAGAAATTTTCTTTTTTGCCGTGTTTTGTGCGTGCCTGCCGTAAAACCCGTGGGTGAGGCCTGAATATTTTTGGGCGTTTCATTCAAATGACGCTAGGATTTCCCCGTGGCATTTACCATCAGCTGAGCTTGCGTACGATAAGATCTGAGCGGAAAGCACAGGTTCATAAATGTCACGCGCCTTCTGGCGTATATCGGAAATACACCTACGCATACACCATTTTTTTACGCAATGTTGATAAATGAGGGCCAATGTGTCTGATTACAATCCTAATTTTTCCATATTGAAGCCAAATAACTTTTTTAAATCTCTTTTTAAACGTATTAAGTCAAACATTTTTCCTGGCTTAGCTTCTATAATCAGGTAAGATAGTATGGCTGTTCAAATAAATCAGTTTAGAGAGCTGTGCAGTGACCTGTTGAGCCACTTGTTGGCGGTGTTGAGCGGGGCGGGCAGGCTGCTCCCCTGCTTGGTGTGGTGCCACAAGGTGACCACTAGGCTGACATTGGCCTGGAGCAACTGCTGGGCAAAGCAGCGGTAGTATCCCAGTAGAGTGTTGTTCGGGTGGGACACGTCTCCTGAAGGAACCATGGCCGACCAGTTCAGAGAGAAGTGGAAGTGGTTCACCCCGATCTGACGGATTTCTTCAACCTAAAATACAGTCAAAATAAGTTAGAATGTGGTTTCAGTAGTATTATTTGAAATATGGGTATTAACGGATCTCTATCATGCCATTCCAAAGTAAAAGATAGGCATTTATATGATATATTGTACCTCTACCACTATGGAGGACTCATTTTTGTGAGAAATATAAGTATTTTCTGGAGGTATTTTTCAAACCCGGATGGCAAGACGCTTCGATTCAGTTAACCCCGCCCACTCTCCAAGTAGATGCAACTTTAGCGGTAAAATCATTTAAGTAAATATATTGGAAGAGGCATGATGTCCCAGCTCCTATCTCTTTCAATGGTTGTGCTCAGTGGCGCATGACTCCAGTTTCATCCGCCATAACGGCCCATGGTACCCGTATGACGCCTTACCTGTATCTATGCTCCCTACGGCCCAAGTGGGTGAAAGCGGCTGCCGACGGCCTCAGAGCGGAGAGGACGCCATTATGCTGTAAGTCAAATCTCTTAATATAATCGTTCTTTAAATACAAAATGAATTTGTAAGTCAATTTCCGGCGATTAAGTTACTATGTTAAGATGATCTGTCGGCACCGCCGACATTATCGGCTGATATTTGGCATTTTTTTCCCATATCGGTATCGGTCCGATATGGGAAAATATCGGACTGATATTTTTTATTATTTTCTGCGCCGTGATGTAGCGCACTTGAATGCAGCAGCAGTGTAGACGGGCTGCACTGACCTGACCTGACCTGATCTAACAGTTTATTCAAATGATCTGAAATGAACAGGGGCTCCTAAAAATAAAGAAACTCCAGCATAAATTCACACATCTCCAAAAGAAAGTATGTTTTTACTAAGTTTAAACAATGTGGAGCGGACACTTGGACACCACAGAGACACAGAGCCACAAGTTGCTGCTGTTACAAACTGGACTAAAACTGCCCCCATGGACATTATTTTGACTCAGGATTGTCGCTACATCTGAGTGGTGAGTGTTGCACAAGTTTCTCCGTCCTGACGCCAGATTTATAACTTTCAGTTTGTTAGCATAGCATAGCTTCTAACAGGCTAAAGGCTACAACACGTAAACATTACCTTTCTGTCATGTAGGTTTACTACAGCGATGATAATGGTTGTATTCACGATAACTGTGCCACTTTTGTCATTGTAATGCCCCGTGAAAACGAGGCGTTATGTCCGGATTTTCGTGCATATTAGACGCATTTGCGATCGTTAGCGCATTTTTCCTTGAAAACAATGCAATTCAAAGCTCATGCTAATCTTGTAAATCTACAGTTTGCCTTTTGCCTGCTCTAAACCAACTCTAAATCTTCAGTCTGGCCTCATAAATTCGATCTAAGGTGCTGTTAAAGTGACATGATGCTATTTTTTGCAATCCACAGCTTCATACAGAGCTGTCCTCGGAGAAGTCCATCAGGTTTCTTTAAAGTGAAAACATGTAGTTTAATCAACATGGTAGGCTACATGTTCATCAAAAATACAATAAATAGTAGCATATTCTCAGTGTCACTGTTTCCCATTAATAGAGGAGATGGGTGGAAGTATAATTATAAGTAGGTCTGAGTAAATATGTAGCCAAAACAAAATTACATTTCACTCTAACATTGCATTTGATCTTTTTAATATTTTTCTAATAAAAAGGATTGTTTGTTCCATCATAGTGTGTGAGACAGTGAGTCCCAGACACACCAAGCATTGTATTATTATTTTCCAATAGTGGATCGATAATTTGAAAATGTTACATTTGAGTGAGCCTTTCTATTGATTTTTACCATAAAAATAAATATTGGCAAATATCGGATATCGATATCGGCAGAACATTTTCATATCGGACCATCCCTACTCTCCCTCACCCCTACCTCTCGCCGCAAAATAGAATTGGGACACCCCTTCGTCTCTCGTGAACGCGCGAGCTAGCCGTTTCCTAAATTAAAATCAGGCCGTAAGGCATTACATTACAGACGTCGAGCACTTCCTGTTTGACACTGACGTAAAATACGTCATAGTGTCACAACTCGGTCGTTTTCCAGGAGAGGGCGGAGCAGCTGTTCAGAGAGCAGGATTCAGGAGGATTACTTAGAACTGCGTGAGTGAATCCAAAAAACACTCTGGGGGTGTTTTTGATAAGGAAATAGCATAACAACATGGTTAAACCTCCAAAAAGTCAATTTTGCGTGATATAGGACCTTTAAGAAGAGAGAGACGGGTAAGAAACTATTGGATATTATTTCATTTTATTCCATTTTATTTCAGTTTCACATACCCTGACTTAGAAGTTTGTATTTAGTATGTTCTTTGTAAATATTATAAATATGCATACATAAAGAGGAATTGAATTCCCTACAGAGCTGAACAAATTTGGAGAAAAGTTGTGATTGCCATTATACTGCATTAAATTTAAAAGCACACGCAGGGGCATTAACACATGTCGTGTATTTTAGACCAGTAGTCCTCAACTGGTGGGATTCAGTGGGTCACCAGCCCAACCCAGGAATCATATCTGTCAATATTTATCTAATGAAAAAGTATGAAGACACTAGGTGAGTCTGTTAAAATGACTGGCTTTGAATTACTTCACCAGTAAGACACCATGGAGACGAGATATTTTACTCATAGGATTGACTGACCTGTTGTCTTATTGTGGCGTAGTCAGCACAGTGTATTTTTCTTTTCAGAGGCAGAGCAATGAGACCCTCCATTTTGATGAGCTCTCCGTTGTTAGAGATATTCCACAGATAAACACTGGGGTCTGCAAACTGGCTGGGCATAGTCTCCACCTGCACAAAGACAGAGTGAGAGGAGAGGGGCAGATCAGGTCAAATGCACCCCTGCTGTCTAACTCTGTAAATATACACAGAGCGGTTCAAATGGGACTAATCAATGGAAACAACTACATGGTCACAGAGGGCAAATACTACAAGGTTACTAGAATAGTATTAAAAGAGCCCTAGCAGGGAAGACAGGAAAAAACTGGCAACAACATTTTTTACATGAATAATGAAGGATGATTTCTATGAATGGCAAAGAAAATGAATGTATTTATTTTGTGATTGATCTGGTATAATAATGTAGCCTACTTTTGATCATATACAGTTGTGCTCAAAAGTTTACATACCCTGGGAGAATCTTGGAGGTCGTGTGAAGCCATTTATGGTCAAACAACTAAGTTTGCTCTTTTTGAATCATAATGAAAAATGAAAGTACCAAAATGACCCTGATCAAAAGTTTACATACCCCAGTTTTTAATACTGTGTATTGCCCCCTTGAACATCAATGACAGCTTGTCTTGGTAGTTGTGGATGAGGTTCTTTATTTTTTCTGATGGTAAAGCGACCTATTCTTCTTGGCAAAAAGCCTCCAGTTCCTGTAAATTCCTAGGCTGTCTTGCATGAACGGCACATTTGAGTCTCCCCACAGTGGTTCAATGATATTGAGGTCAGGAGACTGAGATGGCCTCTCCAGCCTTCACTTTATTCTGCTGGAGCCAGTGGCATCAGCTTGAAATGAAGGAATCCTATGTTAGAATGGTGTTTTTAGACTTTAGCTCAGCATTCAACACTATAATCCCACAGCAGCTAATACACAAACTGCTCCACCTGGGGATCAACACATCACTGTGCAACTGGCTGCTGGACTTTCTGACGGGGAGACCACAGTAGGGTTGGGCCCAATGGCCGCTGACTGCTCTGCTTTTTGACTACGACACTGGAGGCCGCCATTGCTCCACCTTTGCTGTAGTACCTCCATATGACCGCTATGCCCCCATTGCAATGCATTGGACTTTAGACACGTTAAAAACAACGTTAATGCCTGGTGCTTAATGGTTTAGAAGTGGCTAGAGCTACATATTGCTCCTGTGATTACGCTGGGTTAAAAACAATATGAAGCACCAGGGTTTTTATCGTAGATAAGAATTTTAGAAATCTTGCGTAATTAATGAGGGCCTGACTTTGATTGACAGGCCGTTTACGTTGCTGCCTGGCCATGGGCGCGATTACAACAGAAATACACGCCCATTACACGCCCCGCGAGGGCCGGGTCTACAGTCAAGATCCCGCCCTTATCCCTTTTTAGGAACATGCTTCGTCAGAGCTGGAGAGGAGGAGCCTGTAAATCCGCCATGATTTCCCCCACGAACGTGGTCATTTTGGTAAACGGGGAGGAGTGAGGAGGAGCTGTCTATTCTTTATACAGTCTATGGTTGGGCCATATCGTATCGCATATCATTATCGTGATATAATGTTTTGATATCGTTGTCATTTTTTATATCGTTGTGGACACAATATAATTTATGTAACGCTCTGCTCCATCAGAGCAGCATAAACGGTGACTGTAGAACACGGGGACACATGCTGAAAAAGTAAAATGAAATGAAGGATGTAAACTGCTTGAGTAGATCATAGACAATTATGCCGTAAAAAAAAAAAAGAATCAAATATCACTGAATGAATCTTCCCAATAGGCGTAAGGCTGGGATTTTGAAGTAATTCGTCCATTGTCAATTATATCGTCAAATATATCGTTATCGTGATATTTATTTTTTCATATCATGATATAGATTTTAGGCCATATCGCCCAGCCCTAGACCACAGGCTGTACGTGTCGGCGGAAAGTCCTCCAGAACCATCACACTGAACACGGGGGCTCCCCAAGGCTGTGTGCTGAGCCTCCTCCTGTTCACTCTGCTGACCCATGACTGCGCTCCAAAGTACAATTCAAACCTCTTCATCAAGTTTGCAGACGACACAACATTGGTGGGTCTCATCAGCAACAGAGACGAGTCAAACTACAGGAGTGAGGTGAGCAGTCTGGCCATGTGGTGCACACAGAACAATCTCTCTAAATGTGGAGAAGACAAAAAAGATTGTTGTGGACTTTTGTAGAGCGTGGGTCCAGCATGCTCCTGTAACAATCAACGGTGACCAGCACTAAGTTCCTGGGTGTGCCCATCACAGAGAACCTCTCCTGGCCCATGCACACTACATCACTGGTCAAGAAAAGTAATCAGCGTCTCTACTTTCTCCGCAAGCTGAGAAGAAGCCCCTTCTACAGGGTGACTATAGAGAGCATCCTGACTAGCGCCAGCGTCAGCGCTGCCTCCTGCCTGAAGGAGCCACCAGGACATCGTGAGAGCAGCGGAGGAGATCTGCGAAGCCCCTCTCCCCTCTATTAAAGAGTTACTAACCCCCCTTCCAGAGCCTCTGCCTCAGAGCCTTAGATTTGAAAATATGAACAGAAAAGGGGCGTTGCCTGGAGGACTGAGGGGCACGTGGGAGGGGTCTGGGTCTGTGATTGACAGGCCTGAGTCATCTGACTTCGACGCGGCACCTGCAGCTAACTTGTTTAGCAACCTGTTTCACAGGGACAACTCTACAGCTCTCTCTACACAGGAGAAGCATCGTGGCAGACAGAGGCCTTGTACCTGAGACTGCTCTGAGGCGCTGGTTTATTTTATTAGAGTGATTCCTCTGTAATTTACAAAGCTAGCGGCTTAGCATTGAGCTCGATCGATGTTGGCATCGCAGCTAAGGGACCGAACTGTCCTTTCAGAATTTACATCTATTTTAGATGTAGACTTTTTGCTGTAGTCTACGTAAACATGGGAGATGGATCTCAGTGTCCTCAGCAGATAATGTGTAAGGTATAGAGACGTGACTATATATATTACAAGCTTTATTTTATTTTTCTTACAGAAGTGTACAAAACATATCACATAAATAAAAAATATATCTTATTGTGCAGGAACACTGTCCTTTTGAAATTGTTTTCGGTTTGTCCTTGAAAATAGTACAGAATCATCCAGGTCATGTTTATCTAAAGGCTTGACTAAGGGTCTGTAACATTCTGTAACATTGTGGACCCAAAGTCCCAGTTACCCCCCTAAGTAAATAGCCCAAAGTCATTTCTATTACTAAATTTTAAGTTTAACCAATGTAACATGTTAACTAAACTACCACTGTATGATCACTGTAGAGTAAAGGCTATAATAAAGTCTCTAACTTTATACTTATTTAGTTGAACAATGAAAAAAATAATTAAAATTATAGATCTTAATTTTTTTGTGCCAGTTTTCTTACTATTCAACAACTAACACTATACAATTATCTATAATGCAAAAAGCTATGCTAATAAAATCTACCTAAATGCTATGTTAACAATTCGCAAACCTGACAATCAATAAAAATATTGATATACTACAACTCGCAACGGAGGCGTGAGCGAGACTGGGCCGCTTTTATAGCCCAGAGCGACAGGGCAACTGACGTCATCTCTAACGCCTAACGTCATCTCAAACGCCTGCGCAAATAGAGGCGCCAAATTCAAAAATCAAATGCAGTACAGACAGTTCGTTGTAGATGGCGCCTCACTGATGGTTTTAGGCAGAAAGTTGATCTTTCAACTAATTTGCAATAAATAGCCAAAATAATGACCAGGACATCACAAACAACACTATTGGACACTCATTTATACAGTTTATCAGCAAAAAAAAAGTGGATTTGAGGGTGAGTTACTCTTTAAGGACATGTACTCCACCCGTCTCACCTGCAAAACCGTCAAAATCACCAGGGAACCTACGCACCCATCACACAGTCTTTTCAAGGTAATGCCTTCAGGGAGGAAACTGCGGAATCCAGCAGCTCCAGTCGACTGACGAACAGTTTCATACCAGGCTATCAGAAGGCTGAACTCCCTCCCTTCCCTGCCCTCCCTATGCTCCCAACCCTCACTCCCCACCCCCGCTCCACAACAAGATAAGATAACCTTATTAATCTCACAATGGAGAAATTTACTTGTTACATTCAGCTCTTAGAAACTCTCAGGGTATGCAAATAGACAGGAAATGTGAAATAAACAACAACTAAATAGTAAATCGTGGTATCTTATATACAATGACTACCAAGGACTTTGTGGGGACAAAAAGTGTAAACAGTAAATAATAATAAAGTAAACAGACTATAACAAAAAAGTTATTGTCAGTATTAGCAGTGCAGGTTTACATCATAGTGCAAGTGGATGATAAAGTGATGCAGGAAAGTGAAGCAAATACAGGGATTATTGCATGTGTTTCTGCAAAGGGGTTATTGCACATGAGTTACTTTACAGTCTTGTTGTACAGTCTGACAGCAGTGGGGATGAAGGCCTTGCGATAGTGCTCCTTCTTGCACTGAGGCTGCTTCAGTCTGCCACTGAAAGAGCTACTCAGCTCCTCTACAGTCCCGTGCAGTGGGTGGGAGGTGTTGTCAATGATGGAGGTGAGCTTGGTTAATACCCCCCTGTCCCTCACCTCCTCCACAGAGTCCAGGGGGGCAGCCCAGGACGGAGCTGGCCCTCCTGACCAGCTTGTTCAGTCTGTTCTTGTCCCGCTCTGTGCTGCCCGGGGCCCAGCACACGGCAGCGTAGATAGCAGAGGCTATCACAGAGTCATAAAAAGTCCTGAGCAGAGGCCTGCTCACTCTGAAGGACCTCAGTCTCCTCAGAAGGTGGAGGCAACTTTGGCCCTTCTTGTTCAGGGCATTGGTGTTGTGGGAGCAGTCCAGTTTATTATTAAGGTGAACACCCAGGTACTTGAAACTGTCCACCACCTCGATGTCCTCCCCCTGGATGTTTAGCGGTGTGTGCGGCAGTGGCGTCCTCCTGAAGTCTATCACCATCTCCTTCGTCTTACTGGTGTTCAAGCACAGGTGGTTGCGCTCACACCAGTCCACAAAGTCCATGATAACCGACTGGTACTCCAAGTCATTCCCCTGAGACACACAGCCCACAGTGGTGGAGTCGTCAGACCACATCTGCAGATGACAGCTGTCCGAGTTGTGTGTGAAGTCCAACGTGTAGATAGTGAAGAGAAACGGTGAGAGAAAGGTGCCCTGAGGGACCCCAGTGCTGCAGACGACCACCTCAGACTAACAGCTGCGCTGCCGCACGTACTGTGGTCGTTCCGAGAGGTAGTCGATGGTACATGCGGTGAGATGTTCATCCACTCCCGTGTCCTCCAGCCTCCCCTGCAGCAGCACCGGTCTGATGGTGAAGAAAGCGCTGAAGAAGTCAAAGAATATGACCCTCAACGCGCTCCGCCGGGCTCCAGGTGGGTGAGCGCCTGCTGCAGCAGGTAGATGACAAGCATCCTCCACTCCGATGGATGAGACAATGAACTATTTCGATTAATTGTGACATGAATTGACAAATAAAATCTTTGAATTTAATTTTTGCCAAGAAGAATGGACCGCTTTACCATCAGAAAAAAAAATTAAGAATCTCATCCACAGCCAACCATTAAAGATTCCAAGCTGTGATTGATATTAAAGAGGGCAATACACAGTATTAAGAACTGGGGTATGTAAACTTTTAATCAGTGTCATTTTGGTACTTTCTTTTTTTCATTATGATTTAAAAATAGCAATGTCAGTTTTTTCACCAAATGGCTTCACACAACCACTAAAAAAATTAAACAATTCTGCAGTTGTGCTCAAAAGTTTACATTCAATTTTCACAATGGCTTCACAACATCACTGACCATGAGTGAAATTTTGTGTGTGTGTTTTCATTGGTATTCTTTGAGAAATGGCCAAAAAACAAAACAAAACAAACAAATCCACTTCATCAACAGACAAATATTATTTCTATTTGTCAAATGCCAGAAGAATGAGAGATATAATTTTCGACACAATTTTGTATTACTTTTTACAAAACCAAACGTTTACATGCACTAAGATTACTATACCTTTAAAAAATTTGGGAAAGTCCAGATGACGATGTCATGTCCTTGGAAGCACAAGTCTGGTTGACACTTCAAGGTCTCAGGTTATTCGATTAAAACAATTATGGAAATGACCAGCCATCATACAGATCAGAAATAAGGTGGGTTCTGTGTCCCAGAGGTGAATGTGCAGTGGTCTAAAAATGTGAATATCAACCCAAGAACAAATGCAAAAGACCTGGTGAAGATGCTGGTTGAAACTGGTAAGTTTGTCATTATCCAGAGTAAAACAAGTACTGTACCAACATGGGCTGAGAGGGAACTCTGCCAAGAAGAAGCCCTTACTCCAAAAGAAACATCAAAAGCTTTAACTTCCTGGCTGATGTCCTGAGATCTTTCTCCAATATTTCCACATAGTGTTTTTTCTTCATGATGTTGTCTGTATATTACAGTTGGGATTGCGTTCTGAGGCTTGCGAGATTCCCCCTTTTTCCTCCAAACGTCACGATGGTCATTGTGGCCAAAAAAAACCTTTTTATACTTTTTTTATTTGCAAACTCCAAACTGGCTTTTTTATGTTTCTTTTGAACAAATGAACTTGGCACCTTGAAGTGTTTTAAAATTGCACCCAAGGATGAACCAGACATGTGCTTCCAAGGTCATGACATCATCATCTGGGCTTTCCCAAATTGTTTAAAGGTATAGTAATTTAAGTGTATGTAAACTTTTGACTTTGTAAATAATAACAAAAACAATTCTAAAAAATTCTATTTCTCATTCTTCTGGAATTTGACAAATTAGAAATATTTTTATAAATTCTAATTGACCAACAAAAAAGAAAAGTTAATTGTGGTTTCATGTCAGACACTGAGACAAGAATGCAAATGTGTCTTTTTATAAAGTATATGTAAACATCTGGTTCCCGAACACAGGTAAGTCATCTATAGAACTTTGTAAAAAATACACTATGTCTGATGTCATTTTCTCTTTTGTTTCTTAACAATCAGCAACACCCTCGAAGTAGAGGGTGTTGCTGATTGCAAATAAAAGCTCCATAAAGTATGCAAGACAAAACAGTTAAGAACCACTGGCACATACCTGGATGGAATTGGCAGAGACTCCCCAAGCAAATTCACAGGGGAAGACTCCTTGAACTGGTCTGTTCTCAGGAAGCTCCGGGAAACCATTTCTTTGTATCACTGTCCTGAAAGAGAAAAGCATTTTACTTGAAAATACCTAATTAGGCTAAGTTTTAGCTAGTGATAACTGTGGAGAAGTAAAGAACCTGTAAAAGGTAGCGGAGGTCTTTGGCACTCTCTTCATGTCAGAAGTGCTGAAGTCAACATAGTAAAGCCCACGTCTAACACTATATTCTCGATGCCACTCAAATCCATCAATAAGGGACCAGGCTGTGTATCCGATCACATTCACGCCATCGATGACTATAGCTGCAACGCAAAGGGGAGAAAACACCAAAACGAAGGCCGAGTTTGTTAATGAATATTTTACAAAAGTATATATAAGACAAACATATTAAAATAAAAAACAATTGATTAAATTAAACACATATTAACATCTTGTAAACGTGATCTAAGTGTGTTACTAACATTTCAGTGTCTCGGCGATAAACCTCTTGTGGTAGTACATGTGTTTGGAGTCTTCAGTCTTGGTTTTGCCGAGGACATACCTGTGAAGAGCAGAAACAAAGGCATCTTAATATCAATGCAAACACATAAAGACAAATGGGCAGCACTAAACCAGTTACAAATTAACAATCATGGTGTAAATACAAAAAGAAGGTCTGCACAGCAATATTTTAAAACAGCAATACAGTATTGGACCAGTGTTTGTGGGAAAAAGCGCTAATTGCTGTGCAAACCCCTTTTTTACAGTAATTGATCACTTTTGGATGCAGCATGCATGTTTTTTTGTTAACAATATTTTAATGCAAAACAGCTTTTGACTAATACTGGTATCTAAAATTTAGGCTCCGAACTGGTTTAGAAGAAAAAAAAAGTATTAGAACTATTGCTATCTAAGACCACATTACAATTTAAAATGAATGTGTTTTTCAGGACACACAGCAGAAGGAACTGGTTTGGTTCTATTATATGAGATTAAAGCTTTCCGTTCTCAAGTCATGTCCCTCCAACACGGGCCGAGGCGATCACTCCAATTGAACTTACCAACCACTCTGGACCACAAATATGGGCGGTTTGTCGTACTCTGCATTTACCCAATACAGCAGCATCCTCAAGTCAAGATCCTCTAGCTGCCCAAATTTTAGACCGTCACTGATCAGCTGGAAACTTAACTCAACAGCGTGGGACAAAGCAAAGAAGTCCGCTGTCCCTTTGATATAGTCCCTCTCCTCTGGCGTGAAAGAGGGAAGTTTAGACCCAAGCCTCTGCTTCATACAGGTGGGATAGTCTCCGTCTGTGAATATGGGTCTAGCAAACCAGCCCAGAACATGGTCCAGGGAGCACTGGCACTCAATAAGGCTCTCTCGACGCGTCCGGCTTGGTTTGATCCAGTGGGACGCCAGCGCCATGGAGATGCGCCCCTTCTGACGGTGCCGGTACCGACTGTGGTACAGGTGCCAGACAGCAGCATGGGCCTAAAGAAAGAGAACATAAGAATGACTTTGAATACATGATAAAGAATATGTTTGGAGGGGAGAGAAAAAAATAAACACTGAGTCGCAATACTTAGTTTTTTTAGACAAAATTAGATTTGAGTGTTGACCCTTGAATAAGCGATATTCAGTGATGGGCAGGAATGGGTCACATTTTGGAAATAATTCCATGTTATTATTGTCTATTATTTTGACATATCAATACTTGCGTAAAACAGTTGGTTAGGCTACACCTCCCACTCCAATTTAAATCTATGAGTCTCACTTGAGTAAATGGGCCAATACTCTTCTCAGCAAAAAGTACAAGTTATTGTGGATGCAAATATAATAGCTATATATATATATATATATATATATATATATATATATATATATATATATATATATAAATAGCTAATTAATTAATACATCTTTTATTTTGAGGTGAAGAACGAGTCCTATAAAAATGATTGACACTAAGTGGGCGGTGTTAATAGGAAAACCACGCCATTATATTTTGGAGACCGCAGATTAATAGTTCCACCATGCACCCCATCTCACCTTCAGCAGAATGTGTCCCACTCTGAACGGCAGGTCCGGGTCATTCTTGATCCCGGGCGCCTCCTCTCCGGTGCCGTACCCGCTTTGGGCCACAACAAACGGGTTATCGATGGTGATCCAGTACTTCACATCGTCTCCGAACGCGTGGAAGCAGAAGTCGGCGTAGTCCCGGAAAATGTCCACGAGCTGCGGGTTGGCCCATCCCCCGAGGGTCTGCTGCAGGTGCTCGGGCAGGTCCCAGTGGTAGAGGGTCACCACGGGCTGCACGCGGATCTCCTTTAACTTCTTTATCAGGGTCCGGTAGTAATTGGTGCCGATCTCGTTGTAGCTGCCCCGGGTCCCGTTGGGGAAAATGCGCGCCCAGGACAGGGAGAAGCGGTAGTGCGTGACCCCCAGTTTCCGTATCGCCCGGACGTCTGCGCGAACGTTGTGGTAACTGTCGCTGCCCACATCGCCGGTCACCACCCTGTTCCCACCGCGCGTAAACGTGTCCCAAATGGAGAGCCCCTTTCCGTCCTTCTCATACGCGCCCTCGACCTGGTACGCGGCCGTGCCCACCGCCCACATGAACCCCTCGGGGAAGGTTTCATATAGAAATGCCTTGTCCCCCGGGTATGGCAGCCTGTGAAACCGACCCCAAGTCTTGAGACCCGAGTTCGGTTTAGCGGTGACCCCGGTGAGCATGACCGCTATGACGCAGGTGAACAGGAGTGCGCCCATAATGGTTTGTTTCAGCTAAAGTTTTATCATCTGAGTGAGAAGTTCTCAGTCCTGTCCCCTGTTCATACTGTACCCGGTGAGAGCCAGCCAGGGGACCTCGTCTTCAGGCTGTAAATGATTAGCCACGGAGCACCTGACGCACCGGTGTCCAGGCTAAACGGTCAGGACATCGATCAATCAGTCACTAATCCAGAGGCAAGGGGGGCGCACGGGGGTCAGAGACACAGAGGGCCAGAGAGGGCATGTTTATTGTTTATTTGTGCACTGCTGGAACAAAAAAGGAGTACTTATTTTGGCTAAGTACATATTTTAAGTAGGCAAATTATTTGCTTTCTTTTTTATAACTTTTTAAGTCAATTTTATAATACATCTTCCCTCTACTTTAATATCTCCATTTTGATCGGGTTTGATATAAGCGGCTCACTTTAACCATTTCAGAATTTAGAAATATATGAAACGTCATACTTGAGAAAATCTAAGGTGACATCAACTACAATCAACTACTACCTACAAGAAAAATATTTGCTCTAGTATTTGTACCTTTACTCGAGTACAGAAGTTGAGTACTTCCTCTCAGAGTATTTTTTATTCATTAGACTCACATACTGTGCTTTGAAAATTGTCAGTGTCAGAAGACCTTTTGACATTAAATTGAATGGCAGGTCATTTGCACCTGGGCTTGTATTTCTTATAATGTTGAATCCTAACATCACCAGTGTTGCACATTGATTATGCACAAGGCTCAGGTGCACAATGTCCCTATAATAAAATCTCATGAACAGCACTCGATTTCTTTGTGCGGCAGATAATCTTATCACTGCATCAACAAAGGAACTCTACCATGTCAACATGTGAGCAGTGGTCGGGTCTCATCAGATCCATCAGGGTTATAGAGGGGGATCAACTTATGCAAACAGCCACCTTCTGTCATCTCCACTTCCTGTTCAGTCCCGTTGCTTAGAAACATCAGACCCTCGACGCATTGACCCTCCACTGAATATTTAGACACCTAAGGTGTGCAGTCAGGTGAAACTTTGTATTTCATCATGTTTTATGTCATACAATCATTATAATAATGTACATTTTGTTGTCATAATCCATGAATACTATAGAAAAGCTGCATAACATTTTTTTTTTTTTTTAGTTTGGTCCAGTAATCAGTATGTACAGTCATGCCCTGTAAGCAGTGTAACAAACAAGAGTAGTAATTATTTTTCCGTAAAGGTGGACTGGAAACTTCACACTTCAAATGGACAGATATCAGTCAAAATTGGTGTGCTTGTAAATGGGGTGAAGTGCCTCGGCCTGCAAGAGTATATGCCTGTGTTGGGGTTGAACCTGTAGCTGTACAAGTCTTTACCCACTGCGCTATCCAAAACTTGTACAACTTGCAGCAAATCAGGAGATTAATAAAGTAATTATTCCTCATAATGCTTGAACCAGTTCCATTACTGCAGCTCTTAATTCAACAAGTAAGAGGTGAGTGAAGTAGCGATCTGATCCTGGTTTGATGATGCGGTCTCAGTCCTTGTTGAGATCTCATGTAGTCCAGGTAGTAAACACTATTGCAGCTCTTTAGATTAAAGAAATAAATGGGCTTATCCTTACTTGTACATGTTTTTCAAAAACACACCACAACAATTACTTTGTCACCTCACCTTTTGTCACTACCCCCCTAGACCAAACTCATCTGAAGAAAATAAGGAGAAGCAGAGCGTGTCAGGTTTTATATAGAATTATATTGATACAACAGAGGCCTGACTGGGTGGATGTGAAGCCTAGTTTTACCAGCAGTGACACACGCTACTAACCACAGCTGCGAAAGACGTTGGCCTAAAAACCTAAAAAATATGACATACACGCTACAATCTTCAACTCTACATTTGGACATTTCATACATGGTAAAAAAGGCTTTAATATACAGAGCTGTAAACACAATGCATGGACTTTTTGAGCGTAAAATGCGCAATCAACATCACAAAAAGATACTGATTAATCTCTCCTAAAAGGATGGCATGCAACCATCTTTCCCATTGAAGTCGGCTGCCGAGGGTTTCCCGCAAGGTCGGTGCGGTTCTTCCTCCAGAGGATGGGGCTGGAGCCCAAACAGCTGAAGAAAGCCACCAGGGACATAGCCGCAGCAGCCGAGTCCAGTTCAAGATGGCTGTGGCTAAAGAGAGCTCACAGCTGGAACCCTTCCGCAGGTGAAGCCTAGTCAGTCTTTGCTGCCCCACTCAGGCGAGGTGTACAGGTTAAGGGGCGAAACACCTGTGAACCTGAGATGCCTGCTGACGATGCGGAAGGGTTTCAAAAATGCGGCTGCTCCAAGGAGTACAATCTCAAGCGACGACCTGCAACCATTTTCAGAGTAGTTCCTGTAGTTACAGCTTGTGGCAAAGCATTTTTTTAATGTTTACTTCACCTTTAAAATGGGTCAAAAAGAAGGGGAAATTTAAGATATTGCTTCGAGGGAGCATTTGAATTATAAAAAACAAAACAAATGAGGCTTGACAGCATCCCCCCCAGTCAGAAACGAACAACAGAACAGGAAACAGACATGAGAGACTATTTACAGATGATTTTTTTGTTTGTTTTTCTGTTCAAACATCTTCAATTTAATCATGTGGCAAATGGCGGCACAAGGCAACACAATGCAACAACTCACAGCGTGGGATGAGATCAATGAGTGTGTGGAGTTGTGTAACAGTTGGAGCTTCAACGTATGAAAAGTTTAAAAAGTTCATAATGTTCGTATCGTCTTTTCCTACACAAGGCTCAAATCCTTCATTGATGGATGTGAAGGACATTCATCTTCTTCGACCCGCTGCCTTCTTGCGACCCTGTAAGGAGAGAGAAGATTGAACGATTCCCTAGGTTTGTAAATACACAGAATCATGAATTAAAATACTACCGCCTTTGCTTCTACCACAGATTTTTAATGTAACGGTATCGACAAGCATCGTAACCATGATCCATTTACTGATCCAATACATCGACCACCTCTTAAATGCTTTCATTTATTGTATGTTCCCAAGCGCACCGACTATGCTCACCAAAGTATAAAGCTGCCTTAATATGCTCTGACTAAAATAGAGCTCCTTTCTAGTTGTGAATTGGAAATTACGAGTGCATTGTGTTCAACTGCTTTTGTGGTTATAGCAAAGTAAAACATCCAATAACAAACAAGAATACACTCTAAATCAGTCAAGTCACATGAGAAAGTAGTTCACAAACTGCTGCAGCATCGGCTTTGGTCGGTAAAACATACCAAATGTGGCTTTTTTATTTGCATTTTTTTTACATGACACTAGATGGAAGAAGAGATGACCTTAAAATTACGTTGCTGTATAGTATAGACTTCATAACATTCAACCAAAATGCATGAAAACCTACTATCGCTGATTTCTGTCGTGTCGAGAGGTCAACGGTCTCATCTCAGAAACTGGTATCAAAATTCATCTGCAATTTACCATCATTTCAATACCACATGACGGCAGATTATTTCTCTATGCAGTCTAAGGTTTAGTGTCTTATTACAAGAACTTGCAGATGAAGTACACGGTAACTGACAACTACACTCCTCCCAAGTACTGGTATCAAATTGTACTGTGGGAAATAAAAAGTATTGGAAAAACCCTTGTGATATCAGCGCAATTTTGATACTGGAAAGGACAAAATTCAATGCTTTCTATAATCTGACAGAGACAAAGATATACTGTTTAAAATAGACAAAGGTTCTTAAGCCGTCATCTGTACACTGTAGTTTACGACGGCATAAGAATCGTCTACGATGTAAAACTCCTGTATGACTGAGAGCTTACACAAACATTGGGGTTAGGGGTGTAACGGGTCAGCCGTCTCACGGTTCGGTACGGTTCACGGTGCAGGACCAACGCGTCGGTGCATCACGGTGCAAGTGCGATATAAATAATTAATAACTCAGTTTTGAAATAAAACCGCCTAAATGTTCATTATTAGGCGGTTTCTGTAATTTCAGAAATACATTGAAAATGCGTTCTAATTTTTCAAAGCTACTTTACAATTGAATTTGCCCCTGGGCTCACAAAACAAAACACAGTGCTCTAAAGTTAAAGAAAGAAAAAAGAAAAAAGCAGCACAGTGGGCCATGTGCTCGTGAAGTTGGCTGCCTCACTTCCGCCAGTCTACCCCAGGGCAGCTGTGGCTACAATAGTAGCTTACCACCACCAAGTATGGAGTGAATGAATAGTGCAATGTAAAGCGTCTTTGAGTGTCCAGAAAAGCGCTATATAAAACTGATGCATTATTTTTATTTTTATTATTATTATTAAGTGATAAATTTCAGTTTTGCTTTCCACACGGCAGCTAAAACAGCGCATTTGATTTGAGGCTTGTGTTTGGGCTGTTCTTGGACGATATTCTGCTTGTACTTTTTTGGAAACAAAGCTTTTGATGCGGATTATGACCAAGATTGGATCTTGGTCATAATCATTTGTCTGCGCCACCACAGCGCACTGGATCTGTACTTTACCGCAGCCGTGGCCATCAGCAGGAGAAACCTTTGCAAAGGAACACGGATTTCATTTGTTTTTGGAAGATTTAACTTTGCCTGCAGCCTCCAGTTTAGCGCAAGTGATGATGACACACATGCGTCTGACACACGGAGCTTAAATATTAAGAAATTTAGAGTAAAACTTGCACGGTGCATTGGGGTAAACAAAAAGTGTTTTTTGTAATGTCTGATTTTTGTGCCAACTAAGCATTTCATTTTCTAATACTGTGACATATCGTACCTTCGGCGTTGGCTCATCTTCCTGCTCTTCTTCATCGTCTTCCTCCTCTTCCTCAGATTCGTCTTTAGCTGCTGCCTTTCGACCACGACTGGAGAGACAAAACACATTTCAAATATACACTTCTGTTACTAAAACTTCGAGAGCAGGAAAGTACCCAAGAAATATAGTGACCATTTTTGTATCATATCGTCCTCAAAGGGCTTTTTATGCATTTTATCCAAGTAGTTCACAACTGATCGGGATTAGAGACGGCTTGAGCTCGACAAGCCAACTTCAATCACACAAGATAATTTTGAATAAAGGTAATTATTCTCCCCACATTCTCTTAACTGCAAAACTGTGGCAACTACAAATATTCTGATTATAAATGAATGCATGTCTTACGCTGGTTTCTTTGCCGCGGGCTGTGCTGATTTGGGTGGGCGTCCTCTTCTCTTCTGTGGAGTGGACTCTGCTGAATCTGACCTGAATCAGATATGGATAAACAAATAAGAGGACTGCTATACATGAGAACGGCTTTCTGTGAGACAATGCCCACAAGTCACATTGGCCCCATTAACCAACATCAGCGAATAAGGTACATACACATATTTTACATTTAAGATTTTAATCTCCCCCCAAACATTTATTGAAAAATCTTCATTGCTGCTGGAAAACTGCAGAAGTAAATTGGGGACAAACTCTTCTTTTGTTTCTTTTATGGCTGTACTGAAGATAAAAAACACAATAGTCTTGTTGCTCACCCCTGTGGCCGCCGCTGCCCTCCTCTTGCAGGGCGTCCTCTGGTCTTCACCTCCACGTCGCTGCTTCGATCCTCGTCGTCCTCTTCCTCCTCCATCTCCTCGTCCCGCTCCTCTTCCTCCTCCTCTTCCTCAGGAGGCGGGGCTGCCTTCTTCCTGCCGCGCTTCCCTTTAGGCGGAGAGTCCTGATTGGCCGAGGCAGACTTGGGGGGCCGCCCTCTGCGTTTCTTGGGCGGGCTGTTCTGTTCGTCCTCAGGTCTGGTGTCGTCGTCCCACAGATCCTCGGACTCCGCTGTTGAAGCCACAGCTTTTTTACGACCACGTTTTGGTTTACTGTCCGCGTCCTCGCTGGAGGCCACGCCCCGTTTACGGCCACGCGGCTTCTCGATTTCCTTTTGAGGAGACGAACAGAAGTGCGTGTAATTATTGTATACATTATATTAAATGGATAAACTCACTTTCGGCCTAAAACTACCTTATCAGTGTTCAGGCCATAGTCTTCATTTTCACTGTGGTCATTTTCTGTGCTGTCATGCCTACAAAGCAAACATGTTATCAAGGCTGTTTTAGGATTACTTTTATTTCTTCAATTACTGGACAACTGTAACTGGACTATTTTGGACATCGTGTCGTTACTTACCTAGACTTGCTGCGGTTCGGAGATGCTGGGTTGGACGAGGGGTCGTTGTTGCTGGCGGTTTCTGTTCGCGAAGCTTTACTCAGCTGTTTTCCAGCTGACGCTAAAGGCTTGTTCACGGCTCCCAAAACATTGGCCGATTTGGGCTGAGGACAACAAAGGTCAGCTTTAATGTGACAGGAAATAGCATGAAAATAAAAGAGAAAATAAGACCTTACTACATCTTACCTTTCCAGGTGTAAAGAAGGACTTCATTTCTGGAGGAAGATAATTTTTTGTGTTGTTAAAGTTCTGAAAAACAAAAGCGAGATTCGTTTGGTATGAATAAAAAAAACATCAGAAAGAAGTGGATTTAAGACAGGGAACACTGAGCTTTAATAAAAACAAACCTTGTCAGGTTTGGTGAAAAAGCGTGAGGGGAGGACAGGGTCTTTTGGCGACTCCAGACTGTAGGTGGTGCTCTTTGACATTACAATGTTCATTGCTACGTCACACACCGTGTACAGTTTCTGTACAAAAGGAAAGAAATGAATGTCATTTCCAGGTTATAAATGTGCAGTAGTTATTTCACAAACATATTTCTTGTACCTCATTGGTTTTGGCATCACTGGACGACTGTGCGTCTTTCGTCTGTTTGATGTTTTCTACCATTTTTCTAATGAAGGCGTGACTGTTGTTCTCGTTCTTGGCCATAATGATCTCGAGGACAAACCAGAGAGCCCTAAAGAAATTTAAAAACGCCACAACTCTATAGTTAACAAGCACTGACTCGTGGTCACAGCTATTAATAATTCATGACCTTTTCTTAAACGACACTCACTCTTTAATTTCTTTCAGCTGCTCGATGTCTGACACTTTGACGTAATCTGGGTCATGGGCCAAAAGGTGAATGGTGTAGGGCACAACATACTCCGGCAGAAGGGAGAACAACTTATCTATGGAGACATAAAACGCTTTTAGTCCATGTTCAAATAAAACTCAATATAATATTGTACTTTAAATCTCTCCTTACCACTGATCGCAGCGTGTTGCTTGAGATACTCCCGGCGGATGTTGACATTTTTGACCAGACACTGACGGGCATGGGCTCTCCTTTCCTTCACCGGGTCCTTGGCACATAAGGCGAAGATGGCCATGTACTCGAGGGGCAGTCGCAGACGACAGAGCCCCCGGTGGAGCTTCTGGGCAAAACACTGCCGCACCTGATAACACTCATCCTGAAAAAGAGGAGGAAAAATTAAAATGACAATGCGTCACAGGCAACAATGAAAAAGTGGCATTAGGCGGTAGCTGTAATAGTTGCAGGCAAAAATGTCGTAGTGGAGACAGTAATGGCAGGACTCATTGTAGAGGATTGGTAGTAATATCAATAGTAGCTGATGGGAAGTAATACAGTACAATCAGAAGTAGTAATTGTGCTTACATTGATGACGAGTGCACAGAGCTGGTACTGCTCCAGAGTGATGATCTCATGGTAACACGGCTCTTGTGCCAGTTTTAACAGAGCACAGGCCGCAGCCAGTCTCAGCCGGGACATGTCCGGTTTACTGCAATGGGACGAGACAAACTTTAGCAATTACCTTAATGGAGTTAATCAAACTGTACTTGCCAAGCTATTTTTAAGCAATAAAAAAATTAATAAAAGCATGTTATATTGGAGTAAAGGATGCGTACCCCATCCGACCCTGCTCCGTGAGGTCTCCATCGCTGTGAAGAATCGCTGTGAGCATCCTCAGGGTGGAGTTCCCAGACTTACTCTGGTTGTTCTTCACTCCCAGTAGCCACCGCACCATCAGCTTAATGCCCTGGATCTACAACGGACAAAGGGTATGATGTCGTTAGTGATTAAAACATTGCATTTTTATCTTAATATTCCTAAACAGCATGAACACAAAAAGTAGTCTCTTCTTTATCATAAATGAATAATAAATTGACCAGACCACTTGCAGATACAAAAGAGAAGTTGGTAAAAAATAATTACTGCCAAAGACTTTGCGTTTATTGCATTTGAGAGCATTTTTTTTTTACTCACTTTGGCTTGTGTTTCAGGGGACACTTCATCATCAGGTACCCAGAGTTTGGTCGTCTTCTTGCCTGCAATCTACGAAGAAGAAATGATAAAGCTCCTCATCCAGCTTTGGTTGTTATTATAACTCTAGAAATCAGACCACTGTATGTCTGATGTCTGTACCCTGTCGTTCATCAGCAGATCCTTAACGATAAAATTGGCGACTAGAGACTTGAGCGGAGCGGCGAACTGCTCCGGTGCGAGCTGAGCCAGGTGTCCCAGCGTGGTGAGGGGAGTTATCAGCTGCTCCAGGTTCGCAGGGTCGAGGCCTTTGTGCAGAGGCTGGAGAGCGATGGAATATTAATGTAAAAGGCCCTCAGGCAAACAATCAGAAAGGTTGTGCAGAACTCACCTCAAAGATCTGTGCGAAATGGGTGTCTCTATTGGTGAACATGGCGTTGATGCAGTGGATGGCATATTTGGCCTGTCGAGGGGGGCCCCTCTTCGCCTTGGACTGCAGTACAGGCAGCAAGACACTAGGGGGCGCAGAGGAAGCAGAATTTACAGCACATGACATAAATGCACCCTGCGGTAAATATGTCTCTAGGTAAAAGCCAAGAAGGTTAAAGCTTGTGTTCACTATGTAGAGATGTGGGCCACAACAATAGTTACTTTAATACATTTTTAATACTATGTTGTAGCAAACAACATAAAAAACAAAAGCGATATTACGTTCCTCTAAAAAGAATACAATTATAAAAATACAAAAGTAATTAAACGTACGATTTGATGTGGGGGAAGCTCTCCTCCATCTTGCTTCCGGTGTTTTTGAAGATCTGCAGTGCGGCCTCGGCCACTTTCTCGTCGTCCATTTTCAAACATCCCAAAAGAGACTCGAAGGTCTCTGCGGAGTGAAACGAAACCGGGTGTGTGAAGGACAGCACCTGGGACGAGAGACAGCATTAATGGTGGAATTTTGAGAGAACTCCATCAAACTCAAATCTAAGGGTTTAGTTTATGCATCTTAACGGTTTATAGACTTTTATACTTATAAAAGTCTATAAACCGTTATTCTAAATCAGACCAAGAGGAAAACCACAGGGAGGCATTGTGCTCGACTGAACAATTGCTTTCCCCCGTTTTCTTTTTGTGCCGTTCGTGTTTCCAGATACACAGTGAATTTAATCACAGCTGGTTGAGCCACAGATGGTGATTTACTATAAAAGGCCTCTGGAGAAAACCAGCATAAACCCATTATGTCATGCGAGTGTTTTCTTTACAATTCTCCTCAGTAATTTTACACCTTTTGTTCAAGCTTCCAGATGAGCGGCATGAACATTTATTACAGCTTTGTGATACTGAACTGAACCAGGACTGGATTTAGAGAGGAGTCAAGGGTTTGATTAAAAGCCCCTGTTAAAACAATTAGGTTGAAGAACACGGCAAATTGAGTGCCATGTGTTTCTTTTAAGGCGAGACACAGCGGGTGAATACGGGGGAAAAGATTATTAAGAGATATAAATGTGAAACTTTTGTAGCTTACTGACATACATACATAAGAAAAAAAAAATATTTGCTATTTATAGTTTTTTTTCCATTTTATTTTTTCATGTAAAAATAAAGCACAAAAAAGGCCAAAGTCGCCTGGATCAAGCCAGGTTTTCATTTTGTTTGAATGTTTTTATTAATATATTAGTTCAAAATATTTTTTGAACCAATTGGGGGATTTGGAATTTCTAGTTTATTTTTTGAATAAGCTAGTGATTTAACCTCTTAACCCCCACCTGAACCAAGCACATTTTCTCCAGTTTGACTTTACCCAAACCCTAAAAGCTTTTAGAAAAAAGTGTCAATATAGCAATGAACATGAGGATGAAAACGCAACGAAAATGTATCAAAAAAGGCCACACAAAAAAAGTGACAAAACGCAACAAATAAGCAATAAAAGAGCAACAAAAAACATGCCAGAAAAGCAACAATACAACAAAGGAGCGACAAAGCAAAGACAAAAAAGCAACGAACAAAAAAAAGATGAAAAGACAACAAAAATACAACAACTAACTTACGAAAACACTTCCAAATGAGACAAAAATTTGGCGACAACGTGACAAACCAGTTCGAATTAGTTTTGTAGGTCTGAGCTTTCAAATGAGGCATTACTTGTTGCTCTCCAGTCGAGAAGCTTTTAGATTTGGGTAAAGCTAAACTGGAGAAAATGCACTCGTTTGAGGGGGGTAAAGGGGTAAATAAAACAGTAAAAAATAAAATATTGTCTTGTTTTTTGGGTTAAGAAATTGGATAAATAAGGCAAGGAATTTGATCATTAAAAATCCCTCTGAATAAAACGTTCAAGTAAAAGCCTGGAAGGTTTTGAGGTTGTAGGTGATTCTCGAGAAGACTTTTGTCGTCTTTTTGCGTGCACACCTTTGTTGTGGTCCAGAGGTCCCTCGCTATAACGGTTCACCTTTCGCAGATTTATTTTTAGCACAATATTGCTTTTTTACAGCGTATGAACGCCATACGCACATTGTGTTCTGCGTCCCGATTGTCACAGAGTGAGCCCTCCTCATTGCAGAGAGGATCTTTGCGTGTCCCGTCAACACATCGGCGCGCACACACTACACGCCGCAGTGTCACCCCGCAGTGTCACTCAGCACAGGCCGGGCATGAGCGGGTCTAACTACGCATTTACTTTCCCTGAACTTTACCACGAAAACAAACACCGCTAGCACGTGGCGCTCGCCTGAGCTAAACACTCGCCGTCTGAAGCCTGAAGCTGCGACGATACAACCGTCCCATCGTGTGTAAGGCGCATCGAGTTGCCTTGTGTACGAAATGCGCGGTATAAACAAACATGCCTTGCCTTGTAATGCGAATCTAAAAATCTTACAAGACAAACAAAACACACAGTGACACCAGACATAAGGAAGAACCCGTGAACTAGTGACAAACATGTCTGCAGTGTGTGGTGAGGGGTTTTACAGCCTTAAAACACATATAATAATAGTAAAATCTAAAGCCGTCTACTTCGCGGATTTCGTTTATGGCGGGTTATTTTTAGAACGTAACCCCCTCGATAAACGAGGGACCACTGTACCCGTCTTTCGAGCAACGCGTGAATACCAAATATGTCAATATTTGTGAATGAATCCATGAAAGAAAGACGAGTCTCTGCCACGATGCTTCACTGATTTCCTGAAAAACGACGGTGGGCAAAGAGAAAAAGTACTAAAATAAGCATCGTATGCACTTTTTGTTTACTCATAAAAAAGGATGTTACAAGAGAAGACAAGGTAAACATCCCAACATTGATTCCTGCGTTTGAACTGCTGTGTCTCACCTAAAATAAGCAGCTTTATTAGCGTTACCTTCAGCAGCTCTAGACCTGCTCGGATGGCCTCTTCAGTGGGGACTCCTTCCTCCTCATCGTCAGCTGTGCCCTCTATCGACTTGTTCACTTGTTTTATCAAAGCACTAAAAATAGAAAAATAAGTTACAGCCAGGGCAAATTAACAACACAAATAAATAAACAACATAAATAATAAAAATACCTGATTGATTCTGTGTCAATGTGAACTGGAGCGATTCTCTCCAACAGGAACTTAACCATTTCTAAGAAGGGGTTGCTGGGCTGTTTGGGGCTGCCGAGCTTTTTGGTGATGTCCCTCTAAAAAGGAACAAAATATATCCACAAGTTCACAAACCCATGACGCTACATCAATATCAAGTCAAATTAATATCCTTACTCACCACACACGTCTCGGCCTGTTTGCAGGAGCAGGAGGGACTGACCAGAGTCTCCAGCTGGTCTCTGATCCGCTCGTCGTCCTCCAAAACCTGGGCCAGCTTCTTCACGAAGTCCTGGGCTTTACCTGGGTCTGGCAGGTTCCCTATACGCGCACAATTACAAAAGATTTAAAAGAAATGGCAAATGTGTGATTTTGGGTTCATGCTATATTCGTGTACTTGTGTTACTTACGTGTGATGACCATGACTTTAGCAAATACAGCCTTGCTTGATGCTTCAGACTGAAAGCAACAACATTTTGCATTAAGACGGCTCACATCACACAGTTAAGTAGCTAATGGTTCGTACATTAGCTGCACGTTTTGTCTAAATTAGATGTACCTTGGGTTTCTTGACCAGGTCGAGCAGGTCTTTCACATGGTGCCTCAGCATATTCTGACACTTCCACATCTCATTGAGCGCTCTGCAAAAAGACGCACAACAATGTTAACCAGTATTTTTTTTTTTTACTTCTACTTGAGTAATACCATTTTAACAGTGCTTCTATCGTGATGCTCAATCCTGTAGCCCAGTAAGTCTAGTACAAGTCATACAACAGTTGCTGAAACGTACTTGACTGCGTTGGTGTCCAGAGTGGCGTAAAGGTAATAGAGACACTTCATCCTCTCTCCCGTCTCCAGGTTGTGAGGGACCATGTACTGGGCAAAGACTCGCTCCACCAATAACCTGCAAAAAGAGGACATTTCGTTTTATTGTAGAAATTAGTCACGACATTAATAAATCTGGTAATAACGAGCTTCATAAAAACGCTTGAAGAGAGAAGACGGCAAATTAGACATTGTCAGATTGCTTTTAACAAGGTCAGAATCTCCTGCTGGAAGAACCAAGAGACGTTCAAATGTTGAAAGGAGAATAAAAAAGATCATTCTGGTTACAGCTGCACTGTGAATAAAATATGTATTTATTTGGGAAGTCACTCACAGGTGCAGTAGCTGATTATAAATACTGTTTTTTGAGCAGAAGTGAGTTACCATCAGCAATAACTCAGCAGCTGGTGTACATGTTTTATAGAAGACATTTGTTTTAAGACAGATGGCTGTGGGAGCTATATAATTACATTATTTCTGCAAAAACTCAAAAGCAATTGGTAAAGTTTACTTTTTCACCTCTCAGTAAACATCTACAGTGTGTTTCAGGGTCATCTCCACATAACGCTCACCGGTCGTCGATGCTGTTCTGGTAGTAGATGTGCAGCAGCTTGTCTTTGATCCAGGAGATCTGTTTAGACGCCTCTCGCCCTCCTTCGCCGTTCAGAGAGTACTTCCTGTAGATGGATGCCAGCCCCATCATGGCCTCTTTACGAACACGCCACTGAGAGGATGCAGAGAGGGGAAGGTTAATAAAAGCCTGGACATCGTACACCATGTGGATCAATTAAGTTTGTCTAGGTTTGTCCAAGTCTGTAGAGATCCATTTCTGTTCTGAATAATTCATGCACATTAACAGTATCCAGAAATGCTGCAACACTGGCATATAGTTTATTTGATGGACTGAACAAGAAGCATTGTTACAAATAACTATGACTGAATATACGATATATATCCCGATATTTTTTACGCAAAGTGAGAGCTGTGAAATGAAATGTTAAGCCAAAAATTAGTGTTTTTATTAAAAACCTCACTATAAAAAACAAACACTGTATAACAAAGCTCCGTAAGGCGCACATTTAAACAAAACAAAAAATGTCATGGAAAAAATGTCTTATAGCCTATAAAATAAAATAGGTCAATCTTTTTCTGAGGGCAGCAGCATTTATTTATTTAGATATGAATGCTCAGTTTAAGATAAATAGCTTGAGATTACCCGTTTCTTTTTGTTAACTTCATAGCTTATCTGAATTAGAAATATCCCGATATACGCGATATGGTTTTAATGATATGGTCCAATTCCATATCTCCTTTAAAAATATATCGATATATCGCCCAACTCTGCAAATAACTGATGCCATGTTCATAGGCCATTGCACTAAGAGCTAATTCGCAGACATTAGTAGATGACAGATTTCCATTTTACCCTCACCAGCCACTTTGAAAAATTGACTTGAAAAATATTTAGATCAGACTTTGTCGACAAGAAACTTGAGCATGGTGCGACTGTTCTCCAAGGCTTAGTCATACCACGTTGTTCTTGTGTAAAACAGATTAATCTGAACATAATCATCGACAGTATCTTTGATAAAGAAAAAAACTTCAAAATGAATTAAAATGTAAAAACTGGTGAATGCTCTGAAATATGGCTTTAAAGATTATATTCAAACAAGTACTGCAAGTGAAGTTCCTATCAAATCCACAGGAGTCTGACTCACCCTTTTGTCCAGGGTCCTCTCTTTGACAAAGTTGAGCAGCGCGTCGTTGACAAGGGACAGGTCCTTTTTGGCTGCAGTTACTATGGAGACGATAACATCATGGCGGATGGCTTCCTCTGGGTCATGTGACCTGACCTTGAGGTATTCTGGGAGGGAAAGGGGATACGGTGATATAAATGTGACTCGATGACTGGAGGCGCAAGAGAATAACGTGATCTGGGCACAGTCGCGCCTTTATCTTTGATTTTTCTTTTTTCTTTATAAAGATGAGACACATTTTCTATTATGTTGTGCCTGTACCTGTATTGTAAGTAAAATAGCAGTTTGTAAGTGTGTGGGTTTACCCGTCAGGTCTTTGGCCAGGTCCGGGTGGTTCATGAGGCAGTGACTGGCAAACTTCACACACTCGAGTCGAATTGGAACATGGATATCATTAAACCTTGGGAAAAAGAACACAAAAAAACTATGTAATTAAATGATTATCAAATGAAAAAAAACAAAACAATATGATCATATGACAGATCGATGCGCGGTATAAATAAAGTTGCCTTGCCTACGATCTTCAGAATACAACAGATCTTTATTTACAGTGGCAGTTTTTAATGATTTAAAGTTTTAATTTTCCTCAGCAGCAGTGGACGCACCTGCCCAGGTAGCACTGCCACAGGGGTTTGTTCTGCGCCGCCAACTCAGAGTCTTTGGCTCCGAACATTTTGGCCAAAAGCTTCACCACCTGCAGTCGCTCGTCATTGTCATTACTCTGCAAAAACACACACAAGAACAAACGGAGAGTGAGGAACAGGATGACGTAATGGTTCTCAACTTGGTATAGCTTTCATGCCCGTCTTACTTTAGACATATTTACTTTATCTGTAGTATTAATCATTATAGTAATATTACTTCATTACCAGTGGATATTCCGAATTGACAAACCCTCTAGGAGAAATTAAATGTCTTCAAATAAATAAACTAGTTCAGGTGACTACTTTTTGAAAATCTTACCATTGATACACTACTATAAATGGATTGCTAGACAACATTGCGAGCAAGCATTTTAATTATAATGCTTCATTTCAAGGGAGCCATCAAAGTACTAAAAGCATTAGTTGGAATAACTGGGAAACGCAGCCGAGGGGAAAACAGGAATAGGAAAAACACTCAGCTGGCATTTTACAATAATAGCAGCTTGGCTCTGAACTGACAATAAAAAAGAATTTCCAGACAAAAAATAAGCTCCAAAGCATTTTTATAAACCTCATAACGAGCAACACAAAAGCTGTTGGTGAAGTCAAAGCACGACCTGCACTTCACTTGCTCTATAAAACAAGGAGTTGCCTAGAAAGTTAGGCTTTTAGAAACACAGAACATTTTCCCACGAAGACTTGATGGAAACAAATCTCTACACATTCATATTCACTTTTACAGATCAACTGCTACATAAAAGATTTAAACTATTTTTGCAGGTTTCGCACACAGGAACGCTACACCGTGCTATTTTAAGCCTAGCCCGTGGCAGTACTGGCATTGCTAGTGAATAACACCTAGTCATATCATTAAGGGTGTGATTCCTGCAACGTGGGTGTGATGTATTCCTCCAACCCCTGTGTGTCTTAATAGAGAAAAACAGGCTCAACACAGCAGCGGATACAATGAACAAGACTGAAGCACAACAACGACGAGGAGGAGAAGAAACTCGAGCTAAAAGATAAAAATAATGGAGGAAATAAAGGGGGGGGGATGAGCATTTGGGGAGATGTTATCGTTATTTTTGGTGCGAGAGAGGGAGAGCGTGAAATACAGCAGCAGCAACGGTTAATGAGCATTATCCATCAGAGACATTGCAGAGGCAACATTATGCTGACTGGTGACAGCTCCATCTTTCTCACATGAATCAACACACCTCCAGTGCTAGTATGGATATAGGGTATTGACTTGAGAGTGTTTGAGGCCGAAGAGAAGCGGAGGAAATCAGATGTTATGAGAAGAAGCGACCGCAGCCTGTAATAAGAAGGCGATGTGATAATAGCGCCATTTGTCTTGTAGAGTGCAATGAGATGATGCAAAACCAACAGTCATTAAGCCATTTAAAGTGGCTGTTGCCGAGTTGGGCAAGGACTTTAATGCGACACCCTGGGGAAATTGATAACAGAAGTTGGTGACTAAGACAAGTACATTAACGCTGCAGTAAAATACCAAGAGTACAAGAGTTAATGAACCAGGCCTCGTTTTTACCTTGAGCTTGAACTCGAGTTGCGGCAGCACAGACAGCAGCAGGTGACTGTCGATGTTATACAGCTCCAAAATGAGGTCGAAAACGTGTTCGGACAAATCGCTCACGGACGTCTTCCCCAGCATCAGCACCTGGTTAAAAAACTACAGGAGACAGAGACGGGAGGTTGTTTATCTCGAGGGGCTTTGTGAGTTTGAAGAGTTTCGGTTCATTCACGGCAGATGTTCGTGATAAATGCAGATCCTGCAGTTGCACCCATTCATTTTCCTCAGTGTCGTTGCACAGCTGTTTCTTTACAAATCATCTAGCCAGCTCTTGTAGGAAAAAGAACATATGCTTTGGAAAATAAATTAAAGTAGAAGGGTAGTTGTGTAGGAATAAAGTGGACTGAATATGGAGAATTGTTTGCAACAAGAGACAGAAAATACAATTAATACAGTTACAACTGGGGGGATTCTGGTGCATTTTAAATGAATAATAATATTTTCAGCTGGTCTTTTTGCTGTTGTCAACTTTGGGTAATTTGCTCAAAAGAATTATATGCAAGATTTTTAATAGGAGGGGTTTATTAGAGCTCACAATGGTCTGAGGAACATTACAAAAACTACGGGTTCAGGAAGTTTATCATCAATTTATTCCAATGTTGAAATCTGCTGATGAAAATGTTTCAAATGTTATTTTTAATCATCTACTCTTAGGCTTATTTAAAACACAGTAATGTTCTGTTTTATGGACAAAGAATAGAATTTACCAAGCGTTCACGTTTTCAGGTTTATAATTGAAGGGAAATTACTGTAGTTTGTACCAACAGAAAATACATATTTTAGTAGGCTATGAGACTGCTGTTGTAAAACAGAGGAGATTTCCAAACTTTCAGAAGCTGCACTTTCACAGAAACTTTAGGTGGGCTGAACCTCAGGAGACACCTAAAGAGACACACTAGAACTCCCACACTGCTCATGTTAAAATGAGCATTACAGTAGGACCTCTCATTAGTTCTTTGCTTAGTAAGCAGCTTATTATTAGCTTAGTGTCTGCGTACACTGGTGTATGAATGAGAGAGTAAATGGATGAGTGGTTCCTTATTGTAAAGCGCTTTGGGCCTGATAAAGGTAGAAAAGCACTATATAAGTAGAGTCCATTTACCATATACTGTAGCAAAACTTTGATGGTCAATAAACTAATCATATATCTAGAGGTGGGAGATATTGAGAAAAATGAATATAGATTTTTTTTCCTTCAATATCTCGATATTCAGACGATATTTTTGCAATCCTTCAAAGAAATGTGTGCAAACTGGCAAAGAAGGTCCAGTTGGTCTTTTGACTCGCTGTATCTGACCGATTATTGTATAGAATTACTAGTACATCAAGATATGAGACATTATTGATTTAAACATTAGGGCAGCACGATATGAAGTAAAATTTATGTCACAGTATGAAAAAGAAATATCACAAAAACGATGTATTTGGCGATATAATTTACACCTGAAAAAATACTTCAAATCAAAGCCTTTAGACAATAGGCAAATTCATTTAAAGCTATTTATTCTATGTATTCATCTAAATACAGTGCCTTGCGAAAGTATTCGGCCCCCCATGAACTTTGACCTTTTGCCACATTTCAAGCTTCAAACATAAAGATACAAAACTATTTTTTTGTGAAGAACCAACAATAAGTGGGACACAATCATGAAGTGAAACAAAATTTATTGGACATTTCAAACATTTTTAACAAATAAACAGCTGAAAAATTGGGCGTGCAAAATTATTCAGCCCCTTTACTTTCGGTGCAGCAAACTCTCCAGAAGTTCAGTGAGGATCTCTGAATGATCCAATGTTGACCTAAATGACTAATGACTATAAATAGAATCCACCTGTGTGTAAACAAGTCTCCGTATAAATGCACCTGCTCTGTGATAGTCTCAGAGGTCAGTTTAAAGCGCAGAGAGCATCATGAAGAACAAGGAACACACCAGGCAGGTCCGAGATACTGTTGTGGAGAAGTTTAAAGCCGGATTTGGATACAAAAAGATTTCCCAAGCTTTAAACATCCCAAGGAGCACTGTGCAAGCGATAATATTGAAATGGAAGGAGTATCAGACCACTGCAAATCTACAAAGACCCGGCCGTCCCTCTAAACTTTCAGCTCATACAAGGAGAAAACTGATCAGAGATGCTGCCAAGAGGACCATGATCACTCTGGATGAACTGCAGAAATGTACAGCTGAGGTGGGAGACTCTGTCCATAGGACAACAATCAGTCGTATACTGCACAACTCTGGCCTTTATGGAAGAATGCCAAGAAGAAAGCCATTTCTTAAAGATATCCATAAAAAGTGTTGTTTTAAGTTTGCCACAAGCCACCTGGGAGACACACCAAACATGTGGAAGAAGGTGCTCTGATCAGATGAAACCAAAATTGAACTTTTTGGCAACAATGCAAAACGTTATGTTTGGCGTAAAAGCAACACAGCTCATCACCCTGAACACACCATCCCCACTGTCAAACATGGTGGTGGCAGCATCATGGTTTGGGCCTGCTTTTCTTCAGCAGGGACAGGGAAGATGGTTAAAATTGATGGGAAGATGGATGGAGCCAAATACAGGACCATTCTGGAAGAAAACCTGATGGAGTCTGCAAAAGACCTGAGACTGGGACGGAGATTTGTCTTCCAAAAAGACAATGATCCAAAACATAAAGCAAAATCTACAATAGAGTGGTTCACAAATAAACATATCCAGGTGTTAGAATGGCAGTCAAAGTCCAGACCTGAATCCAATCGAGAATCTGTGGAAAGAACTGAAAACTGCTGTTCACAAACGCTGTCCATCCAACTTCACTGAGCTCGAGCTGTTTTGCAAGGAGGAATGGGCAAATATTTCAGTCTCTCAATGTGCAAAACTGATAGAGACATACCCCAAGCGACTTACAGCAGTAATCGCAGCAAAAGGTGGCGCTACAAAGTATTAACTTAAGGGGGCTGAATAATTTTGCACGCCCAATTTTTCAGTTTTTTATTTGTAAAAAATGTTTGAAATATCCAATAAATTTCGTTTCACTTCATGATTGAGTCCCACTTGTTGTTGGTTCTTCACAAAAAATGACAGTTTTATATCTTTATGTTTGAAGCCTGAAATGTGGCAAAAGATCGAAAAGTTCAAGGGGGTCGAATACTTTTGCAAGGCACTGTATCTACTTTTATCTGGAAGAACACAGAAGATAAAATAATATTGCTACAATATTTGCAACTTCATCTCCATCACAGTGAAATGCTCCTGTAAGTTCACCTGCCTCTGGCCAGTTTACTTGTGTTTTATTGTCAGGAGACCGGGGATAGACCTGCGAGTATTAATGCGTTTGGGACATGCGCTTGCCGGAAACATGAGTCAAATTAATTGTCGTTTTCATGTCTGTAGCACACTGCCCCCTCCCTCAATAAACAGTGAGTCCAGTCCACACCGCTCGCTTTAGCTTCGAAGGAGCTTATATTTTTAGCCGAGAGCCCAACGCCCCTCTCTCACACCAACTCACGTCTGGTCGTGGTCCAACTTCTTCACCACAGAAGTGCCGCTGAATTAACTATCCCGACATTACTTTTATTGATTTATTTCTGACAGATTCAGGATGGACATTTTTCCCAAATTGGTCAAAATGACAGAAATCTGTTGCAGTGACGGAGAACTTTAACCCTCGCTAATGATCAATCTGTGGAGAATTGTGTCTGTTTTTAGACTACACACCAGGTCAAAACTTCAAAATGTTTTAATGTTCAAGGTTTCACAGCTCGTCCTCCGGGAGAGAAGGTGAGAGGTTAAGAATGATTGATTTAGGCCAATTGACCTCAAGTAAGAGCAAGCTGAGCTGTTTAGCATCATTATTATTTAATTTTAGTCACTACTTAGCCTGGCCTTTGCCATCCGTAAACTCCGGTCAATTATCTTTTCCCTACATCTGGGTCTGATCTCAGTGGCCGGGTTTCATCGGTTGAATTCCAACCTACCATTAGGTAGGTGACGTTGTTGGTGACGTTGTAGCTGACGTTATGCATTTACACTGCATTTTCTGGTTGTAGTTCGAAAACAGATCCAATTGTTTCAAAGGAGTTCATCCCTCCCACCTGGAAACAGAGCTCAATTGTGAAGTTCCAGACCCTCTGTACGAAATGAGTTCGAGGGTAGAGAACTGCGCGGGACTGTTTTTTTCATCCCGCTCCTGGTGCAACGTGTGCGCAAAGTGACCGCCCAATCCCGCAATGTGCATGTCCACTCCTGCCCACATCCCGCCGCTGTGTCCGAATGTCCTCACTATTCATATGCAATACAGTGCGAGAGTCAGCGGAGAACGCCCGACAGCAACAGGTCTTTGAACTAAACAAGACAACTGAATGAAAACAGCAGTTTGAATCCCGTGTTGCGCATTTCTCATCAATAAACGACTTGAATATAAATGGTTAATGTAAAAATATGCTAATGTTAGCTGCTTACCGTTAGCTCGAGCTGTTAAATGGTCGATAGCTTTCTCTCTCTGACAGAAAAGGCAATAATCCATCCAAGCAGTTTTCTTCATGTAAAATACATGTGAAATAGAACGTATCTGACTCATATTTATCCATTAATAGTCCACCGTCTCTTGAGTTTGGTTGGTCTTTATCACAGAAATACATGGAGTTTAGCGAACTTTAGCAGATGTTGTCAATCTTCCAGCGTTCGGACACCGGGCAGCTGACCTACTTTCCAGGCTAGTAATTACTGGGATTTTTGCTTATACATTTTACTTAAGGCTCTTCTTCAGGTCATCTCCATTTAGCCATAAATGACATTTATAATCATGAGTAATAGAGTAAGGAGTTACACCTGACATCTCAGTTCACAGCAGCTGTTCACGATAAACAGACGCTACGCTGCACTCTCCTCCTCTTCTGTCGGACAAGGTAATTTCCGCACTGCATCATCTGTATACAAGAATATCCTACACAGCTGTTTTGTACTTGGCTGTGGTTACTTAAAGAAGCAGGACGTTTGAATGGCTTATTTTCTAAAATAAAACAGCCCCAAAAATTAAGATGAAACGCAATGCTTAAGTTTTAGAGAGGGGTGTTTTCCAAAGGCCTGTTATATTTGATATGGACCGAGAGCTTACATTGGTGATGTATGGTTCGATTGCCTGGGCTGTCCTCTTCAGTAGAGCCTTTGCCAGGTCATAGGCTTGTTTATTCAGATTCTAGAAAACATAATGAATTAATTAGGCACATCGAGTATAGTTTTTCACATTTACAGACATATGTAAAATGTTATATTTACCCAATAGGAAAATGTGTGCTTTTTTTTATATTACTGCAGTACCAGCATTTGCCTGCAGGTGTCTCATTGAATTGAAAGCATAGAAAAGGCTATTTCCAGTGTCTACAGCCAAGACAAACTTATTCTCAACGCTCCATTGCCAACCAGTGCCGGTGGCCACTACAGCCTTCATGTTTGTGTCATTACGTGCTCCCCTCAATTCAACCCCGACATGTTGATTGCAGCCACAATATTCCCCACTTCTACATTTATGTCGTTATTGACAAAAATAAATGCAAAACCATTTGAGGGAGGTATAAAGTCTAAAAACTGATCGATGTGGTCCGGATTGTGTGGTAGTTTGGTAAATATAGTAAATTATGTATTTAAAAAATAAATAAAAATAAAAAACAAAAACAACAACGCTTTGTTCAAATTCTAATACTTAAACAGCGTGTGTAACTCCACGCATTGTAAAATTGGAAGTTTACGACGTTGTGGTGCGTCATCATCAAATGTGCGGTATGAATAAACATTTGTGTTCAGTACCTTATGCGCTGGCACCAGGTTGACCAGGACGGTGTCGAGCAGCTCCTGAGACACCGTGTCGCCCTCACAGATGATGGAGCTCATCAGGTCCACCATGTGCATGTGCACCTTCTGGTTGTGCCCGTTACTATGGAAACATGGCCGGGGAATGAAAGTAGTTTAAAATAAGGTAGCGAGAATGGAAAGGTGAGAAGCAATTATAAATAAGGCTTGAGACAGTTTATCAAGTGTTGATCTGTGCCATAGACTGATATTAGTGGACTTCTCTCTCCTCACCATTTAGATTAATTACTCGTTCAAGAGAGAATCCACGATAACCGCTCAGTCCCCTCCTACAGAGCATGTTTCAAAAAAGTACAGAAAGGCAGGAAACTCCGCACCAGTGAGGTGGGCTGAGCAGGAACAAGCCTCCACAGTGCTCCAGGGCCCGTCAATCAAAGCTCACAGCTATGGCTTTAAAAAATAAAAACATAAAACCAGCCTAGTTAAAAAAAATATATATATATTCTTCTTGGCGTTGTCACGGGAATAAACAGTATTTTTAGAAATAATAAAAATTTAGACCGACTTTTACGCCGTATTTCTATGGTGTAAAGCCTTCATTGGAATCGGTTTTGAAAAGTGTCTTTTAGAGTTGCCCCTGGCCACCAGGGGGTGGTATTGCAGCAATGTCAGCTCCTCGCCATAAGGACCAAAAACAAGTGCTTGTATTCAAGATAAGGAGGTTGGGATGTTCAATTTGAAATATTAAGTCTGCAGCACTTTTACAGGCAAAATGTAAAAAGTTAAAATAGCCAACTTACACATTAGAAATTTTGGTCAGACAATATGAAGAGCTCTTTTCCAAAATGGGATAAACGCCATTTAAAAAAAAAAAAAAATGAGTTTGTCATATCATTTTGCTGTGTACTAAAACTATTCACTGCTCCATCAACGTTTCAGACCAAATGGCTATATTTCCTTGTTACAATGTAGGTACAAGATGCTGTTCTTTTCCAAATCTCAATAAGCGCCGAACCTCTTTTTAGCCTAAATGCGATATATCCTCTCGGTGAGCGTTCAACGCAAGGCGGCGCTCTGAACTAGAGCCCTGCATTTGAGCCCGAGGCCCGAGGGGCCCGAAGGCCCGAAGGCCCGCGGGCCGGGCTTCGGGCCCATTACCGCATCATTGCGTCGGACACGGGCCGGGCTCGGGCTTGGTTTTTTTCCCCCCTGCCAATGCGTTGTGCTGCTATTTTTTAACCAACTTAAATGGCGACATTAAATGCAGCACCCGCTCTCCTTTTTCCCTGCTCTCTTGACCCGCCAACTCAACACAAACATGTACCTGCCTTCCCCGTGGACTGTGGCGTGGGAGTTTTCCTCGCCGTGCGTACAGCTCTGCAAAGCGGTCGTATTGAGAGAGAGGACCGGGCGGTTCGCGTGCGGATGTGCTTCTATCGATGTCCTCTCGCCCCGTCGTTAATTATAAAACATCCATGGTCTTGACCCGCCACCTCTTGCCACAAACATGTACCTGCCGTCCATGTGGGCTGTGGCGTGGGGGGTTTCCCCGCGTGGGCAAACCTCTGCAAAGCGGTATGGAGAGAGAGGACGGAGCGGTTCGCGTGCGGAGTGCTTCTATCGACGGTATGTGTTCGCAGGAAACAAATGCACGCGTGTTCCTCCCAACAATAAAAAATAAACACTGTGCTTTATGTTACGTTTAGATAGAAGTGTTTATTTATTCATACAATACAGGTCAACTGTTGCAGCGCTGTTTAATCACGCATTTGGAAAATATTGGAAAGAGAGAGAGAGAGAGCGTGAGAGCGATGAGCCGGGCCGCGGGCCGGGCTCGGGCCTGATAATTCTGAAAGTCTGTCGGGCCGGGCTCGGGCCCGAACCTCACGGGCCCGGGCCGGGCTCGGGCCCAGAAATCAGGCCCGTGCAGGGCTCTACTCTGAACAGAGGTTTGCTTATGTTCATTCCTCAAAATGAGTGCTTTAAACGGTGTAAACACTTTTGATGGCCTTGAGGAGTCGGTGAGACCTACACCTGGGAGTAGAAAACGCCGACTAGACAAAGAAAAGTAGTGTAAACAATAAGAAGTAAACAAGCGGGAGCCCAGGCCGACAGAGGGAACGCTGCGGAGCGGAGCTGATCCAAGCGTAACTTTGACACAGATTTAGCCACTTTTCAAACTTCCTGTGACTATTTTTGGAAACAGGGCAAGCAACAAATGTTGTGTGACCCTCCAGGGTTTTAATAAAGTCACCATCGCGTCCTGGAATCACATCCAGCGGCTCTCCGTGTACAGGTAAGTCCCACGCCTCAAAATAACTCCTCCGATCGGCGTGAGCGTCTCGTCTTCTCGTCTGTCTCATGATCGATCACAAACACAAACGCTTCGTCTAAACTCGCCTTTTACACGAGATAACAACAAATAATCCAAGTCCGCGGTAACAACAAAACTACATAAATCTGCATTGACACTGATGTCATGTTCCGCTAATGGCAGCGAAACGCTTCCTGTTGTCCAAAATAAAACCCGTCAATGTTCCAGCCGCTGGGAGAGCGTTTGCAATGTTAATAATGGGCTGGACGGTTTGCGTCCCCGTTTTATTTTTACTATTTAATTTATTTGGCTTTTATTTATTTCATGCATTTGCACGCATTTAATTTATTCATTTATAGTATTAAGACTCCTTGATTATATGTTGCATGTTCTCTTGTTTGTTATTTAAAAAAAGACAAATCAATTTAGGGAAAACATTTATGGATTTATAGCGTTTTAAAAAAAGATTAACTTTGAATTTATAATAAAAAAAAAAAAAGAGTTCTTTGATTTAATAATCATTGTTCAAGATGTTCAGACTGAGCCAAAGAAACATTTTAACAGGATAAATTGAATATTCACAAAATGTATGGGTGGAGGTTAAAAAAAAAAAAGCACTTTTCCTGAAAATGACTGAAATGGATTTATAGCGTTTTGGAAAAGAGCTCCTCATAAATTGGGGCTGCACGATTTTCCAATGTGTGTGACTATTGATACAAGAGCCCCATGCAATTCAGGCTGTGTTTGCAACGGTCTAATCTACAGGGTTGGCAGTTTCTTTTTTTAGCACAAAGCTTTTCGATAATCACCACGTCCATGTAGCTGTAGTTCGGGGTGCACTTGTGCCGCAGCAGGAGGCTAAACCTATAACCTACATTTTGTTATTGTGGCTGGTGGCTAACCTCCACGCAGCCTGGCACTAATTACCTCATTATCTCTGATTCAAACACAACTAAGCAACATTTTCCTTTATGTTCTGCCTCACGGCGAACAATTGAAGTCAAACCATGCACTCTACACGGCGCACAAAGAAAATACTGTCCAGGTTTCACACGGGCTGGCTCTGAGGGCAAACAGCCAAATGTGCACTGCAGTCAGGATTCTAGCCTCAAGGTTGTGGAAAAACAGGAGAGAAAGGCAATCAAACAACTGGATGCAACGAAAGCCACAGACATCAGTTAATTTTTACTGCAGGAAAAGAGCCAAGACGAGCACGGGGAGAGTCAGGAAACAGCTGTGCAATGATAGCATACAGGAGGGCCGTGAGATTCATTGCAGTTTGAACAATCCCAAGTATCAAATCACAAAAGCTGCTGCTATTTACGCCAGTACATAAAGCTCAACTAATGCAATACTTAAAAAAAAGGTAATGCACGACGGCAGTAGACTAAAACGTGCGACTCACTTGATGACCTGGAAGAGCGTCCGGTAAAGCTGAGTGAAGATCTCGTTGCTGTCTTCCAGCTCAAAACAGATGTTGTAGGACTTCACCCAAGCGATGTTCTGTGCAGGAGATGACGGGGGGTTAAGTTGTGATCAGGACGTAATGTCTCAAGCACTTTGTGAAAGACTCAACGACAGGAACCCCATTTTCCATCTTCCGAAACACCACCAACACGAGTGGTGCCAAACTTCATTATAAAGTAAATGGCTCTCGCTGGTCAGGCCATTACATAAATACTGTATATAGCATATTTTAATCAGAGTTTGAGGATTATTATAAAACGAAGCAACGGATGTGAAATCTGATGAAATGTTAAATATTTAATCCTCTATCCACACACAGTTCAGCGGGAGACCAGGCGCTCGTCTCTGAAGTCGTTTTAAACAGAACCAAAGAAAGCGGTTGTGAATATACGGTTGGTAGGATTTTAAAAGCTTGAAACTATGTCCAGCTGTTAAATAACCCTTTGGTGCATATTGATTACATGCTATAGTTGCGGGAGATACAGCAGGCTTGGACACGAACACAAAAGACTGATCCAGCAACAACATATTACCGTTTTTCTCAAATGATAAACACTAAACTCCATTGACTGCACCATGCCACCAACTGATGAAACTAATTTCACAAAAACTCTTTGGTAAAAATCTTCAGTTTTTAGTTTGCGGACAGTCACAGCAAATGGCCAACGCATCGTAAATTAAAATGGTAGTTTCATAGGAAAACCCAGTGAACAATGATTAGCCGTGCAGTGTGTTGTAATTACTCTGTCACGATAACACATTTAAAGTTCGATATATTTGAGGCAGGAAAGTATCGCGATAAACGATATAATAGGACAAACGATTCTAGAAACTGTCAACTCACAGGCATAAAAATGAGAGTAAATGTTTGTTCTAAAAGTGCATCATCATATCCTAAAATACCACACAAGCTGCAGGAAACATGAAATATTATGAAACTTAAATTTACTTCAGTTAAAAATCTAAGTTGTACAAAGAAAAAATGGGGGGAAATATTAATAAATGTACATATGCATCACACAATAAATATCGAGCCCAAAAATGTATCGTGCATCTATTTTTTATTGATGGTTAAGTCGATATAGTATTTATCGTGACAGCCCTACGTGCAGGATTTTTTGAAGTAATATTCATACCTTTACGAGTGAATGTGTGCAGTGTTAAGGGAATTGTGTGCTGTGTGACCAAAACTATAATGGACGTGTTGCCTTACCTCAAGCAGGTAAAAGTATCTGTTGAACTGGGCACTCTTTGTGTCCTCCAGTCCCTTCAACTGTCGCGTGATGAACATGAAAATATCCTGGGAACAAGACAAAGACAATTACTGATAACAATGAAACCAAAAAGTTTTTGAGGCACGTGTATGACGCATGTGATTTGTAAGAAAAGTGTCCTCAAGGTAAATTTGTGGTTATTTTAGTCGAGTCCGAGCACAGCGCAAATCAACCTAAACACTGTATTGTTGCATAGCATTTTGGCAACGGCGTTCAAATAGATAATGCCAAAGAAACCTTTCACACTGCAAAGTTCAACCAGAACTTTAAAATGGCAAAGATTATAATACAGGAGTAGGTCTTATAGTCACTTCTCTATGCGCCCCCCCCTCATGTGCCCAGTGCTCTGCTCTACCTTGAGTTTATCGGGGGAGGTGTACGGAGCCTCTGGAGCGTAGATCCTAAAGATGTCGGCCAAACAGCAGGCGACCAGTAGCCGCACGTCTTTGTCGGGATGTTTGAGGAAGAAGTCAGAGGCCAGATGCAGGGCCAGGTTCAAATACAGCTCCTTCTCCTCCTCAGAGTCCTGGTCCATGTCCATGAAGGTCTTCACCACCATCTGCACACGAGGCGAGCAGGAAATGCAGCTTATTTAACTTCATTAAACATATTTAATTCCTCTCTTTGGATCTTTGGTGAGAAGCCAGCAATCTGCAACAATACTCAAAGTATGCCGTTCAAAATACAAATGAAATGTCTAAAATGATACTTTACAATACCGTATTTTCCAGACTATAAGTCACACTTTTTTTTCATACTTTGGCGAGGGGTGCGTCTTATACTCCGGAGCTTTTATTTATTCATAATTCAAATATATACTTTAACACGCCGCTAGAGGGCACTGCAGGCTAATCAAGCAGCAGAAAGAAAGTTTGGAGAGAGCGGAGGTTACTGCAATGAAGTAAACAGAACAAGCTAATCACGGGCTAAAAGCTAGATGGCCACAGCGAGAGGAACGAGTTCGCAGATGAGAGCTTGAGAACATGCTGTTGGGAGAGGATTGTCAACCGTGCAGTTACATCTCCGTGCCCAGGTCGTTGCCAAGGCGATTGATTTGGCGTGAGATCGAGAGTTTGGCATGTTCTTTATAGTTTTCTGAACGGTTTATGTGGTTTATATGTTAAGATAATAGACTCATATTTAGTTCATTGTTTATGCTTCATGTTATTAACCATCAATGTGTTACGTTAGCAAACCGTACACCTAGTCAGCCTGTTGTTTTTTTTTCCATTAGGCAATGTTTGACTAGAGCGTCTTATACTCCGGAGCGATGTTAAGTCGGGAAAATGGTCTTCTATAGATCTGTCTGATGCAACTATCCTAATAAATGTGTGGTGTGGTAGTTTGTATTTGCTTAAATGTATAGCAAAAGTATGTAGGTCAAAGTCAAAATATCAAGATACTAATCAGATCAAGAGGAGACGGTCACTGCATCTTCTGTGGCCTGTAACGCAGAGCTGACAAACACACAACACGAGCAGTCACTCACACAGCTCGAGTTACAGTCTCCACACAGGTCTTTGGACTGTGAGAGAAGGTCACCTATCCCACAGAAACTCAGAACACATGCAGACTTCACCTATGTGCTGTGTGTCAAAAACTTTAGATTAAATGGACAGGATCATTATCTAGGTATTACAGGTTTACATTTGACAGTGTTAAAGTGGGAGAATGCAAGAAAACAGCTTTTTTACCGAGTTTCAAAAAGGAAAATAGCTGAGCGTCAAATGTTGCATTAAGCTTTGAGCATTTGCACAAATCCCTCAAAATAGAATATGTCTGTGTAAGCTCTCAGTCGTACAGGAGTTGTCCATCTTCAATGAAGGTACTCGAGTCATCTTCTGTACTCAGTAGTTGAAGTCTGGAACGTTTCGCCTCTCATCCAAAAGGCTTCGTCAGCAGACTGAAGCCTTTTGGATGAGAGGCAAAATGTTTGAGACCTGAACTACTGAGTACAGAAGATGACTCAAGTACCTTCATTGAAGATAAAAATAGAATAGTTACATAATTTCTTGAATGCACTTCTGTGAGTCAGAAAACAGCTGGGGAGAGAGTGTGAGAGTGATCGAGCGAGTCAGTGCTGCCATTGAGCGTCTGTGTGTAATGAAAAAGTTGTATTTTTATTACACAACACTCTGTTTAAGACCATGAACCAAAGGCCGCTGGCTGCTCCGCTTTGTGACGATGACACTAGAGGCCGTCATAGCTCCGCCATTGCTGTAGTACCACCATATAGCCGCTAGTTCCTCATTGGAAAGCATTGCACTTTAGACACGTTAAAAAGAACTTTAAAGCCCGGTGCCTAATTTTTTGGAACTGAGGCACCGGGCGGGTTATTGTAGGATACATTTTTGAAAACTCGTACTTAATGAGGGTCGGACCGTTAGCATTGGAGCTGCGCGAGCTACACGTCACGCAAAGGCTCACTCAAATGTTGTAAAGTTTGCAAATTATCGTTCCACTATTGGAAAATATACAATACAATGCTTGGTGTGTCTGGGACTCACTGTCTCACACACTATGATGGAACAAACAATCCTTTTTATAAAAGAAACATTTTAAAAAGATCAAGTGCAATGTTGGAGTGAAACGTCATTTTGTTTTTGGCCAAATATTTACTCAAACCTACTTATTATTATTATACGTTCACCCATCTCTTTTAATGGGAAACAGTGACACTGGGAATATGCTAGGCTACTAAACATGTAGCCTACCATGTTTAAGTTACATGTTTTAACTTTAAACAAATCTGATGGACTTCTCCGAGGACAGCTCTGTATGAAGCTTTGGAATGGCAAAAAATAGCATCATGTGACAGCATCTTATACTGAACTTATGAGGCCAGAATGTGAAGATTTAGAGTTGGTTTAGAGCAGGCAAAATGCCAACAGTAGATTTACAAGACTAGCATGAGCTTTGAACTACATTGTTTTCAATGAAAAATGCGCCAATGATCGCCAATGCGTCTAATTAAATATGTGCGAAAATGCGGACGTAACGCCTCGTTTTCACGGGGCATTACCATGACAAAAGTGGGCGCAGTAATCGTGAATACAACCATTATCATCACTGTAGTAAACCTACATGACAGAAAGCCAATGTTTACGTGTTTTAGCTGTTAGCCTGTTAGAAGCTATGCTACGCTAACTAATTGAAAGTTATAAATCTGGCGTCAGGACGAAGAAACTTGTGCAACACTCACCACTCAGATGTAGCAACAATCCTGAGTCAAAATAATGTCCATGGAGGCAGTTTTAGTCCAGTTTGTAACAGCAGCAACTTGTGTCTCTGTGTCTCTGTGGTGTCCAAGTGTCCGTTCCACATTGTTTAAACATACTTTCTTTTGGAGACGTGTGAATTTATGCAGGAGTTTCTTTATTTTTAGGAGCCCCTGTTTATTTCAGATAATTTGAATAAACTGTTGCCCCAGTCAGGTCAGTGCAGCCCGTCTACACTGCTGCTGCATTCAAGTGCGATACATCACGGCGCAGAAAATAATTCAAAGAAGAATGTGTGAAAAATATGTGAAATATTCCGATATGTGAAAAAATGACAAATATCGGCAGCACCGATATATCAGCCAGCCCTGGTAAAAAGACAGTACTGACCTTGAGTCGGCGGACCATCTCCTCTTTGGAGATCTTGTCGGAGATCTCCTTGACCCCTGGAGGGTAGGTCACCTTCCCGTCTGCGGCTCGAGCTTTAGAGTGAGCCATCCTCTCAGCTCTTCACTGCCTGTGGACACACACACGACATACGCTATTTTCATACAAACTAGGATACAATTAGAAGAAGACACATTGCGCTCAATAAAAAAGAAAAAAAAAAGACATTGCTATATTATGTTAAAAACAACAGAATTTAAAGCCAAATACAAATAGAAAGCTGTGACAAAATATCGGATCAGACTTGGATTGCAGTACTTTGTGCTGCAGTCCAAGTAGCAATACTTTCAATACTTGTGTTTGGAGGCATTTTTATCATCACTCCTTTGTTTTCCATTAACAGTTACATTTTGTGTTAATGATCTTTAATTACATACATATAGTTACTATACTTGGATCATGTAACTATTCACGTTACCGTATTTAAATAGGGAAAACTTGAGCTTGGTCGCTTCTAGCTTCACGCTCATTTGGCCCCATAGAGGAGAGGAAGAAAGGCATCTTTGGTCTTTTTGCGGGACTGAGCGCACGCGAAGACCAGGGGCCTCATTTATCAAACTGTGCACGAGACTGACTTTGAAAGTGCGTAGCAAAGTAACGAAAAATTCTGTACGCTTTATCCGATTCATAAAACCCTGCGTGTGCGCCGGTACGCACACCTGACCGCAATCTTTCCTTGGCTGATTACACGTGGAGCAGAACGCTGCGGACATCACGCCCTCTGCCCACCTCCATTTGACCATAAAAGGCAATGCCAAGTGAATGAAATGTCCCTAAACACGAGGCGGTAATGAGTGGGGTTAACCGAAGGCTGATGCAGCTCGTGCAGAGACGACACGGGCTCGAGGAGTTTTAATGAAGAGTGAACTCTTCTCTAATCACACGTATTGGCATCTTTCTGCATATTACATCAATAAAACTTGTTTAGAACATAAAGAAGAGCCTTAACTGTCGGCTTTATTTGCGCGCCAATAAGAACAACTAAAATACCCAAACAAGTCGCATGTTTTTTCACAAATATCGTGAAAAAAAAAGGACAAAGATAATTCATTCTTATCGTTGTCATTTCTGAAGAAAATAAAGTTAAAATGAACTAGTTCTATAAAGATATCAAACATGACTTCGCCTCCCTCTTTCCTCGCCTCTCCCCGTCTCTCAGCAGTGTTTCTGAAAAGTGCAAACCTCGTACGGCAGCTATATAGTTTGCGTGGAGGAGCGCAATGTTTCACGTTCAGTTTGTTTTCTATAAATTCCACCTTTGGCACAGAAGAGCGGCTACGCAAAGTTCTGGCCTCATTTTGTGCTCAGCAAGCATGATAAATGAGGCCCTGACAGGTACACGTCAACTCGTCTAAGCTCTGGTAAGAACATATCTCAGCATGGAAAAACAGTGGCCTGTTCTTTAACACCTAATGTTGGTAAATTGGTTTATACATTTCAAACACATGACGTGACACATTTTAAGGTAAACATAATACTTATCATAATTACTTACTGTATTGCAACACGTATCGGATCAGCCCGAGTATCGTGATACGTATCGGATTGTGACAAAAGTGGATCAGCCCTAACAAATACCACTTCATAAATCTTGCGATATCATCAGTAAGTTTCAATACAATAGTCTAGATGTTGAGTCAGTAGATTTGGTGCATTATTCATTCACTCAGTCACATTGTGGTGGAAGCGTGGCAGCTATTCTCTGGCCCAGACACTTTCATACAGACAAAACCAGAAGCTGGGGCCAGGACTGTTAGTGGGTGATTCCTCGTCGAGATGGAGGGTCTAAGAACAGGGGACGCCCGAAGACAAATTTCCTTCTGCTGTGTCAATGTCAGTGATGAATGTTGAACCATTTGAACATTATATTTGTCAGTTTCACCAAGCATCATGTTTTTGCACAGCTCTTTAGAAAACCTTAAAAAGGTAACCACAAAGAAATGGAATCTAAAACGCTAATTTTGGAAACAAGACAGATCTTTTTAATGCCTCAAAGCTTTGGCACATTTTCAGCATCACTTTTTCAAACATTCACCCTGACAGGTATTTACAGCGAACAGCCTTCAAACCAGGAACACGGAGAAAATGTGGTGCAGTCACAGGGAGCAGGCTGTGAAATGAGATCTCGTTTCATTATAGCCGCCTGCAAAGATGACTGCGCTTGTCGTTTATTGCGTTCAGATGAAGCTAAATGTGCCTTGGCTCTCAATGTAACAGTGCGATGTTTTACCGCAGTTTGGCAAAGACTATTACCACTGCGGTCGTCCATTAGAGAAATGAAAACCTGCTAATAGTGAATTGTAATATGGGCCAGTGCGACGCATAGGGTCTATTAAGCTTTTCATACCGTCCTTCATTTAAGGAAGGAGATTCTAATTGGGGCCAGAATGTTTAGCTCATTTACATTTGTGCTAAATGCTTGGAAATTAGTTAATAGTATTAGTTAGCTAAAGTCTTTTCAAAATAATTTCTAGATTTAAATTATTTTTTTTAATGCTCTTGCGATTTTTCCTAAACACTAAAACTGACGAGATGCGACCAATGCCTTTCACTTTTCTTGGTAGCGCTTAGGAGCACAGTCAAAAATGTAGGAGCACGACCAAAAAAAACCAGCAATGCTATTTACAGGGATGAAGGAAATTTAAAACATATCACATGCCACTTCCAGCCTTCTGTTGCATTTTAGAGTTGTTATTTTAGCTGTTTGCAACGATTGAGCAATCTTCAAAACTCATTAGGCTTAATTTTAACATTATAAATGGGACACCAGAATTTGTGCCTCCCGACCGCCCCCAAACCCCGACTTGCTCCGCGCCTGCTTCATCGTCTCCTCACTCTGTGCTGCAGGAGAAACCTCCATAGATCGCGCTACACGCGGCAAACTGCCTTGCCAGAACCTTAGAAGACGTGTTAAACATTGCCTTTGTGACTTTACGTTTTGTATTTTGCAAAAGCGGCGATGATTCGCTTTCAGCGCTGCACGAGGTGGCGAGTGGGTTGGATTAAAGTTTGCGCTGCTTCTTCGCCCGACATCGATTGGAGCATCATTTGAGAGATAGTCCCCAGTCCCAATGAGTTTATGAATGATATATATACACATTCTTCGTTTTCTCATAAAGAGACTACAATTGCGTAAATACATGAGCTCATTCAACGAATGCGGGCAGAGGAATGGCACATATACAAGCAGAGAACACAGATCGTAGTTTACTATGCACTCGAACCATTTTGGAACAGAAAGTTTGCTGTTGCCAACAGGCAGCATTTGTGAAAACAATGACACTTTTTTTTTTTTTAAAGGTAGCACGAGAAGGTTCTCTTTTAAGGTGGACCGGAGCATTCGTTTGCAGTCGCAAACATGCGAGTGGTTCTATTTTGAGATCGCAAAGACATAATTTTGGAGCATATGTGACCAAAATGGTCGCAATTTCGAGCCCTGCTAATGGTTTCAACAAACTGCTTGGGGTTAGGGCCTAGGGTCTTCATTATATGTACCAGTATATGGCCTAAATATAACACAGACACCAAGTTCAAGGTCATGAGACCGAGAAAAGGACTTATGCCTAGGTCACAACTGGATGTACGATGTTTTTGGTTGCGTCTGTCGAGCGGTAAGTATTTCACGTGCCTCGCACGTGCCGCTTGAAATTTTGACTAAAACTTGAATTGTCACTTTAGTACGGTTCATATCGTCAGATATCTGTAGCACGGTGCATTGTTACAGCCCTATAAAATACGTCAGTGTCACAACTTCCAGGAGTGTCTCCTTCCAGGAGAGGGCGGAGCAGCTGCTCAGAGAGCAGGATTCAGGAGGATTACTTAGAACTGTGTGAATGAATGAAATAGCATAACATGGTTAAAAGCTCCAAAAAGTCGATTTTGCATGATATAGGAGCTTTAAGGCGGCAGCCCGGAGTTGTTTAAGCGGCCGCCTAAACAGGAAAGTGCTGCGGGAAACCCTGAGCATTCTTGCAACCTGAAAAAAACGTAAGCGCCGGTACAGTCTGTTTGACATGACAAAGAGCCTCTGTGGCGGGTCTGCAGCTCGAACAGAAGCACGTCACCGCACCGTGCGGTTTCTTACGTTTTTTGTACGTAGACCAGCCGTAGGAGCCCGTACGACCAATTGTAACCTAGGCTTTAGTTTTGTAAAGAAAATTAATAAGGTGCCATACTAGGGTTGAAACAACTAATCGATTATTGAAATAGTCGACAACTATTTTAGTAAACGATTAAATCGTTTTCTAGTAAATACAGACTCAAATAGAGCAAAAATTACATGAACATTTTGTATTTTTTATGAAAACCTACTTTGTTTTTAAAGTTTGGGTCTGTAGTGTTTTGTACATTGAAAATTTCATAAATATCTGTCTGTGTCTCATCCAATCAGAAGCAGAATTAGCACCAAGAGCCTCCAACAAACAGTTACTCCAAGTTTACTCCATCAACATGTCCTCAAGCGGCGCCACTTTAGCTTAATGTGATTAAAAAAAATTGACAAAAATAAAATGTTCTTACACCATTCACAGCCAAGCGATTCATTGATTAATCGTGAAAATAATCGTTAGTTGCAGCCTTATACCATAACATAGACAGGTTACAGCATTGTACTCTTTTTCTTCCAGCTTCATTCTCAAATGATCTTTGTCAGGTGAGATGTTGCACGTGGAACATTAGACAAAATTTTTGCTAAAACATAGTTAACACAATTATATTTAAGATTTTGTTAAAGATTGTGGGATGGAAAACATGCTCCTATTACACTGCCAGACACAGACAATGCTTTTTAACCAAAGCAAGGCAGCAACATCACTATGGAGACCGGCTGGGGATGCCCTGCTTTCCAATAAAACATGACGAAAGTAATTAATAGGAATTTTCATGGTTAACTGCTACTAATTTTGTAACCGGTTAAGAGTCCTTTGCCCGAGTTTCAGGTGTCAGTTCTACTGTGTGGACTTCATTTTTGCCCAAGAGTGTTTCATTCTTACAAGTTTACCTTTCTACATAAGGTTATTATAGTCTTTTTACAGGATTTAGAAAGTTTGGCGACACTTTTACTCTTTTAATCAGCGGACGCTGACCGACAGTCAGCATCCACACTTCTCAAACATCAGTGTCCCCTGCTCACCTGTCCTGCTGCGGTCACAGCACCCACACTGTGGGTACAGTAACAGGCAGATTGATTTGAACAGTGCTGCATTTTTTTATTTTACCTTTATTTACCCAGGAAAGTCTCACTGAGATTAAGAATCTTATTTCCAGGGGAGTCCTGGGCCCCAGAGGGGAACCTAATGTACATATTTTTAGTGGTAGGGGAAACCGGAATACCTTGAGGAAACCTCAGCAGACAAGGAGAGTACATGCCAACTCCACACAGAAAGACTCTGTCACCAAAACACCATGTCAACAGGAGCGGTGAGCAATGTGAGCATGGCATGCAGTTAAAGCAGTCTATAAAGAAGAAGGCTCTGCCAAAACATTTATCTTTAATCAATAAATATACCTTTGGACATTGGCTGCTTTAGTGCGCGATGCTTCTTTTTTTATTTGTATTGAATCAAATGACCTGAGAGCCGGTTTAAGTAGTACTTGTTTTGTAGAGTTCCTGTGAGATTTAGAAAAAGATAAATAAATAAATACATTCTTGTTATCAGCAATGCTCCCTAGTGTGTTTACGGAGAAGGATTTACCAATTACCAAGAGTCTAGGTCAGAAAGTCTAAGTGAACAATCATTTCAGCAGAGATTTAAATGCTTGGAATTAGTACCAAACCATTGCTCAGTGGTTATCATCAGTTTAAAACAGACAGGAGATGCACACGAGTGGACCTTGGACTGAAGCCAGCCGTTCCAATCTGACCTGGTTTTACACTCCACAGCTGCTGCCAAACACAGACCCAATCTCTCACTTTCAGTCTGTCTATCAAACAATACAGGCAGGAACCCAGGGATACACCACACTGACCGATCGAGTTTTGGGACACGCCATGTGGATAGTGAGGCCTGGGAATAATCTACTTAAGACAGTGGTTAAACGGTCACACTTGGTTAAGCCCAACAAGCTTCCAGTCATTTTCAGACTATTTAATACAATGCTACCCATATTTACAGCAAAAGACGCCAACTCGCAAAGCTTCCAAAGTTTGCACTCAGACTCTAAGGCAGCCCATATAGTCTAGAACAGTTAAATTGCAGGACATGTGATTTTGTATTTCCTTTATAGTAGTTAAATTACTTGACATCATTTTCACTTGTTTAATTCTATAAAAGAATGAACTTTGTATCCCACATCTGGCCCAAAGTCACACAGTTGGGTCCCTTAAATTGAACTTTGATACAGTTCCCCTTGATGTAACCATTGGGGCAGCAGAGCCTCCATAAACACAGAAGACTGAAAAGCAGCTGTGACTGTAGGAGAACCCACTGACCCTATACGAACGGTTGCACTAGTCACAGAAACCATAGCTACAACCCATAAGACCCGAACAACTAGCATCTAGCAACAATAAAAATACTGCACAAAAATAAAGTCCATATATAGGTGTTCATTACAGCCAAAATAAGATGATAAGGGAGGTGAACCTGAATTGACACAGCTAAACGATTTGTGAACAAAACAGCAGTAAACTTCATTATTTTGCAGGGTATAGTGGAGGATTATAACAAAAAAACATTTAAAGAGTTACTAAAATTATTGTCTGTCATAGGATACAACTTCATGTTAAAATATACAACTGGCCAGGCAGAATCTTCCAACATGATGCACCGCTCATGCCCAGTGACGCATTAGTGTTAAATCACTTCACAAAACACTGATTTTCCTGTACTGTATTGTGGCTCGCGAAGTCTTTTGTTGTGGGCGATATTCATAACTACGAGTGAACATCCATACAATCGCAATATTCCACAGGGTCTATAAAACATGAACTAATCAACAACACAATTTAATAATCATGAGAAAGCGATCAGGCATCCATTCAAATACGTAATCATTCATTCAGCCCTTGAACATCAAACCTCCAAACAGCACTGCGGCTCAGTCTACTAGTAACTTCATAATAATGGAGTCCACAGTGCTACCCCCGCAAAATGGGACATATTTGCTTTACAAAGTATTTTATGGCGTATTATTAAACATGGGTAGTTATCGCTCCCTTTGTTGTGCTCTAATAGTGTCTAGTGGTATGTGATGGACTACACTTCACCGGCAGCATTATTACTGTACTGTTGTGGGTAGCAGTAGCTAAGCTAATCAAATTAGCTGCTGTTAGCCTGAGAGCTAGCGATCCCTCATTGCATTGTGCTAGCGTTATGCTAATCTAAGGCTAACGTTAGCATTTAGCCTAGCCGCAGTCATCAGTGACAGAGGGCGGACAGATACAGCAATGCACTCATCAGCTCATCCCGTTTGGTATTAATGGTGCACTGTAAATCACTTAGGCATATCAATAATGTCATAGTCGCTCATGTATGAAGGTCTAAGCAGACATGCATCTTTATAATTAGCTTAAAGCTTTATGCTGCTGGACCGAGCAAAAAAGCAGAGCTGTGAGCCCTGACGGCTGCGGGAACTGAGGAGGCACGGCGGGACTGAGCTGTTCTGCTCAGTGCCGTGAAGATGGATAGTACGCGGACACATCCCTTGCGACACCTGATCACTAACATCTGTGTGATATGGAAATCTTCGGGCTTAATAGAAAGTTATTGTTAAGAAATGCATATTCTTGCCTGTAACGGAGAATTGTGATCTGTCGTGTCCTCTCTTCTGCAGCTCTTCCCCCTCCTGCTCCAAAATGGCGCCAATATGAGCGGCTCCAGTGCCCATCGGGGCAACGTCCACCTGTGAGGACACAGTGCCATCTACAGGCAAATTATGCATGTGTCTTATGGCTATGCTATACCCACTTGTGATAACTGTCCGGGTATGGATCATAACGGTCCGGGTATGGATCATAACGGTATAGTTAATAAATTAATACATGTTCTTTTGTATATTACGTACAAATAAAAGGATTGTAGAATAGAAACTTCGATCAAATCACTTAACTCAATTGCTTTTTGTTAATACAATCTATTAACGGCAATGTTTTAGATAAGTCTACATCTGGCTTATAATAACTTGTATTGTTTTGATGTTATGTCTTTCGTTTTCTTCTTCTGTAGCACATTAAAAAAAATGCTGAAATGCTCCCTTGCTTTCTATAGGGGGCGCTCCAACACAGTGTTTAGTGCGATAGACACTCGCTCCTGTTTTCAATAAGGCAATCAGTTGTAGCCCCTTGTCAGTGCGGCCACAGATAAATGGACACAGGGCGAACTGGTTCTGGTTTCATGGCTCCAGGATGGAGGGGTTCCTGTCTACGTTTCCACCCTTCGGCTTCTGCGGGGTTCCGGGCCCCGTCAGCGGTTGGTGCAAGAGAGACGGCCGTTTCATGACCTCTCATGGCCTGAACTATCTGGACCTGTGCAAGGCCCTCCTGTCCCAGACCAGCCCCACAGTCCTCCCACTACTCAATAAGGCCAACACTAGAGAATGTGGCGTGCAGGTGAATGCGAAAGTGCATAAACTTATCCAATGCTCACTGGGCCCAAAGACCCTGTTCTCCAGGGAGGGAGAGGGACCACAGTCCCCCAAATCTCCCCAAACCCCGGCTGTGTTTCTGGCGGACAGCACTCCCCCTGTCGGCCACCTGCGCTTCCTGCGGCCTGTGTCCATCTACTCACCAGTGTTTGATCGTAGGCTCTTTCGCAAAAAGCTTAGTGTGGGGGATGACAGCGAGCTGGACTCCTCGCCGCAGGACAGCCTGGAGAGCGCTGAGAGCACGGCCAATGACCCGGACACGAGCTTTCACTTGGCCTCAAAAAGCTCCGGTTTACAGGTGCGTATGTTTACTTCACAGTACTTGCATTTCTGTCAATTTTAGACCTATTCCATGAGGTCAAAAATCAAGATCTGCACAGACTTGACTTGAAGCCAGTCATTAGAGACAGACTGTCCAAGACATAACAATGGGTCTCATTGTCATTGACCAGTAATAATGACAATATATTTTGTTTCAGTTTCTTGAGCAGAGGTATGGTTATTTCCACTGTAAAAAGTGCAACATCCGGTGGGAGAGTGCTTATGTGTGGTGCATCTCTGGAACCAGTAAGGTATGGTCATGTGATTAGTCTATTTTATTTTTCTGTAAAGCTGTCAGTAACTTAAGTCTCATCATTAGGTGTATTTCAAGCAGCTCTGCAGGAAGTGCCAGGTTGGATTTAATCCATACAGGGTGGAGTCCATCCTCTGCAGAGTAAATGGGCACAATAAAGATCTGCACCTCTGCTGGCATGAACTCCTAATCATGTTGTTGCTTTCTAGGTCTGCTTGCAGACGTCCTGCACTTGTGAGAAGAAGCAAAGGCACATCAACATGAAGAGGCCCCATCGTCAGGACCTGTGCTGTCGCTGTAAAGGCACGAAGCTCTCCTGTGACGCCACTTATAGCTTCAAATACATTGTCTAAAAGTAATGGGACACGAGTCCTACCTCTGAACACTGAAAGAGACTTTAATCCAGGCTGAGCGCGTCACTCCTCGCCACTCGCTGCAGATGGAAGTTGCCTCCACTAATGGACCAAAGTGATTCAATTATTCCCCCAACCAGCGAGTAGCTGAATCTGCCAGGTTTTTTATTAGATGTAACTTCGCAGTGCAACTGTTCCCCTAAATATCCTGGTAAACATGACACTATTTTTGTAAAAAGAGAAAAATTAATCAAATAAAAACATTTGCATCTAAAATTAGTGTATTGGTGGGTTTCAGATGACTGCACAATATTCTAAACATCAAATGGGGCCCTGTTTCGACAGCAGGCCCTCGGCCCCTCGCATACTAAATCCTGAAAAGGTCTCAGCCTGAAACCCAGTAATAAAATATAATAACCTACTATTCAATAGTGGGATAACATAAAAGCACATGTTTAACATTGGTAAGTTTTTTTTCGGAAATGATTAACCCATCTGACATCGCTACAATGTGGAAAAAAGATTCAAGTTGTATAGATTTGATATGTCTTTACTTAGACACAGATGTGTACAGAGCATTAACTCAAAACGACTTCACAAAGGCTGTAAAAGTATTTACAAGGTGAAAAAACAACTACAGTCTTCATCTAAAAAGCTTTTAAAAATGTGCAATTTCAGATTTTGGCATGCACACACATTCTCCAACACACACAAAAACTCATACCTGGAGCTCACAGCTCCCTTCAGTACTAGCATAGAAACTCTTTCAGATAAAATGTTTTGTAATAAATAGTCCGAACACTCCATACAGTACACTGAAGATGCATGCATGGCAGTTTGAGTTGAACAGTGGAAAACTCAAATGGGCGATTTATGGCTGTTAGGTTATAAATAACAGTTTAATACAGAAAAAGGACATTAAACTGCTAGAAGGTAGTTACAGAAACCGCTGACTGCAGTGATAAGTGTGGCTTCAGTAGCACTGTTTTGAACACAAAGTGCTGAATGTCAGCATTTCCCTTAATGTGGATGTACACACCACACGTATGCTACAATGAGTGCCCATGATAATACAGAGACAGGAGTGGGTACATGCACAGTCCTCTCGGCATGTGAACTCCATGTTACAGTGAGTAATTTACAGTGTCACTAATGATGATACAACAAAGGACCGCACAAACATGATTCATCACTTACAGTAGTTGAAGACGGCTGGTTTATCGATTTGCAATACAGTATAAACAGCATTTAGAAATCGGCCCTACTGCCTGTACTGCTTTTATCAAACCATTCTTTCAGTCTGTGCAGTGTTTGTAGGAAGCAAATCTCTTTCAGTAGAAAGTGTTCGGCTGGGTCATGCAATGCACAAATTCCTCCAACTGAGGTCCTATTAAAACAGTAGTGGGAGAGATGGGATACTTCCAGCCTTTGACTTTTCTGTCTCTCTTATTAACGACAAAATCAGTAATAAAGTCACTTTTAACATTATTTCAAATAGCAAAAGTCCATTTAGTGCAATCTCAAAATCTACACGGTAGCTTCTTCACCATGTCTTTGTCTTCTTGCGATCCTTATAGCAATTTGCAAAAGTTCACTCTTCCTGGGACGCAGATTCGGCATGTCAGCCAAAAAGTCTTGTGCACAAAGTTGCTCATTAATGACTACCGCTAGCTGTACATTGTTCAGGTCATAAGTTAATATATTACTATGTGTTTGTCCATAGCAGCAGTGACTTACATACTGCAGGAGATCCATTTCAAGTTACAAAGTCTAAAATTGGTTTTCAGATCATTATGTCTGTACATCAGAAGGTTTAGTTTTCAGGAGCCCCCCTGCTTTTAACAGAGGCAGTGCAGCGTTGCCCACTTTCTCCAGGTAACGAGACAACGGCGTGGCTGCATCACCAAAAGAGGAGCAACAACATCCCCAAGCGGCAGAGGCCAGATCCCCTGGAGGAGCAGTGGGACAGGGGGGAAGGGGTGGAAGAGCAGGTAGGAGAGAAGATGACCGGACGGGACATTGAGTTTGGACGTTTTCATGCGGCGAAGGGTGCTTGTAGGGTGAGCGGGGAAAGTGTGGTAGATGGGATCCTTGTGGAGGGGTGTAGTTATCTGGATTCGTGATAAGAGTTGGTTCAGAGGCGACGGTGGGTAAAGATGGGAACGGCGATATAAAATGTCTCCCCGGGTTTAAATTGAAAAGCGGCGAACTGTGAGAAGAGTGTCCTCTGAATTGATGCCTCTTGTTTGGACGGTTCCTGCCCATTTCTCGAGGTAAAGTGAAATAAAGTTCTTCTTGGGCGGTTGGGCAGTGGTGTGGTGTTGTGAATAGATTCGGAGGTCTGGGGAAATCGAGCAGAGATGAGTCAGAAGCAACCGAGGATGCAGATGAAGAGGGACGTGAGGGGTGTGGGTCTAAAATCGATCCTTTTGGGACGGTTGTATCTGCCTGAAAGTCCGGAGACGGGATAGAAGACAGGTAGGCGGAGGAAGAGGCCACGTATTCGGATGTTGGGATCCTCCTGTATGACCAAGCTGAACTGTCGGCTGGTCTGAATGGGCAGTGGGATGTGGTAGCGTCCTGGGATGCAATGGGGGGGTGTCTAAAGGGGGGTCTGGCGGCGAGGGGGGGCTCCTGAGGTCCTGTCAGAGGCTTGTCCCGGAGGCGCTGGAGTCGGGGAGGTAGGTTGTGACCACACGGTACCCCTGGGCGCGGCGGATCATGTCCCTGATCTCCCCGTTCAGTTCCAGGAGTTTGGAGCAGATCAGGCTGAGGTCCTGACGAGACCCGACCAGAGCGATGGTCCCGGTCTGGCCCAGGGTCTGGTGCCGAAAATACACATTCAGGAGGGTCTGCACCTCACTCTCAGAGCTGCCTCCAAACACACCGTTAGGCCACTGCCTCCTGCAAAACACCAAAGAGGTATTGAACTTTAACGTGCATGTTTAGAGCAAATTTTACTGTTGTGGTAGAGAACTTGAACTAAGATTTTTGCATTGGTAATATCTAAAAATCAATGCAAATCAATGCCTGTAATCACTACATTATCAGCAAAAATTTTGAGCCATTTATTTGTATTGTCATTATCATGTTATGATTCATAATTGAAGTATAATTGTTGTATACATTTCTTCTTAAGTCCTATATCCTGTGCACTACCCACCTGCATTCCTGAATGTAGCGCACGGCTTTCGTGAACTCGTGGTTCTTAAGGCACTCGAGGATGGCCTGCACCGCAGCTTCAGACGTGGGGAAGTTGGGAACGACCATGGCTGCGACTGCACTGCTGTGAGCGTGAGCGTGAGACAGCAGCTTGTGCTCCAGGTCACTGGCCACTGCCGCCTCAGCTGCCTGCAGACTGCCCCTCAACTCTGTCAGCTCCCGCGACATGTTCAACAGCTGCGAATGAGAGGGGAGGAGAGGGACAGGGCGGGTGGCAGAAAAAGAAGTTTTTAGTTCAGTGCTTCTCAGCTAGAGTACTGGGACCAATTTTGGTTGGTCACAGACCTTTCCAAAAATGACTGTTGGTAAATTATTATTGTTATAGTCAGTCTAAAATATCCAATGCTTGAACCAGCAGAACTCTGTGAACTAATGACATACTGCTTTTTTGATATTGCATACTATACCAGAGTCAAACTGCAACATGCTTTTACTATGAGCTGACATTAGTATCATTTGGCTCAATGCTTGTGATGATACGGTGGTGGGACAAGGCTGGGTCCAAAAAAACGTGAAATTGCAGTGCTAGTTGTGGTTTGTTCTTAATTTAAACAAGTGTTTTAGGATATCCTCCAATTTGCCAACTTTGTCACAGTGCACACATTGCTCAGTATTATTTATAGTTATCTTTAATATAAATTGTAATCAGTTTCACCTCGGGCACAGTGCTGATGGCGTGGACTTGACCGATGAGGGAACAGTATGACTGAAACAGCAGCAGCAGCTGAAAGTGCAGCTTGTACAGTCTCTGACAGAGCTCCAGTTGCTAAATAAGAGAAAAAAAAGGCTTTAGATCCAAAGGCATAATATGACATCACATTTTTTTTCAATCTGCACACTGCATGCAAAAAGAAAGTAGTTTTATTAAGGAGAATTTAGTTGAAGAGACTTACTGCAAGAGACTCCATTTGCTAGAGCGAGAGCATGTTAGGGGCGTCAGAGTGAGGTGAGAGAAAGACACAGCGTCAAACACATGCAGCAACAGGGTCAGAGTCAACCCCAGAAATGAGCATAAACCCAGTAGCATCGTAATCAAACACACTGCGTATGCTACTACTTCACAAGAAAAGTTCAAACAGACAGAGCACTCTTCAAAAACATGCAAAAAATAAACAACCAGGATTTGATTGTAAAGGTGTTTTCTAAATGTACGTAATACATTTTCAATAAAAGGCTGGATACATTATTTTGGATTTAAAAGGAATGGTTGTTGTAATGGTGCAACAGATGATCTTGCAAACCTTAGCAAAGTGATGTGGCTGTAAGCTTGTATTGTCTAACCTTTGGGAATTTTACATACTTGTTAGAAGCAAACAGTTATTTTATGATTTTATTTTAGGCTCAATTCAGAACGCAGATGTTCACAAAGGAGATGTATTTTTTTCCCTGCACCAATGCAACCATTCGTTAAAAATCCAAATTACTGCTTTATACTTCATTTTGGAAGGTTTTCTTTTTTTCCCTTGTACCTTCTCCTCTGAGTCTCCAGGCTGGCAGGTGACCACATTCTCCCCGGGGCACCTGGGAAATGTGTCTTTACAGTTCCTCAGCCACTGAAAAAGATATGCAATTATTCAGTATTTTAACACACGGATGATAAGTAGCCATGTTGAATTTTGCTCTCCTGAAACATTACCGAAACAGCCGCATCCTCTTTGTTGTTGTATGTGTCCAAATACTCCTGCAGCTCCAGGGCACTAAACTTTATCTTTTCAAGTAGGCCATAAGACATTATCTAAAGCAAAAACAACCAAGTTCATTGGGACTATTTGAAATATTGTTTATTTCATTGCCATGTATTCACTCACAGTGTCTGCGTCGACGTAGATGGTGGGACAGTCGGAGCAGGTAGTGAGCATTTGGGAGGATCTGAGGAACTTAGACCCGATCCCTCTGAGTCCCTCCCCGAGGTACGTCGCCACATCGGTCGTCAGGAAGCAGAACTTTCCCTGGAGGTTCTGTTCACAATGAGGTATGGGTATTTAATAGCAATGGGCAAAAGTAGCAGAATTGTCATAATATGAGGAACCTTTGTTTTGCAGCATTTAGAATAATTACAGCGATTTGATGCTAATATTTGTTTGGTGCAAACAAGATTTCCCATTTTGCTTGAGCTATAAACATCTATTTGGGCAAATAGAAATTAAACACAATTATTTAAGAAGTGATCCGCAGCTGCTTATTTTATAAATCGTGTAGTGAATAATCTGTTGGATTTTTTATTTATTTTTTTGCTTTGCTTTGCTTCATTTATTCAAAAGCCAACAATTATGTCTTTGAAACACTTCCACTACTTGCATGCTGTTGCACATACTGTATCACAGTTTTTTTTGCTGGTCTAACCTTGAAGAGCGATGAGAAGACTTGAAAAGTGTAGACGGCGCAGGACCCGTCGGAGTCGGTGACGAGCTGGTTGATGTGGCAGCGCCAGGCCTCCTCCGCGTCGTCACACACTGTGGGCTGAAAGGCCGCCAGGATCGCCGAGAAGAAGGGAGACGGGGGAGGAGGGAAGCCCAAGTCCTCCAGGTCGTCCACGTCATCACGAAGACTGTAGAGAGAAAATGCAGTCAATATGACAGAAAAGGTATCAAGAAAGGGAGTAAATGGAGGCTACATATAATTGGCATGGTTGATTTGCTGAGGATCTGTAAATTACGTCAAAGGGCTAGCAGTGTCTGATGGAGCTTTAATAAAACAAGGAGAAGCTTCATGGATTACATATTTCGGACAAATATTGGACAGGAAACTCATTTTGATTTCTGGAGAGAGAAAGACTAAAAGTGCAGGATTCATTCCGAATAAATCAAAACACCACTCCAGATATGTTTAATGAGGATGTAACATTAAAACCTGGTCGAAACGCTCAGAAAGGTTGAGCGGGTCTTAAAAATAAAAAATAAATCTTTTTTTTTTCTTTTTTATGAAAACGTCCCACAAGCACAAATTAATTTCAAGCAACAGAGTTTCAATCAAATACCTTTCAAGAGCAGCTACTATTTAAATAATTGAAACACAGTGCTGTTTTTATAAGTGAGCTGATCTAAGTAGAACAAACAAGAAATCAGAAATCTACAGGTGAACAGTGAAGTCCACAGTTAATCACCCGTCTCTTCCAAATCTGTTCACAAGGAATACTTTTTATTTTTACCTGGGCAGACAGTTTGGGTCTAGAAAGTCCAGCGGCGGTTGGCAGTAGTCGCGGTTGAAGCGCCGGCCCAGTCTGGGGACCGGGTCCGGGGCCTGTCCCGGCAGGTCCAAGGTGAAGCTCTCCCCGCCCTCTGAACCCGGGGGCACATCGTTGGCACTCAGCGACAGTTCATCGTCCTGCGCATGTGTGTCCTCATCTTCACCACAGCTCCTCCCCTAAAAACAGAGGGATGGAGTCAGGGGAAAACGCTCAAAGTGTCTCCACCACATAGTTAGTACAGACATTAAAACCCTTACATGCAGTACACTGTGGATGTCATGCAGTCCCCCCTGTCCCGGAGTGGTAGCGTTGAGCGACTGAGGGTCCGCAGATGTATCATAGGATGTGGACAAAGAGTCGGTGTGATTGGTCTCTTCAGATGGAGAGGGATTTGTCTGTGACAGAAATAAATCATTATCTTCAAGCGTATTCACCCCCACAATCACTCAGTGAGACGTCTCCACCTTTGAGCAGCTGAATTAAGAGCAGAAGTGGCCAATTTCTCTTGAAAATAAAGACCTGCACTGACTGATTTCCCCACAGTGTCAAAGTTGTATTGATTGAACACTTAGAGGTCCTTTATTGAGCTTTCTTCAGACTTTTACAACTACTTCAGACACATAAGCGATGATAGTTTTCATAGAACAACAATAAAAATGTGTCTAGTATACCCATAGGGCTCAAAATGTTTTTAAATGTAGTTTTGGAAAATGCCAGCAGAGGGCAAACACCTTCTCCGGGTGCTACAATAAAGTGAGGCCGTGCGAATATGACATGTGAAAGTTGTCTGGACTTTTTACACAAAGGCTTCATGGATGTGTTTGTATGGCATATACTGCATATCGGAGGCTGGGCAGGCGTTTTGAGTGCATGAGAGAGGGACAAAATATGCAGGATTAGTGAAACTAAACACAGGTCCAGGTAAAGGTTATAACAAAAATTGATGCATGATATAGACCCTTTCAAAGCACTTACGAGTTGTGAGTGAGAGAGGCTTTGGCTGGTAGAAGTCTCTTCTTCCTCTGATGATTCATCCGTGTCGTGGGGGTCCTCGTGGCCCAAACTGGGCGTGCTGCCCGAATGCTGACTCTCTTCCAATAGGTCCCCGAGCTCAGTACTGTCCAGAGACCTCCGCCGCACGCCCCAGTTAAAGTTATCCATGCTCTCGCCCTGTAGAGAAGACACAGACATGCACAATTGCAGACAATGGGAAACACTACAGGAGGAATTCAGTTATGGCTATGTTAAACTGCTATTCCGTCAGGGCACCGCCAGGGTTGTGTGATAGAATTTAATGCCAAATTCAAAACCAACTTTGAAAAGATATTACCACATATTATTACCAAAATATTAACATCAAAAACTGTTCATTTGTTCTTGTTTTAAAAACACCATCTATGGTAATTAAACATGTTAAGACCTTGGGGATACCCTGTTAAGATGATAAATGGTTGCTACGTGCCTACTGACAAGCACAAGATGCACAATTGTTATTTAAGGCATGAAATTATGCTATAGAGGCTATTTTAATTTACAATGTAAAAATATATACCAAGAAAGATACTTCACATTCATGACAAATATCATTATAGTCAGAAAGAAAATTGTAGCTATGAAACCAAGCCATAAGAGTAAATGATGAGTAATAAATATATATATGTATATATAAAAAAAAAACTTAATTGAATAAATAAATAAACAAAAGAAAAGGAAGCCAGCATCACCACAGAGCTGATGGAAGCTAGTGAGCGAGCTCAGAGTGAGGGGCCTTACCTGCAGCTCCTGAGTCAGCGACGGGGAGAGAAGAGAGACACAGGGTTATAGAGGCACAAGAGTAGGGAAAGACAACATCAATTTAGGATTATTTTATGTTTCAGTTAGAAAAAAATAACAAATGGATCTAGAACTAAGCTGAAAAAAACTCCAAAACAAATGTATGTAAGAACAGGTTACTTTCACTTTTAACCTTTATTTAGGATTTTACTTTTTTAGTTTATTTGTGGAAGGACCCTTGAGATGTACCATCTCATTTTTGATGGGTCCATAAAACTTTATGCAGCTGCAATGCCTCAATAATGGAAGAGGGACCACGTACATAATTGTCTTTAACGATATTAATTCACCCAATAAAATTATTTTGGACTAAAAACATTCTCTTCTTCCATGCACCAGTAGCAAATTGCTGTACTAGTTTAAATTACAGATTCAGATCGCTTATATATTTTCGCTATGTTCAGAAATCTACAGCTTTTGCAAATAAAATAAAAAAGGTCCCCAAATGTCTGAACTGCTTTTTATCAAGTATCTCACCTCTCCATCCTCTAGCTCCACGTCCAGGAAGTCGAAGTCTCTGAAAACCCTGAACTGCTGCTCGCTGGCGGTGTCGTCCAGCGTGTCCTCCCTGGTGCCTCCCTCTTCTGAGGACACTCCGCTCTCCCGCACCTCCATCATGTCCAGGTCTCCACACGACGAGAAGATCACCTGAAACACACAAGGCACGGGAGTTGAAGAGGGAAAGTATGCTGTATTTAAATAAAGAAATAGTAGTATGTGGCGGTGTCTTACAGATGGGTTCTTGGTAAGTCCCACTTCTTGTCCACAGAGTGACAAAACATTCACTAGTTTCTCCCTGGTCCGTTTCTAGGAGTGATAAAAATTGAAAATGTAATTATGACAATATTAAGTCCTCAAAGAGCCCACATTTAGATCCAAAATGTTGTTTTAAGAACCACTGCCTTACAAAACCCAATCATTCACACAACTTAAGAGCTGTTCAATAGTTACAGTGGCAGCTCAAACAGCCTGCATCATGACATTACAATTTCACCACTTGCTCCGCTGCCATAGAACTGACATCCCTTCAGGCTCAAGCGGCCCCACAGTGACGGCCCCATTAGAGCTGTCCTACAGTAGGGTTGTACCTGTGAGGACTGCGGGCGCCTCCAGCTGACAGGGACCAGGATGGTGTTAGAGTTTGATCCGGACGACGTGGAGGAGGTGCTGCGCGTCACTGCCATCGCTCTGGCTTTTCCCTCTCTGCCTCCGGAGCCCTGCAGCTCGTCGAACCGCCGACCGATGACAGGAGTCTGGAATAGCACGTTATATTTTTGGTTGAACTAGTCATTTTTCATAACATCCATCGTATTTTTACCATTTCTTTCGGTCTCTTGACTATACTTAACCTGCCGTCCATTTGATGTGATAATTCCTAAAACTATCCATCTCTGCTTTCCCCCTGTGTATCTTTCTTCACACTTGCCCCATACATGTGCGTATTTGTGGAATCTGCTCCGTACTGTACCTCCGAGATGTCAAAAGTGAAGTCCAGCGTCTTCCCGGGGAGGGCCTTGGCCGACCCATCCCACACGCGGCTGACCTCCAGGTTGGAGAGGTCGCCCTGAGAGTGTCCGTAAACCGGGTGGACCAGACTGGCAGAGCGAGATACTACAAGCTTCAGAATGTTTAGAGCGTCTTTCCAATGCACCGTCTGTGTCGAGGGGAAACAGGGTATAGGTTGAATTGATTTATTTTTAATGTAATGATTAAGAATAATGAATGAGAAGATGAGGGAGACAAATACCTGAACAAACTTCTCAATAGTCTTCATGACATCAGCGTTGAACTGTTTGACTTGTATAGCTGTCAGGTCCATATGGCTCAGGAGGCAGTAGATAATTTGCAGGAGGGACTGTTGCATGCTGGGAAGGCCTTTGTCCAGCAGCTACATGAAAGAAAAACATTGCTTGAATTTCATCGTACTGTTTTATGAGTGCAAAGAAAGTTATGGATAAGGGAATTGACCTCAGCCATGTAGGTGACCATGTTCAGAGTGATGTCCGAAAAGGCTTCGTGGAGGTAGCGGCAGACCACACTGACCCAGGAGAAGGGGTCCCGTGTGTAGGAGCGGGTCTTGTACAGGGTCATGACATGAGCCAAATGGGAGAGTTTCGTGTGTTTTTCCACTAAACAAACCTGGGGGGATAGGCACTTTCATTTACCATTACTTTGTTTTTCCGCAGCACAGAACAAGCAATAGACTGTCAGCACAAGAAGGAACAATGCTTCGTACCTGTGCAATTCTCTCCGCGCTCTCTTTACAAAACTGCGTCGGATGTGAAAAGTGTTGGACCAGGTGTGGCAGCAGACACAGCACATTCAGAGGAAAACCTGCAGTAAAAGAGAAAACGAGTTTGGTGCGGTGCTTGACGATATTGTGAAAATGTACTCTCACAGCGGGACTATAGACCTATTGACGTTGAGCTGTCCACCACAGCCACTCGGGACACGGGGGTGAGTTGGCAGAAGAGCTGAAGGGTGAGGTCTGAGGTGACCTGGGACGTGAAGCCTTTCAGAAGGAGCTGCTGTATCCCTGGGAAACCGCTCCATCCCAACTGAGCCTGCAGCTTCTCCAGGCGTTCGCGGTTCTCTATTCGGTCTAAGGGCACCTGTGAGAGGGGAAATTATACTGAGTGAGCGATGAGAGAATTTTGTCTAATCTGCACACAAGTAAAACCTATATATTATCTACTGTGTATAACAAATATTTCCAAGGTCTGACTGGTAACACAATCCGTACTGTCTTTACCTTTGAGAGCAGTTTGTGAACAAGCCGGAGGGACATCTGATATTCAAACTCAAAGTCCGACTCCATGAGAGAAGCAGCGACCCAGAAGACAGTGGCCAGAATCGACGATGGGTGAGAGATGTGGGCGGGGTGGGACAAAACACTCGGATCGATGCGATTGGTCGATGACGTACAGGAACCGGGAGTCCTTCCTACTCGGGCCAGGCCATTGTTACAAGCCTGTGCGTTTAAAAAAAATATTGTAAAAAAGTGAAAATTAGTAAAATGCTACTTCTATACCAAATAATATTCTAATTCAAATTGATGGAGATTGATGATGATGAAGATAGTTTATTTACTCTTGCCTGTATCCGGTCTAGAGTGGCACTGCGTGGGGGGTCACTGGAGAGGTTTCCATACTCCCCAAACTTCTTCGGGACAGAATAGGAACGCTGGTGCCGCTGCGACGCTAAACCGGCAAATCCTGGTCCCGGGAAGTTGAGCTGCCCTGTGCTCTTTCTGTTCATCAGTTTGTCATTGAGTAAGAAGTCGGGAGACGAGGTCCTGGGGAGAGATACATGTGAGATGCATAACTTAAGCGAAACTCACACACAAACATTGGTAATTACATTTGAGACCGAGTTACCCTGGTGGAAAAAATATATACAAAGCACTACTACATCATTACTAAATGGGGAATCACATAAAACACTGTTTACTTGATGACTTAAAATGTTAAATCTCTTAACCCCCACAGTGTGGCATACCCAAATCTAAAAGCTTCTTGAACAAAGTGTCAAAACAGTGACAGCCGGAAAAGCAACAATGACACACTTAAAAAGTGACGAAAACGAGACACAAAAACTACAAAAAACAGACAACATAAAAAAACTAAAACATGACAAATAAGCGCGGACAATGCAACAAAAAAGTCACAATGAGTTTTGTAGGTCTTAGCTTTCAAATGTAGTAAACTCCAGTCGATAAGCTTTTTGATTTGGGTAATGCGGGGGGTAAGAGGTTAAGTATAATTGTTGTGTACCTGGTTAGTGCTGCCATTAGGTCGCTGTTCTTCAAACACTCTGCAAGATTCACCACCACCGCCTCAAGAGTCAGTAGCACCTCCATCACGTAGCCCTAAGACAGAAAACTCAATATTGTCAATAAAATAAAAATAAAAACACTAACATTAAACAACTGTCTCACAGACGTCTCGCTTACCTGAACCTCATCCCCATGCTCTCCCACCACCTCCACGAGGCGGGACACCAGGTCGCCCACGGCATGGTTGTTGATGGGTTGTTTAAGGGCTCTGAATATTTGGAAAGAACGCCCCGCGTAGTGACGAGACGAGCTGCACAGAGCGGTCTGTAAGGCCACGTCACTCAGCTGCTGCTCCAGGTGGAAATCTGCGGAAAAGAAAGAACAATGCATTTCACCAGCAAGTACTATGGCATGGTACAGCAGAGCGTAGCACAAATGAATGTCTCATTATAATTATAACATGGTCTTTTTGATAGCTATAATTTATCTTTTTTATATCCCATTGCATTGAAATGAGATTAACTGACTTTAGAATATAGGATTTATGGATGGATAAGCAGCAAGTATGCACAGAGTCAAAAATAAAGCTCTCACCAGACTTGGACTCCTTGAAGACAGAGATGACGTGCCGGAGGAAGTTGGTGAGCTGCTCGGTGCTCTTACAGTTTGTGTTCTTGGGTGTGATGTCCTCGTGCGCCCACAGCGGCCCCAACGCTCTGAGCAACGACAACACAGTACTCCAGGCACTGTATACCCACCACCATCACCACAGACACATTAACAAGCAGGATACAGGGACATGTGCACACTCCCACACGAGCAACAGTTGTTCAGTCACACACACGGCTGCACTATGACACGGTAAAATACAAAGGAAGAATGCCAAGGGGTATCAAAAAGTGATGTGTTGAATTTGCTGAGCTGAACCACGTGTAATCCAGCAAAATCAGCAGATGGCCCTATATTTTTTTTTCTAATGTGGTTACCTTGTGGAGAGAAACTCAATCAGTTTATGCGTTTTCTCCTCATTTTCATTCGAAGTGTCCTCCAGGTCCTCCAGGTCGTCAGGGGTAACGATGGGAAGGTTTCCAACACTGCCCGCGGTGCTGCCCCCTCCCAGACTGGCCACGGAGGAGTTGGATGTGGAGCTGAGGCCAGAGTCCGCCACTGGGGAGGCCTGCCACTCTCTCAGGAAGTCTGGGGTGTCTAAGCAAAGAGGACATTTGGTAAACTCTCAGTCATAAGAATACCTCGACAAGTTTGATCATAGGTATGTTTTCTTTTAGATTATTCATGGGCAAAAAAGTTTCATAATTTTTTTTTACAAGTTTTAAAAGTTCATGATAGCTAATGATATGTGTTAAAGGTGCATTATGCAACTTTTTATGTTGGAAAAAAAAGTTGATATATGTGCATATTTGACCTTGTCCTGACCCAGCGGCTGTATGAGTGGTCACCATGGCGCCATAACTTTTGATCACCGTGGTCTCAATTGTTTGGAAAGTTCTCTCACCAGAAAACCTTCAAAACTATTGATTCTTGAGCATTGTAGAGACCACCGTGATGGAAAGTAAAGGCGCCATACTGACCACTCATACATCTGCTGTGTCATTACAAGGTCAAAAATGCACGATTATAAAAAAAAAAATCCACATAAAAGTTGCATAATGCACCTTTAAATTTCATATTCAATGGCCCAATGAGGCACAAGTGGCTAAAGAACTACAAAGGTAGAATGCCAGACCATTATTAATATCATTACTCACTCGACTGCTGGTACTCGGAATGGTAGGTGGACTTGATGGTGAGAGTCTTGTTGTCACTTATTTCTCTGGTTAGCATCAGCACAGAGGCTATAACCTACAATCGAAAACAGATGGCTGTTAAAATATAGCTACTGTCAAAATTCAAAATGAACAAAATTCAATAATTCACACTTTCCTGGAAATTGTTGTTGCAGGAAAGAACAATGAGTAGATGGAGGAGGAGACGCTTGCTGTGTTCATAAACCTCTGGCCTGTAGTGGTCCAGACCTGTTACAAACATAAATCTGTTTAGCACAATTATGGTACCGAAACGAGAAAGCAAAACGAGAAACAGACAGACAATAACTCTGGATTTTACAAGCTGGAATACGATTTACGTTTGCATGAATAATGCAATTTATTTATTGGTTTAATTGGTCGGGACAGTGCATGTTAATGAACATACACATGTCTCATGCATGTAAACACGCCACACATTCATCCAGGCCTATTGCATATGATTTTAGTGGTAGGGGAAACCGAAGTACCTAGAGGAAACCTACGCAGACACGGGGAGAACATGCAAACTCCACACAGAAAGGCCTCGTCCAGGTGGGAATTGAGCCCGGGACCTTTCGAGTTGTGGCACTAACTACTGTGCTACCATGCCGCCCAATCTAGTTCAGTAACAACAGCGGTAGGCCTATACATAGAACACCATGCCATGAGCAAGACATCATTAGGATGACACTAATGACAATCGGCAGGAGACATTTACTGGTATGGCCTGTTATGTCATTTCAAGTTCAGCTGATGCTAAAGGAATGTTCTCAAACTTGTGGCTCTGAAGAATGCGTCTGGAAGAGCATGTCAGGCCAATGAAGATGATACATTTCTATGTTTTTGGTTTGCTTCTGGTGATACAGTGGGGGAAAAAAGTATTTAGTCAGCCACCAATTGTGCAAGTTCTCCCATTTAAAAAGATGAGAGGCCTGTAAGGATTTAAATGGCGGCGTAGTGTGTTACTGACGGTAGCCTTTGTTACTTTGGTCCCAGCTCTCTGCAGGTCATTCACTAGGTCCCCCCGTGTGGTTCTGGGATTTTTGCTCACTGTTCTTTTTCTTGTTCTCTGATCATTTTAACCTCACGGGGTGAGATCTTGCGTGGAGCCCCAGATCAAGGGAGATTATCAGTGGTCTTGTATGTCTTCCATTTTCTAATAATTGCTCCCACAGTTGATTTCTTCACACCAAGCTGCTTAACAATGGCAGATTCAGTCCTCCCAGCCTGGTGCAGGTCTACAATTTTGTTTCTGGTGTCTTTCGACAGCTCTTTGGTCTTGGCCATAGTGGAGTTTGGAGTGTGACTGTTTGAGGTTGTGGACAGGTGTCTTTTATACTGATAACAAGTTCAAACAGGGCCATTAATACAGGTAACGAGTGGAGGACAGAGGAGCCTCTTAAAGAAGAAGTTACAGGTCTGTGAGCGCCAGAAATCTTGCTTGTTTGTTATTGACCAAATACTTATTTTCCACCATAATTAGCAAATTAATTCATTAAAAATCAGACAATGTGATTTTCTGGATTTTTTTCTTATTTTGTCTCTCATAGTTGATGTATACCTATGATGAAAATTACAGGCCTCTCATCTTTTTAAGTGGGAGAACTTGCACAATTGGTGGCTGACTAAATACTTTTTCCCCCACTGTAAATGGTTGTTAGCACTGAATTTTCTGTGATGTCTAAGTGTTTTGTCTAAATAGTGCTGTATGCAAAAGAGGGACAGATGTTTTGGTTTGGGTTAAAATATATATATTTTTTTATGTTTTTCCCCACCTAAAAACAAGGCGTGTAGTAATAATGGCAGGTGAAGGGCCCAGTCCTCTCGCACACTGTGGTCCACCACCATCTCAGTCATGAAGATCACTGCAATGTTACACCTAAAAAAAAGACAATTAAGTCAAATTGCTGATCCTAAAAACATTACATGAAAGGGCTTTTATATGTCTGCAGGGGTTGACATTTGTTAATGTACTGAATATTTGCAATGTAAACGTAATGTTCTCCATCTACACACATCCTCAGTACACAGTAGGTTCACTGCCGTCACTGCTCATTTATCATATAGTGAATGGAAAAGGAAGCTCTTGTTAAAATGCTATAATTACAGGTGCTAAATGTATGGCACATTTCACTAATTAATACATTAATACATTGCAAAGGCACTGGCTGGTTTTCATTCCACATCGTTTTATCACTTCAGCTATGGAACGTTTGACAGCGGTGTGCAAATACCTTTCGGCACTGAGTTTGCAGATGAGTGGAGATAGTAACAAGGAGCAGAGCTAATCAACGTCACATCACCGTGAGTAGATAAAGCGCACCTGTGCAGAGGTCCTCTCGGTGTGATGGTCTCCGGGAGGTAATCGACTAGAGGAGCCCAGCAGCCTCCGTTCACTGGCATCGGTAACGGCTGAGGGCGGTTTGTCTCCAAAACACTCAACAGCCAACCAGCGTACGGGGGAAGAGGATCGCCTACAAAACCAGATCAATATTGTTGTGATGTTTTTCTTGAATACCTGATTAAAATGTATCATAATAAAGCTAAAATGATTGAACTTATTTTATGCTTCTTTCAGTAAAGTATCCCTAATATGCTTTTGACCTTTGTCTCACCCATATAAACATGTCTTCCAGACATGTATCAAGAAGAAGTGTAATTTTACAAAAGCGGTCTAAACTATGAAGAATGTAACCGGATACACCATGCAGATCTTTCCACAAAAATGTCATTATTGTAAAAAAAAAAACACATGGATCTGTGATTTTGTTCATAAAACAAGTATTATCTTACTATAGTTCACCAAGTAACTAATCAGTCAAGCGGCGTGCTTCCTGATGTGTGCTCTGTCAATCTTTCCATAATTTCTTTTGAGGTTCAGTGACAAAAAGCCTTAAGTCAGATTGACAGTGGGAATCCATGACCCGAAGCTCTTTAAACATCATTGTTGCTTCTGAACCCTCTGGCCTGTCTCAGCCTGGGACGTTTTCCCACGAGAGAAAACAACAAATCAACTCACTCTTTTCATCTTCGTATGAGCCACCCGAGCTGTTACTGTAGCGGGACTCCAGTCTGTTGTGTGCTCTCGCCCTCCTGTAAAAAAAGAGAATCTCAATCAGCATACTCTTCAAATGTATTCAAATGCTCTCATTGTAGGGAGGTGGTCATCTACCTCCGATTAAGTTGGCATGTCAAAGACTACATTCCCTTTCCCTTATGACGGAATAAATCTGAATGCAGGTCAGTCCATCAAGTTAATAGGAGTGTGGTGGCAACATAAACGTATGGTTTGTTTGGATCAATAAGATGAGCGTCTCACTCTTGAGCAGTACATTACTGTACAATTGTGCTCAAAAGTTCACATGCCCTGGCAGAATTGGTTAACATTTTTTGACTATTTTTTAAAGAATCTGAAAGATAACACAAAAAGATGTCTGTGTAAGCTCTCAGTCGGAGTTTCGCCTCTCATCCAAAAGGCTTCGTCAGTGGACTAAAGTCCTGCTCAGCCCGCAGCTTAGATAAAGACCACAATAAAGACCTCCTCGTGGTCTTCATCTAAGCTGCGGGCTGAGCGGGACATTAGTCTGCTGACGAAGCCTTTTGGATGAGAGGCGAAACGTTCAAGACTTCAACTACAGAAGATGATTCAAGTACCTTCATTGAAGATAACACACTCATAGTTAGTGGTTGTGTAAAGCCATCTGTGGTGAAAAAACTGAATTTGCTATTTTTAAATCATAATGAAAAAAGAAAGTAAAATGACCCTAATCTAAAGTTTACATACCCCAAGGGGCAATACACAGAACTGGCCCAGGTCTGTCTGTGTATTGCCCCTATAGCATCAATGACAGCTTGGAGTCTTTTGTGGTAGTTGTGGAGAAGGTTCTGTATATAATCTAACGGTAAAAAAAACGCCCATTCTTCTTGATCATAAACTTTTGATCAGGGTCATTTTTGGTACTTTCTTTTTTCATTATGATTTTTTAAAAAGCAAACTCAGTTGTAAATGGCTTCACACATCGACTAACTATGAGTGAAAAAAACTTTTTGTAATCTCTTTTATAATCCTTGGAAAAATAGTCAGGTAGTCAGAGTATGTAAACTTTTGAGCACAACTGTATATATTACAATATCACGAGAGCGTTGCAAATTTAAATCTAGCTTTTTGTTGCCGATAGGAAAATTGTATTTTTTGTTAAACATAATCTGGGGGGTGTTGATGGGTTTTTGTTTGACTAAATAAATCTGCACGTATGGTGCAGATTGGCCATTTATAGGCATGTTAGTATAAGTGTGTATGTAATACAGGATGCGAGGTAGAATCCCTTAATTTCTTACCGATCGTCACTCTCTCTTGCCAGTTTGGTCTCATCTGTGTCGGGGAGATTTTCGGGACCAGCCACAACAGTGTTACTACTCGAGGTGGTTCCTAGACAAAGAAGCAGTGTCATTACACTTACTGTAGTGTAGGCTTTACAAATTATTATCTGTTACACAAAACCTATTCCTGGTTTAAAACAAATAATTCCCCCTTGTCTCACCTGTTTGTGACGTGGATGCTTTGTTACTCGCAGCAAAGCGGTAAAAAGGAGGGTTGTCACAATGCAACACCACAGGGTTGACTGGCTCAGTTTGTTGAAGTTCAAATATAAGCTCCTCCATTGTCTGGATGGTGTTATTGCGACAAAGGTAAATCACCACCTTTTTAATCTGAAAATGCATACATTTAGGATCAGCAACATGTACTCGGTGAACTATTAAAATTAACATATTATGCATGATTGGAGCTTAAAACATTGGTTGGGTTCCTCATCATTGATATATTACTTTAAAATGTTGAAATAATGTATTTAAAGTACAAGAGCCCGACTGCATGAATTATGGGCTTGAAAATAGTAGAGAACAGTTTTGTGATCTCACAGTAACATCCAGGAAAAACAAAGTAGAATGGTTCAGCAATAGAAGAAGAAATGACCAAAGTCAACAGGGTTATGCAAAACGGCTCCATTGATAGAATAAGTGTAAAAACAAAAGTCCTTACATAAGGCAGTAACGTGGTGTCGCTGCTGACTCCACACAGGCTGATGAGGAACTGCAGTGCTATCCTCAAGTTGTTGCTCCATCTTTCGTTTGAGACCAAAGCATTCCAGGCATTTTCTATTTCAGGACCAGGAACCTCATCTCCGTACTGAAATGTACAGAAATTGTGTTCAACAGCAAGATTTAGACCTTATCGAGCTACATAAAAAAAAATCTGATCAAAAGTTAGATTTTTTAAGTTTCTTTTTAAGAAAATGCTTTGCTGTTTGTCAACCGACTCTTGATGCTGCTGTGCCAAGGGCTGAGAGTAATAGTCTTATTTCTTATGCTGAACAGCTCAGTATCAGGGAATGTAAATGATCAGATATCTAAACTTTTATAAATATTCAAAAACTGCTGTTCTGATTGAGAACAGGTTAATATTCTTTTCTGTAATTTTTGTGTAATCAAAAATAGAAGATCAATTAATGATTTTACGTTAAACTGATTTATTTACTTAATGCAAGTAACGATTAAGCACTTTTTAGACATCAAATTAACAGTATGTTGCCTGTACCTTAGCCGTCATGAACATGAGGTTGTTGAGCACCAGAGACGTGGCCTGCAGGGATCCCCAGCCGCTGCCCTTCAGACTAGGGGATGCACCCATGTTATGTCCCTGTGTGCGGGACTCCTCATCAGGGGTACAGGGGCTGGAGGCAGGGGGCAACAGCCCTGTGTCCACCAGCTCGATGTTACTGAGCCAAGGCAGCAGGTAGGACAGCATGATCTGCCTGCCGTTAGGGTGCGTGGTGGGGAAGCGCTGGCTCACCTCTGTATCGGAAGAAAGAAACAACGTTGTATTTATCAATGTTATAACTAAATTATGCGCAAGGAGATCTTAATATATATAAATAAACATTTAAATGGGATATTTCTAAATGTGTTAAATGAATCAAAATCTAAAGAACCACATGTATAATTTGAGGCCTTTACTAATCCAATGCTTTACAACAAATGCCCGTATACGTATAATCTTCTGGCTGCTATTACTATAAATGCACATACAGGTCAAAACGTTTTTTAAATGTATTTATTTATTTGAGCTATTATTTACAGTGCATTATTATATACAATATTTACATAATTTAATTTACATTATCACAAAAAAACAAGAAAAACTAAAGTAGGCAGAAGCAAGAAAGCTTATAAGTGCCTACTCCAATTTCACTATTCTTTTTTTTATTACCATCGTGGCCCCTCTGTCAGCCTCGAGCCATTACATGCATGTTTTCATCATCTATAATTGTCCCCATTGCAGTAATGCATAGGTCACATATTATTACAGCTGGCAGTGGCATATGTTAATTTGTCAACAGTCACGCTCTTGGCTCTGCTTACTGCCAGACGCCGATGCTCAATGGCTTTATGTGGTCAGAACTAGTAATGTGACCTTTTAAATGAATCAGCTCTTTAACACCAACAGTTTGTTACTTATGCAATGGACCCTGAACAATTGCCTTATTTTACCGTTGACTTTATCCATAAATATATTGAGACGCTTGCCTGAGAATAGAGGCAGGGTGAGCTCTGGGTACATGCTGGCCAGTTGGATGGAGAGCTGTGAGAGGTTGACACTGTAGAGAGGAGGCAGCGGCCCGTGTGTCCCGTACAAAATATTACTAGGTTTTTGTTCTACCATCCGCTTCGAGTATGCACACAACTTAGACTCCAGCACCTGCGCAAATATATAAAAGTGATATGCACATAATGTTTAATGCCTATGTTTTGAAAGGAAAGACAAACACAATACCTGCATGAGCTGCATTGAGATTTCATATATTTCTCTACTCGTGTCTGAAGCCTTGAACAACACCAGATTGAGAAGAGTCACAAGGTCACAGGGGTAATTCCTAAAAGACATTAAAACAGATTCAGTACCACATGGCTGCATTGTGTGTATGTGTGAAAGCAAGTGTATGGACCTGTTGCCGCAGACTGTAGCAATGGCCTTGAAGCAACCAGAGGCCAGTTGGTAGGACCCGGTGAAGCAGCGGTCCACGGCCCAGTTGAATAAATTACTCTGGTCCGGGTTTAGTTCTAGCAGCAGGATGATGACCTCACACCCAAGACGGTGTACCTACAAAGATGAGCGATTTATTTTAAAATGTTTTATGTCAAACCTTTCTGTAGTAGCACCCACCGCCAGTGTGAATGTAGTGTGTGAGTGAGTAAGTGAGTGAGTGGTCGGTGGCGCAAATTAGCAGCCAACAAAAAAAAAAACATAGGCAGTGAGCTAAATTGCTGTCGTGGCTTTACGCACCCGGACATCATGACAGGCCAAGATGTTGTCAAGCCATTTGTAAAGATAACCATCAGTGGAGAGGCCCACATTGTCAAACACTGGTCCACAACACAAAACGGCTGACATTGCCTGGAAAAAACAAACATATAATCAAATATTGTAGCTTTCGTAAAAGAGAAAGCAATAAAACATGTTTGTTTTTTTACCTTGAGGGCACAGTACTGGTATCGTGTGATTTTTTGGTTGCGGTCACTGTAGCGGTCCAAAGGTGTAAACATAACACTGAAGGGTCCAGCCCATTGGCTGAAGAGAATAAAAAGGTGGTGTCTTAGAGACTGCTGAGGGAAGAGGAATCGTCTGTGGTGCACTGCAAATGACAAACAAACAGAATCAAACACATGCTGGTTTTTGGATGACAGAAGGAGAACAATAAATGATGCTTTAGGTATGAGTGTTGGTAGACAAGAAGAGTATATTTATTTACCAGGGACACACTGTATGAGATTGGCCACCATCCCACTGAAGTGAGCTCTGATGTCTTTAAGCACCTCCAGCTCCTTCTCATTCTCAGCCTCCAGCAGCATCCGTGTCAGATCCACGTATTCAAGAAACAAGGCGCCTAGAGCCAGAGAGTCACGCTCCAGTGCCCCATTTGTGCTGCAAAGGTAATAAGAACAATTTGCTTTTTTTTTATTCCATCAAAAATATATGGAAAAAAAAAATATGGATAACTGTCCTGACGTGGACAGAGGCTGGACGATACAATTGGACACAATTGCAGAACACTGCAGTGGCAACAAGATTCTGTTTTTTTTTTTTTTATCATTTGAGCTTTATTTAACTAGAAATATCTCACTGACATTCTGAATCTTTTTCACTAGGGAGTCCCGGCCCCAGAGGACACCCTGTTGTACAAGTTTTTAGTGATAGGGGAAACTACTGTAGACACAGAAAGGCCCCCTGGGAATCAACCGCTGCACTTGTTGTGAGGCGAGAGCATCAACAGCTGCACAACAGGGAAGTTACATTTATTTCCTCTCATACATTAATCTGATTTAAGGATACATAACATACATGACATAAATTAAGTAAAATGTTATAGTGCATGAATAGTTTAAAAGCAACAAAACCCTACACAACATACCTGTCACTAATAACTCCAGCATTTGCCAGCAGTTCAAAGATCCTCAGCAGCTGTAGCCTCAGTAGATCTCTTCTCTCTCTGCGCTTCTTGTTCTGTGAAAACCATCAATTTAAATTAAAGTAAAAACCGACTGTGAAAAATCTTTAAATGCTTTACTGTCTAATTACAAGCACAGATTCACAGTATTTCAACAACCATTGATTTTTGTGTTTACCTCAGGCCTTCGCTCAAGTGCCTCCTTCATCAGCGGATGGAGTTCTTCAACCAGCTCCCTATTAATCAATAAGGCAAAAATCTATTTGTTAACAGCTCAAAGTAAAGTGAGGTCAAGTGTGTGCTTCTTTTAGATGAGGTAACAGAGCCTTGGTGTTAACTTTAGTAATGCATTCGTGAAATCTAAAAGTTGCATGTCCCAAATGCACTAATCCTCCCACACAAGTCACTTTTCCTGGTATGACCTTAATCTTTTTTAATAACAATGAACCCATTTTGGAAAGCTTTTCTGGTGGAAATTAGATGGTTCCTGATAAAATAGCACAACTGTGTTTTACAATGGTGCCTGTGTCTTTGAGGAAAATGTGATCCATCTTTGCCTCTCAAAGAATTCACTTTCTTGATATGCAATGCTTTTTGTCTTCCTTCTCACAATATCACAGAGGTATGCTGCTAATCTCAGCTATGACGAGAATGTAACGACAGATGGGGGAAACATTAGAGGGAGACACAGCTGTACCTTTGGGTGTTCTTATGTAAGAGATAACATGTACATTTAGCACCTCACCAAACTTCCATTGTTGTGGTCCAAAACTGTCAAGGAATTCAGCCTCTACTTGCATCAGTTTTAAATGTATCAAATGAAAGGTCCCAAGTTTTTATATTTTTCCTCCTTTGTTAGACTATGTTTATTACTATCAGTATCTCTGAGGGAGCGGAGCAGCATGGCATTGTGGCAGTGACTTGCAAAAGTTAACATCTTAACTCCCACCTGAACCGAGCATATTTTCTCCAGTTCGACTTCAACCAAATCTAAAAGCCTCTTGAAAAAGTGTCAAAATAACAACAAAAACGAGGATGAAAAGTGCGCAAAAACCCAACAAAAAAGAACAGAAAAGCAACAAAAAAGCGACGTAAATGTGATGAAAAAGTGACAACAACGCAACAACAATGTGGGGAAAAAGATCCTTGTAGATCAGTTTTGTAGGTCTTAACTTTCAAATAAGGCCTACAATGACGGCTCAGATGTTCTTATATCTCACGATGACATTATTTATGTAAAACTAAACAAAGCAGCTACATTTTCATTGGGAACATAAGAGTCACATGTATCAAAGTTTACTGAATGAACGAGGCATACTAAGAAAGTAAACTCAGTGCTTTCTAGTTCTCTAAACGGTCAAGTTTGACTTTTCATATTTTATGGTGTGACCGTATTCATTAATATTTCATTTGTTCATTGCATTAATCTATGCAGATAAAGGGAGTCTGTGGAGTCTAGTCAAAACATGTAAGACCTGTTTCATTTCAGACCTACAAAATGAAATGGACACAACTTCTACAAGTGGCAAAGGTCTATTCAGATATATTTTATGCATGCTTTATTCTGCCTCAAGCCAAGGCATGTGCAACCTTTGGTTTAGGAGTCACATGCAGCTCAAGTGAAATATGAGCTGATTGTCTGGTTTGTTTTGGACATGTTTTAGTTCTGGTCTAATTGAGAACAAGTCTAGGATAGTCCTGGTAAGATTAACAAAAAAAGAAATAGAAATAAAATAGTAAATGGGCACCAAAATATGAAATCTATATTAAAATCTTCAACTAAATAAGCATACGTATCTAAATAGTAAGACTTTAATATAGTCTTTACAATACAGGGCCATCATTTAGTGGTGTTCTAGTGTAGGTGTTACATTTCATCCACATAATATTGTAACATAAATTACCTGTGGCTCTTTATGTATCAGAAATGCATGTTTTGGGAGAGAACTGACTCTTTGGCCCCATAATGGCAAACTGAACCATTGGCAAAATGGACAACAGTGTTCATGCACAATATTTATTTTGAAGACGATGCTTTTATATGACATGTTTTGTGCACTTTACGGTCCCTCTGCTGCCACGCTAGCCATAGCACCACATTAGCTCAATGCTAAACAGCTAGCTTTGTAAATGACAGAGGAATCACTGTTAATAAAATAACCCAGTAACCCAATAATCTCAGAGAAGTCTCAGGTACAAGGCCGCTGTGTGACACGATGCCTCTCTCCTGTGTAGAGAGCTGTAGAGTTGTCCCAGTGGAACATGTTGCTAAACAAGTTCGCTCACTGTACTCACTGCACGTGGACTTTGTTTATGAGTAGCGCTGCGTGAAGTCAGATTACTCAGGCCTGTCAATCACAAACCCAGACCCCTCCCACTCCTCCCCCCTCCCGCGCGCTCTTTGGTCTGCCAGGCAACACCCCCTTACTGTCGAGATACTGAGGCTCTGGAAGAGGGGGTTAGTAACTCTTTAAGCTCGTGCATGACGGCACTACGGACCCGAAGTAACACCTTTATGAGAGACAGTGCAGGATTTTAGAGGCAGTTGTGGTGAACAGGTCTGGGCTCATTTTACACATTAGGACATTGCTGGAACATGTAGGGGGAGAAAAATACTTAATTTTTTAATTTTTAAACTCCGTATAGTCCCTTTAAGATAAACATGGGTGTTGGAAAAGATTAATGTAGCCCCAAGTTGCGGGGTAAAATGTCTGTGAATAAAGTCATACCTGAATACAAGGGCATTTGTGCATCCAAATCCAAGCACCAAAGACTCTGTGATTTCCAAACTCTCCGCTCTCATCAAAGGGACGAGTTGCTTCAACAGCCAGGCCACAGATGGTGTCCCTATCACCTAAAACAAATGTAACATGATGATTAAGATTTACACTGGGCTAACTTATCAAACATTTGTATGGCAACATCCTCAGTATTTATCTTAAAAGTCCAAAAAATGGCAGCCATAAATAGGAAAAAATGTCATGTGACTGAAGCCTATGGATATGTCTAACAACTAAAAACAAACATGGGTGGTGCTTCACTGTACAGCACAGTAACAGCAGGGTAATAGTGATTATTACTATTTCCAGCCTTTTATCATGTTAAGGTTCCTCATAGGCATTTTACATTAGATTCACCAACAAGATACAGTGAAATCATTATCAGCTGTTGTGCAGGCTATATTACAAGTACATACAATTAGCTTTCTCATCTTACAGTACATTCCAGTTGTCATTGAATCATGAAACCAGAACAATGAAGCCCAGTGTATTTCCTGAAGTATGAAGTATTAATTTCCGTGCTTCCCAGCGCACACAGACCTTGTTGTCGTAGGTGACGCTGCCGTCGGGGGTGGTGGCTGTGATCTCGGGTGTGGAGGCCCGCAGGTGACCAGGAGACATGATGCTGGGCTTGGCCACACCCAGACACAAGATCAGGTAGTTTCGCCAAAGAGAAATGTAGCTGTCACTAGAGCCCGCAGTGCTTGTCTTTTTGGCATTCACTGGGCTGCTGTTGGAAAAATGTATAATATAAATACAAAATATAATATGAAGTTTTATATAAAAGGGGGGAACATACAGAATCCCAAATAATTCTCTCTTCTAACTGATCAGTACATGGGACAGGTTAATGTCTTACTTGGGGTCCACTAGAGGCAGTAGCAGCTGCAGCCGGGTGAACGCATAAGGCCAGGCGTATCCCAGGGCGATGGGACAATGTTTGGGAAGGTGCTCCTGCCTTAAGAATATGTGCAGACAGAGCACCCATGGGTCTTTCACGCACTGGGCGAAGATCCACACGTGACTCGGACTCTTCACGTCGTAGGCGCTGCTCACGAGACGCGCCCCCCACTCCACCAGCCACTGCAGGTCCACGTGATGGCTCATAGGCAGAGTCGACTAAAACAGGAGATTGCGTTATTCACTATAATGTGGCGCAATCGTCTGAGTAAATAATATACCGTACGCGGACTTTTGTGGATTGGATACATAACAATAAATATGAATTCTATGGTGAAGTTAAACCATTTAAATTCAGTGGTATTATTACAAGCCATACTTCCTCCATATCCAAAAAGTGTACATTCTTCTGCATTTAATCTACTCCACACCTGCCTCATCAGCTTCCGAGCACCCCACATCCAGCCATCAGTTTCCAGGCCCGGGAAAAATAAATCTCTCATGCTTAGTATATCAAATGCTCCTTCTCATTTCTCTACATTTCACATTGTTTTTACTGTATTGTTGATTTACAAAGATTAAGCAATGCCCCTCATGGATCACGATACGTTTGTCCAAGTGTCCTTCAGGGCAGAATGTGAAGTGAATCTAATTTACAGTCCTTTTGTCTGCCCCCTTACAGGATAATCCTATTTTATGCAAAATCACCTTTCTGCCACAACTCGACACTGACTGTAATTGGAGAAGAAAATGTAGGTGAAGTGTCTTGCCCAAGGATATAACGACTATATACAACTGGCGACAATAAAAACTGACATCTTCTCACATCTTATTTTAATTTAGTCAAAAATTACTCAAAATCAACATAAATGCTCCTAATTCAAGATATTTTTTGGGTTTTGTAATGTTTCTAATTCAAGAAGATAATTTCTGCACTGCACTTTTCCCACAATATTCACTGGTGTTTAAGAAAACATTAAACTTGGCACTCACTGAGTCAGAGACGGCCACGTGAACGATGCTGTCCATTATTGCTGGGCTCAGCTGGTCCATGATCTCAATCATGGGCTTGTCGTCATCCTGGAGCCAAACACATTTAGACTGTCAGCTATTTTTAAAAGTGTGCCATGTATATGTAGCATGTGCAACAACAACAACAACAACAACAGTCTGAGGATATTTGCACCATGATCTCGGATGTCTCTGCCTCCCTTTGGGACTTAGCTGGTGGTAAAGCATAGTCAGCAGTTTATGTAAATATGGAGCTAATGTTTTGTTTGCCATTTTTAGTAATGTAGTGTATTCATTTTGCATTGTACTGCTGGAGCCAAGTAGCAGGACGGCAACAGGAAGGAAATAGCAAAAGATAAAGATGGTATAATATGGTAATTACTCATGGCATTTATTTGATAGTTTTTATAATTTATTTGACCTTTATTTAAACAGGAATGTCCCACTGAGATTGAGAATCCCTTTTCTAGGGGAGTCCTGGCCCAGAGGGGAATATATTTTACATATTTTAGTGGAAACCGGAGCACCCGGAGGGAACCTACGCAGACACAGGGAGAACATGCAAACTCCACACAAAAAGAATCTTTCTAATCAAATAAAACACTGCCAAAGGTTCAACAGTACCTCAGCATGTCCCAGAGCAGTGAAGAGGCAGCGTATTTCCCTTAAAACCCCAACAGCCAGTTTCCTTGTGCTGATTTGACACGAGCAGAGCAGCAATAGAGCCAGACCCTCTACAGCATGAAGTACTGAGCAATGGGGGTATCTATCAGGCATCCGCGGGCTGGCCTAAACGAGAGGGAAGAGAGGTGACATGTAATCTATTAGGTTATGACAACTCTAACATATGAACCAATATTTCCTGGTAAAGTATCCATTAAAGCCTGATTTATCGTGACTCTACACAGACCTCTACTCCACCCCTCGTCTTCCCTTGGAGCTGCAGGGCTAGCCTCCACTGTGTGAGGAGCTGGAGAAGGAGCTTCACCGATGCGTCCTGCAAACCCTGGTGGGTATCCTGCACCTGGAGAGGCCACATGAAAGACAGACATAAACCAAAGACTGTAGTTGTTATAGTAGTGAGAAGATCTTGTGCTCAATAAAACACATAATCAAATTTTTGTAAAGTGTTGCTAGTTGTAGGCCTAATAGGAAAGCACATCAAGTACATCAAGTGACGATGCACTTCTTAACTTCAAAACTATGGTAATGACTGATGATACCTCTCGAAGAAGGAAATGTGTGTAACCAAACAAAACGTCCTCCCTCCAGTCTGAAAAGTCAAGTAATAAGCTCTGCAGGGAATTCTGGGAAATTAAACGAAGCTCATCGTCCATGTGCACCGTGAGTCTGCAGAAAAATATTAATATTAATTATGTTATACAGTACCTTGAAACAAATACATTTCGACATCAGACTTTGTTACTGATATACAGTAAAGTAAGGGGAGTAAGGAGTTTTTTTTCTAATGACTTACCTTGAGAGGAGGTCGATGAGCTCAGGTTTGGACATCCCATCAGGGAGGATCCGGGGCATAGCTGCCACACACGTCCTGAACAGGTCAATTTTAGGCTTCCTCTCGCCACTGTAAAAGACAGGTTGCAATTATTATCCTGACCTGCATAGGGTAGACTGTGTCCGAATTAAAGTTGCGTACGTGATCATGTCCTCTGGCTCCTTGTTGAGCATCTGAGCACTGGTGAGCATCATGCAGCGTCCCACCTCTTTGTCCAAATGTCTCAGGATGTTGTCCAGAGCTTTTCGGACTTGGGAGTAGTACAGCGACATGCCTATTAACTTGGCCTCTTCTTCAGTCAGTGTTTTACTCAGGTAGGTTTTCTTCTTTTTAAGAGAGTTTCCTGAAGGCAGCGTGGCGCCTGTGTTTGGCATTGGTGGCTCTCCATCTTTCTGCTGCAGAGCATCCGCTATCACCAGGAAAGCCCTCAAACCAATGTTCATGCGCTGAAATACACAAAACATAGTTTGTCTAATGTTCAAAGAAGGAGAAAAAATGGCCCGGGTTAAGGGTAAGTCATTTTAATTCTAAACAGCACCTTCAACTCAGCGTCAACACAAACAAAAAACACATTTTATAACTCAACATTGACATTAATTTGGCCTTTGTTGCCATGGATCACTTCCTGTTGGGTTTGATCTCTATTAATATTTGGCTTCATGGTGACTGCGTCTGTTTCACATGAATGTGATTCCACAGAGAAACACAAAGTTAACCATTAGCTACTTTTAGTATCGCTAATTCTGGGAAGCTAATGTCTAGGTTAGTCTATCAAAGTAAACGGCTAAGTTCAAAGGATAAGTTCAACTAGCTTCATAGTTCAGGGCTCAGATCTCGTGTGCACTCAAATACTGCTTAATCATTTTTTGTTACATTATTTATATTGTTTTCTACCATGTAAAAGCTATCATCATTGACTGTGGTCAGAGCATTGAAGGAAAAAGCGATTTTAAGCATAAACTGACTCAAATGAGTTTGAGTAACCATGTGTATTGTGGTTTTCTGTATAAGACATTGAAAGTCCTTCTCCGACTTGATATTAATGGAGTTGTTTTATAAATTGCACTGGTATTCTCATACATATCAAAAGGAATCGAGATTGATTTATAAAGCATAGACTTTCAATTATCAGACAAATGCTTTCTCTACCTACAAAGCAATGATGGGTCTAAGATGACACATGGATCTTTCCCCAACAGACAAACGCAAATAAAAGCAGGAATGCTGCTCTCTGTTGAGTATCCAGGGGGTATAGCATTGTTTGGCCGATGTCCGAGTGTGCATGTTATTGATACCGAGTTGTCTTTACCTCAGGGTTCAGACTGAAGGCTTTGGCTGGTTTCCCAACGCTCAGCAGGTCAAAAATGATCTCCTTCATGGCAAAGTCCAGTCTCTCCTGATCAGACACAAAACATGTAATACTTATAAACTGATGCATGGAGTTACACATATGGTGAGACCTGTTCTCCGTAAGTGTTCAAGTGTGTCAAATGGTTACAGTACAAACCTGTGCAATGAACTGGATAATTTTAACAAATATATTTAGCGGCATGTCCCTGGGAACAACACTACGGCTGCCTTTGGGAAACAGTGTGGAGGTTATGGACGTCAGGCGACTGAAGACAGAAAAAGACAAGACAAACCAAGGTAAATATGGACTTTATGTACACTGCTCGTGCTAATATTGTAAAAAATCAAAATAAAATCCCCATACCTTTGTGTTGCAGTGTTGCTCTCACACTTGATCCGTATCATGTAAACCCATAGGAGACGGTACAGTGATTCAAGAGCCACACGCGCCATTTTGGGATCTTTATTCTGAAGACAAAAACAGCATAGTATTAAACACCTGTCTTGTGCTCCCCCTGAGTCAGATATCAGCATTTGTAAGGGTGTGCTCTCAACCAAAAATAAGCTGCGTGTCGTGCCATACATAGTCAATTGTCACAACCTTACAGATCTTAACTTGTGCTGCATTCCTCTTCACATTGCATACTGCTAATACTTTAGATTGTTATGTAACTGGAAATTAGAGATATGTATAGAGGGAAGCAGGCAATTACTGTGTGTGCATTTCATGAGAGATTTTATTTCCAATGTTGTCTGTCTAAACTGAATGGGTCGCAAAAGCTAGCTTGCAAAGGATTGTAATTAATATGAATAGGTTTGCTTACAGTACTACAAGTGTTAAGTGTAAATAGGAAATCTCACTTTGTTGCCAACTTTTTGAAAAGCATTTCAACAAAACGACTCACTTTGAGGTTTGAAAGGCAGTTGTTGAGGAAAATGTGCCAGCGACAGAGGAAGAAGTTTTTCTGACTGACACATAACAAACAGGTCACTAGAGGGTACAGTGCCTGATGGAGAGAGAGAGAAACAGGATAAACATTTAAGCATTCATGACATTCTAAAATGAGATATCATTACCAGTGAACTAGTTTTAACTAATGTAATTGTCTTTTGATACAATTAATAATTTCAACAACAATGAAATATTTCTGCTTTCATGACAGTAACTACAAATAAGTGATGTACATGAAAATATGTTTGTTGCATTTCTATTTTATTTACCTGTAGCTGTAACATCAAATATACATTATCTTTTGATGCTAATATTCGAAAACGCGTGCTAATCACAGAATAGCTTCACCTTCCCAAATGTGTTGCATTACTTCTTGCATTTCAAAAGAATGATTTTCTTGGAAGCTCGTCTGTTTCAAAAGTGTCAGTGCAGATGGGAGATGAGTTTCCCACACTTGTTGTATGGCCTTCAGTGCGGCCCATTCACAGACAGCATTGAGATCATACTTTGACGTCAATGTGCTGTTAACTATCACTCTGGTCTGGGTACACCCTGGTCATAAACCCTCACTCAACCCCAGTGGACGTATTTCCCTATTGTATCTTATTAAAGTAAGCGCTTGATGACCATCTCCTAATGCATTGTTTAGCGCAGTTTGGAAGAAGATAACAAATTACAAAATTCTAAATCATTGCACTCATACCTGAGATTTCTGACGCGGCCGCCTGTCTCACATGCAGTTGTTTGTGTCTGAAGGAAAGGATCTTATCTGTGCTCGGAGGTATGGTCACGTTTTAGGGACACCAAACATTCTCAGTTGTTTGAAGAATTTAGACAAGCACTTTTTAAGGCATCAAGAGACGGCCAACTACAAAGTTGTCTTTTGATGTTGTTGAGCATATGATTGATATTTGGAGCTATGGACATGTTTGTGGAGGATTTTTTGCTTCTATTCTGAGAAGCTTCTTCTTAGCGCTTGTGGTCAGAAAGTGTGGCAACAAGACCAAAGATAGAGCCTGAGTCTGATACAAAATGTCAATGTAATTAAACAGTACAATGTTATCAGGATTCTAAATGCATCAATTAAACATTTCATTACACCCCCGTTTGAGTGATCACTGGTTAAATTTCCGCATTGTATCTCATTTTCTGATTCCTCTCCGCGCCTCCCCGCTGCTGTCAAATACTAACCATCTGTCAGTGTTTTAGAGCCGTCCACCGAAGCCTAACTACGCTCCTGTCTCTTCATATAGAGATAAAAGTCGCGTGTGTTGCAGTCTTACAGAAAGTGCCTTCACATATTGTCATTACTGGGGCTGCAGGATGAATGGAGGCGTGTACTAAGGCAGAGAGATGTGAACTGACCAGAGAGTGCTTCTTTCGCGAGGACAGGTCCAGCGTGATGTCGTACAAACTCTCCACAAAGTTACGCAGGCACGGGACATTCACCTCGTTCTTCACAGTCTGCAGAGCAAAGAGAGATTAGAGATCATCTTCGCTAAAACTAGATAAGAGAATTTTATTTGTAGAGCACAATTCATACACCGAGTAGCGCTTTAAAAAGGAGCAAAAAAGCAAAGGAAGCAACAACGAGAAAACACAAAAATAAACCTTTGGATTTGAACATTGTTAAAGTTGACGCCCGTCTCACATTTTCAGGAAGATTATTACATTTTTTTTCAATCTTCAGTTTATAACCAGGAAGTATTTTATCCGAACTTGGCACTGGCACAAATATGTCAACGAGTATAAGCATTAAATAAAGTAGACTAAGGAAAAAAAGAAATGTTCATTAAATTTTCTGTCTTTTTGTCACGTCTATTATGAACTAGGGATGCACCGATCCGCTTTTTTGAGCTTCCGATTTTGACACTTCATCTGGGCGATACCGATCCGATACCGATACAGTCTTTTTGTATTATTATATTTTTATAATTATATATTATAGCCTATGGATATTACAGTAGTTTTTTTATTTTTTATAAACATGCAAGATGTTTTGGCTTTAGCTTTGAATTATAAATTAGAACGTTTTTTAGAAGCAGATGTTAGCGGCAGGTTAACGATAGTAGACAAATTAATTTGTGTGATGGGAAATTCTGTTTTGAAATGTGTCTTGTAAGCCCATGAGGGCTGGGCACTTACTTATGTGCAAGACACAATAATAAGAATAAATCAAATCAAAGAAAGCAAATCAGTAGCCTAACTTAGCGATAGCATGATCCAAAACTCTCAAAATTCCCGGATTGGCTACCGATACCGATACTGAATATCGTATTTGTACATCCCTATTATGAACCTGACTCAACCTCTTACCCCCTCCTGAACCAAGCTAATTTTCTCCAGTTCAGCTTTACCCAAATCTAAAAGCTTCTCAAATACAGAGCAACAACGTAACGCCTCATTTGAAATTTACAACTTACAACGTTTTTTGTAAAATGTTTGTTGTGTTTTCGTCTGTTTTGTCGCTTTTTTCATCGCTTTTTTGTCGTGTTTTCGCCACGGTTTTTCAACATTTTTGCTTTTAGATTTGGGAAAAGCCAAACTGGAGAAAATGTGCTCGGGGTCCCCCCAGAACAGCTGGAGGAGGTGTGCGTGGATCGGGAAGTCTGGGCATCTTTGCTGAGACTGCTGCCCCCGCGACCCGGCCCCGGATAAAGCGGAAGAAAATGAATGGATGGATGGATGGTTCAGGTGGGGGTTATGTGGTTAAGGCGTACAGTAAATTTTAATGTGACTTAACGCCACAATGCAGAACATTTGAGGTTATACTGTATATTGCTACATTGCAAGAGTATCACTGGCTTGTTTTGTCATAAAAACATCTCCCTCCCGGCAAAGGTACGAGTCAGGTCTGAGGAGAGGCGAGCCCCTCACAGTAAAGACACGTGTTTTTTTTCAGGTCTTTTCCACCAAGAAAACTCCCATAACAAAACAAACGCAGCACTTTGTCCTGACCGCCACTGTACGTCCTATGAACATAAAACAGCAATATAAACGCACTCACAGCAGCGACAGGGACAAGTATCTCCACGAACAGTCCAGATAACGAGTGTTTGATGTCTTTGTCCTTCACGTCCAAGAAATACTGCGCACATTCCTGAGGAGAGAGACAGAGAGATTGCAGGGGCTGATCAGCGGCCGTGACAGTGGGTTGTTTTGGTGTGCACTTCCTAAACGCTACCGATGTAAAAGCCCCGCGTCATTATCAGGAGAGGAAATGGGAAACAGGAGTGCAATCACCATCACAAAACTAATAAACAGGGCACTTAACCTCTAATTACTTCGGTGGAACTTCTCAGCATCGAAAGCATGGTCGTACAGATGTGCCTAAGTGCTAGCAGACAGTGTTGTATAGCATGTGTATGAGTGCATTGCACAATATGGGCTTTTTCCCTGTTCTTGTTTTATTATATTGATACACACATTACATTTTTTGCGACTCTACCTGCATGAACTGAAAAGACGCCTCGAAGTCCTCCACTGGGTACATCTTGATTCGGAAAAATTTGAGGCCCATGATGAGGCTGATGGTGGACTGGATCACATACGAACTCTGCTCCTTTTGCTTCAGCTCCTTTAGCTCTGAAATGAACTTCTTTCTGACTGCTGGGAACCTGCCAAAACAAGCCATTAAATATGATTAGATATTTGAGGAGCTTTCTCAGCAAACTCTGCCAGGGCACGGTAATTAAAACAAAAGCATGGGGAATGAAAAGTGAGTAATGTTGTGATTTGGCGGCGCAATAGGTGGAGGAAGTATTTAATACACCTCTATTTATTCCAATGGTATAATGTTGAAGTCTGATACTGAAAATGTTGACAGTATACATTTTTTTATTCTTAAAAATATACACAAGAGATGGACGATAACAGGGATTTTTGTAATGCTAAGGCTAAGATGCGCTTTACATTAACATTGATATATCTTCTCATATTGTTCACATACTAGAACCAGGTGGAAATATACTAAATATATGTGCACTAAACATTGATCTCACCATTTAACCTCTGAACCCCCACCTGAACCAAGCACATTTTCTCCATAAAAAAAAAAACAAAAAAAATACTAAAATGCGATGAAAGTGCAGCAAAAAAAGTTATAAAAATTCAACAAAGTGGAAAAATTGTGACAAAAATGGAAGCCAAGATGGAAAGAAAGGGAAAAAAATGACGACAACACGGCAACAACACGAGGCAAAAGATCCATTAACATCAGCTTTTATAGGTCTTAGCTTATGGCGGGCCGTGACTGCCAAAACAATAAATATATATATATAAATAAAGAAATAAAATAAAGATCAAATTTATTTATTTATTTATATATTGTTGTATTTATTTTTTATTTTTTTTATTTTTTATTTATTTTTTTATTTCTGTATTTATTTTGTTTTTTTTATTTTTTTGTTTTTTTATTCTTTTATTTTAATTTCTGTATTATTATTTATTTTGTATTTATTTATTTATTTCTGTATTTCTCTTAATGTATGCAAATCATAGGGTGGGTCTGGATGCCGCTGCTGTAAGGTCATTGGTTAATCTTTCTCCATGCACACATATTTATTTCAGACTCCTTGTCCAGCATAGACACTGCCAAACACGAGCTCTGCTTCAGTCTATTGACAGTGGCACAGATAATAGAGCGGGACATCTTGTGACCGGAGGATCGGCAGTTCGAATCATGCAGGGGCACACTGTCGTTGTGTTCTTGGGAAAGACACTTGCCTTGCACCAGTGTCTGCGTACATTGGTGTGTGAATTGGTGAGTGGATCCTTGTTGGAAAGCGCTTTGAGTGTAGAAAGGCGTCAGTGGTGCAGTGGGTAGAGCGGGTCGTCTCATGATCGGAAGGCCAGGGGTTTGAGTCCCGCCTCCAGCATAAACATTGCCAAACATGAACTCTGCTTTAGTCTAGTGTTTTTCCACCTACATTAGGCACTCAAAGCGCTTTCCAACAAGTATCCACTTCACTCACCAATTCACACTCTCATTCTACACCAATGTACGCAGTCCCTGGGTGCAAGGCAGGTGAAGTGTCTTGCCCAAGGACACAACGACAGTGTGCCCCTGCATGATTCGAACTGCCGATCCTCCGGTCACAAGATGTCCCGCTCTGTGCCACTGTCAATAGACTGAAGCAGAGCTCGTGTTTGGCAGTGTCTATGCTGGACAAGGCGTCTGAAATCAACATGTGTGCATGAAGAACGATTATCCAATCACCTTACAGCAGAGGAATCCAGACCCACCCCATGATTTGCATACATTAAGAGAAATATAGAAACAAATAAATGAATACAACAATAAATAAATACAGAAATAAAAACATTTATGAACACAGAATAAAAAATAATAATACAGAAAAAATAAATAACTAAATACAAAAATAAATATATAAATAAATACATAAATGCACTTATTATAATAATGCATGCATTTCTTTGCAAATTTGATCTTTATTTTATTTATTTATTTATATATTTATTTTTATATATATTTATTGTTTTGGCAGCCACGGTCCTCCATATTAGCTTTCAAATGAGGCATTGCAATGACCAAGAGGATGTAAGCTCCAGTCAAAAACCTTTGGGTGAAGCCGAACTGGAGAAAATGCAAAGTCAATTCAACAAATGCAATCACAAAAATAGACATAGAAATCAACATATTTAGAGAATCGATATTGGCTAAGGTGTGAATACTAGTGAAATATTCCCAATCGTTTCAGTAGTAGAAATAGTAGTAAAAAAGGAAAAAATAAATAAAGACGTCTGAATATGATGTGAACCAACTGTAAAGACTATGAAACATGGGTCATTTTCCCAGTAGACGCCTACAATTAAAACAGGAACAGTGTAATTAATAGTGTTTAGATTTGGGCGTATGTGCTTGAAGGTGTGTGTGTGTACTCTTGTAGACGGCCTCCATGTGGACAGATCTTTACCAACGACTAGGCGGCCCGGTCTAAATTTAGAAAGGCATGTGGAGGGGTGATGTGTTGAGAATGTGTGTGCGCCTGCTTCTTCTGGGGTGAGTGCACTGATGTCTGTGGCGTTTCACGTGCTTCACATGGGCTGGCACCGCCGATAAGTGAGTGGAGGAGTCATCAGGAGATCACGTCTGGTGCTGAGTGTTACAATATGAGGCAAATAAACACTGCAGGCCATAAGACGAGCTGTATGTGAGGGGAAAATAGTGGCAAGACTGAAGTGAGTGTGACACTCTTACACTTTTAGAGTGTGTTTTGTATATTCCATAAACATGACTGATGTGTGTCTGTGTTGCCAAATACAAACATGTTCATATCAAATGTTGGGTAATAATCGCCGTATGTTATCAGAAATACTTCATATTAGCAATCATGCCCTTTCACTTTCAGAGCTGTAATTCATGGGCACTCCGAAAATGTAACGTAATAATACCTTTTACTCATTGTTATACTTTGAGTTACAGTTATCCTCGTTTACAGGTTCTGTTTCTTTGTTTAATGTGCCAATTACATTTAAAGGTTTTGCAGATTAAAAAATTGCAAATTCGATGCACAAAATACAAAGCTTATGTTCCAGACTGTTCAGAACCTCTTCTAAATATGACCTTACAGGAGTATTTACGTTTGCCGAATACCTAAGTCACGGACACTGAAGAGTCTGTCTGTTCATGGCGTAAATGTGTGGAACTGTCTTGGGGCCTGTTTATCATTATTTATGTTAAAAATCACGTTTAAAGCAAAAACTATAAGCAATTATCAAAAAGTGAAATGGTAACATAACTGTAGCTGCTGGAGTCTTCTTGTTTCTTGATGGAGGTACTTTATAATCCAGTGTATACAACACATATTTGTGAAGAACAGTGGGCAAAATAAACAAAGCCACAGCCTAGTCCTTTTGGTCTTAAACATTGTTATTTCATTTTTACTGACCAAATAAAACTAAAGATGGAAAAGGTTACAGCATTTTCATTAACTGACATAATTAATGTCAATGAAATTACTCATGGTGCCGCCTGATAAGTTTCCAACTTATCTGTGTTGCTGAACAGCTACTGTGCTGATGAAAACCTGGTTTCTTTTCTGGGTTAATTCTTTTGATACAATTGCCTCTTTTAGTCTACAATATTGGATCGCTAAAGCCCCAAATCCCCAAGAACTAAAAAACTAAAAAATACTTCACAGCCAAAAGAACTATTGAAGGCCAATAGTGTTCACAATGACCTTTATTTGTCTTCTCTGTTAACCTACCGCAATAATACACAATCATACCCTAATTCTTTTAAATCATTACCCCAAGCGTGAGTTCCATCACAGGACGAGCCATTGAACTCACACATTTGTAAGACAGACACAACTTCAGCACACAACAGTCAGACAGACATTTCTTGCACTGTCCAGACATATGGACACCATGTGTAATTGCAGTTTGAATGAGGTCAAAAGGAGGACAGGTATGTAGCTACTGCATATTCAGGTTTTCACAGCTGCAAGTGTGGCCTGGATTTCAACAAAGTGCTACACAACGACAAGTTTAACAGCGAACCTCCAGTGATGAAAGAACTATTCTTTCTTATTTTTGTTTATAGCGTGTTTCACAGTAGTAGACTCTGGTTGCCTCCGTCTACTCGCAGAATTTATCACAGTATATATTTATTTTTAAACATATTAAAGATATAGAGTTTACTGTACTATACAGATAAAAAATGAAAATAAAAAAAAGGAAAACTATAGCCATGTTAATGTCAAACAATGACCACTTATCTTATTATTATTAGAAACATGGGAGAATAGAGTCCACTAAATCAACACAGAAGGGTATTATTAGACGACGACGGACGACGAATCAAGACTCAAGGATGATGATGATGATAATTATTTAATCCTGACTGTTGCATATTTTTTTATGTTTTTGGTAATCTTACATGCATTATAACAACATATAATGTAACAGGACAAAACAGAAACACAGCAGCTATGTTCCTAATAAACCATACGTTCACAGGAAATCATTTATTTTGGACATTACCTGGACTGGGCCACAACTCCAACCACTTCGGCGTAGAGGTCAGCCACAATGTGCATGTTGCCAGTGTTGGGCCCCAAATACCTAAAAAGGGCCCAAAGCACACCCATGTTAGAAAAAACGGCTATTGTACTGTTAGATGTATGAGTATAAAGTACTAAAAAAGAAAGTGAAATTGTTTGCGAGTCTTACCCTTCTTTATACTTGAACTGCTTAAAGGCCAGGTTGATTACCTCCTGAATCAGCCCGTCTAACAATGGATGAAGGGGGATCTTCAACGAAAGGACAAGGTTATTGGTTATTGTAAAAAAAGAAAAAGAAAAGCTGTGATGACAAAAGAGTACATTAGCATTTTAAAAAGCATAACTTGGCTCATTTTGTAGTCACATTTTTGTACTGCAGAAAAATGAAGTTGTGGGAAAATGTTAAGCCTCCAGCAGCATCACTCACCTGCTTTAAAACTTCGATCAGAACGAGAGAGAACATAAAGTCTATTGCCAGATCCCTCCGCTCCAGTAAGTAGTCTTTCTGCTGCTCATCGCTAGAAAAGACAGCATCTCATTATCAATACAGTCTCAACAAAACTATCAAAGCCCATTTTGATTGTCTTCCATGATTAAAATGTCTTTCTTTTTTAAACATTGTTTTGCTTAAAAAAAATCTGTTCTTTGTATTCTTATTTCAATACTGTCTTGACAATTCCAGCGTGATTGATAATTCTTGTTCACATTTTAACCAGGCATTAGCACAAATGTTTACAGCATTTGTACACACTGCCATGACCAAAACAAAAGTCACCACCTGGATCTGGGGTTGCTGCAGTTAGTCAATAAATGACTTTTGAATATGAAAGACCATCAATAGATCTTCTTTGTTCCCTGATAGCACAGGGATATTCCAAGATAACAATCCCAGGATTCATTCATGGGTTGGCCACAACAGCGTCTGGACCTTCATCCCATTGAGAATCTTTGGGATGTGCTGGAGAAGGCTTTGGGCAGTGGACACGCTCCCATCATCAATACAAGATCTTCACTGGGCAGGAATTCATTGTGTGACATTGCAGAAGCTTTTTGAACCAATGCCAATGACAATGTAAAGACGTGTGGTGTGTGTGTGTGCTTGTGACATTTTTTGGTGGTAACTTTTATCTGGAAAGGCACTGCAGCGTATATCACCTGCAACACTGAACAAGCTTGACCTTTATAAGGCCTTTATACCATAACATTAATAGTGTGATACTTTCATTAACGACTTGTGCCTTACTTTTTGGACTTGGTGTTGGCGCGTGGCCTGTACTCGTGCGACTCGTCCTCCAGCCCGTTCTGCCTCTTGTACCAGTCAAACAGAGTGCGAAGGATGGAGGGCAGGCAGTACTCCGCTAAAGAGCTCATGCTGCTAATCAACTGCACAGAGAGCGGCACACAATTTGATGAAAATTTGATTTGAAGACTCTTATTGGCTCATATTGTGCAGCCCTAACACAAATAAAGTCACTAGGATTTGTCCTCTGGAGCGGTATCAGTGTGAAGTACAGACCTGATCAAACTGAGGGTCCTCTCCTCTCTGAAGAGACTTGTTCAGTGGCTTCTCCTAAAAAAAAATAAAAAACAGACGTGTGGTTATGGGACTATATTGTAACCCTACACATGCTTACATTTTTCAGAACTGGTTAAGAAATCCATAACTATTATAATACAGAAAACAATAATAGCTTCCATTTGTATTGTGCTTTACAAGAGTTCTCAAAGCGCTACAATGCAGTTATTATTCAGATTCCCTATTGTAGCCACAACTGCGCTGGGGTAAACTGATGGAAGTGGGGGTGCTAATCTGCATCTCCACCATCTCATCTCATGCAACACTTTCAAAACATGTAACAAAGTCACTCAAGGAAAAAAGAGACAAATTGGCGAAGGCCGGGAATGAGAAAAGCATGAGGTCCAGCAGCGTTAAACTCACCAGCGGCTCGGCCATTATAATCCTTATCTTGCGTTCGGACAGCAGGGTGAAGTTTGCGAACAGACTCCTTAGGACGAACTCGCCCGGTTTACTCTCCGGGTCCACGTTTACCGGCGCCATGACGACAGGACCCTTCCTCTCCACGGTACCAGTGACAGGCGGGGCGGGTGGCTTCAGACCCACTGGAGAGGCTGTGGACAGAGGACAAAAAAAATACAGGTTTATTTAGATTAACTGAACTCTTGAATAGATTGAGTTTCTTCTTGTGACAGGTGGACACACAGACTCAGACTAAGAAGAGTAGAAGAAAAAAGAGAAAAAATAGAAAGATTGGCTAAATGGTTCACTAGAAACTTACCGGAGAACTTGAACAAAACAATGACAACCAATCATATTGATGCAAATTTCTTGTTAATGCAATACTAATATCAATCACTGAGGTCTTGTAGAGTTTTTCACATTTTTGCACAAAAAACTAAATGAATCGTGACTGAAAAATGTGCAAAAGTTCAGTTTAAGTCATAAATTATTTCTGCTTGGGATAATCTATATTCACTGCATATTCCATGAAAGCACTTTATGTCAATCGAACACTGTAAATTTATGATGATGCATAGACCAAAAACATGTAGCAGATGTGTAAAAGTAGAACTTTTCTGTCCGAAAATAACACTCGTATGCATTTGTGGTCGAGTAAATAAGCTAAGTCCTGGTGTGAAGCCAAGTGTCTGGAGCCACAACTAAATTTAGTTCTATATAAAGAGTGTGCCACATTTGACTCAATACATTTTCCAGATTCGCAAACGCCAACTGCTCAGGAGCTCCTTATCTCCTCTCCTCAGGGATTACTTCATATTGATACAGAGCGCTGATAGCTCTCATAAGACGTAATGGCATCTGCAGAGATAGTGTGCAGACTAAAAGGTTACATTAGGGAGGCAGACAACAGACAAACTGACAGATATACAACGAGGGAGGGGTTGTTCCTGTCACTCACCTGACACAATATTGACGTAGAGCTTAAATAGAAAAACATGACTCCGGGGATCAGTGCATTTTCACAGCAGCAATGTGAACACAAATCAAGTGAAGCTAATACGCTTTTTTTATTCTTGCACATGTTCAACTTTCTAGTCCAGAGTTTTCCACCTTTTTGGTCTATTGGGTTAGTCCTTGTCTAGAACTCCTTAAGTCATGATGTGATACTTTTTTACGCCTGATTTAGTCCAAGTTTAGACCTGGCATAGTCTTATTTTTGATCATGTATAGAACTGATTTAGATCTGGTGGTACTAGGAAACCAACCATTTTCTGAAAACCATTGCGCTGTAGTCCATTTCTCTTCCTTGATTAAATTTACCAATGTGTTGAATATGAACTGAATTGGTAATCGTGGATGTTAGGTTTGCAAGGTGAATGCAAATCAAATTGAAATTGCAATTTGAATGACCACAATTAGCAGCAACAGCAATTATTTCAGCAAGCTTTATAATGTCCTGACTCCATGGAGGTTGTTATAAAGCCCACTCACCTGGTAGCTTAGACCTTTGGAATGACAATGATTCTATGTTTAAAGTGTGCACTAAAAGTGTTTTTTATTTATTTTATTTTTTTATAGTAGCAATTGCAATTCTGTTTGGAAAGATTGCAATTGGATTTTATTTTAAATACTGTTCAGCCCTAGTGATTATAGTAGAGGTGATACTTAAATGATATCAAAGAGAGTAAGTAATGTTTGGACTAATACGTTTTTTAAAGCCAAGTGTGACAGAGGATAAGTATGCACTGTGTAAATCACAGACAAAAGCCAATTTCTAATACTATCTTACGTTACTGAAATAACACTGTGGTTGAGAACTTTTTCTATGCGATGGGTATTTCTGCCAGTAGCAGTTGCTTTTCTTCCACCCGGTATTATATTGTAATGCCAGTCATTCAGTTGTACAAACCCCATGCGGACAGTTCAATCCCCCCGTCAGTTGAGGCCGGCTGACCTCCGTTGACCATGTGACCCTGCGGTGCTTGTTTCCCCGAGGAGGTGAGAGGCGACAGGACTAATTACTGGCATCTTTCTGGCCCTGTTTGCGTGTAACCCAAGCAGTGGCGTGATGCATGCATGGGTGCACGTGGACAATATCCAGCCCCATATTAGCTTACCAAGGCCTTTGATGAAGCTGATGACACTAGCTCTGCTCCATTTTGTTGGGACCTCCATGGTGTTGACAGGTGACAGAAATTAAGAAATAGTATCAGGTGTAAAATGAATCCCTTAAGAAAATATAAAAAAGCTTGAAATGTTCTTCTTCGACATCCACCATGATAGTAAGCAAGGTATATCCCACAAACAAGTGCTGGACTGGTTCAGCCAAAGCTAAAAGTGTATGCTCCCATTGTAGAGCAGCAGCTAAATCCAACATTGAATCCACATTAGCCAAGACGTCATGGTGTATCCACAGATGGGGGCAGCCATTGAAGGCCTCAATGTTAAAAGTTATTAGAAAGTCAAGCAGCTCGTTCCACTGTCTTGCTTCAGGACGGGTTGGTTGCAGAGTGCAGCGTGCCTCATGTTGAGTAGATACATGAGACCGTGACCCAACTATCAGGTTGTAGCTTAGACTGGTCCCAAAATGTTCCTTTACAGCGTGACCTTGACAGTAGACGCTGGTCAGCGGGAAGTTGCAGCGGAGTTTAGTGCTTCTGGAGAAGTGTCTTCCTCTCCGCTGTGCGCTGCGTTGTCAGTAGTAATTTTAAGTTATAAAGTCTGCTTGCTGCTTGAAGAGATCTGACCAGAGGAGCTGGGGCTGGAATTTCAACACTGCCCCGAGAGAGCAGTGCGGGGTGGGTGGGAGCGAGAGGGGGGCGACTATATATAGAGCGCTGGCGGTCAGTCTCTTACATACCCACCACTCCTATTCCTGACCCCGAAGTGTGCGCGTATGCAAATAACACGAGCTGCTTCATAGAGGTACCTTTGTTTAGAGAAGGCAGGTATGACCGAGGCTTTACACTGGACTCTGTGTGTCCCCATGTATGAAGTCACTGTATCCCTGTTAGAAAATGAACTGACAGATGCTCAAGTTCTGCCTGTCAAAATAAATGTTATGCAACTTTATGGCTTAGTTCTGCCTCGGCCTTTTCCTTAGTCCTGGTTCCATCCACATTTTGCAAGCTGCGCGTCATCTTTTTTGTGCAGATTAAAACATGTAGTTCCATGCGCAAAAAGAAACACGTTTTGACATCAGATTAAACTGAGGAAACCATTAATGAATGTGAAGACATAATAATAAAAAGTTCAATTGTGTTTTTTGTTGTGGGCCTAATGAGACTGAAATTTAGAAATCAGCTAGGAGGTGTTTACTTCATTAACAATCTTATACCGAAGTAGAAACAACTGCAAAAAAACAAAGAAACAAACTCAAAAACACAAATCCCGAGACCTAAGGCCTGTTTTTATTCCCATCCTCAACATAGTGATGTCATAGTCAACTGTATTATGGATATGAACAAAATATGCACCCATAGCCACAACATGACAAAAGAACAAGGTAATGTCATATACATATTCTCTACAGCGGACTTAAAACATCTAATCTGCTTCAGCTGTCGTGTCACGTTTGAGCAAAGTTGTAATGGTTCATTTCTCAGAGTCAATACAGATAAAGGTTGAACGGTGTAAAACGATCCTCCACAGCCAATTGATGCAGTGCAGTGACCAGAGCTCATGAACAGGTTTCCATGACTCTGCTTTTTAGCAGGTGATCAGCAGAAAACATTGCTGGCATCACTGGTCGATTGAAGCCACTTCCAAATCAATTGCATAACCTTTGACGGGATAATATTAAATCAACTTTTTAAGAGCTTTTTACCATGTTACAAAGTTGCTGTCTCATATCATTCTCCGACCACTAGCGCATCTTTGTGTCATCTCAGAGTCTACGTTCTACCCTCGAAAAGCACAATACCCCCACTTTAAATGGACACTAGCATATACTTAGTGGCAAAAAAAGTCAGGTAATAAGATGAGACGTGTAAAGACATTTCCATGAACGCACAGGCTAACTTTGGTGCATAACGTCACATTGTCTGGCCCACTGACATAGTGAAGGCATGAATCACTACCACATATAGATAAGACAACAGGGCACACCTAAAAAAAACATCTTACAAAGAGATTAAATTAAAGAGTAGACAGCTACCTAGGGATGACACACTACATATTTCACTAGCCTAAGAAGACGACCTTTGCGTAGATACAGAATGTAATTATAAGTTAACACAAACGCACAGTGAGTGCCATCAACAAGCGTTAACAGCAGCAGAAGTCAGGCCCGGCTGCTGACTCACTCCTTCTGAGCCTGATTTATGCCCCTTGGCACCGCTCAGGCATTTCTGTGGCACTGCATTTTACATCAAGCACCCGGGTCGGTAAGTGAGAACTCTGAGCTTGTATATAGATGAAATGCAGGAGTTAATATTAGATTAGAGATGGGTATACAGTGTGTAGGTGCTTTTCTGAACCATTCTTTTATTGTCCACATGTGGTCAAGCAATACCACAATGACGTTACTATACTTTATATACGGTAGGTTACATTATAATATTTTTTTTTCTATCTCGCAATAAAATAATGCGTAGGTATTAAAGTCAAGGTGTAAATAAATTCAATTTAGCTCAGTATATGGCATAAAGTGTTAAAATTAATATGTTAGGCCTTATTCTTCTTGTACAAATTTTGAATAATTTCTTCTTTTGGACCTTTGCGGAAGGGGTTGTACAAACTAACTTATTTTAAGCTGTCTTGTTAACAGTGTTATGAATTACGTTTTCAAAATATTCCACCCTTGTGCACGCTAAATGATGTTTCACTGAATGTATCAACAGGCAGGAAACGCATTACGCATTCTCCACATCAATTTCCTGAAAAGCACCCTCCATATCCGCCCTTGATAGAAATAATAATACAAATTCTCGGAATAATGATTACAAAGCATTATTTATTTTGTATAAAACCGCAGTCTATTTTTGTCCCGTAATTATGAATATGATGCCGTTTTGAGTACAATAGCGCAGGGCCCGGCGAGTGGCTGATAAGCCGTCCATTACAGTGATGACCTTGGAGCGGCACATCACACACACCAGTGACTGAACCTCAATGAGAAATCCTCACACGTGCCTTTATCGCTGCTGCTGCTGCTGCTCTCTGCATCTGCATAAAACGCTCACAGCGCGCAATCAACACACAACAATATGCTGTTCACACATGTCAATAAGGACCCTGCTAACTGTAACCTTCGCGATACATGTCAAAAAGCAGGTTTTATGTCAACAAATGTAGAGCTATGATAAGTAAAAAACAACTTTGTAGGTGCATAAATAGGGCTGCCTATTCCCAAATTATTTTTTATTACAATATTAGATGACACAAGAAGCCCAATATTGCAAAATCACTACGGTCTGCCATCTGACTGAGATCTACACATATGTTGCTAATACAGCCTAAAACAAGAATCACGGTTACTTTACTTAGTTCCATTATTGCCTTGTTATGGAACAGATGTAGCCTGGCCTTTGCCATCCGTAAACTCCGGTCAAATATTTTTCCCTGCATGTACGACACAAGAACGAGGGTATGGTAAAACCAGGCTAGAACAGATGCAACTTCATGAAAAAACTACGATGTGTAAAATGAATGGAGTGCACCTGTGTCGAAATAATTTAGAGAAATGTTGCACAATATCCAAGACAGCTATCAAACATTGCACATATGCCGATCTTATGGGCAGCACTTTGAAAACAAATAAATGTGCTACATAAATAAAGTGGATTCGATTGGATTATCAAACATTGCAAATTGTTCTCACATTGAGTGAATTATTCTTAGATTAAAATGATGACTAATTGCTGGGCTCATGTTGACAGAAATATGTCTTTTAACAATTTGTGTCTTTGTAACAATCTAAGCTCAAATTACCCAATGCATTCCTTATCTGTATGTCAAATGCAGCACATGCAGTGACGGTCAACAAATTGTGTTTTTTTAGTTTGTGGTCTCCTTGGACCACCACGGCAGTCCCATATTTCCAAAACAGCAGCACAACAAATTAATAATAAAAAAAAACACACTATCCATCTTTGAAAATCATAATTGAATCACTCTTATCAAAACCAAGTGAGTGTAAAGGAGCAGTGTTTTGCATGAGGCTGTCTCGATCAATGAGCTACCGTTAGTGCAGCAGTGCTTAGCCAACTGTCCACTGCTGACTGGTAGAAAGTACAATATGTCCAGTGTGTCTCCGAACGACGGGATGCGGCCGTAAGAGAGCTGCCTCCGAGCTTTTCAAGGAGAACGCTTCATATCCTGTCTGCAAAAACATTGATCCAGGCTATCGATTTGGTAATTCCGGTCTTTCTGTCAACAACCCCATAAACTTGTTAAATGCAACATAATTCAAGGACAATGTGACAACGAGTTTAGATGCAGACAGAGAAAACGCAAATTAGTGAGTTGTTCTTGGTGTACAATTAGTTCAGAGAAAGTGCTGAGTTGTCGGATTGTCCTGAGCTAACCCTGAAACCATCTGACGACCTCCCGTCTTCCATTATGTAATCTTCCAAACATTGACACTGCAGATCAGGTTTGTGCTTTTGCTTTTCTGCAATTCTGTACTTTTTAATGTCCCGATGTGCATCTATTTAAATCACTACAATGCCTTCATTATGTAGAAAAACATTTCTAAACACCACATTCTTCCACGCTTGCAGTTACAGACCCAAAATAAATAAGAAAAATTAAACACAGACAACATATTTGCTTATATATTACGGATAAGAGGAAGTCATATGCATACACAAATATGCAAGTAATAGTAGATTGTTTACTAAAGAGCAACAAACAAACTAAAAAGTACACAAATAAAAAAGAAGCCCCATGTTTGCTTGTCAAAACAGATGTTGTACACAGAGCCATATGTACTCACTGCCTCCTAAAGACTTGAGCAAGGACTTGATGCTGATGTCAAAGAAGCCTGAATCCTGCTGGCTGGTCGCCATGGCTGCGGAGGCTGTGTCGCCACGGTGACAGACAGCGGAGAGAGGACCGGACGGCAGGATGAGGCTCTGCAGACCAACTCGGGACACGGAGAGGCTGTGAACGCTAATGCCACTGCTCTGCTCTGTCTGCTAATGTGTCAGAGCTGAGGAAGAAAGCTACACAATCCGTCCCGTACTGTGGCTCCGTGCGGCTAACATGCGGCTAGCACCCATCCCCTCTGTGTTTTGCTCTCTCAGGACAGTGATACACAGATGTTGGTAGGCGCACGTAGCCAATCAGCTTAAAGGAAAGAGAGGAGAGCGAGAAAGGGGAGGGGGGGGGGGGGGGGGGGAACAGAGCAGCGCTGCACAGGAAGGTGGACAATAACAAGATGATCACAAGGGAAGCCCGGAGACAAGTGAGCAACGCACATCAGCGCTGGTGCATGACAGAGTCTAGATTCATAAAGATTCATTACAATCTAAAAGGCAAGGTTTATTTATCGTTTTCAATTTGACTGTTTTGGTTCAGGCTAAATGCTGAGCGAGCATGCTGTGATACACCTCCGCCAATGAAAGCCCAGAGCAGCAATAACAGACAGGTCACAGCGACAAATAGCCAGAGATGGTTCCGGGCATAATCGCATCTGCCCAAGCACAAAATACACCAAAAAGGCCCTCAATGGAGTTTATGAATGACAACAAATGCACCACTCCGGATTTAAATGGCAGTGCTTCTCGGGTCTAGGACAGTGTTTGCAAACAGACACAGTACTTCCTGTCCAGTGCACAGCAACATTACCGTTTTATTTTGGGCTTGAATAGCTTTGGTATATTGTCACAGTTTCATAATAGAAGCAGTTAGCTCTTTGAGGATTTTCCAAACCTATTCTGGGAAGGCGTTCATTGAGAAAACAATATTATGAAACTGCACAGTCAAAATGTTTTAACACTGACCACAAGGGCATTATTTATATGAATCGGTTGAATTCTTTATTGCTTTAAAGTGCATATGACACATTATTTTTGTATTTTTTTGTATTTATATTTTATATTGTGGTGGCCATACCATCCTTGCTCTGCCCGATCCCGTCAGATCTTGGAGGCTAAGCAGGGAAGGGCCTGGTCGGTACTTGGATGGGAGACCGTTTGGGAACACCAGGAAGCCTGGGCAAATGTAGTGAGTAAGTGGTGGTCGGAAGAGCCGATGGCGCGGACGGTTTGCCTCGCTTCCGTCAGTCTACCCCAGGGCAGCTGTGGCTAAAATAGTAGCTTACCACCACCAAGTATGGAGTGAATGATACATTATTTAAGCTAAACATTTTACCCAGCTTTCTTTAGTTTGACCATTTTTGTGATGTTTATAGTTTCACTCCATTATTGGACACTGACAGGAAGTGACATAGACAGAGGACAACAATTTTAAACTGTTGCCATGCCGACCATGTTAAGGTAATAGGAAATGAGTCAAATTTCTTTGGAACTTCACCTCTATCAAAAATCCCAATATTTCTTAAATTGCTGCTTGACTGAAATAAAATGATAATGATTTACTTACAATGTTATTAATAGATCTAAATAGGTAATATTTTCAAAAGCATTAAAACCTGTCATATGCACTTTAGGTTCTGGATTTACAAAAATGTAAACCACGTCTTCATTTCCCTTTATCTCAATTTTGGTTTTCATTTTATTCTTTAATGTTGAAACATTTTGAAATGTTGAAAAATACTAATACTAATATAGATCATGAGAGAGATGTTTCAGAATAAACCTCATCTTAAATAACAAAAAAATTATGCTTTCCACAGTAGTACCATTTAGTATGTCCAAAGAATGAGCTGTTACTGTCACTGTACTGGCCCGTCGAGTAAAAAACACCATGCTGATAATTAAGAGACCATATACTGTATTATCACAGTACATTTAAAATTCAATCGTTGCACAGCCCTTTTGTACATTTCTAACAAACCATAAGCATTTGAAATACTTCGTTGCGAAAAGGTCAGCAGCAACATCAAGCTCAAGCAAGTGGAAAGCTTTGAATTTATACAAGATACACTGACAAAGGAAAAAAAAAACATGCTAATTTGCAAACAATGACATATTTATGGATAACTACATTGACTCTATGTTTAGCCTATAATGTAGACCTACGGCCACAATAGCTCTGGTTAAGTAAGTGCAGCAGGAGCATAATTAAGTTCAATGTAATTCCCAGGACAGAGGGCGGAAGTGGCACCGGACATGTGGGTGTGTTACCAACAATGACAGCGAGGGGAAACAGGCAGGAGGAGGGAGGGCTAAATCGCAGAAGATAAAATGTTTTATACAAAATGCCACAGCTCGCAGGAGAGTTACCCGGCACACAGTGGCCTGGTTCAGATTAATAGACAATTACTGCCCCATCTCCAGGGGACAGACATAAAATAAAACAAGGAAGCACTGTGGGTCTATTCCTGTCTCTAAATTCTGCATCATGCACTTAAGATACAGTATACACACATTTACCTGTCAAGTTTACAATCTACTCTGGTCTAGACTGAAAGATAATCGCTACAATTGCAATTTTTTCAGGCAATATTGTGATCAATTTTGAGATAAAAGTAATAAAATCAAGATCACGTTCACAGCGCACATATCAAACTTAAAGCGAAGACTGAAATATGAACTGATGAGCAAATGTACACAATGTAGTAACACCCCATGGAGAGGCGATTTTTGCTGACATGGCCAAAATGGTAGACTCTGCGATTTGCTGATGGAGATTATGATTTTGATTTGAAAGCAATTTATTGTAGAGCCCAATTGTTCTCTACTTGAGAACACTGACCAAGGCACAGCAGGCTCTGCAAACATGGTGTTTAAAATATCCATTCATCATCTCTGTGCCTGTTTTCACACAGGTCGATGTGAAATGTCTTGGATAGATGTTTGTTGACCCTATTCCGTGTCAGGTTGTAAACAGAATGTGCTGAGGACATTTAGGAGTAACTTAAGGTTGTTGGTAAAGGCTGAGTGAAAGAACTGCCATGTCGTTTTTGCATTCAGTTTTCAGTGTGTCAGTATGACTACACTTATGGCAAAGTTATTCATATTTAACTGCAGGCCTTTGTAGTAGATCAGCGTTTTCCAACCAGTGGTAGCTTAGCGGGGGCAATTTGAGGTGAAATTGAATCCTCCTTAAAAACAATTTTCAAAGTTAAGTTTTTATTATGAGTTTGAGTATTATGGCCACACTTCATGAAGTGGCATTTTGTCCTTTTAATAACAAGGGTTTTAGCTGATTATTTTGTTTGTTACTCTGAAAAGGGCAAGGGGTCTTATTTTTTGTTTTCGTACATTTACTATCTGAAGTCCAATTATCATCCATGTACATTATAATATCCGACATTTCCCTGTACGTAGATAATTAAACTAGGAATTCATAAAAGCATAGAAGCAAATACGTGAACATTATTATGAAGTCATGTGGTTCTGTGAGAGCAGCTGTTTGGGCTTGTCCTGAGGAAAACGCTGTCTGTAACATGTGTCTAAGTCCTGCTGGAGATTGTTCTGTAAGTGATATTTGCCAAAAGGATGACACACATCAGTCTTCCAATAAAAAAACGAGAGTATTGAACACATGTAAGCAGCGGTGGATGTGCTGTGGGGATTCCTGACATTCTGCGCAGGGGCCTGGGCATGCCAGCTGCAGGAATGTGCCTCCTTCACCAGCAGCAACTCCTGGACATGTCCACAGACATAAGTTACGCTAGTTTAGAGCCTTTACTCAGCAACTGTGCATTCTTGTTTAAAATGCAATGAACCATGCACTTTGCAACAAAAATGATGATAATAATAACAACTTTAAAAGACTAGACATAGATATAAAGATTTATTAATTACAGGCTGTGGAATCGTCATGTATTGGAAGCTGTGTATGACAATTTACTGCTAGTTTTCTCTTCTAGAGTTGTAAACTTTGTGCATCAGTCTCAGCACAATAAGAACAGACCCCCCCCCCACACACACACACACACACACACACACACACGCACACACGCACACACGCGGAGCTCAGAGAACCTGGAGGTTTACACTTCACACTCCTGTGTCTGTCTGCTCCACTGCTGCCTTCACCAAACACAACCAGCCCTGTGCACCGTCTCTTGCCAGGAATGCCTCCAAGTCCTGCTTCAAAGTCTGAATTTTTTTCACAAGTCAGCACACCCCATACACAAAGGATTTTATGGTATCTCTTTGTATTGTAATTTATAGTTTGCTCAATGATGTAAACCGATTAAAGACATGTTTGAGCAGATGGGCTTGTTAGGCAGAAAACAGCTCACTTCAGATTTCCCCTTTTAAAACACGCTGACTGCACGCCCACTGTCTGCACTGCCACAGACGATAGACCTCAATGAACCTTCATGTTTGTGCCACAAAACATTTCAGGGAACGAGACCAGTGGTTCCCAATGTGTTTTGACCCCTAATCAAAAGAAGCAAGGCAACTAAATTTTACCACTAGTTAAATTCATTATCTAAACATACAAAAATATTCCTAAAATGTATTCAATGTACCTCCTGCTCATGTACCCCTAGGAATTAATTTACTCCTGGTTGGGAAGCACTGAGACAAGGTATTAAGCTTGAAATAATTACGGTGCATTGCTTATTAAAATAGTTTGATAATTGTTCAAATAAAACAAATGATGGTAGTTATACAGTCAATATAGTTGAAAACAGCGGGTCTCACCCTCCTTGCCCTCCACCCGAAAGTATGAGGGCATGAGGACATGGCTATCTCTCATTGCGTGGTGGAGGATTAGCACAGTTTTTTTTGTCTAAAGACACAGTAGGTCTCACTTTTCACAGCGTCTCAAAAACCACAACAAAGGAACCTGTCATTGAATCGGACCCCTCCTCTGTGAACATGCCCCGACCCAAACAGGTACCAGGAAATCCAAGACCACTCTCAAATCCCACAGGGTTTACAGTCACCCTGAATCTACAGGTAACAACAACTATAATAAAGTTATATTTATCTACCTGTTATTTATAGAGAAGGTGGGAATATTTGTTTTCACTTATCCTGGTACAGGTCCTAGCAGTCATGGCAAGTTCTACAGAATAAACAAGGATCTACTTTCATTTTTGAGATCAGGGAAGAAAATATTGATGATATAGGATTGTTTCAGTAGGCCTCAGCACCACAAAGCGTTATTATAGCAAAATGTGTCATTAGTGTTCTCACGACAAAATTGTAATAACTATCTTTCTATTAAATAGTAGTTAACATGTCATCTATGTTGATTAACAGATCTTCACTTAGTATTTGAAACTTAATGGATGAAGTCCAAGTCTTGGTTGTTTGTTTTATGTCACTAAGCTAATAGTCATTGTTTATTTTCCAATTAGCACTGCCCTAGAGCCGTCCATCTTTCCGGTCATTCAATTCATCATCAAATTCGTTCTGTTTTCTCTGTCAACCCTCACAAAACTTGATGTGTATTTTGTCAGTAACAAATAACATGTAGCCAACTGCCCTACCTCCAATAATCCGCGACCTCTTTTTGGGGCGCGACTGGAACTTGATAAACCTCCCGGTGAAGTCACTAGGCTCAAACGAGTCCAGGGAGGACATGGAGGCGATGCGATGCAGGACAATCTCATCCTCTTCGGGAGTTTTATGGCAGCCCTGGTCCAGTCCTGGTCTCTGTTTCTGGCTCTGGGTCTGGCTTGGCACTTGGTGTTGGACTTGGTTGTGGTCCGGATTCTGGTCCGAGGTGGCGCTCAAAGCCTCGTAGCTCCTGCTGCTGCGTCCATCTTCCAGAGACATCCCTCCAGCGCTACAGATCGACAGGAGCTCAGCCAACTCCTGGTTGAAATGCTCTCAAATTGATCTCCTCATTGCCTCCACGCACACCCTACATCATGAATCTCTTAGGTCAAAAATATAAATGTTTTTTTAAAATATGTAACTCCAATATCCTGAGAGAAACGTCCTGGTCTCCCGTTAGAGAGACAGTGAGCTCATTGCGTTGTCACTGGATACAATTGCTCGTTTATTTCCCACTTTGTTTGAGAATTTTAGAGCAAAAGTCTTGGCCCGGAGCAGGATATCCCATGCTGCGTGTCTCCCACCTGTCTTTTGTCCCGCTGCTCAGCTCTGAGGCGCAGCTGTGCCTGGGAGCTCTCAGGTGGTGCTCTGGGAGGATCCTGTTGCAGAGGGGAGGCTTGATTGGGTGGTTTGGGGAGTTTTGGGTGGTTCCTCCAAGCTCTCACTCTCCCCTTCGTCTTCTTTTCCTTCTTTTTGCCACTTCAGGGAACTTTCTCTACCTCCTTCAGTCACCCCTGAAGACTCTACTCCAGCTAGTCTCTTCTTAGCTCCTGTTCCAGGCTCTTCTCTCACCCTCTCAGTCCGAAGTATGTCTAAAGCATGACACAATGCGCTCCAAACGGCCGGCGCATGGCATGTGGGTGTGAGTTAGCAGACACTGGTTGAGGCTGTTTAGCCTGATTCAGTAGCCGCAGCGTGTTAATGGTGTTGAATTACCCAGCATGGACACACCCCTTTACAAAAGGGGAATCTAAGGCAAATACAAACAGGCTGCATTTTTTTTTAAACTAGGCCAGAGTCAAACAAGTGCTGATGAGGGAAAGAAGGCTGCTGAACTTCAATGTCTGTGATGAGGAACTCACAAGAAGCAGTGAATGAAACAATTCTACGAAGAAAGATAAACATCAAACTGGTCATAAAATGTTTAGAAGTATTACTGACACTATTACAAAAAAAAAAAAAAAACATTGTGTGTAAACGTCAATAAAATCTTACATCTTGAGCCCTTGTTTCTGCAGTTTTGTTTTTAGGTAGACATCAAATGTTGTTACAATTACAGAAATAATATATTATTTTTTATCAGAAAGCCATTACTTCAGGGAGATTACATTTTTTGTTTTTATGAATGGCTGTGTCCTTGCACTAATGTGGTGATGAAGGTCTGTGTAGAAACCTGCCCCCAGGTGCCTGCTGTTTACGCCTCTATTATTGTCATGACTGCAGCTCTACTGAGGCTCCCCTGGAGGAGAGGGACACTGTGGAGATAACAAGCACTGGCAGGGCCAGTGGGGACACAAGGCTGCAGTAAACATGGACAGCTGGTATAATGCAGGGTGCTGTTCATATTTACAACTTCAAATTACGTCAATCTCCTGTAGTCCGTAGCAAACTTTTAAATAGTAAACTATTGTTGTTTCTTGTCCTTTACAACAATTGTCAATCAATTAAGTACTTGGGTAGGCTACTTATATGGCAAATTTTGGCGAATACAGTATATACAATATTTACAATGTACAATGTTTATTTATTTATTTATTTTACAGATAACGCCTCAATAACATGTTATTTACATTGGTAACCCATTTATTTCATAACAGACTCCCTCCCTTGATTGGAAAGGCCCATTTTCAAAATTGACACATTGGTGTCAATGATTCATTATTTTGCTGAAACTCTCCTTGTACATTGGTTCTCAGTAAAGCTACAAGTTTAAATGTTTCAGTTTTTGCCCCATAAATAGATCAATCCCTTTAGCGAATGCCCTGGCTGCTGAAGGGTTAAGTGTGGCAAACATGCAAGGGAGGAGGCCTAGTGCCAGAGTCAGTTATGAGGCGTGCCATTCCCCTGGGACAACAAACTCCGAGTGCACACACACGCTCTTTCAAACCCAACACAACATGTTGCTTGTCCCGTCAATTAACTGACGTCTCCACCCGACCAATCACAACAGGGCGTTTTGAGGGCCGTGTGGAGCAGTAAAGGTTAACAAAATGGGTTTTAGAAAACGGGCTCCACAAGTTTTCTGTGATTCATTTGTTTGGTTTGGCCTGATTAGTCACTTCATTCAGTGGGTCAACTAACTCTTACACGTACAACTGCTCCTGCCCATTGTCCACCATACTATTTTACAAGGATTGAATGTGTTTCACTAGTAAAAATGATATACAGTGAAATAAATAAAATACTGGGGCTGCATGAATAATTGCAATTGAAATAAAATTGCAATAATTAATCATATCAGTGTGGTTCTCAAACTTTTCATACCAGTACTATAACATATTTGACCCTCCAAATACCACCTGGTCCAAAATAGGCCTTATTCGGACTAATTTACTTTACGTCTAAACTTTTCTCTTAAAATGCATCAAATCTACAATGTAAATGACCTGATGAGTGAAGAACGCTATGTGCTTACACGCACAACAGTTTAATTTAATTGATATAATGTCTTATGCAAACAAAAAGATGTAATTTTCATGAGATCTTATAAACCTGCTAATCCTGTACTTTAGAACTCAATGTTCCAATATTATATCAATTGCTATATTTTACAGTCGTACTGAGTTACAAGAACAGCAATAATTGTATTTTAAAGAATCAGATTCAAGAAAATGAAGGGTTTACACCATAGAAAAAGTCTCAAGGGCTACTGTTGAATGTTTTAAATCTATAAAGCACTTTGTCTTACATGAAATGAATGAAAAGCGATATATAAATAAAGATTGATTGACTGATTGACTGGGCATGCCCCAAAGGGCGTCACCACGTTGGTGACCCCTGGTCTAAACAAAAGGGATTTCCACAGAAGTAATTCTCCAGTCTAGGACTATGATGTTATTGTTCTATTTCATATGTTTCTTCAGCCCTTTAGGCTTTCGCTGATGCAGAATCTCTCGAAAGCTCCACTTCCCGCCTGAGAAGATAAACGATCTAACCGCTCCAATCACCCTATGAGCCTGGCACACCCCAGGTCCTATAAAAGGGGACCTAGCCCAACACTCTGCTCCTTTTTCTCTCAGCTCGCCTTTGAGAAATCTATGAACGAAGATGTCTACAAACAAGCATGCAACGGATAGTGGAAAACTCGCACCTGCGATGGCGTCACCCTCCGGTTTCGGGGAGCGGGTCTGCGACTCCTGTCCGGCTTCCCTCTCCCAGACGGACAAGCACGAGTCCTGCTTCTTCTGCCTGGACTGGCGACACGTCGCGGAGGAAGGAGACTCGTGCGCCGCTTGCCTGCGCCGTGGTAGCTTTCTACGAAAGGTCCCCCCGGTGTGTGCCGATCAGGACCCGGTATCACCTGGGCAAGGCTCGCCACTGCCAGCACCTGTCGCGGCGGCTGCAGGAAAGGCTTGGGCATATTATGATGAGGAGGGCAATCAGTACATCTATGAGGAGGATGTGCTGTCCTCTCTTCCCCCAGGAGGAAGAGCGGCGAGAACGATATCCTCTAGACCGCTTCCCTCACTTAGTTGAGACTGCTGCGGTCAGAATTCAAGTGGAGCTTCCTCCTCAGCCCTTTCCCCCTCATAAACCTTCACAGCCCTTTTCGCGGGGGCCCCCAACGTCACGACTCGTCCCCGGGAGAGGAGTCTGTGGACGGGCCCACCTCTCCTCTCTCCCGCGGACCTGTAGTTCAACCTCTGACACAGTTCTATCGGGTTTGGAAGGGTGCAGGGCTCCTGTCAGGAGCCCTGCACTGGACAGGACGCTGGCTGGACAGGACGCTACGGAGGGGCTACGCACTGCAATTCTCACGAAGGCCCCCACCCTTCTGCGGCGTGTTGGAGACGAGACTGCATGGCCCGGACAACACGGCGGTCCAAGGGGAGGTGAGCTCTCTACTTCACAACAGAGCTATAGTGGAGGTAGATCCGCTCAGTGCAGGGACAGGGTTTTATTCGCCCTACTTCCTCATCCTCAAGTAGAACGGCGGTGTCCGGCCAATTTTGGACCTGCGCGTCCTCAATGGCCATGTCGCCAAACGGCCGTTTCGCATGCTCACAGTCAAGCATCTGCTGCAGTGCGTCAGGCCCGGTGATTGGACGACGTCCGTGGACCTTATGGATGCGTATTTCCACATTCCCATTGTTCCGGAGCACAGGAAATTTCTCCGGTTTGCAGTACAAGGGGGAACAACATTGCCTTCTAGCTGGGCCGCAGTCGGCTCCGAGAGGGAGTATGAATGGTCTAGTGGACCGTCATGTGGAAATATTCACAGACGCCTCCCTGACCGGTTGGGGCGGCATGCTGGGTAATCACTCTGCAGTCTTCGAGACACATCAACCTCCTGGAGATGGAAGCAGTGCAGAATGTTCTCTTGCACTTCGCAGCCAGTCTGGAGGCTCTACATGTGCTGGTCCGGACGGACAACACCACTGTGGCCGCCTATCTGAACAAGCAGGCGGGGACCAGGTCCCCTGCTCTCCACAGTCTGGCGGTGCAAATGCTACTGTGGGCAGACACCCACCTAGCCTCTCTGATGCCCTGACACATGCCCGGCGAACGCAACGTGAGCACCGACAGGATGTTCAGGGGAGGCGCCTTGTGGGACGAGTGGGGCCTGGCTCCAGAGGTCGCGGCAGAGGTTTGCCGAATGGTGCTCTGGTAGGACTTTGGATCCCCGACATCTTGCTCCATTGAGGATGTGTTGAGTTTCCTCCAGGACCTACTGGACAGGGGCAGGGCGGCTGCAACTCTGGGGTTTTTTGCGGCGGCCATCACCACTAGTCACATGGGGTTTGGTAGTTTTACATCCCGTAGTCACCCCCTGGTGAAGCGATTCTTGCGGGGAGCGCGCCGGCTCAGGCCGCCGTTGCGTCGAATCGCCCCGTCGTGGGATCTTCAGGTGGTTCTCAGGGGCCTATCCGGACCCCCTGTTGAACCCCTTGCCAGGGCAGACATTGCCTGTTTGTCCTAGAGCGTTGCTCTTGGCTCTGGCCTCGGCTAAGAGGTTGGGCGATCTGTGCGCACTTTCTGTGCATCCGTCCTGCTACCGACGATAATCTAATGGAGCTGTGGCCCAACACGGCCTTCCAGCCCAAGGTCATCACGTCCTCCTTCAGGTCCAGGTTGATCAGAGTGAGACCCTCCTCCGCACATTTCTGTGGAGGATGAGCGTCGTCACAGCCTTTGCCCAGTGAGGGCTGCGCGCTGTTATTTGGATCGGACATCTGGCTTCAGACGGTCAGATCAATTGTTTGTTGGGTTTGGAGCCAAGAATCGGGTTGCCCCTTGTCTCCCCAGCGTTTGGCCCACTGGGTCTGCCTCGCTATTTGCATGGCTTACGAGGCGCAAGGGCTGCCACCGTGGCGCTGTTCCGAGGCACGACGGTGGAGGAGATCTGCCGAGCGGCCTCTTGGTCCTCTTCTTCGACTTTTGTGCAGTTTTACCTGCTGGATGTCACCCATTCTGTTTTGGGTGGCGGGCGACCTTAGTTCCCCTAGCCTGGCATCCAGACTAATCTCCGATGTTTATTAATTAATAAACAGGAGACTAGTCTGGCGACCCTGCCGTAACAAAGCCACTGCTTGAGGCGGGACTAATGTGGGCCAAAAGACCCGCATAGCAGCCAATGAGAACATAGCGGATGTGACGACAGAAAATAAGACAAGAAAGTTGTAGTCACTTTATGCCTGCGGTAGTCACATTAGGGATGGGCACCGTTCGCTTTCTTTCGATACCACTACTTTAGCGATACCTGCTTTTCGGTGCCTATTTCATTTTAATTCAATTAAAATAACGTGTATAAAAAAGTGTCGTTCAAGAAAAAGTCCTAAAACAGCCAAACAGAAGCTCCACAGGCCGCAGCAGCGTCACCTGTAACTTCTACTTTGAGCACAATTTCCCCTTAAGCAGCGATAAAAAGAAATAAAGGACGTTATTACCTCCTGAGCTGCAGAGACAGATCCACATCATGACACGGTTTCTTTCGGATAAACTTTTCTAAACACACTGCGCTTTGACGAAGCGAAAACACTTCAAAGATCCTTACATGGTGTGAGCGCTCACTCTGCCACTAATAATGTACAACAACTGTACCAAAAATGTCTAATACAGAGTGAGCGCTCACTTTACCACAAACAATCTTTGATATTCCCCTCGCTGCAGCTGCTTGTAAAGTTGTAACAACAGCTCGTAAACTCAGCCTCGGGTCTGTCTAAAGGTAAAGACGTCTTTCTTGTTGTCACTGCTCTGTTTTGTTTTTCAATTTGCCTAAAAACACAAGTTTCTTATTCAGTCCTGGTTTAGTCCTGGTTTATGATAACTGGTTTAGTTTAGCTCTGGGTTTTACAACGGTGTAAGTCCTGGACCTGGTTTAGTCCTGGCTCAGTCCAGCCGCAGACCGCGGCTGAGCCATCTCTATTACAAATGTTTAGTACGTTATAGTTTTGCTTGGCTTTAAGTTATAGTTTTGCTTGGCTTTAAGTTATAGTTTTGCTTCGCTCCATTAGCGCTGAAGCAGCTCATTATCTCCGCACACGTCCATGTTGTTCAAAGATATGTTTAAGTTATTTACCACATACGAGAGAGCTGCTGTAAAACGTTCTTCTGCTGTGGTCGCTTGCATGGTTGGTAGCTTAGCTTCTCAGTGTACTACGGAGGATGGCATCAATGGTTGCTTGTGGAGAAAAACTACAAAACAAAAGCGCAAGAACGTGACGCTCGGTCAGGGAGCTGCTCTGATTGGTCGGTAGGTTCCATATCGCAACGTCACTTCCTTTGAAGCGCCCAACGGAGCGTTGCCAGACCCTCTGCTGTAAAGAAGCGGGGTCTGGTTGGCGAGACTATAGTTCCCCAGCGGCACCTTTGGAAGTGGCAGCCTTGCTGGGTTGTGTTTGATGTGTCCCAGGCAGCCTCTCCCAAGACACCCATTGTGTTTAGACTTGTCTGTCTGGGACTGACCGTAATTCCTTCCTGTGGGTGCAGGCGCTCTTGGGAGAGGCGGCCTTGCCCCCTCATACTTTTGACCGGGCACTCCCAGCCCCTTTTGGTTGGCGGCTGGGGTGGCGTTGCAGTCTTCTCTGTTTGGGTGAGAGATCATGGTGCCTTGGATGGTGACTGCTAGGGCTGCACGTTTTCAAGTTTTTCATTAACCGTTAACCGAGGCCCTTAGCGGTTATTACTCGGTTAACCATTAGTGTGCGCACTAATGCTGCGTTTACACATAAGCACGATGCGTTACGAATGCCACAAATGCACATTCGTGGCCAAGGATCACGAATTTGATGATTCGGGGTCGAGGTTTCACGCGCCGCCACTAACTGTTGCGACCTGTTACTATGCGTTACGATTAATGGCACGAATTATTACGCACGGTCACGAATATGCGTCCCGCGCTGCTGCGTGGTGTTGCGCGCTGCTGCGTGGTGTTGCGCGCTGCCACGCGCTGTTACGGGTCACTAGGAATATTCGCGTTCTGTCCGAAATCTGTCAAGAATTGGGCGAAAGTGGAGTGATCTTCTGCCGCCGGGTTGGAGGCGGAGCAGAGGCCGTGCTCTCCCCTGAGTCATTGGGCTCGTCTGGCTCCAACTCCCGAACATCAGGTACGACCGCAGGAGGAAGAAACACTTTCAGCACCCCGAGGAGCGGCAGTGGCTCGGGGTGCTGAAAGTGTTTCTTCAGGTGCTGTCCGTGACTTGGAGCGCGGATTGGCCGACTTTGTGACACTTTTCCACTGCAGGTACGAACATTTACTTTGGGCGTAGCGTGTGTTTCTGCCAATTTTGAGCGTGAAAACAGTGATTCTGCTCCACGAATGCTCTACGAATGCTCTACGAACGCTCTCACGCTGAATTACGAAGCGCCACTACTCCTCACGAAAGGACACGCTCCGCTGCGAACTCCACGAACAGAGGGTGATTCGTGACATTCGTGGAAGATTTTTTGACAGACAAAAACTTTCTCCACGAACGTCACGAATGTCACGAACTGATGCGTTCTGTTAAGAATTCCATTGAGATGCGTTAAGTCACGTCACGAACGTCACGAATGACGGAAAAATGACATTCGTAACGCATCGTGCTTATGTGTAAACGCAGCATAACCATCATTTAGCACACTTTTTTTGAAATATTGTGCAAAGAAACATCATTTATACATTCGTAAAACAACAACAACACGTATCTCGCCACCACGTTTTAACAATAACGAGAAAGGTGAGTTTTGTGCCTTTAGCTTACCTAGCTACCTCCTAAGTGATGCCCGGGTGTCGGCTGAGATGGTACAACAACGAAGTTGAAGTATCCAAGCACTGCAATGCAATACTTGCATTTTGATCGGTCATTCTCGGTTGTAAAGCGCTCCCTCGCTGTTCTGTTTATGGCCCGCTTCATCTTGAAAAGTTAAACTAGCTAGCCATGCGGGATAACGGCTTCCCGTGAACAAATGTTTGGGAGCGCTCTGGCGGTCTCTGGTGGTTAAAAAATGTATTACAAATATTTTCAATGGAATGGCAAATTATATACGCCAGTTAACCGAGCAAAATGCTTTTACTCGGTTATGCAATTTTTAACGGTTAACCGGTTAATCGGTTAACCATGGACACTCCTAGTGACTGCAGTCCTCACCCAGCCTGTGGGCCTCTGCCTTGCTGACACGTTGGTTGTTGGGGTGCATGTCGGCTCCGGGCTCGCTCCAATCACTTGAGTCCATGCCTGCTGGGAATACATCGGTCTTCCCGGCTTTGCGATGGCATATGCATCAGCGAAAGCCTAAAGGGCTGAAGCAACATATGAAATAGAAACCCCAGTTACCTAACGTAACTACGGTTCTATGAATATGTTGCAAAGCCCTTTAGTTTTGGGCAAGCAGGCAAGTCCTCCCCTCCGACGGCTAAGTTCAAAGGAGCAGAGTGTTGGGCTAGGTCCCCTTTTATAAGACCTGGGGTGTGCCAGGCTCATAGGGTGATTGGAGTGGTTAGATCGTTTGATCTTCTCAGGCGGGAAGCGGAGCATCCGAGAAATTATGCATCAGCAAAAGCCTAAAGGGCTTCGCAACATATTCATAGAACCGTAGTTACGTTAGGTAACTGGTGTTTATGTTAGTTGAAAAAAGTTGTCTTCAGTTGAGATTGTTGTGGTTTTCAAACACACCCAAACACACTGTACCACATTTAAGTTCGTCTCCATATTTTCACTTCCCCAAAACATAATTATTTCCTGTTGTTTACTTTCAATCAATTAAGTGCATACTTTGTGGCTTGTACTTTAGCAGCACAGCACATGCTCTAGAGCTGCACATAGTGTACTCTGAACAATATGCTATTTTTCAACGTTAGGTGTGTACCTCAATCAGGAGACTGAATGTTTTTGTCACTTTTCAAATAAGTGACAATAATATTTGCTTTTGGGGCTGTTCTTCCTCTTTTGCTGTTTTGACGTCTACTGAAAGGTCTTCAGAACACTAGAAAAATAAACAGCATTCCTTCCCACACAGCTCCCTTCTACACGCCTAAAACTAAAAGCACTTATAGAGGACAGACCTCCACAGAGGCACTGGCTCAAGCTCAAAGTACAGTGAGCGACACGACCTGGACTCAAACCAATTTGAAATGACGTCTCTGTAAGAATTCAATTGCTACAATGAAATACAGGGAAAAGAGCTGGTGAAGATCTTGGCTGGTGCTCTACCTGCTGGCAGCTGATAAAGTACACTTTGAACGCAGTTTAAACAATGATGCTATTGTGACCGGGAAGTATTGAACGAAGTGCTGACATCGTAGAAGAAGAAACAGCTCAATTCAAGATTACTCAAAACTGCGCAAACGTAGTGTGTTTGATGAGGGAACTTTTTTTTCCAATATGGTTTACGCTAAAAAAATTATATGTCCACTTTAAAGGTACCACACCTGATATGTCCCATCCTCAGTTCATTTAAAACTGTTAACAGTGGCACCAATTTGTCTCTCAAAAACCCTTTCATTATGCTCTTTGGGGCAGTATATTGGAGGAGGTTTTGTGGAGGGAAATTGCAAACATTCTACTTGTGTTGCAGATGTGTCCACCTGCTTAGCGCATTATAAAGAGAAGTCATTGCATAGAGATGAGCAATAATTATGGTGACTTTCAAGGTGTCCCATTTTATTTAGTAAATCCTATTGTATTCTCTGTGCAAATGTCAAATTCAGTTTCTTTCTAGCAACTGATCTCAGGCAAACGAGGATCTAGACTTGAGCAAAATCTATAACTAATACAAACTAACAAACCTACAAACTCCATTGAACATGTCCTGGATCCTACTTCTCCCCTGAATCTACTTAATCACTTTCTATTTGTTTTGTAAAGACAATGAAGTTGCCCTCATCCTACCCTGTGACCCGCACATAAGGGTCAACATTAGTTTACACATGGATCGTGGTCTATGGGGTGACCCTGGTTCAAAGGTTCAACAAGACAAGGTCAATTAATCACTTCCAGCACAATCAATGGCTCTGTGCACAGATTTCTAAACTTCTTTGGGCCTTTATTAGATATTATTAATATCAGCATTGCATTCAGCAACATCAAAGTCCTGTATTACAGATGAATAAAAACACACACAAACATAAATATTTCAATAGAAGACACATCTGATCATCAATGTGTAATCCATTCATTCGTCCGCTATTGATAAGACTCAAACATGATCAAAACAATGCGACAGTGTGTCTCGTATTGCTAGTGAATTTCAGGGGAGAAGTTAAAGCAGCAGCCTTTGTTTGTGTGAACGGCTCATTAGAGATGACAGAGCACTGCAGATGTCCTTGTGCTGTATCAGCTCCAGAAAGACTCCAGCTCTACAATGGCGCCTCCTTCAGGACAGCGCAGAAAGACACTAGGGTTTCTCATTAGTTCATCTAAATTCTAGGCTTCGATGATGCTTTGAAAATGTTGACTTGAACCTGAGGGTATGTGATTCTTGGTATTTAAAGTTGGATTTCCACAGTGAACAGGAATACAGCAGATTATGTCCTCCTATACCACATATACGTTTATTATGTTTAGTCTACATCTAACAGATTTGCGTACCTCTTGAGACACACTGACAGTAAACAACCCTGTCCAACAACACTGCATACAGCTCTTCAGTTATAGTGATTTCCTTTTTCAAGGTCATACAAAAAAATGTTTATGCTAGAGTCAAATCCTTATTATTGTATACAGCACACAGCTCAATATCAACAGCAGAGTCTATGGAAGTTAATGATGAATCTGTCAACCTCAAAGTGCAGTTTCAACTTCATAGCATGAAACTGAAATTGTACAATTTCCCATAGTACGTGCAAACATTTTTATTTATTTATTTTCATTTTTCAATTAATTTATAATTGTCTGGCAGTTCAATTTCAGGACACTTAATTTGTTTTCAAAAGTGAACATGCTTCTTTTTTCTTTTTTATAATCTTTATAAAATGTATTAAATTTGTTCTCTGCATTATACCCGTCCTCAATGCCGCTGGGGCGACTTGTAGGAGCAGTGAGCTGCCAGCGTAGGCTGGCACTCGGGGACCCATCTCCAGATGTGGAGCCAGGCTAATGGTCAGAACCACCTGGCCAGAGAATTAACCTATTATGTGTTTAGTGGTAGGGGAACCCAGAGTACCGGTGGGAATCGAACCCGAGACCTTCTAGCTGTGAACCACGAGCTCTAAGCGCTGTACTACCATGCTACAAGTGTCAAAGAATAATAATCTTAATAATTGTGATTTAAAATAATATTTAAAAAAATGTTTTAGTTAGTAGAGCAGCCCTACTCCATGCGGGTCTGATACCCAGGCCAGGTGGACCCTGTTTGCATGTCTGCGTGAGTTTCCTTCAGGTGCTCCAGTTTCCCCACTAAAAACATAGGCTCCGTCTCAGGCCAGGTCTCTGATGAAAAATAAATTCTGAAATCTCAGTGGGATGGAACAGATAAACGTCAAACACATTTACATTATTAGATTCCAAACACACTGTTTTTGTTTTGTTTTGTCTAAACACACCAATGTTTCAAAGCATAGGTTTGGACTTTGTTTCCAATTGCACCAGAAGTCTATCCAGCAACTTGTCTTGAAATTGCATTAACACTTTAATATTAAATGATATAGTACCAATGCAGTGCACTGTAATGTGTTTAGGAGCACAGTACCTGCAGTAGTGTAAGGAAGACAAAATGTGTTTAAATTATACAGAACAGATAGAGTGGAGGTAGAAGGAAACAGTGCCTTATGTAACAGACAGAGGAGTGAGGTGCCCGGCCATCACCATAGAAACGAGTCAAACGACCGCTGCCGAGTGTTCAGCGGGCAACTCAAGTTTAGTCCAGAAGCTCGGGTCAAACAGCACTCGGACTCGGAGGACCGACAAATGCAAAAACTGAGAAACTTTGCAAAGACACCCATCTTAAAAAGTCTGAGAACAATGAAAAGTTACTTCATAAAACACCAAAAGAACAGACAAACATAATTAAGGCAAGTAACAAAAACGGACCAAAGTGTTCTTAGATATTATAAAATATTTCCTCTCAATAAAACCATTTGCTTTAGCAATGATAGGTATGAGATGGGGAAGGACCAAATTCCTTGCAAGATCACTGTTTTGGATATAGAAATAGACAACCACTCAGATTGATGTAAAGGGGCAAACACATCCATCCATCCATTTTCTCCCACTTGTCCGTTGCCTGGTCGTGGGGGCAGCTGTTGGAGCTGCCCAAGTCACATAGCACCATGCCCCTATGGCTCCTCCTGCAGGTGGTGGGTCCACGGGAGGACGGCCTCATGGTTCCAAACGGTTCCAAACGGGCCTGTTGGTCTCTCATAGGGGGCCCATTCACACTCTCATTCATACACCAGTGTACGCAGACACTGGAGGCAAGGAGGGTGAAGTGTCTTGCCCAAGGACACAACGACAACGTGCACCTTCAGGAGGCGGGATTCGAACCCCCGACCTTCCGATCATGAGCCGACCCGCTCTACCATCTGCGCCACCGTCGCCCCACAAACACAACAAATTCAATATAGTGACTTGCATTTTACATTTTTGTCAACGTTCTTTTACGCAACATGTCAATATACCACTAAAGGAGAGGATATAATTACAAGGTTAAAATAGTTTAGTCAAATGAATTGCACCATACCACATAATGTGGATACACAACCTGAGATTCTCTTGAATCTATGAATCTAGTTCTGCCTGTATATCATGATGATCTGCCCCCTGTCTTTGCTGTAAGTTTTTGTTTTGTTTTGTGTGGGAAGTAGTAGTCACGCTTTTAAAGCTGGAACAAATGCCAGCATGAGCATGCCATGGGTCTTTAATATTTCCCCTTAAAGGATTAAGGATTAAGAAAACGCACAATGTGAATACAATGAATAACTTTGAAAACATCAATTTCAGACAGCAAAGAGGGACTTTTAACCAGTTACAACAGTTTAGGTTTAGTTACAGGCTAACATGTTTTATGCACACTCAGGCCCAGTGGGATATTATGAAAATCATTTAGTAGAACCTAAATTAGAACAGCCTTTGTCATTTAGAAATTGCAACTGACAAACTAAAGTCAAATTCTCACAAATTCTCACAATAGACCAGGCTAAGAGAGGGTCTAGAGGTTCAGTAAATGGTCAGCATCAGTGTAGAGATGCTATGGCCCATATGCCAGTGGTCTGTGTGTGTCTCTTTTTGTTGCTGAGGTCCGAACCAGAGACAATGGAGTTAAGTGGGTCGCGGTTATCGAGTGGTCGTGAGCACACAGCTGTAGAGCAGAGGGCAGTATGAATGGGTAATAGGAGACCGAGGGGCTTAATATATTGGGTCCATTAATGCGGCAGGTGATTAAATAGACGGCGGCTTTTAATTAATGGGGAAACTTTTAAAGTTGGATACGGTAGGCCTATACTCTTATCAACTAAAACTTTAGTTGTTGCAATAAGAAATGACAATATATCTTTCAGGGATTTCATTCATCTTCATATTTTCTGGTGATGATCTGATCTCACAAAATATTCATCATGGTTGAGTCATACAGTCAAGCCACTGCAAGACACAGCACTACATTAGCTGCCTTTTTCTAAACAAACATCATCAGGATTAGCCAACTGGAACTCCCAACATTTGGCTCAGCTCAGTTCTGGTGTTTTGTGTCGCCTATCTGATAATGTGCTATATATCGTTTCCCCATTAGTTTCTATTTTCTTTAGCTGAAAGGAAGCTACTATTCACTGTAGCCCATTCAACATCCACAGCGCCATCACTAAGGCACTATTTTTCAACAATACCCACCGCTGTTCACACTAATGCCCCTGATCAGCCGGCGTAAGGCGACACCACCACGCTTGTGTTTGGTGCATCCAAGGAAACGTGAAATCTCATCCGTGCAAGCCATATCTTTTCTGCAATCGTTTCCATTGACCAATGAATGTAACCAGCTCGTTTGCGCCTGTAGCTAAGTCGGTAGCCGCCGATGAGCTAGTAGTGCCTACCAGCGGTAGTTATCACGGTATACCAAGTCAGACACCCGCTCGTCTGCGCCTTTGTATCACCGCGGCCCAAAAAAGACCCACTGTACGACGCGTAACGAAAACCAAAATCGCACAGTACCTCTTTTGCGTCGACCTCGGTGATCACAGTATCATTTCCTCGAGTGATCTCTTGATTTGTTGCGTTAAATGCCTTGTTTTCATCAGCTCGTCTCGTCTTCTCCTGGAGTCGTGGTGGTGGCTGACAGCGCCCGGGTCGCCTCCTCCTGAACGCAGCCCCCGCCCCTGGAAACCAATCGGCGGCCGAGGCTGTGGAAACTGAGGCAGGCGGAGGGTGCTATTGGCCGGTGAACCTGTCCGTCATCCTGTCGCTAAGGGAGCACCTTGGACCGGAGCAAAGGCACCTGCTAAAGAGGGACGATGCTGAGCCTGCTGAGCGCCGAAGGTGTGTGGACAGTTCAGCCCGAAAGAAGCGATGAAAGGGCGGCCTGGACCTGTGCAGGAGTCGGACAGTGTCAGCAACTGTGGTTATCGGGAACAGCTGCTCAAATATAAGGCACAATGGGGAGATGAAAGGGATCTCTTTGTGCATGCATCTGCATTTAAAGCCTGTCCATGGCGTCAGATAACTGATTATTGGGGGCGCAAATACAACATCAACGCGCGCAGTACACAGGGATCGAGGGCGCGTGCACTAAAAGTGAGCGCAAAAACTATGACAGAGGCTTATGTCCCTTCATACGCCCGGTGTTTGCATTCAGCTGTTTTCGGCCCACAGTGCCCTCGCTCTTCCACAGTTTGACCGCTCAGTTTTCCTTATCATTCAGCACGTTACTCATCAGAATAAGGCTGACTAGTGGATCACAGATATACTCAATCAAACTACTAATTTATAAAGGGACTGAAAAAGACATAAATATATTTGACCCAATACCAAAAATGAAAAATGTATATCATATCAAGCTAGTATAATCGGCTAATTAATTATAATATAATTCATTATTTAGTATATTATTGTTCAAGAAATAAATTGCCTAACAAGTAATAAATAAATACTATAGAAAAAAGGAATGATAATAATAATAGGAAGAAGAAGGAATGTTCATGTTTTGCAATCTGATTGGCCAGACTGCTAGCAGATCGGTCAGTGTGATTGGATAGTTTTTCCAGAGGCAATTTGACGTCAAAAGTAACAATTACTTTTACTCAAGTAAGAAACAGATACTTCATTAGAATTTGACTCAAAGAAGTAGGCATACAATTTCTTCAAACAGTTACTCAAGCACATTAAAGATAAAAAAAATAGAATATTCTTAACTAATTATTGGATATACGTAGTTGTTGGAATGTAATATGTTTCTTGTATGTTCGTGTTCACTGTCAGATCTAGATACTTCTGCATTGTGAATCTGTGATCCAGTAGTCAGCCTTATTCTGATGAAAGAACGTGCTGAATGAAAAAGAAAACTGAGCGGTCAAACTGTGGAAGAGCGAGGGCACTGTGGGCCGAAAACAGCTGAAATGCAAACACCGGGCGTATGAAGGGACATAAGGCCCTGTCATATTTTTTGCGCTCACTCCAACATTTTCTAAGCTCACTTTTAGTGCATGCGCTTTAAGTGGACAAGTGCCGGTACTCTATTTTTTGCCAAGACAAAACAATAGGTCTATATATACTATGTTATATTTTCCCTTTTTTTTCTTCTTCTTTTTTTCTACAGCGTTATTACAGTATAAATGATATTGTAATAACGCTGGACTTTATCATTTATATCATGTATTCACAATAATTACACTCAGATCTGCTCAAATAAGCAATTCGTGATGACAGTCCAATGCAAAGAATAACCTTTGTGAACGTCCATCTGCTTAATAAACAACAGTCATGAAAGCCCAGTCTTACCTTTAGCAGACAGACTGTTTTAGCTGAACTCATACAGATGGATGTCTCTGAAGCTCTGTTATTACAGGCTAATGTCTGTGCTTTCCAAAGTGTCTAACAAACACTTCCATGTTCCGGAGCTTGTGCTGTCATTGCAGCTCGTCAGACTGTCTTCAGTCCGCCTCATCTCAGTCCGTAGAAGTTTGTTTGTTTTGTTTTTATCGCACCTACGAGGCCAAACGGGGCACATCACTCTCGTGGTCCTCCATCGTGTGAGAACCTCAATAACCGCGGCACAGGTGGGGTCAGCCAACGCGTCCTCTGATTCTGACCTTGTTCTACTCTGAAGCCAGGAGAGCATAGTCAAGTGTTCATTGTGTTTTAACCGAGCAGCGATGGTTCCGTTTCACACACGCTCTCCGGGATCCGCTTGTTTGTGTGGACGAGCATCATCACGTTAAGTTGTTTACAGCGGATAAAGCGACGCATGGCGCTTTTCACTCATACAACTCAAGGGCGTATGGGTAATGTAGTCTCTGCTCACGGTGGGACGAAATAGGAAGCGTGCATTGTGAAGGGCGCTCTGAAAAGCGGCGGAGCAGCTAAAGGATTAAAACTAATTGTAAATGAGCGTACCTGTACGCTAAAAGCACGTTCTTGGCGCACGGAGAGGTGGCGCTCAAGAGCTATTTTTGAAAGTGGTGGTACTGAGTACCGGCCTTATTATAATAGGTCCATGGTACCGGCGCGTCCGGCCCACTTAAAGCACTGATGCGAACCTCGATCCCTGTGTACCGCGCGCTTTGACGTTATATTTGCGCTCTCGATAGTTATCTGACGCCATATATGACTAATCATTATCTTTTGTGGTTCTTTCATTTTTATACAATTAAATTCTTACTTGCAAGTCATGTTTGTAAATGAGAACTGGTTTTACCTGGTTAAATAAAGTATCAATAAATAAGTAAAAGCTATAATAATAATAATTGAAAAAAATAAAGCTCCTAATTGTGAACTCTTCAGAAGGCATGAAACTTAAAAGGCATAATGGTAACTTTTAACTTTTTCTTTTTTTCTGCCTAAAAAAGGGCATAAAAACATTTTTTTTTACTGAGATGTGTCAAGACGAGTCAAGTCAGAGTATTAATAAAAAATGCAAAGGCCAAATTTTGTCCATTGTTTTGGCTTGTCAGGTCGATATTCCTCCAGTGTTTCAGAATTCATTTTCTGCCGTTGCTGCAGAAACAAAATGTTTCTTATTAGAAGTTAATTTCAGTGGAGATTCCAAGCTGACGTGGGTCAGTTCACCTAGAGGAAATCTACACAGACACGGGGATAACATGCAACCTGTCAGGCACAGGGCTTGAACCAGGGACCTTCTTGCTCTAAGGCACAAGCATTAACTGCTGTGCCACCATGTCGCCCATTAACACTTATTAGTTCAGTTTAGTTCAGTTTAGCTGATTTATGGCAGTGCCTTTAAATCAAAATATTATGTAATATTGACAACAGACCTTTGTATCTGAAAAAAATAAATAAATAAAACGAGATTTAAACAGAACTTTGTCATTCTTGCTGTTTATGTAACGACTACGTAAATTAATATATTTGTGCTTTAGTAGACCATAATAAATCTATTATGGCTACCAGACTAATCTTTATGATCCAGTCTTCTCATTCTGTGGTTGTTTTCAATAGAACTGAACAGGAAGTCAGAAGAGCTTTTCTTCTCTTTTGAATATATTTTTAGGAATATATTAATTTTAGCATAAAACCACGAACTCAGCACATCAGTCCCATATGTGCATTATATTTTGCCATCATCCTTTCTCAAACTCATGGCCAACTTGCGGAACAATACAAAAACAATTCAGTTCCAATAGTCGGACTAATATATAAAGATGTAGACCAATGCAGAATAATATGCACTGTATATTTATATATACTCTATTGACCCTTTAGATTTCGAAAAGCGCTATACAAGTATAGTAGTATAGTTATTATTAGTAGTAGATTTTTATTATTGTATTTCTGTGAAGCCTGAAACGTCTTTAAATGTCTTGAAAAGCGCTATACAAATAAAATGTATTATTATTATTTAAATAAAAAAGAACAAAAGTGTTTGAAAAGAGCCAAACTGTGCAAAACATCATGTACCTGAAAGAAAGCAGCAGAAATAATGTGCACAATTCTGACACATAACAGTGGAGCATAATGACTCCATTACACAAAGAACTGGAACAGAACAGGACTTTAACTTGTTTGCTCAATAGTAACAGTGACTAATGTTTTACAATGGTCCATAGTCTTTCACTCACCACACTTGAAGTCTAATATGATTTAATGTGACCGTTCATTTGACATGCATAGACCAACGAAAAGTGAGTTTTTAAAATCTTTATTTATGTTTTATGTGTGCATCTCCAGTAGCTGCCACATTTTGTCCATTTTTGGTTTTCAATTACAAAGACATTCAGATGTTTCTGGAACAGAAAATCTAAAATTCAAATCAAATGATCAAACTGAACAAAGCCGATATAATGAACCACAGTTTCATCTTGTTAATGTTAAGCCCTAAAAAATCATCAGAATACAAGAGATTTTTAGACATTACTCTTTTACATACAGCACCTGATAAAAAAAGTACGATGTTGGAATTGAAAGGAAAATTCACCAGTCAAAAGACATATTTAATCCAGCAATACAATGATATACAAGATTCAATCAAACAATCAAAACCAAATTTGCTGTAGTTTTAGATACAAAATATTTGTTTTTATTTTTTATTTTTTATTCAGTTTTGATGTTCGCTGTAAACATGATTCCGTCCTTAGTTCATAGACTCATTTTCAGCCTTTGCTTCGAAGTTTATGTGATGAGACGCTTATGGCTGATTCCAACTAATTTCAGGGAGGCTTTGTACAGCATTGTCAAACACTTTTGATGCAGCACACTTTCAGTGAATATTCCTGGAATGGCAAGTGGGGTGCAATTTTGTCTTTCTTCAATCTTGTTCTTCTTTCCTCTAAACCTTGAAGCAATATCGAATGCAGTAAACAACATGCAGGCAAAATTACTTTGTCATTTGACGTGCCAATTTTTTCTTGCTTGGAGACAGATTGAAGCCTGGTGAGATTCTGTGGAGCCGGTGGCATCCGTAAAGCTTATTTTTTTATATAAAAAAAAAAAGAGTCTTAGCTTGTTTAGCAGTAGCTCCAATAGTTTAAGCATAACGTGGGTCACCAGTCAGTGATACCTGTTGTAGGTAGGCCGGGGGTTGGTAACATCCCCTTGGCGCCTCCATGAACACAGTGGAGGAGGTAAGGCTTTTTCTGTCCTTTTTCAGAGTGTGTCTTCGCTGCCATCGACACAGCAGCATCTCCACCTGTTCTCTGAAGAAGCTGGTGGTCAGTGTGTAAAGAATGGGGTTCAATGCGCTGTTGATGGGCAGGATAAAGATGACGACCCAACTGGAAATAGTGCCTGAGGAGAAATAAGAAATAAACCCATTCACGCCCTTCTGTTTATTCCCCACGTTATCATTACTCAATCTTCCCTCAGGCTTAGGCAGATCATGTTCTCTCTGAATCTTGGGCAATGAATGTAATGTACTAAACGTGTGGATTAGATTTATGTTTGAAAATTGACCTAAAATTTGTCAATCAAAAACAGCACAAAGTTAGATCAATAGAATACGTTTGCAGTAATTGTATGGGATCTGAAAACAAACGTGCGTGCGTGTGAGCGTGCGTGCGTGCGTGCGTGGGTGCGCTTTGCTCACCAGGAATCTCCACCTCCAGGAGTGACAGGACTTTGACCAAAAATATGGGTATCCAGCAGAGGGCGTCAGAGAACACGATGAAGAAAAACCTATTGGCCACCGCCACATCCTTATGCAGCCGGCTCCTCAGGTCTGTGGCGTTGATGCCTGTTTTATAGATGGAGTAAAACATGCTGGAGTAACAGATCAGGATCATCAGGAAGGCCGCCACGTTCAGACCTGACGAATCACAGATGGCACAGGTAAAGTTTCTCTTTAAAGGGCGAATAAAAAGACATACATTATGGTATATAGGCAACAATTACACATTGGTTTGCTGTTGACCACATCAATATTTTGTAGCCTTTCTCATATAAATCAGGGGGTTTGTGCACAGAAAAAGTGTTTGTGATTGAACCCGTCCATTTGAGCAAAATAGACCTTTTTTCCTCCCCTTTCACATACATAAGGTCAAGGACAAAATGGTTATGTCATTTGAGCATTTGTCCTACTGTTCTTGTGCATTATTGATGAAGCTATTGTTCCTTGACGTACCGAGAAAAATGCCAGTGGAATATCCTTTGGCTGTTGGTTTTTCTTGCCTGTCGGAGTGCAGGGGGAAGCACACCCCATTGCGTCCGTAGTAATTCCCGAAAATCTCCTCATTCATCAAAGGCACAGCTGCGATTATGAAGCCCGTGACCCAAATAGACGAGATGACGACCTGTAATAAAAAGAGGAAATAAGATCAAGTCTGTTTTACATATTAATGAGGCTATTCAATATACAGTAGGTGCAGTGTAGAGGAAATAAGCAAATCTCCAAAATACTGAAATCAATAATAAGGTCAAGGTCAAGTTTATTTCTATAGCACATTTACAACATAATAAACAAAACAAAAATACCGGGCATAATAAAACATCAAGAACAATGAAACAAAAAAAAAACTATGGAGAAACGGCTCAACTTATTGAAAAGCCTGTGCAAACAGGTGGGTTTTAAGGGAGGACTTAAAACTGCTTAGAGTCGGGGCCAAACGGATACTGAGGGGCAAACCGTTCCACCGCCGGGGGGCAGCAGCGGCGAAAGCTCTGTCTCCTCTGGTTTTCATGTGCGTTTTGGGCACATCCAGGAGGAGCAGGTCAGCTGAGCGAAGTGCTCTGGACGGGGCATGGACAGACAGGAGCTCAGTCAAGTACAAAGGTGCCAAGCCATGTAAACATTTAAAAACAATCAAAATAATCTTGAAGTGGATTCTGTGACAGACAAGGAGCCAGTGCAGACGAACGAGGACAGGTGTGATGTGCTCCGGTCGCCTGGTGCCGGTCAACAAACGGGCCGCTGCGTTTTGGACCATTTGCAGCCTCTTTATGGACGTTTGGTCCAAACCACAGTACAAGGCGATTAAAAGTAGGACTGAATAACAAATAGCAGTATGTAACCAAGGCTGGTTAGGCTGGTAGTACCATTCAAAATCAAATAATACTAATTTGGCCACTCACTGCTGACCACTAAGTGCACGTGCATTATGTGCTACCAGAAAAAACAATTGGCACTTGAACAAACCAAGCCCAAGATCTGCAGACGCTTTGGTTAAAGAGGTCAAAATCAAATCACCTGCCATAGTAATTTTAACAGCAGCAGTTTTGTCCATGACTCTTTCAGAACAAGAATAATCCAAACACACTGCTACATACTTTACTTTTTCACAGTATTGGTCTAAAAATTTTCCTGTTTGTTGCACAAGGCCCATAATTCAAGGACTTTACACATGAAGCTTTCATGATTTAAGGTCTATTCGGCGCAAATGTCAATTTGTATCAAATTTCTTTTCTTTTTTTTAAGCACATGGCTCGGCTCTTACCCCGGTCTGCACTTTGCCCGGGCGCAGATTACTGAAGGGAAAGACAATGACCAGGAACTTCTCCAGCGTGAGGTATGTGAGGAGCAGGACAGAGACCTGCATGAGACAAATACATATAAGCATTCAAAAGACATTTCTGATTAATTTCTAAAGAATTTTCTAGACACCTTTTGCATGTCTTAAGGTAAAGCTAAAAACAGACAAATATCAGTCCGACTATACAATGGGTTGATATTTTATATATATTTATGGATATGTTGCCATTTGACTAAATGAGATACGTATGTTGGAATGGTTTATGTTCTTAGTGTACGCCTAGAGATACTTGCTTTATACCTTTCTGATGCAGTAGAGCATTAATTACATTTTTTTGAGCAAGAAAGTTGGCTGAGTAGCCATACAAAACTTTGGGAGCTCTCAAGTTGAGTTATTTTCATTTTTCAGTGACATTTTTCTGGAAATTGTACATTTTATTGTCATATTATTTGGCTTGAAATAAGATAGGATAGATATTTACTGTCATTGCATAATTAATCACAACGGAATTCATTTTGAGAGCACCCCCTTGCATAATCAGCATGAAAAACATAAAACATCAATAAAAATCTGTATAAATATCATAAAAGTAATTTCAAGTGCTGACTAGCGATTTTTCACTGGCCTCATGACATGTCCAGTTAAACTTTCAATAGGGCCTTCACTGCCCTGGAGAATAAGCTTCTTCTCAGTCTTTGTATGTATGAATTTGTCATATATCAGCCTCAAAATATCGACCATACTCTCGAGTTTAAAAATATCGACCATACTCTCAAGTTTAAAAATCATATCTGCATTAAACATATAGTACAATCTTTACGTTTTTATTACATAAATGTGTAATAGTAGGTACGTGAAGGCAGATGTACTGAAATCCTTTACCATCAATGCATTGGTTTTATTTATTGATTATTTTTCAAAAACTCAAATAACAGATTGTATAAAAAGTTATTAATCTGTAAATATATTGCAGTCTTCTTAATTGTGAGGCTGGTTTCTCAAAATGTTTTCATGTTTAACCTTGAGATGACATTACCTCTGATGACAGCATAGCCAGGAATCCAATGGTCCGACACTCAGTGCTCTCCATCCAGATCAGGGCATTACGGTTATACTGCCCGCGGAATTTAACGTCATAAATCCCAACAAAAAACAAGTATACCCCCATGAGACAATCTGCACCTGGAAAATAAGATAACAGGTGTCTGGTAATGCTCACATTAAAAAAGACATTATTTAAGCAGCAGTTGAGACAAACTCAAGTGAGAAAGTAGCAGAGGAAGAGGATGTGAAAAGGGTGACTCACTGCGTCTATTTTAAAACTTTACGAAGCAACAAATTACACTGTTAAAATGTGGGAGTTTCTTTCAGGTTTTGGGAGATGGCAACACGAAAAAGAAAAGAGCAGAAGACAGTAAAATATTGTTGCTATTTACTGTCTGTGAAATTATTCTTAAATTGAACTAACTGAGCACATTTTGCCTTATTATCTTCAAAGATTATATATGTATTGTAGAAAAGTAAATTAAGTATATTGAGACATTAAACAGAATAGACCTTCTCTTTCCACAAAGAAGCAAAGCATCTTCCTAAAGTCCAGTTACGTATTCATTATTGATTCATCGGCAGTAGAGGTGACATGGCCTTTGAGCACTCACAGCAGAGCACTTTGATACAGGCAGCGTGCAGGTTGTTCTCGGCGCGGATCAGGGACCTCATGCCAATGACGAGGAGGTTTCCAAAGCAGGTGATGAAAGCCATGACCCAAACGCACACACGCAGCACAATGTTCGCCAGAAGGTCTTCGAAAGAAGAGATTCCATCAGTGTTGGGCTTACATGAGCGAACGTGGGGCGCATACGAGCAGTACTGGAACGTCTTGAAGTAACTGTAATAACAGACAAAAGTACAATTGTACATTGTACAATTTACAATTAGCATTTAGTTTCCTGCCTGGTCCTTTACTCACATGTAGGAGAGGTTCTTCATTGGGAGAAACATCTGTGTCTCAATATCGTGGATTTCAATTCCTTCCAAGGCCCTAAACACATAACAATTCAACAGCGACAACAGTGGAAGCAGTTCATCCGTTGGTCTGAGCTCGTACTTACAGAGACTGGAGATGTGTCAGGTGGTTAAAGTGCCCAGAGTGGATAAGCAGCAGTGGATTGTTGGACATATTTCTGCAACAACAAAGACATGACAGTGTGTGATGTCATCTCACACAGTGTAAAGGAAAAATACAGTTCAGTTTTACAATTATTAAACTACCTGTCTCTACTGCACCATCAAAGTGTCCTTATCTTTGACTTTAAACAGCAATGTGCTAACATGTACATTGACTATACAGTACAAAGTAAGGAGTGACAAACATCCTATTAGGCAGTTTGCAGCACAAGGTACGGCTGAACTAAAGCAGGATATGAATTTGAGAGGCACTGTCTGAGTTAGCCGGTGCAAGGTGGAACTCAAAACAAGAACTTGGCAAAAATGTTGTTGCAGCTATAGGGAGCCTGCACGTGTACATCATATTCACATTTAGATTCAAGACTGAACTTACTCGTATGAAACACTTAATTTATAGTATATAGGAGTCACTATAGTAGTAAATTTAGTTGCATTTGCCTCCAAAGAAAAGGCAGAAGTGTACATTTTCTTTTTGAATCTTGCACAGCTAATAAACTGAATGGGTGAAATTCTTTGATCACAACAACAGTGCAAGAAAATTGAGCATATTAACAAATACACACACAATACATTATTGTGTTCCTTCAGATTTCTGTAGCTATGCACGTGTCACATAAATATGTCAGCCTTCTGTGAACTACCAAGTGACATACAGTATATACAAAACAATATCACGCTCAAGTCTTATAGTAGATCAACATTAACTGCATTTGGGACTTTCAGCTGTGTTGAGTTCTGTAAAATGTGACTAATGTTTAGCTCCAGTCCATTTAACCAACCAGCAGCTGTGTTTTCTAACACCTGCAGGAAAAAGCCACTGTTAAGCTCACTGCCAAGACTAGAGACACAGCTGTCTCTTCCCCGGAGCACATCCTGTCCCAAAAGCATCAGCACACATGTAACAGTACCAATATTGTGTTAGGCTGTATTTTCTGACTAAATGTTAAAGAAAAAACACTCAATAGAAATAAGACTCATGTTAAACATAGACAATCATGATTATACTAAAGAGTGTTTTAGTACAGAGCCTCAGCAAGAGTTACTCACAGTCTGAGCAGGGACTTGGACAGACTCTTGAAGGTGTTCTTTGGCAGCTCTCTGATCCTGTTACTGGACAGGTTTCTGGGGATAAAAGATGGATTAAAACAAGCAACATCAATATAACTATTCCTACAGAAAATAATATGTACTGTATTTGGGAATAGAGTGTATGTATTAAATCTGATGGAATGCCACTCAGTTTGCTGCTGTTGCCGTAATAAAATCCCTACTGCCATGTTGTTACTATGCTATGACATCACACGTGTAACCTCTATTGGTCCATGAACATAAAGTGTGTACTTACAGTTCAGCCAGTTTCAGCGACTGAAATGTGTTTTCATGGACATTGTTGATTTTGTTGTCCATCAGCTGTCTGCACAGGAACAAAAGAAAGAAATTGTGAATGTGAAGAAATTAATATGATTCATTATTAAAATATTGTGCCTCGAAATAGTAGTAATATTTAAATTATATGTTTTATTTGGATTTTAAAAAGGCTCACTCACAACTTTCAGGTTTTATTTAAAAATAATTCTGTCATTATTCATTCATCGACCAAACAGACCACGCTGGCAATCTCTCTTAACGGTTACCAAGGCAACAGTGGATATTATTATTCTGGATGAAGGTTCTTGATTCATCGTCTGTACTCTGGAATTGAAGTGTAGGCATTTTTCTTCTCTTATCCAAAAAGGCTTCGTCAGCAACATTGTCAGAGTACAGACGAGGACTCGTGAACTTTCATTCAGGGTGGACAACTCCTGTACGACTGAGAGCTTACACAGACGAAATCATTATTATTCACTTTTCTAGAACTGCTGCAAAGTCTCTCTGCAGGAAGCGCACTACAGAAATGCACTGTCACACTTTAAAGTGAAATATAAAAGCACATTTTGTTGTCAAACTAAACAGAGAATGAAAGAAGACATCTCACAATTAGTGCATCTACTTTGTGTGGTTTTCAAATGATTTTCGGCACATTAATGAATTGTTTTGGAAATAATTAGCCCCGTGCACTAAGTTGTGAAAAATAATGGTCTAATATGGAAAATCAAGGTCCAAGAGAAGAAACGAGTTAAGCATCTCATAACTCAATGTTGTCAAAGTCTGAAGCTGCACTCGCGGTTAGACAAAGTAATTTGTCAAACTGGGGATCTCTTTTTTTGTTGTTGAGGAAATGCATCTAAAAGGTGACAGTGTACTAGTTGTAAATGTAGTAGTACAGCAGTAGCAAAAGTAAAATCTTATGTTGTGTTATTATTTGAAAACTACATTGCTAGTCAGAAACTTTTGTAAAATATCCATGCATAACAATATTGCCGAACTCAGATAAGAAATTGATCTCAGTTTTTCCTATTGTATGTGTGCCCATGTTGGAGAGGGAGGGTGGAAAAAGAAGATCGTGTTCTCAAGAATTTTGAGGAATATAAAAGAGTTTAGTAACAGATCATTGACACAGATTAAAAAAAATCCACTGGAGAGAAACAAAACAAATGCAGATGCAGATATCATGAAATCTGGCTACAGTTTGTGAATTGTTTCCAAAGGGTGTTTCAATTTGGCCAATGAAACAGTTAAGATAGTGTGAAGTTGTTGTACATGAGAAAATATTTTGTTTATTTCCAGTCTACATTGCCCGGAGTGCCCAGTGTGATCTGGTCAAACTTTTCAAACAACCATCACTAAATCCAACATGTCTCGTCAGTTGCAAAATCGCTGCCAGAAAAAGTCTAAGTTGTCATGCAACTGCTTCACAAGTACAGACTCCATGAAGCCATAATTTAGGGAACGTTTTTCTCCTGATTGTGAGGTCATTGTGGTAAACCGAGCAATCACGTCCCGTCATTCTCAAGTTTTGCTGTCATTTCAGATGCAACGTCAATGTTTTAAAAGCCTACAATGAAACTCATGACTATACATTGTCTCCTTTCTGAGACTCACTGACTTTTGCCCTGGACAAAACCACATCTCACACTTTTGTATAACTGCCTCCAAGTAACATCTGTTCAGCCTCTACTCTGGATTCACAGCACGAAGAGCATAAACGAGTGGCAGAGATTTTAGGGAAAGATTTTAATCTACTGTGCGCATGAGAGGAAAAAATTATGTCATTTTTATTTTGATTTAGGTTTGCTGTATAATTATTAGACACATCATTATGTTGTTTTAAATGATTATAATTAATTCCAGAGATTATTTACCACTTTCCCTTTGGATTTGTTCATAGCTAAATGCTCACAAAAGTATATAATGTAATATAATATAATAGCAGTTATGGTCGAAATTATACAGATATATAAACACAGTCATTTTAACTGATGATAATAAATATCATTTCATTGTAACATCATCATTTGAGAGAGCCTTAGGTTCCAATCAAAAGTGTAGAGCACGTACACAACAAAAACAAGGCACATCTTAGTCAGTATTAAAATGCACTCGAAATAGAGCTGTTTTTAAGCACTTGAACCAAACACCTCCTGATGGAAGGAGTTGAAAATCTTTGTTTTAAGGAGATTATTGTATCTTGAAACTAACACTAAAGACAAAACCAATTAAAGTTGAAAGCTTTGTGCACACAAAAAGAATAAACTATGGTACAGACAACCTGTAAACACGAAAAAGTCACACTGTTTAATATTCTCCATAAAAGTGTCTAAAAAAAGAACAACATGGAGCCAACATCACTTTACAGCCTCGTCCGTTCTCCCCACCTTGACAAAGCTGCTCTAAAATGCGATTTACCGTCTTACAAATGGCTCCACTCGGTGCACAGTAAAGCCCGGAGTGTATTATTTCAGATATAGGTCAAGGACATCAGAAACTCATTCTTACAGAGAAGCGTTAATGCAACGCCAGAACCTCAGCAGCAGCAGCGGTCGGACACATTCACAGTGTGGAACGGTAAAAGGGAAAAGTACTTACAGCACTTCCAGTTTGCTGCACGTCTTCAGGATGGAGTAGTTCAGAGTCTGGATCTGGTTTCCTCCAAGATCTCTGGGGATATGCAAGTGATATTTATTTTATTTTTTATAAAATAGTCATTACTATTTGACAGTATGATGGTCTTTTCACTATAGGGTTGTACATGAATTTTCTGGCAAAGTGATGATCAACATTTTACTGCTTGATCATGTTGGTGTATAATAACAAAAAGCTGTGTGGATTCAAGCATTGATTCCAAGGGTATCTATCCAAACAATTAATTTACAAGGATTTCGGATAAATTCAAGATCACTGAATTTAGCAAATAAGATTCCAGTCCATGCATATTAAATATGTCTGTATAATATCATAATAGGGATATCAAGAATGAATGTGCATTAACAAGTTTTATACATGAACTTCTTATTCTCTTGTTACGCATGCTGCTGTTGACGGTGCATGTGCCTTGTTATGATTATCATAGCGTTACTCAGTCAAACCATGTCAAGATGCTGTAATGTTGTCAATATTTTCCTCCCCAAGGGAAATGTAAGCAACTGAGAACTTGCGTTCCAGTCATGTAATCCTTTTTTGAGGACACTTGTCTACTCAATGAATATTGCAAACCTTTTGTGCTCAATTCTTATTTTTTGTGGATACAGTCCTCACATTGTATCACTGTGAATTTCAAATGTTTATTATGTCGAATGTGGGGTAGGTGCTCATAAGCTTCCTGCTTCAGCCTACTCCTTTAGAGCATCTATAACTGTTTAATGTGTATTTGTAAATTGGGGGAAAAAATGTAAAAATTAAAATAAAGTAATAAACTAAACTAAACTAAATGAGGATCGACCTGCAACTCACTTTAGGGTGCAGACTTACCAGTTGAGTTGAGCACCACTGGTCTATACCACAATATAACAAGTTGCTATTTCAGAATTGCTAAACAAAATGTGAAACAAAATTGCCTAAATGGTGGAGCAGGAAATCAAAACACTCAGACAAAAAATACACAATTACAGTGCAAGATCGTGAACTTATATTTGGAGGATGTAGTGCTTGATAAAACTCTGCACACGAGTCTTTCCACACCAGAGATCACGTTTGGACATCGACCACTGCTGGAGGAGAAACTTCAGTCTCTAAAAGCAGCCGTAACATATCGTTTAGAACTGAGCTGTTAAAACTGACTACTTTCCAGAGCATTGTGACCAAATTCTGTCTGTCTTTCTTTGAAGACAAAATGTCAAACAAACCAGCTGTAAAAGGCCTTCGAGGATCCAGGCGCTGATTGCTGTGGGATTTTGACAGAGTTACACTGTGTTAAAGCCATAAAGACAGAGACGTTGTCTGTGTCTCATTGCCTGCTTCTCTGAACAAAGCCCTGTTCCTGTTCTGTTTGATCCATCACCTTCTTCTGAGCCCGAAAACCTTCATCAATGAGAGCAGATCACTTTGCAGCACACCAAAGGGTCTGAGCTAAAAATGTGCCAGGAATACGATTTATTGGCATTTAGTTATACTGTACATAAAGATGTTTAACCTCTTACCTCCCGCCTTAACTGAGCGCATTTTCAATTTGGCTTTTACCCAAATCTAAAAGCTTATTGGCTGTAGCTTACAGCCTATAGACCAGAGTAACGCCTCATTTGAAAGACCTACAAAACTGATTGTAACTTTGAACCAACTAGAACAATAAAAAAACTATATTTTTTGTACATTTTGATTTCTTATCGTTAGGCCAGTAGTTTTGACCATTTGTTTGAGCTGGAGGAAACCAACTTTCTTTTGTGTGCTGACTGTCATCAAAACTTTAAATAAAGAAAAACTCGCTCCATGCTTTGTGAATATATACTATATTTCCATGACGCACTTTTGTACTGGGAATACACTTGTTTGAATCTATCTATCTAATGTGGACCTGTGTTGAATAGTGACATCCCTGATGAAACTACTGTATTTTTGACAGAATGATTGATACTCACAGCCAGTCGAGTGAGGGCATGTGCTGACAGAAGCTGGGGTGAGGCAGCTGCTTCAGAGACGTCTCAACTATCGACCTGCGGATATTCAAATCAAAATGCTTCATTTCACTCACACATTTAAGGCTCAGTGAAAATCAAATTCCCTCTCACTTAAGCGCACTCTATTACCCCAGAATTTGAACCAATGACCATCTGCAGAACCAGGCTATATAAGTGCAAAACACAGCAGATTTTTATAAAATATTGGAAATAATAAGCTAATAAGTTTCAATACTAAGTTTTGCTTTTGCTATTTTGAATGCGCCATTAACAAATATGGAATGTGTTTAATCAACACAGCAGGAGGTTCAGAGGAACATTGAGGACTCACAGATAAAAACTTAATAAAAGGATTTAATTTGATGGGAATGAGGCGGCCGTGTTTGATATCCATGTTTGGACAAAGATATTAAAATAGCTTCATTATCTACTGTTGGCTGAATATTACATAGAGCCGTATACAGTCCACTTTATTTATCTAGCACATTAATACAGAAAGCAATGAAGAAAATGTTTCTCCTCTCAGCTCCACCGGTCCTCATTAAAATAATAAACAAAATGTAAAACAAAATGAGAGACTCCATTGAACACAGCACTCACAGATAGACGAGAGACTGGAGACCAATGAATGAGTCCTGGGAAAGACTGGTTAATGGGTTATGGTCCAACATCCTGCAAAAAAAGAAGAAGAATTTGTACCCACTTATTTAAAATATATTAGGATCGGCTGCGTAATAGACATTTAATAGAATTTTTTTGTTTATGATGTGAACCCCCTGAAGCGTCTTATAACTAGTGTGGGCTTGTGGTCTGGCAAACATCTGCTTCAAGATGTGAAACCTTTGCTGTTGCGGTGCTTCAAGTCTGGTTGTTCTTTTCAACATCAAACTGCCGTGAAGTTTCAGGAACATACTGATCCAGCTGCCGGCCACACTTGAACTTGGACGGGCACATAAACATTTATTGATTTGGTAAAATAAAACTGAAGCTTCAAATGTATCGCTGCATCAGTATGTTTTTCCCGTAGTTGCTATGTATAGTTTGACTTTACGAGCCAAAACAAATTTTTTTTTATCATTAGTATTTTTTAATGAAAACACTGAAGACGTGCTGTTGCTACTTAACATGATTATTACAGAGACAAATAAGAGCCTCTTTCTCTGGGCGTCCCTCATAAAACCACAGATTTTATGTGCAACGAGGGGTTTGTGTTCAGGAACAACGAGAAACCTCAAATAAAACTGTCAGAGCCACTCCGCTCCATGCTGGAGGAGACTTTGCCGTGCATCTCATTTCAATAACACTAAAGCACCAATTTTACAAAACAAGGCTGTGAAATTCCACACAGGAAACTAAAGACTTTAAAAAAACAGTTTGTTTAAAGGTAGAAAAATCCACAATTAAATGCTCCCTCTTTGCTTGAGAACTCCATTCTCCAATTTGGGTTAGTTTTGGTAAAACTTTAGGTTTGAAAGGTACTTTCTTTTTTTTTTTTGTTAGTTTGTTTTTGGAGGGAGAAAAAGAGCACCACCAATGATAAGATTAAGAGCAAAGCATTTTCTATATGAATGAACCTTTCAGTCTTCAATTAGACCCATTGTAGGGTCATCACTTACTTTACATTAACATCTGCTGTTATTGTGAAAGACTGAACGCACACACATTACTCCCTAATAGGCAAGAATAACACCCGTTTTAAAATAAAAAACATCAACATAAGACTTCAAAAGTAAAACTTCAAAAACGTGTCTTTTTCTTCTTAAAATGGAAAATAAATCAATATAAAAACAATGACAGTGTTTTGCTGATGCTACTCACAGCCACTCCAACTGATGCAGGTCCTTGAACATGCCAGGACTCAGGGACGCGATCAAGTTTTCATTCAAAAACCTGCCAAAAAGAACAAGCCAAAGACAGTGAATATGCAAGAGACGACCGCAATGTCAAACTCCATCCAAGATCAGACCGGAGAAACAATAAATTGCATTTTTAAAGGATCAGGCCACAGTTTTTGCATATTGAGATATGATCTTACCTGAGCTTAGACGAGTTGTCTGGTCTGGCCTTTACGCGTGCGCTCAGTCATGCAAAAACACCGAACATGTTGTTAGCATTTAGCCTCTTCTCCTCTCCTCATGGAACCAAACGGGGTGAAGTTAGAAGTGACCAAGCTGTTCCACGTTTTCCCTATTTAAATACAGTTACGTGAGCAGTTACATGATCCCTTTTTATCCACATAGAAAATCGACATGTTTAATTTTGTGTAACTATACTTAGATCGTTTAGGTCCATGAGGAGAGGAGGAGAGGGTATGACTGAACACACGCGTAAAGATCAGACAGTTACGCAACTCTTCTAAGCTGAGGTGAGAACATATCTCAGTATGGATAAACGGTGGCCTGTTCCTTTAAGGCTTACTCTGTTAAACCTGTAATGTCAATCCTTTCTTATGAAGTAGAATTTATCTTTGTAACATTTTGAAATCTTCACTGAAGCAAAAGACAAAGTTAAATTAAAGTTCATCAGCCACAGTGATGATTACACTTTTTCAAAAGCCTCAAACGCCAAAATGTTACATCATGACGTGTAGCTCGTGCAGCTCCAATGTTAACAGTCCGACCCTCGTTAAGTACGAGATTTCAAAAATGTCTTAAGAAAACCAGCCCGGTGCCTCTAATTGTAACTAACCCAGCATTAATCACAGGAAGAATATCTAGCTGTAGAAAGTTCCAAAAAATTTGGCACCGGGCTCTAAAGTTGTTTTTAATGTGTCTAAAGTGTAATGATTCCTAATGGGAGACTAGCGGCTATATGGAGGTACTACAGCAATGGCGGCCTCCAGTGTTGTGGTCATAAAGCAGAGCAGCCAGCGGCCATTGGTTTTACCGCACATTGAAATAGAAAAATAACTGAATGCACTGTGCCTAATTGATTTGATTGTTTGATTTGACTATACATTGTGTGTCAAATTAATTACCTAATGTTTAGCTTTAGGTTCTAACTTGAGATATATTTCATTTTAGTTAAATTCCTTCACAGATTGTATGGAGAATTATCTGTCTATAACATCCAGTCCAAGTCGTTTAAATTTGTAAAACACAGTCAATAAATAAGACAGCAGTCCTCTGTTTGGCGACACAAAAGATAACAAATAAACAAATAAATCCTACGTCTGTAGCTGTTTTTTTTCCTAAATGGACCAAAGTCTATGCAGCCCTCATGTCCACTTGGAAAACTGATTGTCCCTGTTAGGCTACCATAGCGCTTCACAGTCTGGGGCAAAATGTAATTTCAGCGGACAGGAAGAAACACTGCTGGTTTTAATCTGACACCTCGGGAAAGTGCAAAAAGAAATCTCAGTCCCCTGCATACTGATAACTTAGTGCTTCCTGATCATAAAAAATGTGGCAAGGTCTAAATCTATGAATAATTTTTAATACTGTACCTCATTAAATGCTAGACACCATTTTATTAATATTACCCTGGCTTCCCAAAAGTTTTTGCCACAAACCCAAAACTTCACTTAGTGCAAATGATAATGATCAGTCCATTAATTAACTTTTAGCTCTCCATTGTTTGTAAGGAGTATTGTGAAGCAGCAAAACATAAAGAAATATGTTTCAAAATTGTTCAAAATGTTCATTCTTTTGTGACTCCAGCTTTCTATCACTAATGTAAAGTAGTATGTACTCACAGTTTTTTTAAACTGTAGAGGCCACTGAAAGCATGCTTGGAGATGATCTGCAGACTGTTGTTTTGGAGGAACCTATGAAAGAGACAGACACCTTTATCGCCTGTTCAGATATACATAAACACAGAGCGTCAGCAACATTGGTCAATAAGACAGATTTGTTGGAGCGCTATTAGGCTTTTATTCAGAGCTGTATTGTCCCTTCATACTCAGGCAATATTATCCGCCTTGACACAAACAGCAAGTCTAGATTCTTTTATTTTGAAAATGACAGCTCTGCAACTCATTATAACCGGGTAATTATCCCTGTTAACCTTCTGTTCCACACAGAAACAAACAAAACAGATGGACATGACGTGCCAGGCTCAGACTTGATTATTTAGAGACAGGCCAGTCAAGCAGATGGCGAGTTAACAATAATACGAACAGAATAAGTTTAGCACTTAGTCCAGGAGAGGACAGCATCTTGGGGTGGATACTCTCTATGTCCGCATACTGGGGTTGGTGGGAATACATTTGGTTTGGTTGACCAGTGTTTTTTGATGTGTGGGGTCATTACCCGTCCCACAGAAAAGGGTTTGGGAAGGTTGTGGGTGGTTTCCAGCTTCTGTCCCCAGTGACTCTTAACTTCCCACAATCAATGAAGGGAGTGAGAGAGTCAGTGGTTGGGACGTAACCCCTTTTATGGACTTGAGATTTACACCTCACAAAACCCTGAGCCACATTTATGGAGAATAGAGGCAGGACGTTATTGTTCGAATAGTTGATTACAAAAATCAAGGGTTAGACTTTATTTGACCCTACCCTTGATACATTGTAACTACCAAATTTAGTACAATGTTATCTTCTGTGTAACAGTGTGCAATAAAGTGTACCACATATATAATGGAATAATGTGCATTAGTAGTTTGGAGGTACACAATGTAATAAGACATTACGGTTAGGGGATAAGGCCAGGGTTAAGGTTAGAGTAGGGGTTTTATGTCTTATTATATTGTGTAATTCCAAACTACTAATACACATTCAATCAGTCAATCAATCAATCAAACTTTATTTATAAAGCGCTTTTCATACCGAAAGGTATCACAAAGTGCTTTACAGATTACAACATTTAAAACAATACGCCCTGCATCATACATACATACATACATACATACATACATACATATATATATATATACATATATATATATTTACATATATATTTACATACATACATTAACGTACACATACATACAAACAATATACAATATATAATTAGGACTAGATAAATACAGTGCCTTGCGAAAGTAATAATGCACCTTGAACTTTTGCACATTTTGTCATGTTTACAACCCTAAACGTAAAGATTTTATTTTGAATGTTTTACTGAAAGTTCACACACAAGTAACAGACAACTGTGAAGTGAAAGCAAAATGATACATGATTCTGTTATTTATTTATTTTTTATAGAAAAGTGAAAAGTGGGGTCGTGCACAAGTATTCATACAGCATGACTTAATACTTTGTGGAACCCCCTTTTGCTGCAATAACAGCAGCAAGTCTTCTGGGGTATGACTACAAGGTTTGCACATCTAGAGACTGACATTTTAGCCCATTCCTCTTTACAAAAAAACTCAAGCTCTGTCAAATTGGAAGGAGAGCGTTTGTGAACAGCAGTTTACAGGTCTTTGTACAGATTCCCCCAGCTCAGCGGCAGTACGTCGCAGCTCCTCCAGAGTTATCTTGGGGCACTTGGTTGCATTTCTGACCAGTGCTCTCCTTGTTCAGTCTGTTTAGGTGGACGGCTGTGTCTTGAAGTTTCGCAGTGGTGCTATACTCTTTCCATTTCCGAATGATGGATTGAACAGTGCTCCGTGAGATGATCAAATCTTGGGAAATCTTTGTATAACTTAACACTGCTTTAAACTTCTCCACAGCTCCTTGGCCTTCATGATGTTGTTTAGTGACCAATACACTCTGACCATAGCTCTGAGGCCCTCACAGGACAACTGAAATTATACTGAGAGTAGATTACACACAAGTGGCCTCTATTTAATGGTTAGGGCAAGGTGTGAACATTCTGCAGTCATTAGGAATGTTATAAAGGCAATTTAATGCACTCCGAAAATGCTGTATGAATACTTATGCACGCCCCACTTTTCACTTTTCTATTTTGGAAAAATAACAGAATCATGTATCATTTTGCTTTCACTTCACAGTTACTTGTCTGTGAACTTTCAGTAAAAAAAAATCTTTATGTTTATGGTTGTAAACATGACATAATGTGCAAGGCACTGTAGATATCAGTTAAAAGCTAAGCTAAAAAGGTGGGTCTTGAGCCTGCTCTTAAAAACATGAACGTTCTCTGTGGTCCTGAGCTCCTCTGGCAGGTCGTTCCAGAGGCGAGGGCCATAGTATTGGAAAGACGCCTCGCCGTGAGTCTTTCTGTTGACTTTAGGAATAACTAAGAGACCCCTGCCGGAGGAGCGAAGGGGCCGTGAAGGTTCATAAGGTAAAAGTAGTTCTGAAAGATAAGAAGGACCAAGACCATTAAGACATTTAAAAAACATTAAAAGAACTTTAAAATCGATCCTGAAACACACGGGGAGCCAATGCAGCGACTCTAAAACCGGTGTAATGTGGTCCCGCCTCCTGGTCCTCGTCAGGACACGAGCTGCTGAATTTGGTAAAAGTTGTAAACTTGAGATACTCTTTTTGGGAAGACCAGAAAGCAGGGCATTACAGTAGTTGATACGACTGGTGATAAAAGCGTCTCCGTGTTGGCTCGAGAGAGAGAGAATGGGGCTATGTTTTTAGATGGTAAAAACTTATTTTTGTGATATTCTTAATGTGTGGAATTGAAGTCAGCTCAGGGTCAAAAATCACACCCAGGAAGGATTAAAAGACAATAACTGTAGTTTTGGTAAAAGTTTCTCTCTCTGGGCCTTAGGACCAATGACTAACACATCAGTTTTGTCCTGGTTAAGCTGAAGAAAGTTTTTTGCCATCCAGGATTTGATATCTAAAATAAAGTTAAAAAGTGCATCCATGGGCCTGGTGTCATCAGGAGACATGGAGATGTACAACTGTGTATCATCAGCGTTGAAAGTTGACTCCATGTCTCCTGATGACATCACCAAGAGGGAGCATATACAGGTTAAAAAGCACTGGGCCTAAAATCGAACCCTGGGGCACACCACATGTAATGTTATGGACCTTAGAGGAGCAGGTATCCACACTTACCATGAATGTCCTGTCTGTGAGGTAGGATGTGAACCATTTGTGGACAGCACCAGAGAGGCCGATGTGTTTTAAACGAGTTAGAAGAATAGTATGGTCGACTGTATCAAAGGCAGCGCTCAGATCCAGTAGAACCAACACTGTGACCTTCTGTGAGTCATAATTTAATCTAAGATCATTTAAGATCTTTAAAAGGGCCGTCTTGGTGCTGTGGTTTATCCTAAAGCCAGACTGGAATTTCTCAAGGACATTATGTGCAGTAATAAAATCATTAAGTTGGATAAAGACAAGTTTTCCTAAGATTTTGCTTAAAAATGGTAAGTTGGATACCGGTCTAAAATGGTTAAAATCATTACAGTCCAAATTGCTCTTCTTCAGCAGGGGCCTCACCACCGCCCCCTTAAAGGCAGCAGGGAAGACCCCCGTCTGAAGGGAGCAATTCATCATGCGTAAATGTTCGACTTTAAATGATTCATACAATGTTTTAAAAAACGGGGTTGAGACCGGGTCTAAAAGACCTGTGGTGGGCCTCACTGAGGAGAAAACTTTATCAAGCATCTCAGCATTAACCTGGACAAAACTGTGCAGTGTTTCTTTTGGAACAAGTAGACAACCAGATGTATTTAAAGCCGTGTTACTTTGGGTAGATAAAATATTACATCTGATAGTGTCTCTCTTTCCCCTGAAGTGGTCTGCAAACACCTCACAGCGTCTGTGGGGTTTAAAGGAGGTCTGTTAAAATCAGGATTTAAAACATTTTCTGTTGAGAATAGGACTTTATTTTTGTGGTTGGTGATTATTGTGGAAAATAATTTATTTCTAGCATTTTCTTGAGCATGGAATATTTGAAAATGTATTGTTATTTTGAATTTCCTCCATCTTCTCTCGGCCTTCCTGCAGTTTCTCTTGAGTTGCTTTAGCTCCTCGTTTCTCCAGGGGGAAGGGGTTTGGGATTAATCTTTTTGAATGGTACAACTGCATCGAGGGCGATGAGTAGTTTACTGTGAAAATTGTCGACAATAAAATCGCAGTTAGCAGGTAAAATCACAGGAGGAATTTGTTGTAAAGCATCAATTAATTTTGCAGCCACTTCAGGGGTAAAATTACGTTTCCTCACAGTTTTTGCCGAGGATTCTCGCTGGATAAAACCGGTGACATTAAAAAACATTACCTGTATTCCCTTGTGTATGTAACCTAGTTATTACACATGGTTACATAGCACATTATATTGTACTAAATTTGGTAGGTACAATGAAGTGTTACTAAATCAAGTGATTAAAAAACGTCAGTTGTAAAGTTACATTGCCAGAAAACGTATACATTTCTGACCCAAGTTCACCCAAAATCACACACATTTTCTTGGGATTTCCTCAGTCCACTCTCCACTCAAAACCCTTCAGCTCAGGCCAAAGCCAAGATTTCTTTTCATCGACCTAAAAGTTTCAACCATTTTCATTCCTCCCTTGGCTATTTGTAAATTTTCTTGTGGAGTTCGTTTTTTGGCTTTTTGACGATATTTGGTTGTGTTCTGGCTCAGCCGGCTGCCTTCACTGTTTTATATCTGCGATTTCACCTTGAAGCCAAACGGGAGTGACTTCAGATCAATACAGCTTTGTATCACATCAGGGGCCACAGGGCAGAACTTACAAACAGTTACTTTAATTAAAACAATAAATCAGATCAATTAATTATTATAGATGTACTTTTCCATCCATCTCTGCTGAGAGCATAATTTGGATATTCATTTGAAATTGGCTTAATTGATAAGGTGTGAAACTGAAATACACAGGCCTTTGAACGCTTGACTTTGGCCTTTGTTGACAAATGTTTGTGTACTGTTTTTAATGTATCCTCCAAGATCAAAACTAGAAAGCACAACTTTGCTAAATTGAACTATTTGCTACTTACAATTTCTTCAGTGCAGAACATTCAGAGAAGGCGTTATCCGACAACCTCCTGATTCTATTACCTCTCAGAGACCTGAAACCAAACGACAGGTTTATTAATAAAGCAAAGTGCATTATACCCAGAGTGGTCAGCTGTACTGTACGCGCTTTTGCGTAGATAATACAATCACGCCTAGATAAACATATGAGAGGTTGGGGCGACTATCTAATTGCAGAACAAATATCGCTGGTATTTTAAAGAGGGCTCATTGATTTGGCAGCACATCGCGAACGGACAGACAGACAGACAATAGTAGCAGAGCATTTGTATTATGTGAAGACAGATTTGCACCTATTGTGTTACACTCTATAATACAGTGAGATGTCATCAAAGAGGCCAGAACATTTCTAAAACAATAACCAGTGAGCCAGTATTGTCTTATGTTGTGTCTAGTTCTCTCCCTTTATGTTCTCGACACATCATAAGCTGTACTGATTGCTTTGTTTGGTCTTCCTGTATTTTCTGCTTTTCCGCTGATACTGATTATCGGGGACTTGTGGTTTTATTTAAGCACTTTGATATTGTTCCAGGGAGTGTAATTAAACTTTTTTCTTTTGGCAATGTCCCTTCCCTCCCTCACAATATACGACCACATCATTAGTTACCATTTATATTACAACATATTTGTTTGGTTCATGTCCCAAGTAAAAAAGCTCAAAGATCACAAGATTCGGGTCAGTTTTCGCTCGGTCATGAGGCGTTAGAACCATTATAACCCGCCCCTCAACATGTAAACACAAACACGTGGCAGAGATCGCAAAACAGCAGACGCCGCAAAAGTTAGGCTAACACAGAGGTTAGCATTATGACAAAAGTTTAGAAAAAGATCGTAAACTGACAAACATCTGACAGACTTGCTGAGCAGGGTACAGTACCAACACCCACTAACAATAATTAAAAAAAAAGACTCAGCTTAGTGTAGCTTTAAAGCAATTCTGACAATAAACTAAACTAACTCTTTATGTGCAATGTACCAAGGTGCCAAACTTCCTTTATACTGTATATCACTTAGTGTTAATCAGTGGTCTGCATAGACTGAGTTTCTTATACTTTTGATGATGTCAGCAGTAAGAAACAAAGGTAAATTGATCATACTATTAAAAGTGGCTGAACCATAAATGCAAACTATAAATAAAAAGTGCCAGTGTCTGAAAAACAATATCTTTCTAAAGTAAATTTAAAAACCAAGTCGATGTGAATTTGAACAAGGCTGCAAAAGTTTTCATAAGATACTTCATTATCTCCATAAACAAATGTGTCTACTCTAATTGACGATCACAATGAACCCATCTCTAGATCTTCAGCAGTAGATTCATGATCAGAAGCACCTGTAGTTGGATGGTTAGCCATTGAGCATGTTTTGGAAAGGATATGTCGTAAGCAGAGGGTAGATTTGTTTTTGGCAAACTGCAAAATTAAGTTTTGGCTTGTCTAATTCAATAACTGTAATCTTTATCAATGAACAACAAAATACAAATGAAATGAACCAGTGTGTGTAGTGTGATTAATCTTGCAAAATGTAAACAAATTGTTATAGTGAGAAAACTGTGACCTCATTATGATAAAATAAAACAACTCTCATAGCAGTTTTAACTAGAGGACTGTCTTTGTTTATTTTAAGATACGATTCCTACACGTACATCAGTATTTGCTACCTAGGCCTTTATATAACCACTTTGAACTAGGGATTATAAATATGTCAGAGACTCTTCCGACCTCTTTTAGAGATTTGTAATCTATTGTGCAGCAGTCTAACACTAAAACAATATAATTAATTTTTCTATTGTTAAAAATACAACAAGGATTTAGTTAAAGTTTTTGGAAAAATGTGAAATAAGAGAAACCTAAATTTCATCGTGGGTCTGAACAGTGCTGGACTCAACACAGCAGAAATGATCCATGCTTTGTTCCACAGATTGTTCTTGATATGGAGAAGCACAGCCTAATAGAACATATTGTCTGGAGGAGAGGAGACAGAGGGAACTTACAGCCAGGTGACATTTGGAGATAGTTTTGGGACGTCCTGTAAGTTGACCTCCACACACATTACTTTAGTCAGCTCGCACTCACAGCTCTCTGGATACTCCTGCAGCACTGGGACACACACATTCGTCAGCATTAGACCAGGTGCACAAAACATATACAAAACATTCAATATTACTTATAAATATTTATTCATTTATTTAGCAATCAGCGTAGCCATAGACTGTAAAATTGAGAATGGACTGAGGGAGCGAGGCTTCCCCCACAAGGTTTTGAAGCCAGTTCCATTATTTAGAATAGGCTGAAAATAAAAATGAAAATAGTAAAAGAATACAATTAGAGCGATGTTGCGCAGGTAAAAATGACAAGCCTGTGTTTAATAATGAGAGGCAAAAGAGTTTCAATGGAAAGTCCAAAGGAACTTCTGGAGCAGTCGGCCACAATAAGTCCATTCTTAATTTTACAGTCTATGTTTGCAGCTCATGTCCCTGGTTGACACTTTGTAATGAGCCTTTGGTCGTAATGTTGTGCACACGTAATGTCAATAATGAGCAGCAGTAAATTTTACTCACAGCATTCATTCGAGATGTAATCCACTGAACTGGTGTCTGGTAGAGCTCGACCAACTAAGACCCCCCACCCTGCGTTGTCTCCTGTCAAAACAAATATGAGATTACATAGACGTTTTTGTCATCCTGAAAATTCAATATGAGTTCCTCAAAAAGATTAAACATCTTCAGTGTCCGATTATCTAAATGGAGAGATGACAAAAATAGCGCAAGAGGTGGGAAGAGTAGCCAATATGTTTTCACAAGAGTAACGCTGCTGTAAAATAAGTTTACTCAATAATACAAGAGTACTGCCTCAGTCTAAGTATGTCCAACTGTTGGAAATGGAATCAGAAAATTATGTCAAAATGTTGATATTTCAAGAACCACAAAGTTAATATTTGTTCATTAGTAAACACAAAGCTTTTGTTTTTTATGGCTCCCAGAAAGAAAGAGCATTTTTTTTTTTTTTATATCCAGTAAGAATATTACAGCAAAAGAAGATTACTCAAGTAGCCGTAAAAATTGTGTCAGCCTGAATGAAACTGAGTAGAACCCGTCTCTAAAAAGGCTCAAGTATCACGTAAATCAATCAGACAATGGCTGCCATATGTTTTGCTCGTGTGGGACAAACTTGTAAAGGAAGTAGTAATCCATGCCTAATAGTGATCCTCTCCACCTTTCATCTTTTATAGTCCTGTGAGTGATGTACGTGTGACTTTCCCCTCGAGCCTCGAGTCTCTCTCAGAAAACACGCTTTGATGTGAAAGATCCGTGCCGTTCTCAGCCAATTATCAGCAAGTTAAGTTTGGACAAGTCCCGCCGAAGTTCATGTTTTCATTTTCTGATCATGTTTTGTCCTTCCTTGTGTAAGGCGAGGTGACTGCTAACACTCAATGCATCTGTACATCTGTAAATACACCCACGCTGTTGTTCTATGTCAACTTGTTGTTGTCTTTATCATAAATTTCATCTTCTTACGCATTCCCTTGTAGTCTTTATAGTTTATTATTTATCTAAAGTTATATGATATATGTTTCATGTTGCACGATTGACTGAAAAAAAAATTCCTAGTTGTGAACCTGTTCATAACAATGGCAATAAAACCAATTCAGATTCTGATGTTAAACATTTGACTGTTCCCTCATTCAACAGAGGGTTTACAGATCATATCACAGCACTGACGCCAAAAGAGAGTTACTATTGAGCTATGAAATGTGTGTTTTGTTTTGACACTGGATTGGGATATTGCAAGTATTGTCTATAGTTTAATGACACCTCAGCATGCACAATCCTCTTTCTTCAACCTTATTCTTTCTTAACACAAAAGCTTCCTAGAAATATGCCCTCCCTAACCAGATGAAGTTTATCTTAACGTGGCAGCCTTTATGTCATACATTAACGATCGAGTGTGTTTTGCAGGCATACGGATTTGTGTTATGTTTATAGGTTACATTAAGATATTGATTCATTATTGTCTGCGTATCTTCACTCAGGGACATTCACATCAACAGAGACCAATTCATCAGAAGAAAAGGGAAGCCTAGTCCGGTTTCATGAGCAAATTGACAGTGTCCACAATGGGAATAGCCCTTAGGTAACATTGACCCAATGGTTCAACATAAAAACAATCAATGTCTGGTCTAGAGTAAACTGTACCAAATGTTTTCCAAAACATAATCAGAGCGAGAGACATCAAACTCTAACAACAGCTGCCTAGGCTGTTAAAGAGTGAGATAAGTGAGCAAAAGCCTTGAAGTAAAGCCACAAATTAACACTTTCAACAGATTTCAAAATGCTCCGTATTTATCTTGTTGACAGAAAAAACAGCAATCAGAATCCCAATCTGTCCAGTAATTTAGGTTTACTAAAGATTACACAGAGTAACAGTGTCTAAGTGTTGACACGGCAGCAGCTGCGCAGCAGACCGAAGTGAAGGCAAGCAACTTATCAGGTCGCCTGACTTGATGGCGCCTTGGGCAATACCTCCTATCTGTAGCTTATGTCAGAGACAGGGAGAGCCTGTTGTATGTGGGGAGCACCGCAACAGCTGCTCTCGCTCTAACTGTGGGAGTTTACAATATACTAAAGGACAAATTTGATTCCGTTAGTAGAAAAATAAGGCCTGGTTTATAACTTAGATTAATTAATGTTGATACTAAACCACATTTGAAAGTATTTGAGCACTACAATATCATAATTATAAAGAGCATTGTTTCCAAGAGATCACTGAATGCAGTTACCCTACAATGTTGTTTACGGTGCAAGACATAATGATAAAAATACATATTTAACAAAGCTTGCATTATAAACCAGTACAAAGTGTTGAGGGGCTAATAGTAAAACACTGATGGACCTGTAAACACCTGATCCTTTTGTCGAATGTGCAGTAACACCATTAAAGCAAACCTGTTAGTAAAGGCCTGCAGTGCTCAGACTTACCACACCATTGTTCGTCAGCGGCGTTGGGACAGTCCGTGTGTCCGTTGCACTGCAGGGCCTGGGGTAAACACTCGCTGATGTTTCCACAGGGGAACTGACCCAGTGGACACTGGACCTCAGGCTCCCCCAACGCAAAAGCTGCAGCTGAAAACAAGAAGAAAAGGGAGGAGAATTAGCATGACTTTAGTAAAGTAAAATCTGAAAATCCGATTGTATATTTTACCTGAAAGATGGACAATATAACCACAGATTAACATCACGGTAGTAATTATATTGGTATAATGTATAATGGTGCTGCACTTACGAGTGAGGAGATGGAAAGAAATGATAATCATTATGCCTGGCACACTTTCGAACACTGGAAAAATCCATTATCTCTCTCTGTTTGGTCCTCTAAAAGGCTTATCTACAAACAAACATACCAAAAACAATTGGGAATGCAGACAAATCCTTCATTTACAATAACAATATTGTAATGTAGACCTTATAATTTATTATGCTATGTACAGTGCCTTGCGAAAGTACTAATACACCTTGAACTTTTGCACATTTTGTTACCCTAAACGTAAAGATTTTATTTTAAATTTTTAACTGAAAGTTCACACACAAGTAACAGACAACTGTGAAGTGAAAGCAAAATGATACATGATTCTGTTATTTTACAAAAAATAGAAAAGTGAAAAGTGGGGTGTGCATAAGTATTCATACAGCATTTTCTGAGTGGATTAAATTGCCTTTATAACATTCCTAATAACTGCAGAATGTTCACACCTTGCCCTAACCATTAAATAGAGGCCACCTGTGTGTAATCTACTCTCAGTATAATTCCAGCTGTTCTGTGAGGGCCTCAGAGCTATGGTCGGAGTGTATTGGTCACTAAACAACACCATGAAGGCCAAGGAGCACACCAGAGAGGTCAGGGATAAAGCTGTGGAGAAAGTATTAAGACAAAGTATTAAGTCATGTTGTATGAATACTTATGCACACCCCACTTTTTGTAAACATGACAAAATGTGCAAAAGTTCAAGGTGTATTAGTACCTTCGCAAGGCACTGTAAATGTATATTGAATTGAATATGGGCTAGGCATTTTTAAGCTTATTGCTTCGGCCTACTCCATTTTGAGCATCCACAACTGTATGAATTTTGAAAGACAAAATGAATGTAAAATTGCTCAAAATAAACTAAATTTGTATTGAGCTGAATTTCACTAATAGATAATCCTCAATTTTGACAAATCCTAAAAATTATAGTATTTGCTGAACACACCGCGCCGGATGCTCTAAACCTATATAAATTATGCAATTTCCATTGTAGATAGTAGATTTAGCCAAGTTATAAATGATTATAACATTCACACTACAAAATGAGACTTGAGAAGGTGAATTAAATCAAACTGACAGTGGCACTTAAAACATTCATCCCAAGAATCTGCTGTTTCTATTTCAGTCCAAATATTTGCACAGACTCACGGTGGTGTGTGCATAAATTAGACCAAGTGCAATTTGTTCTGCCCTGTCACAATTTTTTTTACACAAAGCGTTTACGACTGAGGACTTTGTTTGTGTTCAAAGCACAGTCCAGGTGCAGAGTGAAAGAACAATTTCTCAGCTTTACAGCCCACACTGACAGACTCAAATTACAGTGGCTCGGGCCAAATGAAAATCCCTTATTAGCGGTGCCAACTCAACGAGGCTCATATTTGAAAGAGGATACCACAGAATTACGCTCCCATCACGTGTGATGGCTAAACTGTGCTCATATAGTGTGTTTGCCCGTGACGTCACTTTTCCAATGTCAGACATGATGGCGACACTCACCAATGTACTCACCTATCAAAACAAACAGTACCGCGAAGTTTGAAACAGCAAAATGGTTAATTATTGTCGTGTTCTTGGCAGTCACAATACATCAGACAGAGAAACTATTTTGCAGCACTACCGTTTACCCAGAGTTGTGTAGAATAAGGGAGAGCAGACAGAACAATAATCTAAATGAAGGAGACGAGATCAAAATTTGGACGGGAAAAAGGTCCGTGTATCGTTCATTCAATCAATTTTCAATTTGAAAACAACAATGAAATTACCCAGAAACGTGTGCTATAAGCATTTTTCATTTCATAAAATGAAACGAAATCACTCAAAATGGCACGTATTTTATTATTTCATTATGATACAAAAACGGAAAAATGAAAATTGAAATCACAGCCTCAGAGCGTCGTTATTTTTGTTTTAACGATTTACTTATAGCCGGAAGTTCGGCCACCTTCCCAGCCTGCGAACGGCGCACTGGCCACTTGGCACAGTATGTTTAACTCTGTGCGTAATTGTAGCTAAAGCGTTCGGTCCAATCCATCTCGCAGAATGTCAGATTCTACACAAATGTAGAGAGTCCGCATCTAGGTGGACAGAAGACTCGTCCATTGTTTAGTGGAGGAGAGAGGAGCAAGGAGCTTGGGGAAGCGCACGAGTTACGCATTCCAGGTAGTGCCATCTACAGCCTGCTACGGGCGCGTTGGGCACCTAGCACTAGCCTGGTGAGACCAGAATGATTCCCCTCTGTATTTTTTTATCCAGCGGGGGATCAGTCTGGTCACCCCGTCCTCGTTCGCGGCTTCCGCAAAATCAATCCGTTCACGTGCAATCAGATTCGTTTATTTGCCGTGACGTGTTGTTAGCGAGCGACGTCACTCACGGGACGCGGAAGTCCCTCAATAACAATCTACGAACAATGCACGAAAGAGAGAAAGCGTGTCTCCAGTCGGCGGTAAATGACCAACAAACACATCGACAGTAGGTGAGTTTCGTTATTCATAATCCTGCGCAAATATTAACGCAAAACCACTAATAACACCACATCAACAGCAGGCGCTCGCCCTTCGCTGATTGGTTTACTCCGCTTCCTGTTTGCTTGCGTATCTACCGCTGTGGGAAATGGATTCGACGCAGCGGTGACCAGACTCACCGGCTGGTACAGCGGTGAGTCTGGATTTTTCCAGGCTAACCTAGCACAGCGCTGTAGTTAGCTCCATGCATAAATAATCCCATCTCTGTGGAATTAATATAAGAGTGCTAATACCCCAGGACAAAGAACTGAACATTGAACAATGTATACAATCTCTGCGTTAGTTTTTCTCTAAATTTGTGTTTCAGATCGGACCTTAATGTGTACCTTACAGCCGAACTTCCGGCTATACGCAAATTGATAAAACAAAATTTGACGCTCTGAGGCTCTGATTTCAATTTTAATTTTTCCGTTTTTGTATCATATTGAAATGTTGCCATTTTGAGTGATTTCGTTTCATTTTATAAAATGAAAAATGCTTATAGCACACGTTTCTGGGTAATTTCATTGTTGTTTTCAAATTGAAAATTGATTGAACGAACGATACACAGACCGAAAAATCTGTATAACATCCGAATTTGCGCGGCTCATTTTGTAGCCGGTATGTGGATTTTACATTTAATGATACAGATTCAGAAAACTTTATTGATCCCTCAAGGGCAATTGATTTGCTGCAACCTCCGACAGATGTTTGCACAAACACATCACAACACTCACTGTGTGTCACTTCCAACAATACAGACAATAGCAGGTAATTAAAAGAAAAGGACACATTTCAGAAAGGTCGATGTCACTTAGTAAACACACTCCCTTCCGAATTCAACAGTTCAGTGACAGAGGGGACAAAAGAGTTGGCAAAACGATTTGTTTTCCTAAAGGGTACATAAAAACGATGCCCAGAAGGCATGAGCGAAAACTCAGAGGACAGAGCATGGAGAGGCTGACCCAAGATACATTTAGCTTTCTTTAGCGCCTGCTCCTCCCAAAGAGACTGTAGGTCTCTTTGTTTAACTCAAATAATTTTAGAGCAGATTTTGATAATGTTTTGCAGTTTGTTTTTATCTTTCACAGACAAACCCTTGAACCAGCAAACAAATGAAAACAAAACAAAAGTAAAAGTTGCAGAGAATCCTTTTATTTACATTGAAAGAGTTCAACTTCCTTAGAAGATAGATTCTCTGCTGACCGCGTTTAAAAACGGAGTCTGTATTTGCGTCAAACCGCAACTTGTTGTCCATCCAAGATATTTGTACTTCTCCACCCCTTCACCATGAATGACACTGCTGCCCAGAGAGGGCGCTGTGGAGCGTCTAAAGTCAATAACCATGTCCTTGGTTTTTGAGACATTTAAATCCAAGTAGTTGCTGTCACACCATTGGACAAACTCTATCAATGCAGGGCCATGGTTCATTTCAGATCCTGAAAGTAAGGACACCAGGACTGTGTCGTCTGAAAACTTAACCAGGGATCTGTTCTTCTGAGTGACCCGGCAACTGTCTGTGTACAGTATGAACAGCAGAGGGGACAGAACACACCCCTGAGGGAATCCTGTGTTAGAGATAGACACTGGGGACATCTGACCATTCACAAGCACTCGCTGGATCCTGTCCGTGAGAAAATTTAAAATCAGTAAAAGAAGCTGGTCAGGCAAATTAAAAACAGCGGCAAGTCTTTCAATCAGGATGTGGGGCTGCATCTTATTAAATGCAGTAGAAAAGTCGGCGAACAAAAGTCTTACATGAGCCCCAGTTTTGTCAAGGTGCTTGTACACTGTGTTCAGTAGAAAGAGTGTAGCGTCCTCCACCCCCTTGTTTTGCTGGTAGGCAAATTGAAGTGGGTCGAGTTTTCCCTCAGTTAAACATAAAATCTCAGACTTTAATTTTTTTTCAAAAGCACAGGGTTAAGCCTATGTGTGAAAAGGTTTATTTAACATTTTCAATTAGCAAGGTTAATTTCAACATGACCTCTAGTTAGAGGTGGGAAATATACCAAAACATATCATTCAGTCTTTTGTTGTACAACTGGTCAACTGTGTGAGAAGTTTTGGGGTCTGATCTCGAGGGTTTATCTCAAAACCTTGCGTTTTTGTCCAAAATTGATAATCCGTCTCGTTAATTGGCATGAGCTATATCTCCATCATGGCGGCACATCCAGGTCTGAACCAGATTTGTGACGTCCGTGAAAACACCCTATATTCAGCGGAACATTTGCACAAGCTTACAATTCCACACATCACCGCTAGAGGACCATTCTGCAGAAAGACTAAGTCCAGTGTTCTGTCGAAATGCCACTCCTTGTCCAAATGTATGATTGGTATTGCGCATGCGTATGACGAGGACTCCCGTCTATCCCTTATCCTAACCCTAACCTTAAGGGAACCTTAAGGCAAGTTTATTTGTAGAGCACAAGTCATACACAAGGCAATTCAAAGTGCTTCACAGTTGCATAAAATTACAAGAAAACAGATAAAATCAATCAATAAAACATCAACATAAAGTTAATCAATTACAGTAAAAGGAAAGAGTGCAGATAAAATACTTAAAGCTATTTTTTATGCACAGGTAAAAGGAGCTGTGTTCAGCCTGGATTTGAACATTGTTGAGGGATTACAGGATAAGGTTTAAGCTTCTACTTGTTGTTTTCAAATGTCTCCATGGCACTGCTCCTCTGTATTTGTCTGAGCTTCTTGTACGCCACGCCTCTGCTAGCGCTCTGGGATCTGCTGATCAGCTGCTTTTGGAGGTTCCTCACTCCAAGCGTGTGACCAAAGGGGACAGGGCTTTCCCTGTTGCAGCTCCCAAACTGTGGAATGACCTGCCTCTCCACATACACTGCCTCTTAAAAGTACTAATACACCTTGAACTTTTGCACATTTTGTCATGTTTACAACCATAAACATAAAGATTGTATTTTGATTTTTTTACTGAAAGTTCACACACAAGTAATGATACATGATTCTGTGATTTTTCAAAAAATAGAAAACAACTCACGCTCTGTCAAATTAGAAGGAGAGCGTTTGTGAACAGCAGTTTTCAGGTCTTTCCACAGATTTTCAATAGGATTTAGGTCAGGACTTTGACTGGGCCATTCTAACACAATAATATGCTTTTTTTTATTTTAACCATTCCTTTGTAGATTTAGCTTTGTGTTTAGGGTCATTGTCCTGCTGGAAGGTGAATCTCTGACCCAGCCTCAATTCTCTTGCTGACTCCAGCAGGTTTTCCTCCAAAATGTCTCCATCCATCTTCCCAACTATTCTTACAATCTTCCCAGTCCCTGCTGAGGAAAAGCAGCCCCATAGCATGATGCTCCCCTCACCATATTTGACACTGGGGATGGTGCACTCAGGACGATGAGCAGTGTTAGGTTTGCTCCATACATAACGTTTTGCATTTGGGCCGAAAAGTTCAATTTTTGTCTCATCTGACCAAAGCACCTTCTTCCACATGGTAGCTGTGTCCTCCATATGACTTCTAGCAAACTTCAAACGGGATTTCTTATGGCCTCCTTTCAATAATGGCTTTCTTCTTCTTGTCCATGAAGGCCAGATTTGTGTAGAGTACGACTTATAGTTGTCCCATGTACAGATTCCCCCAGCTCAGCGGCAGTACGTCACAGCTCCTCCAGAGTTATCTTGGGGCACTTGGTTGCATTTCTGACCAGTGCTCTCCTTGTTCGGTCTGTTAGTTTAGGTGGACGGCCGTGTCTTGGTAAGTTCGCAGTGGTGCTATATTCCTTCCATTTCCGAATGATGGATTGAACAGTGCTCCGTGAGATGTTCAAATCTTGGGAAATCTTTGTATAACTTGACGCTGCTTTAAACTTCTCCACAGCTTTATCCCTGACCTCTCTGGTGTGCTCCTTGGTCTTCATGATGTTGTTTAGTGACCAATACACTCTGACCATAGCTCTGAGGCCCTCACAGAACAGCTGGAATTATACCGAGAGTAGATTATGCACAGGTGGCCTCTATTTAATGGTTAGGGCACTGCTTTCTGCAGTCATTAGGAATGTTATAAAGGCAATTTAATGCACTCAGAAAATGCTGTATGAACACTTTTCACTTTTCTATATTTTGTAAAATAACAGAATCATGTATCATTTTGCTTTCACTTCACAGTTGTCTGTTACTTGTGTGTGAACTTTCAGTAAAACATTCAAAATAAAATCTTTATGTTTATGGTTGTAAACATGACAAAATGTGCAGAAGTTCAAGGTGTGTTAGTACTTTCGAGAGGCACTGTAGTGTAGAGTGTGGACCAGCACTCCCTCTCATTACAGGTTCTTAAACTGTTACCTGGGGTCGAGATCCCCATGAGGGTCGTGAGATAATTTCAGGCGGTCTTCAGATCATATGGGAGGCCTATTTTCTATGTAGTTTGAATGAAAATGGTTTCCTTTGGGGGTCACGAAGCTGATAAACGCTGCATTACACAATAGATGATCACGTACGATGCTTGAATCCAACAGGCTTTCAATTTGACACAGTTTGGAGTTGGAAAATGTGAAGAAAACAATCACACAGTCACCTAATAATATTCTACATGCAATCCAACAATTTCAAGGTTAGTTTACAAAATGTGTCAAAGTACAACAAAAACATTAGAGACGTGTTAGGGCCTCTCTTTTTTGCTCACCTCACAGTTATAGAGGGCTGTGTTTTATTTCGAACTCAAGCTCATAACAGTGAATCCAGCAGTACTTGTTAATCGCTCACTACTGACGCTCACTGGACAGGTAGAGGACAGACAAGAAAGCAGACACGCGTAAGGACTCAATAACAAGCTCATTTCACACACAATGTAATAACTGGAATACATTACTGCTGGAAGATATTAAGCCTGGAAGCTTATTGAGGATTAACTATTTCTTGTGTGAGCCAAGGCGCTAATGCATTAATTGTGTGCTTGCCTAACTTTATACAGAGACTACTGTGTCAGATCCTTCTACTTCTGCTGTATTTGCAGTGGGAAACCCAGCAATACATGAGAAATTCACGCAATAAGCTGTGAAAAGTGCCAATTGGATGGGGTCTGTTCTAGCTACCACATGAAATAGCAAGTGATAATCTGTCATATCAAATAATGAGATTTTTTGGATTGTTTCTGGTGTAAGCAGTATGACTGATGACTTGCACATCACTTACTGTGTTTGTTACAACCCAGTTCTGCTAGGGTAGGGGGAAGTAACAAAAACCAAGATGTAAAAAGGTTAAATAAAGTTGTAATTTAATAAAAGGTGATTGTCATGGCAACGTGAAAACAGGAAGGAACCTCCCTCTCTCCTACTGCATTTGTGATGTGTTCCACATTGTTTTTCTGGATACTTTTGTACGTCTTCACCATGTTTTTGTGGAGGTTTGGTGGATTTGTTTACTTCGAGAGTCTAAAATGGTCCTGAAGAAAGCAGCTTTTTAAAGGTAAACAAATTGCTACCTCATCAGCTAAACCCATTTGAGACCTGCAAATGTCTTCTTCTGAGACACTGAAGAGGCACCAAGAGCCCCCACAGCTGCAGCACAGTCAAGGCGTCACAAGAGGAGCTGGAAACAAGTAAGGGACAAACGAGAGATGGTGAAAGACTGTTGTGAAGCGGAGAGAGGAAGAGGAAGGAGGTGGAGCTGACCAGTGCAGGACACCACGCTCTGAAACAGGGACAAACCCAGGAGGAGGATTTCAGAGGATCAGAGGAGACAGAGGGCAGCCAGCCAGGTTTCTCCCGAGTGCTACAGTTTCCCCAGTGGCAGCGCGGCTCAGCCGCAGCAGCTCAGGACTAACACCTGAAAACGATTTCATTGTACAGTTGTACAATGACAATAAAGCACTTACTTACGTAAAAAGTAAAGTTAACACAGGTGTAACAAAAATAACCAAACAAAGGCTATTTACAATATTTACAAGGGTTAATAAAACTTAACCTAAACCAAGACAAACCTAAACCAAGTTTCCAAAGCTTAACAAAACTAGTAAAACTAACAAGTGTCTCAAATCGCGAGTGTCACATAGGCCTATAAAACAAGTGACACAGAACACAACCCAAACGGGAGACACAACTGAAAAACTAGTGTCTCTGAAACATGAAACCAAAAATGTATTTTCACACCGAAGAGAGACAGGATGAGCAGCATACCAGCCGCAGGCCAGCAGCCTCAAATGTTCCCAGGTGTGGCCTTCTTAAGGGCGTGGCTGGCACAGGTGGCTTTAACCACCTTGACCAGGTGTAGAGCTGCCCCACCAATCATCCGCGTCGGAGCAAAGGGACCAATCACCTGCCAGGACTCCGGACACAATCCACCAACTGCAGCCAAGGACCACAGCAGCAAATTGACAGTGTTACACAAAGTGTCAGCTCCCAAAGAGGAGTTGTAATTGATGTGCTCCTCTCAAGCAACCGAATATATCGTCATCTGTACATGCATTTGTTCATCCAGATGTTTATGAGAGACTTGTTGACCATTGAGCGATACCTCTGTGATAACAACAAAAAAAAAAAAACGACTGCACTGCAACACAATACAGTACAGATGAAACTGGGAAAATTAGAATATCATGAAAAAGTGCACTTTCTTTTCACTTCTGTTATTCAACTTAAACTGTGAAGCTAATATATGATAAACTCATTACATGCAAAGTGAGTTAATGTATAGCCTTTATTTGTTCTAATTTGGATTATTATGGCTCAGCTTGTAAAAACCCCAAATTAATAATCTCATAAAATGACCCATAATGTAAACCATAATCATCAAAATTATAACAAATAAAGGATGGACATATGCCACGTTGCATGTAATGAGTCTATATCATATATCAGTTTTACATTTTAAGTTGAATTACATAAATTAACTTTTGAACGATATTGTAATTTTCCCAGTTTTACCGTATTACAACTCTGGTCATTTTATAGCCATATTAAGTGATTTGAAATATTCATGTGTGAAATGACAAATATTTTCATTCAATTTGCTTCAATACATTGTAAGGCATTAATTACATTCAAAACAATCTTCACGCTCGTGCTTTGCCCAGGGAGATCTCTAATGTTGATTGAACCTACAATCTTCGAGACAGTAACCTGTATCTGCTGGTGAAATACCACAAAATGAATCTTTTCTGTTCTCTGCTCCAGACTGTAGCACATCTGTTCAACATGACTCCTGTGGCCAAGTGTATTGAATGAATGAACGAATGAATTAAACTTTATTGTCCCCTTAGGGGAAATTTGTTCTGGGCAGAAAGTGCAGATATAGTACAGTACAGACAAAAACAACAATTAGTGCAAAATTGTGCAGCAAGTGCATACTTGTACAATGCAATAAATAAAAAGTAAGGGTTTCCACTTTGGTTGAACATAAATCATGTTAATAGTGATTAGCTGCACACTCTTGGTACTGCCAAAGCGTCAAAGAAAAGATTAATGTCTTCATCTAGTTCGTTTAATAATGAGATAATAAAGCATTCAGACAGTCTCTAGGTTTTTTTTTTTTTTTTACCATAGTTAGTGCCAATAACCATAAACTTTTCAAATGCCAGGACTTGCTACCCTTGGATGAGATACAGTAAGAATAATCCAAATAAAACACTTTTCCACTTTTTGCCTAAATATTTCCCATTTTATAAACTGAAATCTCGGACGACCCCAGCTCTGTGGCCATCTGTCTGTACAGAGTTTAAAGACAAGAGAGAAAGTCACAGAGCGATTGTCAAAGATGTGCCATAAACAAGCCCGCAGTTAATGCAATAGATGAGCTGTAGTCACTGTACTGTATGTGCACCGTCTAATAGGTTTCGGAAAAGAGAAACATTGAGGGGAGGAAGGGCCGGCGTCACAAGTTCATAAAGCATGAAGTGAGTCCAACACACACTGTTGGTCAAAGCTCCTGTTGTAACGTTTCAATGAAAAACTATCTATTTTTTATCAGTGACTTAAAGGCTCCGCTCACAACATGCTTTACTCTTGTGTCTTAAATTTTCACTCGACCAGCTACTGAAACGCAAGGGGGTCAGACCTGTGTCCCGTCCATGGGGCAGTGATAACAAACCCCCTCTGCCACTTGTATCTGTGGGACTTAGTTCAAACAACAACAAGGACATAATGAAAGAGGATTTGGGAGGCAACATTATTTTGTCACATCTTGAAAGACCAACAGGAAAAATATGGGCATTGTGCTTTTTGCGAGTGTTTGGTAATAATCTCAAACCCATCATGATCGCTTTCTTACACTTTGTTGGTTAGAGAATGCAATACTGATCTAAAACTGCGTAAGCAAACTCTCCAGCACTCTCTCTTCCTGATTCTCAAAGCAGACTATAACCTAACCAACCCCTCTCCACACGCTCCCCTTTGCTGCACTGCTATTGTCAAGATAGAGAGGGGGGGGGGGGAGAAGCTAGAAGCAGTGTTAAGAAAAGCCACCAAGAAGATCCGAACATTTCTCAAAAATACGGTTTTGATAAGGGAACAGTTGTGACATGCTTAAAATATCTGAAAAGTAGATTTTCACATAATACGAAAGATGCAGGCATGCAGGCTTTTGTATCACGGCACAAAAGCCTGCATGACGTTTGTGCATACATAAGTCGAACAGAAATAGAGGTTTAAATAAAAAACAAACTTTATGGTTAAAAAACTGACCTGTAAAGGTCTGGAACCCCGCCAATTATACGCACACAAACGATCACGCGATGGCTCAGATTGACCAACAATATTACAGAGACTGTTCCAAAGGAGAGAAAAAGCACTAATTACCAAAAAGCCACAACTTTTTCATGATAAAAATGTCATCATTTACAGCGCTAACAAAACAACGACTGTGTCCAAATCAAAGTGCAAATCATGAACCTCCCTCCTGAGAATAATTCTTGCATGACTTGTCCCTTTGCAGCGAATGGTCAATATGACATTATCTGGTTTGTCTGGGTGATGAAACGCACAGTAATGTCCTTTTCTGAAAGCTATGAAATAAAATACAGAAGCTGAAACATCACACTCTTATCAGTGACTTGTAGTGTGCAAGGAGGGGAGTCGGAGTGTCAAATGACGGTGCTAATGGTTTGAATGACATTTGCTTTTATCACAACAGCGGAGCAGTCTCTTGTCCTAACACAACAACCAAAAAAAATACGGGAATTCCCCCCTGTCTCAACTGTCCCTCCCGGAACTCCGTAACGCAACTAAGGTTCAGTAGGTGAATTATGTAAACCCACTACAAACTCTGCATTAGTCAGCAAAGCAGGGACAGGCAGAGGGGCAAGAGCTCACATTTAGACGGAATAAGAGACTGGATTCATGGACACTCCTGAGCAGTCATCTGATTCCATCGTCCTCCAGGTAGGTACCGCAGACCAAGAAGCTATTACATGGGTCTAGCTTTGAGGTCGCGCATCGCTCCAGACAGCTAAGAGCAATACGAAACTGAAGGAAAAGTAGGAGACAAAAATGCAGGGACAGACAGGCCTGGTGGTTCGTTTCATAGTCAAAAGAAGGGAGGGCCGATACTCCCCACGATCCCAAAACTCTAGCATCACATTAGAGAGAAATTAAAATAATTATTTTTATTTTATTTTGAAGTCTGTCGATAGTTATTTGATCTCTGTAATCATGAATCTACACTGACGGGTCGGATTTGAACCATTTTATCAAGTCTTGTAACTAGCACAAGCGTTTATTGCTTTAGTTTCCGCAAACATACACATTTTCTTCTAGAATTGAAAACCTAAAATTGTTCATGCCTAACATTTAACTAGAACATTGATTCAGGGCAAGCCGCATTAAAATTCCTCATGCATTTCATATTATAAATAGTTTATTAGCTCAATCTGCCAGTCTCTGTCAGATGTGGTGCTTGTCGGTTTGATAAGGCATTTGTCTGGTTTCAGGGTCATTTGCAAATGTGTTAAAGCTCACAAACACATGAATTATTGATGGGCCCAAAGTGGCTTACTGTGGCGAAATACACAAACAAATCGCTGATTGTCTTCGTCAGATTTAAGACTAACATTTGCTCACAGGGATCAACACTTTAAATTGTGTTTTTGTTCAAATTCTCATGTAACAATTAACAAGTATTAAAACAAAACTTTGAGTTCAGTGATCAGACAAACATAAAGCCACGTGTCATTATCATCACATAATAAGATATTTTAATGCACATGGGACGATGTCGTTTGTTGCAAGACGTTTATTCGATGTACCTTGTTAGGTTTGACTAAGATCCTCATGGGACCTTTAGATAAAATTATCCGCCTTGTTTGTCAGGTCAGAGTGACCCGAAGAGTCAACTTTATTAGCTGTGGACTCAGTCATGGCTCCAAATGTTATGAAGCTCTTAGTGAAATACTAAGAATACAAACACCAACCTAATTGTCTACATGCTTGCAAAAAAATAAATCTGGGGTAACGTATTTCCTGAGTAGCTGGATTTACATTGCTGCAGCCCCAACTCATTTCAAACTCTCACTCCTGCACATGCTGATTGTTCAAATAAATTATGCACAAAGGAAAGTGAAGCAGTTCTTTGATACAAAACATGGGTGCATATTTAGACTATTACTTCCATGATGTGATCTTTAAAAATACTATATATGAGCTGGATTGTCTCATACCCGCTCTGGTGTTCTGTTCGGTAACAAATAGGCTTAATGTAATTCGGTTGCCTTTCATACTTTAAGTGTAGTACACATGATTATATCAACATACGTATTGATTTATTTTTTGTTATAGCAACAACCACTATTTCAAAACACGCTTAAACAAACCCTAATCGAATCGCGTTATTCACTGCATTGTGCAAAGTTATTATTGTAAAACTGTCTGCTTTGATCTTCCAAGAATGAATAAACAAAGCTTTAATACAGTATGACATACATAGACTCACTGCCAACAATAATTACTTCACACCCTGCAAAAGCACCCGTGAACTGATTCAGTGCTAAACTAATGAGCAGAGCCGTGGGAAGATAATTTAGTTTAGGGGTGCTGAGGGACAAAATTCACCCCCAAAAAACGTTTTTTTTTTTCTGCGCATAATATGCGCATTTATTGATATTGCCTGCAGTTCTCAAACTATCCACCAGGGAGTGCTGCAGCACCCTCAGCACCCTGGGTCCCCACGACCTTGCTAATGAGGCAAACAAACCTAGTCTTGAAATATGAAAATTCACACAGATTGCTGAATTATGTGTTTAATTTCCTGTAAATTTCAACTGGAACGCTCACCAGCTCCATGATTCCAACTCTGAAACTCGGGACAGAATCTCCTAACCCAAGAAGGAATTAAAGATGGCTGCGGCTGTGGCATGTAACAAATATAAAGTTTCAATAAACTGCGTTATTTCGCAGATGTTTCCCAAATAAATGTGTTAAATGTCAACGCGAAACGGATACGCTTTTAAAGCTCTGTTGCTAATGTCTCAGTTAAGGGTTAGGAGGAAAATATTAAACTACTAGTGTAGAAATATCACTTACAATTATCCTACATTAATATATTTTATAATACCATGAAGTTTCACTGATTATGATGCTCGAACATGAGCAACAAAGTTGTAACCTCCGCGGACACGTCAATATCCGATGTTTTCGACCTGGACAACTAGAACGCTTCTACCATTTGATGTTGCCTGTATTACAGTATCAGGCCCACAAATCTGATATGTAAATAAGACCATGCTGCGAGAGTAAAAAATGGATAAATGATTCTGCTGTTGATCCACTTTTGCACATGCTACTCGCTTTGCCCATGAGCAAACGCTTGGTAAATGACCCACTTAGTGTCACCCTTTTACTCATTGGTAACTACTGGTAATCTGTTCATTGATTTATGTCTGTATATTTTTCTTAAAATGTAGCTCAAGCTAATGTGGATCTTTTTTCTGCTCTTGCTTGATATCAGATTGCGTATCATTTGGTGCCTGTTTCCACAAGTCTCAGTCTACCGGTTTTATAACTACTATTTATGACTGTATTTCCCTCTCCTCTCTCAATAGGGAAGTTATAATGTATTGATTTTCATTGTCTACTCTGAACAGTATTTAGATGTTTATGTAACATGTATTCAAAATGGCTGCTGTACAGTACATGTTTGTTAAGTGTGACATCACACACACAATAATAAGATACTTCTGGGTCCAAACTGTTGAGAGTTCAATAGATAAATACAGCAAAAAACGCAACTTTATCTGAATCTCCTGCTGAAAATAACAGCAGATAAAAAAACATATTTAAAAAAAAAAAGAAGAGCCTTCATTGTGTATGGGGGAAATATATATAATTAATGTCAGAAAAGACTTACTATGTAAATCTGGAGTAAAAGTAATATTTCTGTGTGATCAGATGTTTAAAAAGAGCATTATAGTCGGCTCTACAGCAGGTTAAAATGAGCTAAATCCCATTATAGTGAATACGACTAAAGCTCTGTTGGACCCGGAAGTGGAGTGATGACATCATCAGTTAACAAACATATACTGTCTGTGCGCTTGTGACTCGGCTACATAAAGGTAACTCATGTTTCAGCCAATCTGTCTTCAAAAACAAAACATGAACAAAAAAATCTTGCAATGGTAACGTTTAAATAAAAACAATTATAAATCATCCATAAAAGTGAGCTTCAAGAGGTGACTTAAAAGAAGAAACTGATTCAGCCAGTTTATTTGGTGTCTCCATGTCGGCGCATAAACGTGTGACGGCTTCCCTCTCCCTTGGTGCAGCAGCTTTTTTGCCTTTTGCTGTGAACTGCAATCGTTTCTGTGTTCCACATTATGTTTTTGAGTCTCGCCATGAATGAAACAAACAGCTAACGCTAGCTAGCTCGCTACAAATCCCCCACTGAGAGCCCCCCCACACCTGGGACACCAGGCTCTGAAACAGGGACAAACCCAGGAGGCGGTGCACCGTTTCAGAGGAGAACTGAAGGCTCTAGGGATGTCACGGTTACCAGTGTAGCGGTAAACCCTGATAAAAATGTTGACTATAACAATTACCGTTTCAATTTGAAAAACATATATTATCTCGGTGGATTAGCGCGCCCGCGGTGTAGGCACTGTGAGCCTTACCAGCCACTGTCTCATCTGCTTCGTACCTTACAACCAAAACAAAACTTTCTCAAAGCTGGAATCATGTCTGAAGGAGGAGATGACAGCATTCAGGACATCTATCAGCCTTCAAAGAGGACCAAGTCTGACGTCTGGGCATATTTTCGGTATTTTAAGAATGCCGAGGGACAGTTGATAGAAGACAGTTATCCTGGTGCAAAACGTGCAGGAAAAAAGTGTCGGCTAAAGGCAGCAATACTTGGACATCATAGTCATTTCTGTGACCATCACCCTCAACTCTATAGCCAATGCAAGTAAGCTAAAGTTCTAGCTGAAATGCATGATGTGGGGACTTTGGGTTGAGGGAGAATACAATGAGTCGCCCCATAGTGCAGTCGCAGCGCCCAGCATACAATGCAGATTGCATTAGATTCACTCTCACAGTATTATTATGAATTTAACAATGATTACAGTCTGATGACATTTTCCCAAAGCTGCAAAGCACACTGAAAGGACACAAACTGAGGACAATATTTCCCAGATATAGAGGGTTTATTTAGTTGTTCGAAAACATTATAACACGTTTCTGGAGCTATAATTAGTACATGTAACACCCTCGAAACGATCAACAACACCAGTTTGTGTGGGTCTATCAATGCTTTCTGAACATAATACATACTTTAAAAAAATACCGCGATAATACCGAAAATCGTGATAATTTTGGTCACAATAACCGTGAGGTTAAATTTGCATACCGTGATAGCCCTAGAAGGCAGCAGCCAGGTTTCCCCCGGTTTCCCCTACCTCCAAAAACATGCTGATCAGGTTGGCACACAATGGCGGCGTGCATAGTCGTGGTGGCTCAGGATTAACCCAAACATCTGATCTACGCAATTTCGTTGTAAAATTGTACACTAAAGCACTTACAGGTGCTCGTCATATAATTAGAATATCATGAAAAAGTGCATTCACTTCTGTTATTTAACTTAAACTGTGAAACTAATATATGATAGACTCATTACATGCAAAGTGAGATATGTATAGCCTTTATTTGTTATAATTTTTATTATTATGGCTCAGCTTGTAAGTAAGTAAGGAAGTGCTTTATTGTCATTGTACAACTGTACAACGAAATAGTGTTCAGGTGTTAGTCCTGAGCTGCTGCGGCTGAGCCGCGCTGCCACTGTGTGTCAACCTGACCCGCATGACCTTGGAGGTCGGGGAAACTGTAGCACTCAGAAGAAACCTGGCTGGCTGCCCTCTGGCTCCTCTGATCCTCTTAAATAGTGCCGCGCCTCCTGGGTTTGTCCCTGTTTCAGAGCGTGGTGTCCTGCACCGGTCAGCTCCACTCCTCCTTCCTCTTCCTCCCTCCGCTCCACAACAGTCTTTCACCATCTCTCGTTTGTCCTTTTTTGTTTCCTGTAGCTCCTCTTGTGACGCCTCCTCTGTGCTGCAGCTGTGGGGGCTCTTGGTGCCTCTTCAGTGTCTCAGAAGAAGAAATGTGTAGGTCTCAAATGGGTTTAAGCTAGAAATTTTGTTTACCTTTAAAAAGCTGCTTTCTTCAGGACCATTTTAGACTCTCAAAGTAAACAAATCCACCAAACCTCCACAAAAACACGGCAAAGACGTACAAATGTATCCAAGAAAACAATGTGGAACACAGAAACCACAAATGCAGTTAGCAGAAAAAGGCAAAAAACTCAGCTGCACAAGGAGAGAGGGAGGTCGCCTCCTGTTTTCACGTCGCCATGACAACAGACGTTGTAAAAACCCAAAATTAAAAATCTCATACAATTAGAATATTTTGAAAATGGACTGTAAGCCATAATCATCAAATGTATAACAAATAAAGGCTTGACATGTCATCTGCATGTAATGAGTCTATATCATATATTTGGCCACCTCGTCCAAGACCTTCTGACGGACCGTAAGTTTGACATCTTCTGCCTAACTGAGACCTGGCAGCCAACCGACTTCGCTCCTCTCAATGAAGCTACTTTACCGGGGTTTGTTTACCACGCTGCACCTCGCGTGTCTGGGAGAGGGGGCGGTCTCGCGGTAATACACCGTGAGAACTGGAGGGTTCTGCCCGTGAATGTACCTGCCTGTCATTCATTCTACTGTTTTACAGCTCTCTGGACACATTCCCACAGTTTTTGCCACTATCTACCGATAAACCAAAAAACAAAACCAAACAAGGATTTTATCACTGACATAGCTACATTTCTAACTCATCTATCCACACTGTCATCAAATGGCATACTGCTAGGAGACTTCAATATTCACATGGACCGTCTCAATAACACTCTCACCAAAGACTTTACCTCCCGTCTGGACAGTTTTGGATTTCAACAGTTTGTCAACTTCCCCACTCACAATAAAGGACATATTCTGGATTTAATCTGCTGCTCAGGATTAACCCCATCAGACTGTAAAACCGACCACCTCCCATGCACGGACCATCTACTTCTCTCATTCAATGTTAATCTGTCCTTTACCAAATCCAACTCATCACGCACTATACATTTCCGTAAAATAAAGGACATTAACCCGGACAATTTAACATCTCTTATCCATAACCTCCCCAGTGCTGATAGACGTTCTACAACTGATGAGCTTCTGACACACTACAACACAAACCTCCATAACATTCTCAACACTCTGGCCCCACTCAAAACCTGTCTCCTTCATTCACACAGCACCCTGGTTCACTCCCGCTCTCAGACAACTCAAAACAAAAAGCCGCCAACTTGAAAGACTCTACAGAAAAACTGGACTCATTATTCACAAAAACATGTACATAGCCCACATTCCCACTACAAGGACTCCATCTCCAAAGCCAAATCCATATATTACTCCGGTTTAATCAGTTCTAATGAAGGTAACTCCAAAGTGCTCTTCTCACTCATCTCAACCATCACAAAACCTCCTGACTCTCTTCCATTTCATCTCTATTCTTCTGATTTCTGCAATACCCTGGCCTCATTTTTCACCTCTAAAATTCAGCACATCCACCAGCAACTCACTCCCTCATCTTCTCCTAACGATCCTGCTCCATACTTCCCAGCTCCAACCTACCTGTTTTCTGCCTTCCCCTTACCATGTGTCATCCAAATCTCCACCCTTATCCAGAAAACTTGACCCCCTCCCCTCTGCCCTTGTTAAAGCCTCCACTCCTGCAATTTCCCCTCTCATAACTAACATAATTCAAGCCTCCCTTACAACTGGTACTGTACCTCAAAAATGCCGCTGTCACTCCCATTCCCAAGAAACCTGGTTCTGATTCTTCTGACCTCAATAACTTCCGCCCCATTTTAAACCTGCCCTTCATCTCAAAACTTCTTGAAAAAACTGTTGCTGCCCAACTCCACACCCACCTCTCCTCCAATAACCTGTATGAACAATTTCAATCTGGCTTCCATTCCCTTCACAGTACTGAAACTGCCCTCCTGAAAATCACCAATGACCTTCTCCTCTCTGCTGACTCCGGTTCACTCTCCATCCTCCTTCTGCTTGATCTCAGCGCAGCCTTTGACACTATCTCCCACTCCATCCTTCTGGACAGACTCTCCTCCATTGGCATCACAAACACTCCCCTCTCCTGGTTCCGTTCCTACCTTTCTGACCGCACACAGTTCATCCAGCTCAAATCTTTTACTTCCCATCCCTTCCCTGTCACTTCAGATGTTCCCCAGGGTTCTGTCCTCGGCCCCTTACTGTTCCTAATCTACCTTCTCCCTCTTGGTTACATCTTCAGAAAACATTTACTTTCACTGCTACGCGGATGACACCCAGCTCTACATCTCCAGTAAACCAAATTCTACACTCCCACAGTCCTCTCTCACTAACTGCCTCCATGAAATAAAGTCCTGGTTCACTTCAAACTTTCTCAAACTCAACAGCAATAAAACTGAACTCCTCCTCATTGGCACCAAATCCACCCTAAACAATCATCACACACACACCCTCCATAAACCACATCACTCCTGTCCTTCAACAGCTCCACTGGCTCCCCATCACCCACCGCATCCAATACAAAATCCTGCTTCTCACATTCAAAGCAATTCACAAGCTCGCCCCTCCATACCTGACTGACCTCCTCCATGTCTCCACACCTGCCCGCTCTCTCCACTCCTCCTCCTCTCTCCGGCTCACTGCCCCCCCTCCCGCCCATCTCGTCATCATGGGGAGTAGAGCCTTCAGTCCCTCTGCTCCTCAGCCCTGGAACACTCTCCCTCCTGACCTCCGTAACACCGACTCACTCTCACACTTCAAATCCATCCTCAAAACTCATCTGTTTAGACAAGCCTACTCACGGTGACCACAACTGTATCGTCTTTTTTTATTCATGCTGTTTTAACTTTGTATTTTAACTGTTTTTAATTGTTGATGTTAATTTACTTGTAGATGTGAGGCGACCTTGAGTGTCTTGAAAGGCGCCTAAGAAATAAAATGCATTATTATTATTATTAGTTTCACATTTTAAGTTGAATTACAGAAATAAATGAACTTTTTCATTATACTCTTATTATATGACGAGCACCTGTACTTACATTCTTAACTTTTCAGGTAGGTCGTTCCAAAGTTGACAAACCTGAAGGCTTGATTACTCTTCAGCACCATCAAAAAAACACGCACATCCCTTTCCGAGCGGTGTGCTGGATCAAAAAAGAGGCAACAAATGCAGGAAGAATAAACAACTGCGTTTTAGCTCCCAAAATTCGAATGTGTACTCACACCACGCTGTAACATTTCGGACTAAGAGTCCTTCATCAGACATACATATTAATTACTCTTCATCCACAGCTCAACCTTGGAACAGGTACTCCAGTTTCCCTAACACTAAAACATGTACAATAGGTTAATCCTCTAGCCAGGGGATTCTGACAATTAGCCTGATTCCACATCCCTGTAGGAGCAGCTGCGTAGAATGATGGGTCAAATTCAGAAAATACATTTCTCTAAGGGGATCAATAAAGTATAATTTAACTTACCAAACTAACAGCTAACAGGGACCTGATGGGCATGAGGCTTCAGGGGCTTGTTGGGGATAAAAAGGTCTAAAATATAACCTTTTATAGCTGAAAGCTAAAACTGGGTTGATGTTTCGTTTCTTCAGTGAGAAGCCTAGTTGCTGTGTTTTGAAGTTGGAGGCAAGAGAGTGATTTACTGTCGAGACCAGAAAGGAGAGTCGCAATAATTGAGGGAGGAGGAAATGAGGGCTTTGATAACGTTTGCTAGATTGGGCCGAGTGAGGACAGGTTTGATTTTACTGATAATGCAGGGATAGAAGAAGAATGTAGATCAAACAAACTTGCCATAGAAACCTAATGGTGCAATATTATGGTGGCAGAGTGGTTAGCATTCATGCCTGACAGCTAGAAAGTTCTGAGTTTGATTCCTATGTTGAGTGTTGCCTGTATAATTGTGGAGTTTGCAGGGCTCTGGGTTCTCCATTAACCATACATGCGTAGTTCATGGATGCACAACTCGGACCACTTTTTGAAATTTGTGCATATGATCTGTACCTTATCACCAAGAGAAATCAACAAGCATCTTATAGCACGTTGAAATAATAATATTGCATTTGACAAGGGTTATTATAGAGCACATATGCTCAATTAAACTAGTCCTTTCTGTCCAAACAATTTTTGGATTTAAATAGTTTCGTCATGTGTGAGTTGAACTTCCCATTTTAATTTTGAATCATTAAAATCTCCTCTCGACTAGGCCTCAAGAACTGAAAAGTGAGCACAAACAAATCCTGGAATTGTACCAGTCCTATGCGAAGTTCAAATTCTGCCAAATGCAAAAAATCACTGTATAGTTGCAAAAGGGAAAAGACGAAGCAACCGTACAACTACATGACAGCTGCAACTACAAATACTACACATTGTAACCTTTAGGAGCATGAATTTAAGAAAAAAAAACATTACTTGAATAAAGCCAAAAGCAAAAAAATGTAAATATAAGTTATGGCGGAAAATCTGCAATATTGATGTAAGGTTGGGGTTGTGCTTTCTCTTCCTTTCTCTCACCTCCCTCTCTCCCAGAGACCACGGCTTTGGAGGTGGTGAAGGGGCTTGTGTGGATGACTCGGGCAGTGGACATGATATGAATGAATAGTACATCAGCTATAATAGATTTACGGCTGTGCAAACCACTGTCTGCCAGGAACACACAATTCTCAACAGTTCACAAAGTGCCTAGAGACTGGTTGATGCCCGAAGGCTAGACAACAATGCATTGATTGTTAAATCAACTGTGCAACTTTGACAACATGTTCAGGACTGTTACCACAAAGACTTCCCGTTATTTCAGTGTAATTTATTTATTTAACATCGTGAGACAAGGCAGAGGTATTTATTTAACTGCATAACCTTGTGTGTGTGCGTGTGTGTGTGTGTTTGTGTGTGTGTGTGTGTGTGTGTGTGTACATGTATATGTATATATTAATTTTCATTATTATTTATTAATTTTCCTTCTCCAACATATAAGTAAGCACTTTATTTTTCATTGTACAACGAAATTGTGTTCAGTTTAGTCCTGAGCCACGCTGCCACTACGGGTCAACAAAGGCTGGATTTGAGCAATTGGTGCTCATTATTGTTTGATTTTAAAATTGTGGATAATTGTGAAAGCAATTATATAATTTGTACCTTTTATAAACTAAAATTACAGGGTGGTGAACCATTATGCATGTATACTTTATGAATAAAAGAAGAGAGGCTATAAGGGGTTGAATTTTGAATTTGAGAATACCATTGATTTAGTTTTAGTACATCCAGTGATTTGTGCTTTATTCCAAATCTCAAAAACAAAAACTAACAGCACAACAATCTTGACAGAAACAACATAATATTGTAATAGTTTTTCACCTTACTCTACAATATTGGCACTAATCAACCTGTTACCCTCCACCACTGCTATAAGGAAGACAACAATAAAACATCCCCCCATGTCTATTGAAACTGTCTATTTTTATTATTTTTTTTTGCACTCTTCGCTTTTAATTTCATTCTAAAATAGTGATTGGTTGTTTTATGGATTTTATTTGCCGTTTTGTAATTGTATGTTGCCTTACTGTTAATGCTTTTCCTGTTCCTTCCCCTAAAATTACGCTGAGTACAAACTCTACAAATAAACTTGCCTTGCCTAAAAACAGATGTGTCACCCTTATCTAATATTCGATCAGGCTATAGCTGCAGCTCAGATGACAACTGTACTTTTTATGGCGCAATCAATAAAGTTGACACTTAGAGAGAAAACATCAGTGGACAACAACGGCCGCAATTTACGGGATTTGAAAACTATAGTTTTATGGCACAGGACACAGGGTCCTCAATTTGGACGGACCATATAACAACAATAATTTCAGGTAAAAGGTCATCATCAGCATTAAGCTAAAACAGGCTTCATCTACAAACATAAAAACAACTCACAAAGCCTCGAGGCTTCGTACGACGCAGGTTGTGGAATTGCGCGTCTAATCTCCACTCACAATTACAGACTGACAAATCTTGATTAGTCAGTCCATTCTGGGCGCGTACCTTTAGTGCCAGCGTGCATCAAGTGCACGAGGAGAGCCACGGCGCGTAGGTCCATCCCAAAAGTAAAAACTTTCCCTGCGCGCATGCTGTCCATCCATGCGAAATTACGAACAAAACAAGGCAAAAATCCTAGGCTGCGGACAGGAGTGAAATTAAGTTCTTTGATAACTGAGGTGAAGCACAGTCTTCTCCGTGTGTCGCACCGAGAAATATGGGAACATCCTGACCGCTTTTACGCAGCTCGTCCCTGCATTCCGTTCAGTGAAGACTCCGCTGAAGTGACAGCGCCAGGCTTCTCTCTCTCTCTCTCTCTCTCTCTCTCTCTCTCTCTCTCTCTCTCTCTCTCTCTCTCTCTCTCTCTCTCTCTCTCTCTCTCTCTCCCTCTCTCCCTCTCTCTCTCCCTCTCTCTCTCTCTCTCTCTCTCTCTCTCTCTCTCTCTCTCTCTCTCTCTCCCTCTCTCTCACACACGTCACCTGTCCTCCTTCTCAAGCGCCACATTGTCGTAAATGGACATGCACATGAGTTTAGATGTCTGTTCTGTTTTGTAGTAGGTAAATAATTTCACTATTAAGTTTCATAAGGTAGGACTTTATTGATCTAACAATGGATAAATGGGTGGTTGATAAAGTGGTTCTGATGCAGCAATTATTGCACTTGGTTTTGCATAGACGTTATTGCACATGAGTTACTTTACAGTCTTGTTGTACAGTCTGACAGCAGTGGGGATGAAGGACTTGCAGTAGCGCTCCTTCTTGCACTGAGGGTGTCATCCACTGAAGGAGCTGCTCAGCTCCTCTATACAGTTCCGTGCAGTGGGCGGCAGGTAGATGACAGCGTCCTCTACTCCGATGTTGCGCCTCTAGTCTAGGCACACTGCAGCGGGTCCAGGGTGGAGCTCACCCCAGAGTGGTGGGTGAGGATGATCGAGGATTTTTTTGCCAATATTGACTTTAAGCACAAAGAAATAACCCAAATTTTTTGCACAAGCAGTCCACATTTCAAATCTACTCATAAAGGTCACACTAGCATGAGAACCTAGCCCATAAAATAGACAGACAACACCCCGTTCATAACCACTTTAACTTTGATCCAATGTCCTGAATACAAGACTAACAGCTTTGTCTATAGTAACAATTTTCCATTCAGCTTATGACATCTGGCACTCACTGATCATGCCGTCCCGTCTCAAGTGACTTGTCTGTTTGGGTCCTGTCGGGCCTCTCACAAAGTTTCCTGGAGTAATAGGGAACAGGAGTGGAGCCTCTGGTGTGTTCTGTTTTACCATTGCATTGTGTTGTTTAAAAGGGCTTAAAATTGACTTAATGGCGTTATTACTATCATCCTGGAAGACTCGTTCTGTTCAATTTCAACCACAAGAACAATGTTTTTCAGGTGTTTCAGGCTTGTTACAAGATAAGTGGGAAATGGGACTATGGTACGAGCCTTAACGATATGACCCATATGACTAAAATTACATAGAAATGTTTGACAAATACAGCAGTGCAAGAGGCAAGTGAAGACATCTAGAAATAAAACACACTGGGAGATTTGGAGAATTTGAGTATGGTTTGTCTTTGTCTTTGTTCCTATTTTGCAAAGATGTCTTTTAAAGTGTTTAGATGTCTGTTGTTGTTATTGCTTCAAGGTTCTGAATGCTCGAATAAAGGCCTGTCTGCAATTAGTTAAAAAAGCATTGATTTTTAAGGACAATTGACAACCAGTTTTAATTCAACATACAGTGCCTTGCGAAAGTACTAATACGCCTTGAACATTTGCACATTTTGTCATGCTTACAACCCTAAACGTAAACATTTTATTTTTAATTTTTTACTGAAAGTTCACACACAAGTAACAGACAACTGTGAAGTGAAAGCAAAATGATACAGGATTATGTTATTTTACAAAAAGTAGAAAAATGAAAAGTGGGCCGTGCATAAGTATTCATACAGCACGACTTAATACTTTGTGGAACCCCCTTTTGCTGCAATAACAGCAGCAAGTCTTCTGGGGTATGACTACATTATTTGCACATCTAGAGACTGATATTTTAGCCCATTCCTCTTTACAAAAAAACTAAATCTCTGTCAAATTAGAAGGAGAGCGTTTGTGAACAGCAGTTTTCAGGTCTTTCCACAGATTTTCAATAGGATTTAGGTCAAGACTTTGACTGGGCCATTCTAACACATTAATATGTTTGTTTTTAAACCATTCCATTGTAGATTTAGCTTTGTGTTTAGGGTCATTGTCCTGCTGGAAGGTGAATCTTCGCCCCGGCCTCAATTCTCTTGCTGACTCCAGCAGGTTTTCCTCCAAAATGTCCCTGTATTTGGCTCCATCCATCTTCCCACCTATTCTTACAATTTTCCCAGTGCCCGCTGAGGAAAAGCAGCCCCATAGCATGATGCTCCCTCACCATATTTGACACTGGGGATGGTGCACTCAGGACGATGAGCAGTGTTAGGTTTGCTCCATACATAACGTTTTGCATTTGGGCCAAAAAGTTCATTTTTGTCTCATCTGACCAAAGCCCTTCTTCCACATGGTAGCTGTGTCCTCCATATGACTTATAGCAAACTTCAAACGGGATTTCTTATGGCCTCCTTTCAATAATGGCTTTCTTCTTTCCACTCGTCCATGAAGGCCAGATTTGTGTAGAGTACGACTTATAGTTGTCCTATGTACAGATTCCCCCAGCTCAGCGGCAGTACGTCGCAGCTCCTCCAGAGTTATCTTAGGGCACTTGGTTGCATTTCTGACCAGTGCTCTCCTTGTTCGGTCTGTTAGTTTAGGTGGACGGCTGTGTCTTGAAGTTCGCAGTGGTGCTATACTCTTTCCATTTCCGAATGATGGATTGAACAGTGCTCCGTGAGATGTTCAAATCTTGGGAAATCTTTGTATAACTTGACGCTGCTTTAAACTTCTCCACAGCTTTATCCCTGACCTCTCTGGTGAGCTCCTTGGCCTTCATGATGTTGTTTAGTGACCAATACACTCTGACCATAGCTCTGAGGCCCTCACAGAACAGCTGGAATTATACTGAGAGTAGATTACGCACATGTGGCCTCTATTTAATGGTTAGGGCAAGGTGTGAACTTTCTGCAGTCATTAGGAATGTTATAAAGGCAATTTAATGCACTCTGAAAATGCTGTATGAATACTTATGCACTTGTCTGTTACTTGTATGTGAACTTTCAGTAAAAAAATCAAAAATAAAATCTTTATGTTTAGAGTTGTAAACATGACAAAATGTGCAAAGGTTCAAGGTGTATTAGTACTTTCGCAAGGCACTGTATTTTGCTACTTTTTAAATGATCACAAAATGAGCAAAAATAAAATTGTTCGCTACTGACTGCACTCACTTGAAAAGGTTATGCTCGAAAGCTGGAATCGCAGCTGCTTGTTATCTCATACCAATTGCTCTTAAATATGGGTTATGTCATTAGAAAACCTCTGGCCTTGCATTTTTCTCATGTTTGGAATATTTGGAACTGAACAGAGGAGACATCCAGCACTATTTTCTTGGTCTATTTAAGGGGGGACGGCAATAGGCCTGAATGTGCAGAGAATTAGTAAAAGTTGCAGATCCATTTCACATGGTGTGTTTTACTGTATCCCTTTGTCGCCTCATAAATAAACCAGAAACACTTAGTTATTTGTATACCTTCACATTGATGAGAGATTGCGTTGGCCATCTTATCAGATCAGTAAGACACTTTAATAAAAACGAGTATTGTGCTTTATATGTCAGAGACAAACTTATCACAACATACTACTACTACTAGTTACTATTGAAGCCAATGCTGGGGTCTGAATTGAGTAAAAACAGAAGAAAGGAAAATGGGACAGGATCTCACTCCAAAGTGACGCTGAATACATCTGCCCACAGCACATACCAAAGTGTTCCTCTATTGAACTTGTCTGGGTACTCCTTTCCACTCTAAAATGTTTATTTAAGTATCAAGAGCTGGTCTGAATTTTCGAAGACTGGCGTTAGCCTCTCCTGGACAGCTGTTGTATTTGATGGCATAACACATTGGTCACCAAAATCTTAAAGTGCACAATAGTTTCCATCATAGTTTCCACAGAAGCTTGATCTGAGGACAAGGGCATCAACTAGTTTAATAAGAGGTATACTGCTTATTCTGTAGTAAGGCATTGTTTTTAAACAAGTTGAGAGCAACCAAGGCCATACCGCCTTTGCTAGGCCTAATCCCGTCAGATCTCAGAAGCTAAGCAGGGAAAGGCCTGAACAGTACTTGGATGGGAGACCATTTGGGAACACGAGGAAGCCTGGGGTGAATGTGGTGAGTGAGTGAGTGGTTGGTGGTGGTCGAAGGAGCCGATGGCACAGACTGGTTGCCTCGCTTCGTCAGTCTACCCTAGGGCAGCTGTGGCTATAACAGTAGCTTACCACCACAGAGTAGCGCTTTGAGAAACTTGGTAAAACAGGCTTATAAAGCGCAATACAAGTGTAAGACATTATTATTATTGAAGACCAAAGATGGAGGTACTAATCGATCATTAGTATTCTGGTAAACCAAACCCACTGATTTTTAGGTAGGTCTGGACACACACGGTAAACAAGTGGCTGATTGGAGGCTGAGGCCGAACGAATCACAACCGTCACAGGGAATTGACAATGTTGTGTCACTCACTATGTTGTTGTTCTATCAACAGCAACTCGCGCAGAAGTTATTAGCCAAAACTAATCATAGATGGAGTCGAGGATTTTGCTTCCGAGCTCTTGTCAGTTTCAATTCAGTTCATATTTTGTGAATTGGACTACAGCTGTCGTCACGTCCGCTAATAGCTGATTGGTTTATTTCACTGACAATCTGTGCACGTTAGGCCCAGGAATAACTTCGCTGTGTGGAATGGACAGGTGAAGTGCATTTGTCTCTGTAATTCGGCTTGAACTATGAAACTGATATGATGGACTCATTACATGCAAAGTGACATATGTATAGCCTTTATTTGTTATCATTTTGATTATTATGACTCAGCATGTAAAAACCCCAAATTGAAAATCTCATCAAATTAGAATATTTTGAAAATGGACTGTAAGCCATAATCATCAAAATGATAACAAACAAAGGCTTGACATATATCACTTTGCATGTAATGAGTCTATATCATATATTGGTTTCACATTTTGAGTTGAATTACAGAAATAGATGCACTTTGGAATGATATTCTAATTTACCGAGTTTCACCTGTCGTATGGCAGAGCCAGGCAAGACCATTAGTGTCGCTGATAAAGCTTCGCTGATGAGAAGCAAAATGTCCAATGAAGGCTCAAGAACCTTTATCATAGAAAACAACAGTATGATGGAGAACTCCTGTACGACTGAGAGCATGAACACACAAGTTTGAAAATGAATGAATGTTAATGTTTGAAAGTTACCAAAATGATCTTGGAGTGTTTATTCCTATGAATATCACACTTTTACATATTGCTTAACTGAGTTTCCATTGATTTATACACATTCACAGTGCACTTGTCATATTGCACTATTATAACTGTATTAACCTCTGAGACTTTGTTGATTAAGGCCTGGAGCTTGAACAACAAATTGCGGCCGCCTTTGGCTTAGCCTCATATCCAACACTGAAGCACTGTGCCAAATCCTCTGTATAAACCTCAGAGTGAGAACTCTTCATGCTCGGCCAGTTTTAAAGTCGGTAAAATAAATCTCTAAATGCTTCAGTGGGTTGAGCTCAGAAAGAATAAAATGTAAAGATTTTCTGAGCCGGTTCTAGTGCGCAGACGGACTCATAATGTAAACACTATAGATTTACACAATTGGATGGAGCAGGCTGACAGGTGAGGTAAATGGCATATTTTCTTGTCATCATAGCGATGTGTGGGCAGGATATATTGTATTATGTGAGCTGCAAGTGAATATCTTGCCTGTGAAGTCCAACTGTTGAAAGCAGGAAACATCAGGGCCAAATTTTAATGGATAACATTACACTATATGGACACATAGACAAAAACAGCTTCTTTTCAATAAATATATTTATTTATAGAGTTAGAAAAAGCTTTCACTTTTGGATACATGAAACCAAAACAATCAAACACAAGCTCGTCCGTGCTGGGTCGGGGACTATATTTGTGTTGCTCTAAAATGTATCCAAAAGGTTGGAGTCATCTCCAAATAGCTCTCTCATATTTCCCTGGCAAATTATTGTCTGGTGCAGTCGAATGCCTCTATAGCGTAGTCAGATGCAGCAGTATTCCAAAATGTGAACCTCTTTGCTACGATTAGAAATATCTTAATAATGATCCAGATAGGAGTCCCAGTGTAGGGCAGTAATTAGGTTTTTTGCAATGTGCATGTCGACTAGCTGAGTGATGAAACAGTGGCCAACTATGTGTGATGTGATGTTTTAGGAGTGCAAACATGTCAGTGGCAGTTGTCTATTAAGAAGTTAAAACTTAAAAGTCATCTGGACAAAACCAACAAAGAAACCATTTCAACAGTCTCTTCCGCTGTGTTATGCCCAAAGGAAAAAGCACATTTCTTTCCATGAAATTCCCACCGAGGACCTTTATATATAAAAACACATAAAATAGGAAATTTTAATAGTATTCCCAGTGCAGTCTTCAAGCTTATCGATCAATTTGTCAGCGACGCACTGTAATGGAGTGTGGACAGATGTCTGATATTCTTCAATATTGTTTCTCAAATCTACTGAAATAGACAAAATAGATAAAGTTGTATCCTTATTTTAAACTATATTTTCACATTTAGACTACAATGCACTGCCGTTTTGTGTTGTTTTATTAGTGCAATGTAAATGTCAATTGATGTAAAAAAAAAAAGAGCAAATGTGTATTATTTATTTGTTGTTTTTTGTTGGTTTATTTGGTTGAGACAGTGCATGTTAACGAACATGTCATGTCATGTATGTAAACAAGCCACACCGGATTGTAACCTTGGGCTAATTTCCATCCGTCATCCACCATGCGCACTCTCAAACATTCTGGCCTATTGTACATGTTTTTAGAGGTAGGGGAAACAGGAGTACCCGGAGGGAACCTACGCAGACACAGGGAGAACATGCAAACTCCGCACAGAAAAGCCTCGTCCAGGTGGGAATCGAACCCGGGACCTTCGAGCTGTGAAGCACAAGCTGTACTACCGTCCGCTTTACACGCTCTTTAAGGGTCGGACATATACAGTAGCCTTGGCTATGAATGTTGTAGTGTGTTACATGTTGAATTTCCCTATCAAATTAATTCAATCAATCAATACCTATATCGAACTGTAAACTTTGCCATAAAATATTCTGTCTGTCCTGTATAGAGAACATATTTAGGTTTTTGGGTAAAATATCAACTTAGCCTCAAAAATAAGGGGACGAATTAATGTTGTCACACCCCTGGGGTGTGATCCATGTGCATGTCCCGAGATGGAATCAACTATAAGGACAGAACGTTTTGTAATCATTTGTATGGTTTGTTGTTGTGAATCCTAAAAAAAAGCCGCCGGATGGGGCTTTTTAATCATGATGAAAGTTAATTCTGGCAGAGTGGTTAGCTGTGTGAAGTCTGTAAGCATTTTTAAAGCCCATAATCTCTTATTGGATTGAAGCCTTGTTCCAACCAAAAAATCTTCTGCCAAAGTCATCTTTATATACTGTATATAATATTAAGTTTGTTTCTATTTTCCGCAAACAAACTTCAAATGTAACTTTGCTAAGAGACTGAAAATATGTGAAGGCAAAATGAAGTATTATCAGTTAAAATCTTAGTAAGTTTAACATTACACTGGGGATTTTATGTGTTGAAGACAATACCGTCCCAGACTCTACTAATTTAAGGCAAGACTTTTCTGATTTTGTTGTTTTATGCAAAAATGCACCAATTACTCAGTGTCCGAACAGTCATTGAAAATGACTGAGGGGACGTCTGCTCTGCTCAATCATCATTAGATATGCTGCCAATACTATGAGCCAAACCTCAATGGTGTATGAGATAAAACCTCTCCATCTGTGAAGAAAACAGTTCGCATAGAAAGGTTTAATCTGTCTCGCAGGAAACATTAAATATTCAGAAACACATGAAGATTAAGTGCCGAGAAACCCTTTTAGCTTCCTGTCAGCGGCACTCGCAATCTGCATTAATCACCCAAATCCTCACTACTTCTTGCCACACATTTGTCTCATTTGCCGTAACGTGGCCAAGGCAGCGCTGGTAATGTCTTTTTATGTACCAGGTTTTAATGTGGTGGCATTCAGAGAGCTCATTTTTGTGTGATATAGTGTGAAAAGTTTGAGAACCATTGTAAGCAAAGAATATCCTTAAAACTCGACTATGGATTTAATATTGACCGTGTGATGTTAATAGTAAGTTGAGTCATCTTGCATGTACACAACACCCTGTAGAGCGTTGCTAAGAAGAAAAAAAAAGAGGTCGACAGAGGCGTGCTGCAAGCCGCTGCTTCCCCTCTGCCGTCTCCTCATCTCTTCCTCCCTCGTCGACCTTTACATCGCGCAACAGCCTCATGTACTTTTACTACATTCAGCATTTAGGCTACGTCCTTTGAAGCACAACTACAAACTGTATTTATCCCACTGTGAATTAAACACTATCCATGTTGTGAGCGCCGCAGCAGTTAGCGCTTGTGCCTCAAAGCAAGAAGGTCCCGGGTTCGGGGGTCTCTGTGTGGAGTTTGCATGTTCTCCCACATAGGGTTCCTCCGGGTGCTCCGGTTTCCTCTACCGCTAAAAAATATGTACTAAGGGGATCCTCTCTGGGCCCAGTGCTCCTCTGGAAATGAGATTCTTAATGTCAGTGGGACTTTCCTCGTGAAATAAATAGAATGAAATTACAACTGAGGAATTGTGCAATAAAATGTTTTCGCCTCTACATTAAAGTTCCTGTTCTGAAAACTTATCTTTGCCTTGAGTCTGTTCTCTTGTGTCCTTGTTCAATCAATACCTATATTTATTTATTTGAACAGGGACAGTGTACAATATACTATTAGCCTCAGAAAGGAGAGATGCATTGTACCAGGTTATAGCACTTGTGCTAATTTCCACCTGCAGTCCCTGGGCCTATTGTACATGTTTTTAGTGGTAGGGGAAACCGGAGTACCCGGAGGAAACCTACGCAGACACGGGGAGAACATGCAAACTCCACACAGAAAGGCCCCGTCCAGGTGGGAATCGAACCCGGACCATCTAGCTGTGAAGCACGAGCGCTAACCACTGTACTACCGTGCCGCCATTGAGTCCAAATATTAGTTTTAAAGACCTTAAATGTGTAAGAAGGTAATTTATGTAAAGAAAAAATGTTAGAACAATTTAACACTTGGTGAAACTTAGTGAAAATAAACACAAGTATACTGAAGACTACAGTACTGTGAGTTCAAATTCTGCACAACTCATTGTAGATTAATTACTTATAGACTTGCATGTTTTACTTTCGTGTGCAATTACAGTAGAGATTATTATTATCCGATTGGCGTTTCAGCAATTTATTTACTGGAGTTACTCACTTTATAGATGGCTTTTCATGATCCAACATGAAGGAGGAGGGAATGAACAGTTACAGCAGTCCATCATCATCATCAACATCATCATTACATGTTCAGTGCGGCAATTTGCACAGAAATTACTTTCATAAAAATAAATCACAGTAATTCACTAAGTTGACTTTATAGACCATGACTAAGCTGGTCACTACTACTGAAATCTTTTTGCCATTTGTGAAACTGTAATGTAATAGTAATGTTGTTTTTGTCATTATAAACGCTGCTCTTTGCTCGTCCTCTGATCATCTTAAGTGTGAAATCAAATCTGACTTGACCTAACGCTACATGGTTGTTTATACTTTCTTCCCCACACTGACAACAGCTCAAGGTGAACGTGAGTGTGCATCTGCTTCTCCAATTAACATTATTCTCTTATGTCTTTAGATTCATTAACTTTAATTTCAGTGTTCGTGTTTTGATTTAGTAACTATTTTGGGAGGCAACACAAAGGCAACACATGTCCTGTCAGTAATTACCTAAATGAACAGGTGATTAGGTTAACGAAAAGCTAATTGAGGATTGACATTTGAGGCTTATTGTTCAACGTCATTTTGTAAAATTATTTGTCAAGTGCTTAAATTAGTGGGGTCTGTGTATCTGAATAATCACCGTTTCAAAATGACCCAAAAGACATAGTAAGGTTTAGACCGACCGTCAAGTCACATCAAGGTCACAGAGGCTATAACCAGACTTCCCTCTTCCCAGACACTTCCTACAGCTCCTGCAACTACTAAATAAATACACTTATATATTAACAACCTAAAATACAGTTCTATGAATTTAAACTATGTGAGTCCAGATTGGTTTAAATCCTGTGAAGTCTGAACTTAATGCATTGAGTCGCTGCCTGAAATTTAAAATCTTCCAATCTCTCCAATGGGCATAAAACCCCTTCAACGTCGTTAATTTTTTAAAGTTCACACAGTAGATTTCATTTCTTCTACTTGAGTCATTTTATATTGAAGTATCAATGATACTGATAAGTAAATGAGTAACTCCCTCTGAGTAAAAATCTGTTAGTGGCTTCATATTGATGACGTCTGTACATGGTCTTGAATGGTTATTAGATTATTATTAGAATTATTATTTATCTGCATATTTCCTTGAAATGTTTTACTATTTCTGATAATATATTTTTGCTAAGTAACTACTTTTTTTTTTTACTCTTCCTCAAGTAAATATTTTGATTAATGTGACAAAAAATATACAATGGTAATTACTCTAAGGTTCACTTCATATTTGTCGACTCCCTCGGTCAAATTACATAATAAAGTCAGTTATCAAATTGCATTTAATAAATGTCTAGAACCAAAAACAAGTGAAACAAACAATCTCATTTAAAAACACATAATTCACTGGCACTGCACATTTTATTTTCTCTAAAGATGGCTTTGCACTGGACCGTTTGTTCATCTAGGGAGTTTTATATCTGTATTGTGCTTGCAGGTCAGGAAGTATAAAACTGTTTGTGACATTGTGCTTTCATTGGCAGAGTTTTATTTGTGCCCCAAATGGAGTTTATTGTGTCGGATAACATTAAACAGATTGTAGTACACTACTGGAGCTGTTTGTCTCTTTTTTAATGCCCTTAGCCATGACAAACTGATGGAGTGATAAAACTAGGACTGTCCAGACTAGAGGTTAATGAAAGATGTAATTCGACTATCATCATAGGCATAATCCATTTGGAATTATCAAAATGCCCCCAACGGATCTCACATTTAGGATTCTGCGTCATCAAATTTCTTGTTGCTTGTTAATTTGCACCCGTGGAAAGCTAATAACATGGATTAAAAGCAGATTCTTCATGGATCTAACTAAATACTTTTTAACCGAAAGTGACAAGTAAATCATATCTTGTAACAGCAAAATGCATGTAATTTACAGCGTATTTCAAATGTTTTGGAAAATCCATGAAATTTGAGATGATTGTTGTTCAAAGGCCCCGTACTAAATGTTTTAGTGGTGGTTTTACATTGGTTTAGTCTTCCTTCAGCATGTTGTAAAAGAAAACAAACACTGAGCATAACTACACATTAACCTTACCATAAAAGGTATTTTTATTGATTGTGAATGAGCAGGCGACGCTTCCTGTTCATCTCCACTATTGCCTCACTTGGATGAAAACCTTTTCCAATCGATTCAAATGAAACGGGCCAGTAAAATAATTAAAGATCCCTTTTCGGTTTCAAATCACACAAATGAGATTACTTGGAAAGTAGCGACTATTTGTTCAAGTAAAGGTGACTTTACTTCATAACAGATTTGTCTGACATTGTTAAACCTACAGAGTCAGTGTGTGAATCAGTGTCAGACTGAAGTGGGTGATGTTTGTCCACACAGAGTTCACGAAAATGCAGATCTCTTTATTCATCCATGCCGTGGTGTTCCAGTGATTGGATTTACACACTGCATTAGACAGAAGCCCTTTCAATCACTATTATTGCTATTTGTGAAAGCTGCTTTTATGGGTGTTTTATGGGCTCTCTTCATGGCCTCTACAGATTTATCTTTCACAGATACGTGACATTCCAAATTATTTTGTCTCAGGGCTCTTTGAATCACTGACATCAATCTCAGATACCTGTCATAATTAGTTTGTCAGGTTAGCCCAGTTAAGGGAAAAACTACTGAAGAAAGACGTTCCACATCATTAAGCAGACCACCATTTTCAAACAATATAAAGAAATATAATTTCTCTGCTGATGAAAAGCGTGAAATAACTTAATGCCTTGGACAAGGTATTTCATGAAAGATTAAACGTGATCATCGTACCGTTAAGAGATTTGTGGCTGATTCACAGCACACATGGGCTTGTGCAGATAAAGGCACAATGAGGACGGTTTCTGCCAGACAAACACATCAGATTAAGAGGACAGCTGCTACAAAACAGCAAACAGGTATTTGAAGCTGCTGCAGTGGGCCCAGAAATAATTCATAACTCATTTTCAAACATTCTTGTTCAGTGATGAGTGCCGTGCAACCCTGGATGGTCAGATGAATGGAGTTGTGGATGGTTGGTGAATGGCCACCATGTCCCAAGGCTGTGACGTCAGTAAGGAGGTGGAGGAGTCATGTTTTGGCCTGAAACCATGGGGAGAGAGCTGGTCGGCCCCTTTAGGGGAGTTTCTGATTGATCACTTTCTTCTACTGTATGGTACAAAAAGGAGAGCTGTGCTTTCCCTAACAAAATCATCTTGATGCATGACAACGCACCATGTCATACTGTAAAGAATACCTCTGCATCAATGGCTACTATGGGCATAAAACAGAGAGAAACTCATGATGTGGACCTCATCCTCTCCTGACCTCAACCCTATTGAGAACCTTTGGAACAGAGCCTCAAGCAAAACATCAATGAGGGTGGGAGGCAGTTTTCATCCAAACAGCAACTCTGGGAGGCTATTCTGACATCCTGCAAAGAAATCCAAGCAAAGACTCTCCAGAAAGTTTAATGGATGCAAGTATTTTGAAGCTGCTATCAAACTAAGGGTCCTATGTTAAATGTAACTTGACCTGTTACGATGTTTTTGATTGAAATAGCTTTTGATTTCAATATGACCTCATAATACTGCAAATTAAAAAAATTACCATTTTTAGTTCTTTACAACCGAGAAAATTTATTGAAACGCTGCTGTGCATAATAATTTGGAACAGTACATTTTATTATATTTAATTTTGAAAGAAATATAGTTATCATTGGGTGTTATTTTCAATCACATTCATATTATCCTCTAACAGTTAAAGACTTGAAAATGATGCTGACTGTCATTTGAATTTTGAAAATCAGAGAAAAATATCATTTGCATAATCATTTGGAATGTGGTGAAATCAGAATACAGCCACTGTAGAGCCAAGTGTCTGTCCATAGACAAAAAGAAGGCAGGTACAGTGTGATCCATTCACTCAGCTGCCTGTCCTTGTACTGCATAAAAACAACTTCACATCTGTTAAACAACTACACCTACTACACTATTAACTTGAATTTGATGGACATTTGCAATCAAAACCTCATCAAAGTTTGCACATCTTTCATCCCTCTGGGCCATATAAAAATCTATCATCATTTCTGAAGGTACATACAGTGCCTTGCGAAAGTATTCGCCCCCCTTGAACTTTTCGACCTTTTGCCACATTTCAGGCTTCAAACATAAAGATATAAAACTGTCATTTTTTGTGAAGAACCAACAACAAGTGGGACACAATCATGAAGTGAAACGAAATTTATTGGATATTTCAAACATTTTTAACAAATAAACAACTGAAAAATTGGGCGTGCAAAATTATTCAGCCCCCTTAAGTTAATACTTTGTAGCGCCACCTTTTGCTGCGATTACTGCTGTAAGTCGCTTGGGGTTTGTCTCTATCAGTTTTGCACATTGAGAGACTGAAATATTTGCCCATTCCTCCTTGCAAAACAGCTGGAGCTCAGTGAAGTTGGATGGACAGCGTTTGTGAACAGCAGTTTTCAGTTCTTTCCACAGATTCTCGATTGGATTCAGGTCTGGACTTTGACTTGGCCATTCTAACACCTGGATATGTTTATTTATGAACCACTCTATTGTAGATTTAGCTTTATGTTTTGGATCATTGTCTTGTTGGAAGACAAATCTCCGTCCCAGTCTCAGGTCTTTTGCAGACTCCATCAGGTTTTCTTCCAGAATGGTCCTGTATTAGGCTCCATCCATCTTCCCATCAATTTGAACCATCTTCCCTGTCCCTGCTGAAGAAAAGCAGGCCCAAACCATGATGCTGCCACCACCATGTTTGACAGTGGGGATGGTGTGTTCAGGGTGATGAGCTGTGTTGCTTTTACGCCAAACATAACGTTTTGCATTGTTGCCAAAAAGTTGGATTTTGGTTTCATCTGACCAGAGCACCTTCTTCCACATGTTTGGTGTGTCTCCCAGGTGGCTTGTGGCAAACTTTAAACTACACTTTTTATGGATATCTTTAAGAAATGGCTTTCTTCTTGCCACTCTTCCATAAAGGCCAGAGTTGTGCAGTATACGACTGATTGTTGTCCTATGGACAGAGTCTCCCACCTCAGCTGTACATTTCTGCAGTTCATCCAGAGTGATCATGGGCCTCTTGGCAGCATCTCTGATCAGTTTTCTCCTTGTATGAGCTGAAAGTTTAGAGGGACGGCCGGGTCTTTGTAGATTTGCAGTGGTCTGATACTCCTTCCATTTCAATATTATCGCTTGCACAGTGCTCCTTGGGATGTTTAAAGCTTGGGAAAAGTTTTTGTATCCAAATCCGGCTTTAAACTTCTCCACAACAGTATCTCGGACCTGCCTGGTGTGTTCCTTGTTCTTCGTGATGCTCTCTGCGCTTTAAACTGACCTCTGAGACTATCACAGAGCAGGTGCATTTATACGGAGACTTGTTTACACACAGGTGGATTCTATTTATCATCATTAGTCATTTAGGTCAACATTGGATCATTCAGACCTTTAATAAACAATTTTCAAGCATTTTCGAAAACTTTAATAGAAGCATACCACCCTGTACAGTCTGTAGTAACGACTTTCATGAATATGTGAGAGAAAGACACATCAGCGCTGTTTATTTTGTGTGATTATGCGCAATGAACGGACCAAGCTATTGTGTTAATTTTTGCAGAGATCTATTAGAACACGAAAGAGGCATATAAAAGGCAGGAAAGGGCCCCATGAGGATAGCAGGCATTTAGATGTTAAATCAGAGAGAGGGACAAACGGCTAAGGTGGTACATAAGTCAAGACATGCAACATAGTATGATGGTGATCGAATAATATCTGTCATTTCCCCAAAGCAGATTCACGTAACCACGAAATGTAGAAAGAAATGTACCAGAAGGATTGACAAGCTAAATCACTGGTCTGTCTGTCTCTTGGAAAAAAACACATCTTTTTCACATCTTTTTATTTTTCACACCAATTTTCTATTATTCAGGCTATGGCTTAAATCTCCACCTCGCTTCTGTATCTGCGGTTTGCTCTTTTGTTTGTATAGATGAACACCCTTTAACCAGAAAAAATACCACCGAGATTAAATCATTGCAGATTTTGTCCATATTTTCTTTCCATGTTTGATGTTTTGCCCCTGAACTCTGTAAGGTGTGACTGCGTAGTTAAATCTGCCAAACAAAAGCCATTTTTATGATTTGTGCGTGCGGACTCTCGTATTATCCGCAGAATAATCCAACTGGACAAAAGGTGGAGAGAAATTATGAGGAAACGGTCCCCATGGAGATTCAAGTGTTTACGTTGCTGTGGAGACGAGCAGGTCACTGTGACAGTGAGACCGAGTCACTTCCTGTGAGAAGAGGATAGATCCCAGAAACTAAGCGATGTCATTTATCGAGCGGTGGCGAGGCTTTAACGAGGCAGAAATCGAAGAATAAACAAAGTCATAAAAAAGATCTGATTAAAACTTAAAATAGTTATCAGAGGAATACAATTTTTACATTTTTTTTGGCACTGGCACTAAAATGTATCCCTCTCTCTGGGAATATTAGACAAAGTACCTTACAAGAAAGAACGGGTGTAGCAGCCAGGTAGCCCTGTGCCACAAAGCCACTTGATTACAAAGTGTAAATGGGTTTCTGACACGTGCCTCCTCCCATAGAAGTCCAAAATACTTCAATAGTTTGACAAATGTCCTTTATTTGCCATAGCTTTCCTTCATTGACACCGTCAAAAGACAGTACCTCCACACTCTGTAACACCTGGTTCTCATAATTGGCCCACTTAAGTAGTGGGAGGTACCTACACATAAAAGCCTACCATGCCACCTAGTGGTCGGAGGTGTATATGGCTTCTACAACGGGCCTTGGTTTAAAGATGAAAATCAACTGCTATATTATGACAGAAAATAGAAACAACTTTGTAGTGAATTATTAAACAATGCAAATGTGCACATACTTTACATGCGAACAAGAACATTACAGACATGTATGATTGCAAATACTTTTTTCAACTTGATTTTCAAGCTAAACATTTTTGTATAGTTTCAGCCATTATAGCTGAATCTTCCGCAGCAGCAAAGATACATACAGCGGTGCAATGCAACCTCATTTTAAACGTTTTTCTTTCAGATTTGGTCACAGTGTACTTCAGTTACGAGGATCTCTGTCAGTTTGCTCCTTGTCATTTACTGGCATGAAAAAACATGACAGCCACAAAAGATTCTTTTTTCCATTTATTACAAAATACTTTCCATTTCTTTAAATACCAAGTGGAGACTGCTTCAATATACCCATTTATAAAGGAGAGAACAAACTTTACAATAATTGCTTTGAATGTCAAAATGTAAACAAAAGAGAGCTGTAATTCTCACACAAACACTGTTCCAAAGTGCGAAGTCAGAGGAGGCGGAAACACAAACAAATGTCGGAATTGGATGCCATATCATTGTTTTGCATACATTTTTCACTGTTAGGTACAATTTCTCTCAATTTATATATATATATTTGTTCTTTTCTTTTTTTAAATATATATATATAATCTAAGTATGTAAAATAAAGGGTAAGGCCCTGCACGATATACACTTTTGTCACTCTTATATTTTCACTACATCATTATATACATTTTTATCACACATTTGTTTCATCTCAAACTGCTATGTTCGTTGCTCAGAGCCATCTATTAATGCTCAAACAGAAAACTACAAAAGTAATTGATTAGTGATTAGTTTCTGCAAAGCATTATTATTTTTTATCTGGTGTGACTTGCTTTTAGTCCAATCATGGCCTTGAAAGAGGATAACTAGAGTGGGCTACGGACACTAAAGTCTGTTATAAGGTTTTATACTTTTGCTAGGTATATACAAATAATCTAGTACGCATCCACACACCAATAGTCAGTCAAAAAGAAAGAATGAAAGAAAGGACTCTCCCCTATTATACCATAACTCAATGAATAACCTTTATAGAGCCCTGTGAGGCAACCCCTGTTGTGATAATAGGCTCTACAAAAAAAATCAAAACTGAATAATACAGAACATCGGCTGGGACTCATGTTTTGTAGTTGTTTTTCACCCCCATGAGCAAAAGCTTCTTACTCCAGCCTCAAGATGTAATGAAAGGCACAAAAGATAAGTTTAAGTTGTTCTTTACAATTGTGGGATATAATGTGTTTTTTGTTTGTATGCAATATGGCATTTACCCTCAAAGCTAAAAATAAAAGACCCTTGTTCAAATACTGGTCTTAGTCCTGTTGAGTGTGTATGTGTAAGGTAAGTGTGCTTATAAAATATGGTAAACAATAGCTTTTGGTCCGATACTTCTAAAACTATTTTCATGGCTTGATTATAAATTTAACAATAAGGTGCATGTACAGTAACGTCTCTACAGCTCATCCCGCTGCTTGGCATCCTGTAGCCAGAAGTTGTACACAGTTATGGGGTCGATGTTCCAGTGCTTGTGAAAAGAAATGGCCTCTTTAGAAGACAGTAGTGCCTCCGCGTAGTCATCTGGTCGCGCCTGAAATATCAAAGGAAAATGGTACAATTATACTGAGGACTTTCGTAGGGACCAAATCTTAAAAAGGTGCATTATGAAACTCTTTATGTGCGAAAAAGAAAAGTTGATATTTGTGCATATTTGACTTTGTAGAGACCCAGCGGCTGTATGAGTGCTCAACATGGCGCCTTTACTTTTGATCACAGTGGTCTCTAAGCGCTCCAAGATGAATTGTGTTGTAGATTTTATGGTGATAGTGAAAAACCTCCAAACAATTGATCCTGGAGTGTCCTAGAGACCACTGTGATCAAAAGTAAAGGCGCCATGCTGACCACTCATACAGCCGCTGGGTCACTACAAGGTCAAATACGCACAAATAGCAACTTTTTTTTTCACATAAGAAGTTCCATAATGCACCTTTAAACACTGGCATTTTTATACAAAAATGTTACGGACATAAAATTAGCTTGAGTGGGACAAGTCATGAGTGTAACTGAACTGTCACTGCTCCTAATGATCAGCCAGACACCAGCAATACATTTGGGTTTTAAAAATAAAGCATTTGGAAAGGACTTCAAGAATTTAAATCAAGTTTAAGATACGAGTCCATATTTATTGGGTGAAATCAGAGCCGGTGCTGGCCCTTTTGGGGCCCAAAGCAAAAATCTACCCGGGGGCCCTACAGTATAGGGGCTATTCGACGAAGAGTGAACCCATTTACGGTCAAAAACAGTTCCACTGTGCAGTAGAGCAGGGTAGAAGTGGAACATAATGACCTCATTTCAGGCCCTGCCCCTCTGTGTGAGAACCACTAAGCCACTGTCAGACTGGGGTTTAGGACTACCACTAGTCTATTTCCCCCACTTTTTAAAATGGTAAATGGCAAATGGTCACATTCTCTCATCTCTGGTCCCTGACCCACAGTTTGAGAACCGCTGATTTAAAACTAACTCAAACCTGCACCTGACGGTTATTTCTGTCTCACCACTGAGAATTAGCCCGTGAGTAGCCCAAATAGACAGTGCATATTCAGAGAACCAGAGTTACTGTAAGTAACTGTTGAGAACTGTGAGGATTCAACTCCTCTTCAGAGTTTCCAAGTCCGCGGTTTTCCAGCACAATTGGGCTACTTTAAATGTGCCGTTGCGGGAAAAAACCTGTGCTGCAGGTTGCGGTTTTCTTGGGCTGATTTTAAACCTTCCGTGGCCGCAACTTTATCTTCCTTGATGATTTCTAAGACAAATCCAAATAGGGCTAACTTTTAAAACAAACAGTCAACTTAATTGTTCGAATTCACATGCAACCCAGTAAGATACTACTTTAAGCTGGTTTCACCATGAAATATAATACATTTAAAAGGTTTACTTTGTTATAAAGCATTTTTCTCCGAGGGGGTATGGCATTACGCAGCGAACAGCTGTGGGGGAGTTCCTATGACAAAACTGAGACAGATGAGAGTCTAACCTTTCTCTGAGTTTTTATTTGTCTCAAATCGGCCTGTGGACGGCTGATAAACATCCTGTTAAAGTCTTCAATCTGAAATAGGCTGTTACAATACGCATACAATAAATAAGCGATCAATTCTGCGACATCACACGTGGTGGTTCAAAATTGTCAACAATATTTTCTTGCAACTTAAAAAAGGAGGTATTTAGTCATTTAGCCCATTCACATAATGTTTGTCCCTGTATTGAGAGACAGAGAGAGCAGGGGCAGGAGCTACTGCCTGGACAGACAGAGGAGAGAGGAGGAGCAGGCAGGGGCATGGAGGAGAGGATAACATTGGTCTTTCTGCTTTGCACTTTTCTGCATCATACTGATAATTATAATATTGACTTCAAGCTGAATATGTTTATTTATGTTTACTAATAGTCAAAATAGTACAATGTGGGCCATTGTTGCTTCCTCACCAGCCTGGGCTAAAGTATCCAAATGAGCCAAACAGAATAGAATCTGGCCCATGGCCTGTGTTAAGCTACTAATATGGATTATTAAATAAGGAGGACTTTTTTTTCCGCACACCCACCTATTTTGTAATAAACTTTAATATAACTTCAATTAATTATTGAGCTAGTTTTCGTATTTTTTGGGTGAGTTTTGAGAGGTCATTGGACTAGAAATTTGTCTTGGAGCTGGCAACCCTTCTCCTCTTTAAGACAAAAAGAAAACATGAGCAGCGCACGGGACACGAGAGACATGCAGGAGGAGAAGTGAGCACCGGGAGACAGACAGCCAAGCGGGGACGCGAAGGGGAGAAGCACTCGCGCCTTGGGAGCAGTGTTAATTTCGTCGACTAAAATATTTAGTCTTAATTTTAGTCAAAGGGATTTTTTTGACGACTAAAATTGGACTAAAACTAAATTAAAAGTTTTTCATGCGACTAAAACTATGACTAAAATGTCCAGATATTTTAGTCGACTAAAATGAGACTAAATAAAAATGGAAAGGAGAGACTAAAATCATCCAAACTTCTATTGATAGTCTGAAAGAGCCTCATATCATGTAAATTCCCTGCCAAAGGAACAGCTCTGAGCTTTGTTCATGAGGGAGCAGCTCCATGAAGCAGAGGACCTCGATTAAATATGATTATAATGAATATTATAAATACAAAGTTGACTAAATGTGTCTTCAATTTAGTCGACTAAATTGACTTGCAATTTTAGTCGACTAAAACTCGACTAAAAGTTAAGATATTTTTTTGACTAAAACTCGACTAAAATTGAATGACATTTTCGTCAAAAGACTAAGACTAAAACTAAATTAAAATATGTTGTCAAAATTAACACTGCTTGGGAGTGACGAGGGGAAGGCGGTCGGTCTCTCCTGCTCATCCACTTCAGCAGACTGCTGCGTTTTGGTGTTATATGTGGCAAAGTGGGCGGAGAGTGAGTGAGCGCCTGTCCCTGTAACAACGCGTTGAAACAATACCGTAGTTTGACTGAGGTGCGGGGCCCTTGCGGCTGCGTGGGCCCTACGCAACTTGCGTAGTTTGCGTATAGGAAAAACTGGCTCTGAGTGAAATGCAGTATTGCTTAAAGTATGTTTTCAGTGATAATCTATCTGCATGAGAAAGGGCTGGTTGTCGTCCACAACCAAAGCAACTTCAAGGAATACTTTGATGAACTTAAGGCCAAATACTGAACTTGTAGCACAGGCAACATATAATTTATGTTTTACATTATTTCTATTGTAATTGAATCCTGTGTGTATTTGTTGTTGTTATTTACCTGCCCAGCTGACGGCCCTCCAGCTGAGGCAGGCGCGCTAATTGTATTTCTTTACGCATGTGTGTGCGCGCGCCCTCGCTCCCAGTCACACGACAGTGAATGGTGCTCACATCACGGACTATTGAGGGAATCAGGCCTCCTCACAGGGACTAAAGCCCGGGTTGAAGCGGTTACACGGCTCCGAAGGACTCGGAGTGTCTGGACGCTGCTCAACAGGACCGGTGAGCGCATTCCATTACGTTCGTTTTCGGGTTGCATATTGGGCCTGCACAGGCGCGGGCTACAGCTGCGACCTTGCGCTAATAGTTGACGTGCCTTTTACAGGGCTTTCTGGTTTGGGACCAAGAGGCGGGATAGGTGGGGATCAACCCTGGATTAAAAGGAATTTCCCTCCTACCGCTGGATCCAAAAAAGACTCAAGTGCGCGCAACACGGATCAAAGAACTCTCGAACATTAAAGGGACTGTACCTGTTTTTTAGAGGGCCGTGTTTTTTGTTTAAATTAAACCTATATGATTTTGTGCAAACTAATTAAGTCTGTCCATGGTGTATTTTGTTACTATTTACTGGAGTAAGTCCTGATTTAAGCCCCGCTTTGATGAGAACATTGTAAAACGCCACAACCTCCCTGATTTTGATTGGTAACCACTTGCACTGAGTGTGAGTGTTACAAACTGTTGCATGGCTTTGCTGCAAACCTTGACACCTTATTCTATTGAAGAGCACAATCACAATTTTGTTAAACACCATTCCATCTGTTACTATAGACCTGATCATATTATGTGCAAAACTGCGAAGTAAGTGGGAGAGTTCGAATTTTCTCTCAATTTAGACAATTGCATCAAGGAGGGAAAATCAATAAAGTTTCAAATTGTGGTTGCTCCCTCGATGTTACGCATTTCTGTGGTGAGCTGAAGCAAAGCTGAAATGGAGAAAATGCACAATGGGGCTGGTGAACTGAGCTGGGACACGCAAAATCCATATGGGAAAACGTTATTAGAGAAGTGGGCAAAAGTGGCTATAGGGGTTGAAGTTAGCATAAACTTTTACATCTCGTCTATGAATATGTAAAACCCAATAAAATGCAGTGCTATAATGGATAATGGAACATTTGGTGTACTTTTTAGTGTCATTATCTTGAGTTATTTCTTGAATATTTGTACAGCTTTTTTTCCTGTTTTATTGTTTGATTCTTGAATAGTTTATCCGTTTGATCAAATAAACACTGTTCGCGAGGTCTCATGAGGCAGCTCTTGCTGTTCTGGGTTTAAAAAAATATAATGAATTAAATACTTTTTTTCAATGTGTCGCAATGCAGCATCACACATTCAATCTTGACAATAAGAGCAGCGATGACTAATGACATCACTGAAGGGGTCCAGGATATGATTTGGCTCCAGGCCACGTCCAGGACTCCAGTTCCAGTTGTCTTGTTTTAACTCCACAAGATTTATTCCACTTGGGCTATTGTTTTGCCTGGAGGAGGTTTTTCACAACACAGCTGTATATTAGTATAATATTTCCAAAGCACATCAAATTTTTTCCGATTTATCTTTCGCCTGCCCCTCTTGACACGCCAATAAGCTCTCTCTTGATAGAAAGTTGCCAAGGAAATCCATTGTACATCTGGTTTTATTACAGACAGAATCAGCGCAGCCTCATGCAGCTGAATGTGTTGCGTGCAGCTCCTACATCTTTCTGTCACCGGCACCGCAGAGCGCCTGCTCTCTTTCCCCTTTCGCCTTCTCCTTCAGCTCGCAATAATTTATCCAAAACTCCATCGCACTGCAGCCGCATAACTTTTATTTGCATTTACCTCATGTTTTAAAATAAACGTGACCCATGCTCTAATTATGCACGTGTTCCTAAGCGCTGTGTGTGGTAATTACCTGGTGGAAGAGCGGACTGTGAACGACAGGAATGTTGAGATTTTTGAGGCACATTCCCAGCTCCATATCATCAGGAGCATCCAGAGAGTAACATCTGCATCCACTGGAGATGATCTCAGACACAGCCACACGACTCAGCACCATCCTACAAAACAAAAACACACTCTTAAATACAGGGTCACTTTAATACTGACAATGGAGGAGCCATTTGAGAGGGTTTTCTGGTTTAGAATAGAGCGAGTTTTACTTGTTCTTGTTACAATTTACAGGTCCTAGTCCTGGTTTAATCCTGGTACAGTCGAGTCTTGGACCTCATTCATTGAGCAATTTAAAAGTTTGAGTTCTGGTTTGGTTGGACATAAATTTACTCTGCAAATTAATTCCCAATTTTCATGGTGTAAGTCGACCCAGTTAAGCCCTGGTGTAGCTCAGTTTTACACTTCATTCAGTGGGCCTGCGTGTGGCTGCATTAGTCGTGGTGTAAAATGTTTTAAAAATTCATGTCAATGCCCTGAAAGGATAATTTTTTTTAGATCTTATTTATAATTATGTGGCTAAAAAAGGTCCAGAAAAGGCCAAAGTTGTCATTTCTTTGCACAAAACACTACATCTCAACTGGAGTTTTCAAGGACATTTGCTCATTTTGTCTCAACTTGAGAACAATATTTCACTCCAGACAGGTCTCTGCAACATGTTCTTGTTTTTAAACACAAACAGATGAACTCTGGACAATTTATTACAGCAAATCTGACGTTCCTGTCAAGAAATAAATAATGATACTAGAGAGCAACATATGCTTAGTATTAATTGTATTTCTGTGATGTAATGTTAAGTCGTACCCTGCTCCTCCAGTGGGATAACTGTAACCACTTTGGACCAGGCCGTAGCCGTATCTCTCTCCGAGGCTCACTGCTTTTTTGGGATCATAGCAACTCAGCAGACGACGTAGCCGGGGCAAACTACACCGGACCAATGAAAAAAACATCATATTAGAAGTTAAATAGGATCTTAAATTAGCAAATTATTGACCATTCAGCAAGTTTAAAAGATTTGAGCAAGTTTTAATACTTGTCAGACATCACGTGTTGCTTGTGATTACCTTATCAGAGTGTCGTCATCTACGATCAGTAACCAGTCCGTCTTTGGCACAGCATCACTCAAGAAATGCTTCATGATGGCAAATGTCTTTCCGCAGTGTCCTATTGAACAGCACAATATTGGTAGGTAACATTGAACAAACTCAATCTACAATGTATATCAATTTGTAGGAAATGAACCTACATCTCAGGCAGACACCACACTGTACACACAAAATCAATGTCCCATAAAGTTCCCTATCAGACAAAAGTAATAGAATATAGTATTATGTTGGCGTTTGATGCCACACTTAAGCGCTCTTAAGCGAGAGGAGGCGGTGGGAGCTGCCCAGGAGGAGGAAGGAGGAGGTGGAGCTGACCAGTGCAGGACACCACGCTCTGAAACAGGGACGTACGAACCCCGGAGGCGGTGCACCGTTTCAGAGGAGCACTGAAGGCAAAAACATGCTGGTCAGGTTGGCCCACAATGGCGGCGCGCTCAGTTGCAGCAGCTCAGGACTATCCTAACACTGAACACAATTTTGCTGTACAATTGTACGATGACAAATAAAGCATTTACTTATATAGGTTAGAGAAACAAACTGAACTATGCCTTTATATGGGGGTCATGAATAGTTCAAGAACAGAACTGTATCAAGCATAGTGTTTATTTAATGTAATATATTTTACCTCACAAATAAATGTAATTATTTAAGGGATGCCCAACCCCCATTACAAAGACAAAGTGGATTTTACAAAGATAATGACATGTGCATGCACAAAAACATTGCGTTTGAAACACAGAGTACATTTATTTTAGATGAAGGATTTAGGATTTAGGAACATTTCTGAAATCATGGTCAGGACAGTGCGGTGTATAATGTGTCCATCAGCTTGAGTGAGTGAATGGAAAGCACAGGCCTTGTGCTGTGAGAAAGGATGTGAAAAGATGACATCTCAGGGTACAAAATTACAGTGAAATCTCCTGCTCTGGCTTTTTGTGACTCTGCCATTACCAGCAGCACTATTGTGTCTCCAGCCTGTCAGACGTGATGACATCAGCGCTTGCATTTAAAGCAACAGTTATTGAAATTGATCTTTTTCCTTTAATTTTAATCATTCCGGTTCGTTTAATCAGGTTTTGATTTTTCTAGTACCTCTTGAATCATTTTGGTGAAAGTTTGACAGGTGTGATTACCACTCAAAGACGCTCAAGAAGTCTCTCAAACCCATTTCCAAATGTCAGTATCTGCTTCTCGTCTGTAATGATTCTACTTTAAATGTTGCTCTAGGCATGGCTTTTTACTAAATTTAGTGCCTATAGATGTTTCCTCAAGTGCCTTAAGAGCCTGTAGATTAACTGTTACTGGCAATAAGTCCTCAATTAGCTCTGGGATCAAACCATTAGGGAAGGACACTAAAAGACAGTGGCACCAGCCGTTACCACTTGATGGGAAACTCAATAAAAGTGGGTACATTAATTGTGATGGTCTAAATCACATTGCTTTAGCAGCAGTACAGCGGTTTTCAAGACTTTTGTGCTATAACATGTAGGTGCTTGTCTCAAGATAAATGTCTTGAGACATTAATAATTCTTATCTTCTACTTATATAATACAAATGTTATAAAAAGTCAGTACTATGATCAGATTAAACATAGCTGGCTTTTCGTTTAGATATCTCTGAAAATAGAATACGATTGACGTAGGAATGTCAGTCAAAATGACATGACAGGAAGTTTTTCACAGCCCTGACCTCTGTCGGTGTTGGGCACTCCCAGACTGATGGTGGGGATGGACTCATCGCTGACATCACTGTAATACTCCAACAGCACTGCGTCTCTCTCCCATGTCTTCTTCACTACAGGCACTGCACAAACAAATCAAGAAGCAAAAAGAGCCCTCAGAAAATACCTATTCAGAGAGAGAACTCCACAAAGAAAGATACCATGCACTTTGAGAATAAAACTATAGGTTTAGTAGTTTTAAACATAATAAGACAGAATACTTTATAGTTTGTAGTACCTGAATCTATCATAATGTCATAGTTTTTGAAGAGGGAATAGTATTAAAAAAATGGCTAAAACCACAAAAATCCAATATAGTTGTCCCCTTTAACTGGGTGCAGCGCTCATTAATCCTGTCTCGATTCAAGGCCTTGGCTGAATTGGACTTGTTAATATTTAAGGAGAAATGCCAAACATCTGCCTTAAAAAAATAACATGTCTCTCAGTTCACTTAGTGGAGCCATAGTGGACCAAGTCTATTACGTTAACTGGGGATTTCAGCTGCCGTTAGAGCTTCAACTTTAAGACTTCATGCTCCAGTGCTCTATAAAGTTCAGTCTGGTACACCATGCTAATATCCGTTTTTTCATTTTGGAGAATCGACCAATAATAAATGTGAAATGGCTTAACAATTTCCACAGCCAGGAATTAGTAATTAGCGAGGCACACCAGTTGCTCATATCTTATTCAGGGCATTTGAGGTTATGCCAAATCAGCGTCTAAGTGACTGCCAGTCTATGATTTGGCTGAAGACGGCCTAGTTGCCGAGACATTGCACCTACAAATTAATCACTTTTTGCAAGATAGACAGTGTGCAGGTGATTCTTTTTTTGATTTAAAGCAGGCCAAAAATGAAACTGTTTACAAATCAGTCACGCACCTCGCTGTGAATGAAATTTCTTGCACGTCTTCACCGCAACAAATAGGTCCGTCTTTGACACAGGAGGTCCCTAAAAAGCAGGAAAAGAAACTGAGCCACCACAGAAAAATATATTTATGAAAGGTATATATTTTTAGTTTAGAGCTTTACTGAGGTCAGCCTTGTGTTCTCATTTGATAAGTATCCCTGTAAAACCAAAGCAGTGCGTGGGCATTTACCTTTATCTTTAAATATATTTTAAAAAATACATTACGTCTTATATATTTTTGATATCAGTAATCGCTTCTCTGTCCCTATGCAGTAGAGAAATACAGACAGTTGAACAAATTGTAGACTAGGTAGATTTAAATATCCGAGAACAGACTTGCATTGAAGTAGGTATTATTATAGTTGTATTGTCTGACGGCTGACACAATGATAGTCCCTCTGCTTTTAAGATCGTCTAGCTCTGGACAAAAACATGTCGAAACGTTTCTTCTATTGACTTTTATGTCCATCCCTGCCAGGGAACAGCATCCAAAACTGCCAATGTATTTCATTCGTTTACGAGGCCACTGCGCTCTTCTGAAGATGTGGGACTGTCCCTTCCTCCCGCTCTGACTGGAAGAGCAGATATCGTCTTCAATTTGAAGTAGTAATTTTTAAATCAAGAAATATGGTAAATGACTAAATGTAGCCTATTTTACCTGGAAAACGGCCATGGCGTTTGTTATTACTTGTGGAAATGCTTAGATAGGCTTCTCAATTCCACGTGATTACCGCGCATCTGAAACTCCAGCTCTCAGGGGTTGTGTCTGAGCAGCAGGGCAAACGTCACCAACAGCAGCACAGATGTGTACTAGTAAATAGGATTTGTTTGGATGTACAAAAGACAAACGTTTAGCATTCATATTTTAAGTACATTCATCTTTTGCCTTGTACATTATGCTTTAGGCTTTTGGATATCACAGCAAAATGAGTCTTTTATAAATTTAAAGCATCACAAGCAGCAGGTTAATTTGTGCCTTATTTTGCACTTCAAGTCCATTATCTCACAAAGTGTTCTCGGTGAATGTGATGGTTCTATTATTTCATGCATATTCCTGATTTTTAGATTTAATCTTGACCGGGCTTTTTCAACGTGCCCCTTTTCATGAAATTTTTTTATCCGTAATTATGTTTAAAAATAAGTTTTGGGTGCTTAACATTGAAAAGCCATACCACCATCAATTCCTCGTTCATTGTTCATTTGTTTTCTGATGTCAGCCAGTCTAGAGTCAAGCCCTACTTTTGTGCACACATTTAATTACAACCAACAACGTAAATCAATGAAATAAGACAATGATGTTCAATGGCAAAAAACTACTCGGCATTGTAAAGCTTACAGGACACTGTAAGAAAGATCCCTTTCTAAAAAGAAAATCACTGTAAAATTGTCATCAAATATGCACCTCCATATGACAGCAGAAGTTAGTGTGTATGCTGTTCCCGTCTCAACGCATTGCTGCTATAAATACAGTCTTAAACTTTATCACATCTGAAAAAGTCATCTCCTCCGTTTTGTCGCATTTGGGCCTCTCTCCGGCTTTTAACTTCTGCAGCTCTGAGCTCGAGCCTTTATCTCTTTTATGAGACTGAAATCTCCTAATCCCTGATTCCACGACTCCTAAATCTTCCCTTCAGCCCACAGGCACCTCCTTGTTTGGTATAAATCACAAAGAAGACGTGAATTGTGAGTAAGATCAGTGGACTCTGTATGACGACTGCTGAGTGACTCGGGTTTCCTCAAAGTGGTTTATGGGCGTACAGTTTGAGAGATGTGCAACTTTGCATACAAAAGACAGAAAATGATGGCAGCTTTAATGTTGGCTTCTCTGCAATATAACTTTTTAATTCCATTTGTCGAAAGATTACCTGGTCAGCTCCCTGGTCTCTCAATGTGGCCATACCATCCTTGCTCTGCCCAATCCCGTCAGACCTTGGAAGCTAAGCAGGGAAGGACCTGGTCGGTGCTTGGATGGGAGACCGTTTGGTAACACCAGGAAGCCTAGTGAATGTAGTGAGTGAGTGGTTGGAGGGTCCGATGGTGCAGACTGGTTGCCTCGCTTCCATCAGTCCCCAGGGCAGCTGTGGCTACAATAGTAGCTTACTACCACCGAGTATGGAGTGAACGAATAATGTAAAGCGTCTTTGAGTGTCCAAAAAAGCTCTATATAAAACCGATGCATTATTATTATTATTATTAAATGTATTAATAATTACTTTTACCTCTTATCGTTCTTCGTTTGTCAGATCCATGCCTTTATCTGTTCATCTTAATGTTTTCAGTGGTGCTGCCAAGAATAATCCTAATCAGAGCGTCAATGTTGGGCTCCCTTCATTTCGTATCTCTTGGAATCAAACATGATATGATGAATATCCTGTTTTTGTATTGCAGGCAATGTCAGTTATTGTCCTGTTTTTGTTTTTGTAGATACCCACAGTGTAAACTGCCTTAAGGTTTTGTTCTCATGCTCGTTATGCTAACCTGCTGCACTCTGGCGATGTATTTGTCTGAAAAATGTTCTGTACCTCCACGGTTGGTAGTTTGCCTCCGGATCTTCTGTCACTCTGAGCACATCTTCCATAATTGACATTTTTACAAGTTTTTGGTTTAGGCTAAATGTGGAAAACTTCAGCTGTTGACAGGACAGTGTACAAACCCTTTTGGCGCTTGCAGAACAACGGCAATTATATGACAACAAGAGTTGAAAATCTGGGAACTATATCGATGGTGTTGCAATTTGCTTTTTTTTTTTTTTCAAAGTCTGCTACCGTGTGTGTTAATTGTTATGATGACTCATCGCCGTCTATCTCCCTGTCCCAAAGGAGAGCTTAGATTGTCAGGCAGCACCGGGCGCCAAGGCTGTGTCAAACTGCTTAATGCTTTTGTACCAAGTCCAATATAACAAGGCCTGACGACTTTCAAAATGCAGCTTGAAATGATGCATTATGGGATTGGACAGGATGATTGTATGCACTTTATTATGACACAATAAAACACAATCCATTAAACGAGTCAGTCAAGCTATTAGTGCTCGACAGAATGTGCTGAGCAAGTTTACAGTGCTATATTTTTCTGGCTTGTTTTTATTATAAGCGTGTGTAATTGGCTGTAAAGTATCTATCTATATAATATTAAGTGTTGTCTGTGCAAATTAGTCTTGTACTTACACAGTTGGGGAGATATGAGGTGAATGTTGTTACACAGTGGGCCACGGGTGTTCTGCAAAACTCTGGCACGGGAGTCAGTTTTGGTCCTTTTCCTTCGTTCCAGATAAACAAAGCGATCTGAAACAGTGAAGACACAAAATGTATATAGTTCTTCATTTTTCAATTATGAATCATTTACTGAGAGGTCGGACATATTTTGTACCCCTTTACTGAATCAAGGTAGTCACTGATTTAAAAGATTGCTACGCCGGATGCCCTTCCTCATGTAATCAGTGACACATATTATTGTGTTAGGCAGAAGGAAATGTGGATCAAGGGACATGTCCACGACCGCAAGAGCAGGATGCTCGGTGGCAGAGCAATCCTCAGAGTAACAATACATGCCTTTCAAGAAAAACACCATTCTTAATGAGTGGCCTTTCTTTACTAGATAATTACATGGTTATTAATTTTGGCAGTGCTGCCCAGAAACCAAGCAGGTATAGCTTTTCTCAAGCGACTACTAAGGCAAAAGTGCAGATGCTCAGTTGAGGCTAATCTCCTGCACTTCATACTGCTCCCAAGGGCTCATCAGGGAACAAACTTTTCTTCAGAGACTCAGCATTAGCTAAAATACAATATTACTACAAAATCAAAAGGAAATCTGCAATTTACCGTCACTGTTGCATGATTCAGTGTAAACCGACTAATGAGATAAACTTCTGAATGTGTTTTTACGCCGGAAAATACAACAACCAATACACACTGGCCGAGGTGATGCAATCTATGTACAGGATTTAACTTCTTTTTTTTTTTTTTTTACTTGTGTGTGTATATAGCTTAAAAAAAAAGTAAAAAAGGTATGTTTATTAGTTAAAGTTTTTAACTAATAAATATACCTTTGGACACCAGCTACTTGAGTGTGCGATGCTGCTTTTTAATTAATTAATGTTTTTAAGATTTTCCTCAACATCTGAACCTCTGACATTCCCTCTCTTTCTAATCAAATAACAAACTCTCTTTTTTAACATTCTCTATGGCCTGGCCTATAGTTTTAAGTTAAAAAGGAAAATCATTTAGTAGCAAGTGTGCATTTAGTGTGACAGGCTGGCACACAAACATTTGATCAATATTTATTTTATTAGATTTCCCTTAACCAGTCAACTACTTGCAAAACACAAAACATACAGTATGCCTGTAGGACCGTAGACACGTCTGATTTTAGGAGATACAAAATCAACAGTATCAGGAAAACAAGGCTTTACTTGTTTGTCTATTTCCTCACAGTTGGAGCACAGCGAGCAGCAGTACACGGTATAATGTTGTACAAATGTGGTACCTCGTGCTTCAGATCGATAGTGAAATCTGATTTCAGGTGTTCATGGTGAATCCTTTCTACAAGGCTGAAAAACAAGAGAAAAGAGAGAAATGGACAAAAGATGTAACATTTGCTGGGATTCAATTCAGTTGAAAAGCTTTAAAAATGTGTGTGTGGCATTAAATGACAACGCTAATAGCATAGTATTGTAAGTGTCGCTTCTCTCTCAAATTATCTCTACTTTGCATTAGACTTCAGAGAAAATTAGTCCTCTGCATCTGGTCCACCCATTAACTATTGCTGACTGAATTCCAAATAAGTTCATTTGGTCTTCTCATGTTAACTTGTAAACGTTTCCTTATACATCAGACCAGTGTTGTCCTACAACCACCTGTAGGAAAACAGTGCCAAAACCTGTGTACATCAACTGACAAGACTTCGCTCTCTCTTGGTGCAATAGTGTCTTTTGCCTTTTTCTGCAAAAAATAATTTGTAGTTTCTGTGCTCCAGATTGTTTTGCTGTATACTTTTGTTCATCGTTGCAGTTTTTTTGTAATGTTTAGATGATTTTTTACTGCAGAGAGTCCGTACTAGCCATGAAAGAAACAGCTAGTTTATGAGCTAAAGACATTGAGCTACAAATGTCTTCTTCTCAAACACTGAAGAGACACCAAGAGCGCCCCACACCTGCAGCACAGTGGAATCGTCACGAGAGGCGCTACAGGAAACAAAAAAGGGACAAACGAGGAGGTATACGGGAAAGACTTGCAGCTAAGCCACACATGCCTTCTATTGTTCTGGCTACTTCACTGGAGCCAAAACGTTCACTGGAGAATAAAACAAATTAACTGCTAAGCTCTTCCCAGAAGATGGTGAAAGACTGTTATGGAATGGCGAGAGCTGCAGGAGGAAGAGGAGAATTCCTCCAGATACTCCGGTTTACCCTACCTCCAAACCATGCTGGTCAGGTTGGCCCACAATGATGATGGCTCAGGACTAACCAAACACCTGAACGTTATTTTGTTGAACAACTGTACAATGACATTTAAACAAAACATTTACAAAGTATTGCTGACTGAGTTTATCCCTGGAAACTGTTCTCCAGGTCAGAGCCCAGGAGAACAGAGGGCCAGCCGATTATGCATCATGGTTATAGCAATCAAGACATGGGAGGAGCGAGCCAATGTTCTGGGATTCAAACACGAGTTATCAATCAGTGTCTTTTTGTTACAGATTTTTGTTATGTCTTTTTCGCTTCTGTCTTTTTGTGAATGACTGTTCCTAATTACACTCTAAAAATGATGTCTATTATGTGAAACTAAGTGCATGCCGTCCCCCGCTTGTGCTCCGGGCTCACCTGTGGAGCAGGGCAGAGCTGAAGGCCCATCCCGCCGCGGGGTCGGGGTAACCAAAGGCACTGGGATCCTCAGTGAAGGCGTAGTGATGAATAATGGAGGCCTCATTGTCATGGAGACGCTTCCCTAGAAACCACTCCTGTGAAAAGCAGAACAACAATAAAAGAACAGTTTCAGGCACTTGAATTTTCCCTGTTATGGATGCCATTTTGAAGACCCAGCATTCAAAAGAGAATGTATTGTTTTAAATCCTTAATTGACCTTATTTTACATCACTGTGAAACCCATCCATAGGTTGTCATTTCTCCCTTCCAGAAATGCCGCATGTTCCTACAGAAAACATGCATATTGACTGGCATATTGATTCTGGCAAATTCTTAGGACCAGCATGAAACCTTCTTCGTATTCCTGATTGGATTTTATTCTTTGTGCCATTTTGTATTTTTACAGCTCCAATTTTCATATTCTGCAAAATTGTTGAGGAAATCCAAATTAAAATGAAAATACTCTGAGCCACAATAGGCATTTTAGAGCCTTCTGTAACACACTCCTACTCACTACTATTTTTGTAAAACTAATTTATATTCTTTCACCAATTGAAACTAGGAAGTGACAGCAGAAGTCAAATACTAAAGCCTTTTAAACCGGGATGATGATGGACAAGAGTGAGTAAGTAACAGGACGGGAACATAAAATCTCATGCACTCACACTTTGGGTAATTTAACATCATCATGATTCACACAGGCATGACTTAAAATGGTAAGAGGAAGTCGGACACAGTGCAATGGTGAGGAGTGAGGACATGACATTTTCATAATTCTCCTCAATTTCCAAAACTGCATGAAGTTTTCTCCGCACCTCTGAGGCTGGATATCTGCTGAGCACAGTGAGCAGGGCACTCAGGGACACTTGCGTCTCTTCCTCTATGAACAAAATCCAGGAATCCGCGGTGACCGAGGCGGAGAAGCTGCACATTGAACATTAAGTTGGTTAGAGTCCCGCGTGTCCAGCACTGACCCACAGCAAAAGACGGCATCATGAAAGCACTAAAGTGTGATTTTGATGTAACACTTACAGAGGAAGAGCAGGCAGGATGCTCCAGACGCCTTCGTAGTCGGGAAACTCATGGAGTAGGATGATGCGAGGAGGTGTCTACAATACAAATGATTAGTAATCAAAATATATAGATTTGTTTGCATTTAGCCACTAGCTAGCACAGTAACGGCATTATTTTTGGTTGTTTGTTCAAGATCTAAAGCTAGCAATAAATGTTACAAAAAACAATCTTATCAGTGTTCCTCTATATTTTAACCTCTTAAGTAAGTAGTAAGTAAGTGCTTTATTGTCATTGTTCAAGCGTACAATGAAATAGTGTTCAGGTGTTAGTCCTGAGCTGCTGAGGCTGAGCCACGCTGCCACTGTGTCAACCTGACCCGCGTGACCTTGGAGGTCGGGGAAACTGTAGCACTCGGAAGAAACCTGGCTGGCTGCCGTCTGTCTCTGAAATGGTGCGGCGCCTCCTGGGTTTGTCCCTGTTTCAGAGCGTGGTGTCCTGCACTGGTCAGCTCCACGTCCTCCTTCCTCTTCCTCCCTCCGCTCCCTCCGCTTCACAACAGTCTTTCACCATCTCTCGTTTGTCCCATACTTGTTTCCCATAGCTCCTCTTGTGACGCCTCCTCTGTGCTGCAGCTGTGGGGGCTCTTGGTGCCTCTTCAGTGTCTCAGAAGAAGACATTTGTAGGTCTCAAATGGGTTTAGCTGATAAGCTAGCATTTTGTTTACCTTTAAGAAGCTGCTGTCTTCAGGCCATTTTAGACTCTCAAAGTAAACAAATGCACCAAACCTCCACAAAAACACGGCAAAAACATCCAGAAAAACAATGTGGAACACATCAACGACAAATGCAGTTCGCAGAGAAAGGCAAAAAACTCAGCTGCACAAGGAGCGAACCCCCCCGCCTTAACCAAGGACATTTTTTCCAGTTCAGTTTAACACAAATCTAGAGCCCCAGGACTGGAGCTTACAGCCTATAGGCCAGTGGAACTCATTTGAAAGCAACAAAATGGATCTAAATGGATCTTATTGTTGTTCGCGTTGTTGATGTCACTTTTTTTTCATCATCACTTTTTTGTTGCATTTTTGATGCTCTTTTGCCACGTTTTTTTATTGTTCTTTTATTGCTATTTTGTCACTTTATTGTTCCGTTTAACAAATTTTTTCCACTCTTTTGTCACCTCGTTTTTAATCGCTTTTTTGTTGCGTTTTGATCATAATTTTTGTTTTGTTTTTATCCCTGTTTTGACACTTTTCAAAAAGCGTTAAGATCACCTGAATACACTTAATCTTAATTCGCTCCCGTCTAGTGTTGCCACAGCATCATCTTTGATACAACTGTACAAAGATTATTTACGAAATGGGTTGGCTTTTTTCTACTTTATATTTTATCCAAGCTTGGGACAGGCATAATAGAGCTTAAAATCTTGCAAATAGATAAACAAACAAACACACACAGAGTGCACATTTTAAACATGGCCAGCAGAATTAGCACGACAAAATTCAACATGTTTGTGTCCAAAGATGCTGCCACACAAAAGGTTAGAGATAGACCAACAACATGTCCAGTTTTTTGTCATCTCCAAAATCTTTGTCCAAAAGTAAATGTCAATTAGGCCTTTTTGCATTTGGAGAAAGCATTACCCAGATCAGCCAACAGGACCTGGAGCTGTTAAATGACAAGGCTGTGCAATGAGGCAGGACTGGAGATGGGCCCAAATGACAAACATTGGCAATAACATCTCTGATTAAAGAGATCAGTGCCAAAAGTTATAGATATTATTAGACATGTAGAGCAATGGCTTTTAATCTATGGATCCACATGTAAACATGTGCATTATCAAAAAAAGGTAGTATATATTTATTACATTATGATATAAAAGATTAAAAAAAGGTTATTAATCAGACCTAATAAAAGATTAGGATGAACTGCAACAAATGCTACTTGAGAAAAAAAAAGGGTTGAATAAATGTATAAAGGTAACAACTGTGTACCTAAAGCTGGGGTACCTGACTTTTTGTTGTTGTAGAGTACTTTTTTGTTCCCACCACAGAGTATGCTGTAAACACAGCAAAAAACTGACTGTGTTGCATCGTCTTCACCAGTGACGGACTGGCCATTGGGCAATGTGGGCAAATGCCACTGTGGCCTCCTGGTCTCATCACTTGTTGTGGCCTCATCACAAACAAATAAATAGGCTAAATAAAGCGAGAAAGCGGCCGCCTATTGGCGCAATTAGAACAGTCCATTGCTTTATACGTGTCAGTTCTACGTTTTCGCTTTGCTGCTGCAAATGCTCCGTGTATTTGTGCTGTATTGACTGACTTTTGGCATTTCTTTCCAAACTTTCGATACGTCGCTAATGTCATAACACACAGGGTTCATCGCTGCTGCACCCGCGGTCTGTCTCCCCGCCCCGCTGTGCTCTGAGCCCGGGTCCGAGGCTGTCTGTCTCCCCGCGCCGCTGTGCTCTGAGCCCGGGTCCGAGGCTGTCTCTCCCCCCGCGCCGCTATGCTCTGAGCCCGGGTAGGAGGCTGTCTCCCCCCGCGCCGCTGTGCCCTGAGCCCGGGTCCGAGGCTGTCTCTCTCCCCGCGCCGCTGTGCTCTGAGCCCGGGTCCGAGGCTGACTGTCCCCCGCGCCGCTATGCTCTGAGCCCGGGTCCGAGGCTGTCTCTCCCCCCGCGCCGCTGTGCCCTGAGCCCGGGTCCGAGGCTGTCTCTCCCCCCGCGCCGCTGTGCCCTGAGCCCGGGTCCGAGGCTGTCTGTCTCCCCGCGCCGCTATGCTCTGGGCCCGGGTCCGAGGCTGTCTGTCTCCCCGCGCCGCTGTGCTCTGAGCCCGGGTCCGAGGCTGTCTCTCCCCCCGCGCCGCTGTGCCCTGAGCCCGGGTCCGAGGCTGTCTGTCTCCCCGCGCCGCTATGCTCTGGGCCCGGGTCCGAGGCTGTCTGTCTCCCCGCGCCGCTGTGCTCTGAGCCCGGGTCCGAGGCTGTCTGTCTCCCCGCGCCGCTGTGCTCTGAGCCCGGGTCCGAGGCTGTCTGTCTCCCCGCGCCGCTGTGCTCTGAGCCCGGGTCCGAGGCTGTCTCTCTCCCCGCGCCGCTGTGCTCTGAGCCCGGGTCCGAGGCTGTCTGTCTCCCCGCGCCGCTGTGCTCTTAGCCCGGGTCCGAGGCTGACTGTTGGATAAATATTGATTATTCTCTATATTTTGCTTTGTCTTACACTTCATGATCTGTTGACTGAAAAGATGTTGTTAATGTTTTACTTTGAGTTCCAGAGTTTGAGCATAAAACTGATAGACCTATGCTGCTCTGGTATATGACCCCTGCCCTTTGACAGGGGAGAGCTGTGTGTGACCGTAACTGGGACTGTGTCAAGGATAATGGATAATTAAAAGTAAACACTGTGAAGTTGTAAATGCCATTTGCTGCTTTGGATACTGTCCCCCCTCCCTTAGACCCAAGCAGTAAATTGTAAACCAGGGGCGTGAACAAGTCAATAAAAGCCCATGTGGGGGCAACCAGGAAGCCAGAGCGAGCAGGACGATGGCCCAGCTCCATCGGAGCTGGACCCTCATCTCTGTCTGTCTCTCCTGGTCAGAAAAAGGTAAACTGTCTTGTCTCACTTTCTTGCATTAACTATTGTGTTTTGTGGTTTTGTTGGCTACCAGCTCCAACACTGACTGTCCCCGTTCTGAGCGCAGCCTCCGCTCAGGCCCGGGGCTCAGAGCGGAGGCTGCGGGTGCCTGTCCGCGCCCTGTGCGCACTGCGAGCGGGTCTAACCTCTGCCCGTCCCCGCTGAGTGGCTACAAGAACTGTGTGATACCTTTCAGTATGAAAAGCGCTTTATAAATGAAGTTTGATAGATTGACGAGCGGATCGGCTGATCTCTGGCAGCTCTGGCTGCAGCCACAGCGACAGGGGGAAGGAGAATGTAGCGCCGAATGAAGCAGAAATTGATGACAATCTGTAGGGTTTGGGCTGAGTTTAGGTGCTTGTTTAGGTGTTACAAAACAGCATCAGTCAAGTGATGAACTGGTTCAGTAGAAACAACACAGACAAGTAGGCTTGCTTTTTATTTACATAACCTGATTCATCTGTGTTAATAGTAAATGCAGTCAAATGGAGGGCTGTCCCATTTCTTAGGGCGGTCTTTTCAACCCTCGCCCTTAGCCCTTGGTTTCAGGGTGTAGGGAAAGGGCTAGGGCTAGGGCTAGGGCTAGGGGAAGGGCTAGGGGTAGAAAAGAGAATTGAGATTGGGCCAAAAAGGCTAAATAAATAAATAAATCGGAGATGGGGCCGCCTTTTGGCGGATTGGCCGCCCGCAGATGACTTAAGACAAATGTGGCCTCTCTGCTAAAATTGCCAGGGCCTCTTTTTGGTGCCAGTCCGCCACTGGTCTTCACCTATTTTTTATTGAGTGTGGAAAATCGAAGTCCCACTGTTCAAAGCTGTGTACAGGCGTGAAACGTGCATATAATTAATTTGCTTGAACAAGTCGGGTGTGCAGAAGGGATTGTGACAGCTAGAAACAAGTTTGGACCAAAACTAAACATTTCACACACAGAAAGGTGGGAATCGAACCCGGGACCTTCTAGCTGTGAAGCTGGGCTGCGCTACCGTGCCGCCCAGTAGTAGCGGTATAGTCCATTTTGATATTGTGGTTCTTGGAAAGTCAAATATTTTCCTAAGTGTTACTTGGTGTGAAAGGTTTGACAAGCACTGGCATGGAGGTTTTGTCACCAAATTAAAAGTGAATTTTATTCTACCTCATCTGCCAAGCCATTGCTCACAATTTCTCATAGCAGTGCAGTCATTGTTGGCCTAAATCTGATTTAATTTGATAGTACCTTTAAACTATTCAGTTTAAAATTTGTTGAGTCCCAATATACTGATTTTTATTTATATCAAAGACGGCTGCATGCACTTTTGATCCTATTAAATCATGACGGTAATAGAAATCACACAAAGCAAATCCAATCTAAGGCTGCATTTAAAAAGTGTTACGGTAGCCCTTTTCTCTTTTTCCTTTTCCTTTGGGGCCGACATCATAAGGTCACCTTTGAGGAACCTTTTGCAGTTAGGAACAGGAGCTTCAGCTGCTCCTTCTGCCAGTTACGAAGCAAAACTGTCAGTCATTTGATAAGGAGATTCCTACACTTATTTACACTTTTTAGATGCAGCCTAATATCTCCAAGTTGAGGGAGACACCTGTTGGTCACTGGACAAAACAGCAAAGAGTACTACTAAAAATGTGTATCTATTTACGTTATTTAATTTTATGATAAGACCAGTTTGCAAATTCACGCTATATTGCACCAAGACAAGAATTTATGTTACATGCATACATATAAGATCAATGACTGCTGTTACCTGTCCCAGTTGAGCTGCCTGCTTCAATAGTTCCTTCTCCCTGGCTTTTCCTCGTCGAATATGGAACGGGCTTGGTTGATTCTGGATCACAATAGCCAGATCCTCTAAACCTGGAAGCGTCAGCGGACAAAAGAAATACGTTTTGCTTTGACTGTGAGGAGAGCGGTCTCTTCTTATAGCTCACTTGGCAGTTACTTGGTAGTATTAGGGTACAATTCATAGAAGTGGAACTAAACCAATATTACCAGGGACAACATCTATGTATTTATGACAAACTCACTGCGGGTGTATGTTGCCAGAAAGTGCTTTTTTCTCTTTACTTACAGCATTCTATCTTAATATTTACCAGGGTTGCCAATATTTCTTGAGGGCACAATAATTGAGGGCTACAAACCATTGAGAGAAAAACAAATACTTATTGTTCTGGTACCACTACTGTAAACCATGTAAGTCAGACTAAATACAAAATGTATAATTCCCTGTTGTTATTGACTTGTTACAGTTTAGAGCAACAGTACATCTCTCGGCCCGGGACACGTTTCCTCTCTGGGGCAATAAGATTGATTTATGTTCAAGTCAAGTCCATCTGCACAACATGATCAGACTTACTGAGAACTGTGTGCTGCTGTGCCTCTGCTGCCTGTACACAAACAGATACACCGGGCTTAAGTATCTGATCATTCATTCAACAACATAAAAAATATTGAATTAGGGTAAGTGTGCGATTTAGAATTACTGTAATAGGAATTGCACAGTCAAGAATGAGAAGTATGGGCTCTGTTACTTATCTTTTTTATTATGTACTGTATCCATAGTCCTTATAATCATGACTATGGATTTAAATTATCCATTTTATCTATAATATGGTTCAATCACTGTCTCTGTGAGCTCTCTGTGCATTGTCCTTAAAAATAAAGACTAAGCAAAACAAATGCCAGCCATGATGTAAAAAAACAAGGATACACCTTACCCGAGTCTGCCCTCTGTCGTTGTCTGCAGCAGTGGAACCTATAAAGTGAGATATTGTGATTATATTTTCGAGGCCCAGACAACGTAATACTAAACTAAAACTATGGGGGAAAGTATCTGGTTAGAACAAAACATTACATTAAAATAGATTAATGTGGACTGCTGTTTTACGGACATAACATCAAGAGTGTACTATATCTCATATGCAGAAGTGGGTAGAGTTAGAGTAGCTAAAATATTTACTCAAGTAAGAGTAACTTTACTTTTAAATCATTTTACTCTTGATGAAGAAGTAAAAAGTAGTGACCAAAATAAGAACTCAAGTAAGAGTAAAAAGTTATTTGGGGAAAATGCTACTTGAGTACTGTGAGTACGGTCTGATTTACGATTCAGTAATGACATAAATTATGAGAAACAAAACATGAAAGGCTGTAAAAATCTTAGTATTCCCAAAAGAAATGCCAAAAGAATATATACAAATATTTTTTCTGAAGAAGTAAATGAAACACATACTGCACCTATGTTGTGTCAACATTAAGCTTTTGCCACTTAAAGAATTTACTCACTGTGGAAAGACTAACTTTAGTACAGATAGTTGGTTACGATATTACTGAAATAGAGTAGTTTTACCATATATTTCGGGGTCAAACTATGACAATGTCACATTATTTGGGTGGATGACCATACACATACACAACATCAACAACAAATCATACTACAATGCAAACTTCAGTTTTCACAAATGACTTCTTTTCCCCCCCCTTTTAATTACATACTTTTTAGGGGCAAAAATAATGTTACTCTACAAAAGAAAAAATGTCAGGTACAGGGCCTTTATTGAATTATGAAGTGTTTCCATTCACCCATGTACAGAATACATTAAAAACTGGCTATACACAAGAAGCATCTCCATCTCTGATCTCGACCAGACTCCTCAGCCATCTGGCTCAAGACATCAAGCAACTAACTAACAAGCCTCTGAAGCAGGCCACTTCTGTCAGCTCAACAAGAAGCCTTGTGGATGACGAATTTACAATTCATAAATTGTGTGTTTGCATGAACTGCACACATTTCCAAATGATGCCGAGTTAGAAACATTTACTACCTTGTTATGTACGTCACCGGGTTTTCTGAATAAAGATACACACATTTTCTTATGCAAATATTTGTGCATATATTATAATGTAAATTATGAAATACTGCAGTCTAAATATGTACAAATGTCGAATTGTGTGATTTGTTAAGATGAGGCAAAAATACATTAAATATGAAATTCCTGCCAAAACACAAACAAACATTAACTTCCTAAAGTTACATTACAAAATAGTTGGCAATATGCAGTAAAAAGTATTTTGCCCGCAAATAATGAATTAAAAATAAATATCAAAAGAAGCTTCAACTATTAATATAGCATTTGCTTAATCAAATAAGTCCGTCATTTGCCCCAAACTTTATTTCTCCGGTTGATTTCTGCAGGCTCACGATTTTATTTTGAAAGTCTACTGATATCCACTTCCCTTTAACCGGAGAAAAATGATTAAGCTTGACGGTAATAATTAGCCTTTAGCTGTTGATGTAGCCGTTAAATATATCTTTAGATTAAACTTACCGAGTACAAGAAGGCCCTGCAGCAGGACTATGCATCCATAAAAATCCATTATGGATTGTCATCGCTCCGCAAACAGCGGTGTTTGTCCATTTTTCATGGTAAACTGTCGACAAATTTAGCAAACATTCCCGCACCACCGCTGTGCCTGAACTGAGGACAGGGCTGTAGCGACATCCCGTGGAAGATACTTTGAGTGATGTTTTTATAATGAGGGGTCTGACTTGGTTAATGATGCATCAGCCTGTAGAAGAAAGACCTTTACCCCGTCATTTTCTCTGCTCTATGACAGTTATTCTACGTACACTGTGGGACATCGGCTGACGTGGACGGAGTCGACAGCACAGACATAACAAGGAGAAGTGAGCAGAAGTTACCTCACAAAGTGTGTTCAGATGAGAGTAGCATCACATTGATGCAACTGTAATTCAGTGTAAGGAAACTTATCATTTAGTACTTTTTACAGATTGTCATGGGTGCACTTAAGATCTAAGAATAAATAAATAGATAGATAGAGAATATTAACATTTTGAAGTAACTACCAGTTATCAGTCTTATACTGTATATGGAGTTGGCAGAGTGGTTCTTTATAGCATACCTGTAAGTACAAGTTCTTACCTGTTCTGTATCTGTGTTTCGGTGTTGCTGTGAGGCACATTGAGTTGTCTCTTGACATGAAATGTGCTACACATAGCTGGACACCCAGCTATGGGAGGACTTAAAGCTGTGTTACTGATATAGTGTATTTACAAGATTAAGATATACCATCTATTTACAAAATAAATATTTAAAAAAGAATATAAAATTGCCTCGCCCTCTAGCTGTTCTTCAGGATTTGGAAATAAGTGAATTTCTGCACATCTTTTGAGGATGTATAAAACTTATCTTTTTAAGATCTTTTGCTCTTGCTTTCTGACAGATGTTTGGACTAATTTGAAATAGAGGGGATTCTGACTTTAAACTGCCTCTCTGGACTTGGAAACTTGGAAAAAAAACGTTCTTGTTGATACAAAGGCTGTCAATCATTAGCTGACTTTAATACCAAATACTGTAATACAATAAATGGTACTGCACATAATAATGTTTACAAACATCTTCATGTGGTTTTGTGTAATTCTGTAGATTCACGCTGCGTCCTATGGGAAGAGGAGCAATGTGGAGGCAGCGCTGGTGAAGGTCTCCACTGACTCTTTGTAGTCGGTCCCAAAAAAGCGTGTGAGCAGGTAGTTAACAACACCGACCAGGCACATCAGCCCCAGAAAGAGCAGGATGCGCTTTCCAAACAGGTAGCCAGGGGTGCTGAGATACACAGTGGTTGGGCAGTTAAGTAAAGCAATGCAAAAACAGTATTAATTATAATTATTTCTGTAACCTTTGGGAGGTTTGTCCCATGTAGCCAATAAAGTATTTGTGCCGCACGACAAGATACAGCAGACCAGCAAAGGCAGCTGGAGCTTTGGACAAAGTAACAGGGAAATACAAAATTAGGCAAATCATGCTCTGTTGAACATCCCACAACTTGTCCATAGTAAAAGTTGGTATAGTTTTAAAAACATGCAAAAACACTTTTTATTTGTTATTATTCCCTTTTCCTCTGAACTGACAGAAATACTGTTGATAATGATTTAAATAAGTAAAATATGCGTTTTTGACATTAATAATGGAGATGCTCTGAAATGTGGTCAACACACAGTGAACCAACAGCGACACATTTAGTGGTCAAATTACTTTGATCAAAAAGTGTTTAGTTTATTAGTCTGTATGCATTAGTCTGTGTGCATCGGAAAGGTCTGAGTTCTTCACCTTGGCCGAGACAAACACCAGCGCACCACATCACTGCCATAAATGTGGGGTAGGCGTCCATGCAATTTCGACTGAAGACAAAGAGTAAAGGAGCAAAAGTTTCAACATTACAGAAGGATGTTAGCTACAACAAGAATATATGAAGCAATCAACTGCTTACAGCCACACAGCTCTTTTATATTTTGGGAAGTATATTGAAAGTTGGTTGAAATTTAGTTAATTTGATCAGTTGCTTCACTATTTGTGCAAACAGAGGATAAGTCAAATTTTGGGCTGAATTGTTTGTAATTGTTTACCATAAATATACATTATTTCAAGTAAAAAAACACACAACACATAATCCAATGCTAAGATGTTGAAGAGAACCCCAGTTAGTAATATATCAAGCTTAAAGTAAAATAGTCTTGGCCTGATAAAGGTAGAAAAGCGCTATATAAGTTGAGTCCATTTACCATTTACTATTTAGTTGTTTTTTAGTTGTACTTTGAAACATTGATCTTAAAATGGCGTTATCATAGTTGTTTCGAAAATAATTGTTTCGTAATTAGTTGTTATGTAATCGGTATTGCTCCGTTTTGGGGTATGGTCGGATGCTGTGGGTGTGTAGGGTTTATTTTGTTTTGCTGTTGTTTCCTTGTTGCTATTTTGTCCCTTTGTTGTTCCACTATGTTTTTGTGAAATGATGATTTTAATTGTATTAATTTTGGGGGTGGGCGCTTATAAGCTTTTGCTTCGGCCCTCTCCTTTTGAGCAGTGTTTGCTGCTCAAATAAAAAAATAAACTAAAAACTAAACTAAACTAAATATTTTTTTTGTGTTTAGCATTTTGTACCAGGAAACATTTTTGTTAACTTTAGCATGTCAACGTTCCACTTCATGTTTTCCATTAATCTTTTGCATGGATAAGTAATGGACTGGACAGTTACAATGAATCTTATATATTCAAATGTGAACTTGTTTGCTACGTGTGTGTAGTGTCCAGTAGGGAAGAGGGATGTCATTTACTGCATCATATTATGCAAAACCAGTGGTAATTTTAGACATACAGTTTTCAACACTTTCCAACAGACCTTTTATTGTTATATTGCAGACCATTTTGTTATTTTGGAAAGATAGAACAATCATAGTTGAGCCTGGAATACTGTACCTTCTGTAAAATAGTTTATCTATGGCATTTGTTTTGGCCATGAGGTAGAGAGTTGATACAGATAAGATAAGATAAGCTACACTTTATTGTCTGTCCCCGAAGGCGACAGAAATTTGTCAATAGGACTATTATTTGTGACCTTTCAAAGTGGAGATTGCCTTTGGAACAAATTACTTATATATGTCTTTGTGGGCCAGGGGGACTTTAAAGCGCCTGCCCGATGGGAGCAGCGTGAAGGAGCTCTACAATTTCATTATGCCAGTCATAGTCATTTTATGAGTAGTAGGTTTAGTAGTTGTCCTTACCAACTCAAAAGTATAAAACCAAACACTTACTTTGCACTTGAAACTCTCTCAATTGCCAAAGCATGAGTGTTGTGTGATGTGCACTCCTTTTCCACTTTAAGGGCAAAGAAGACTAAAAACACAAGAAAAAAATTAGTATAGGCCTGCCAACTTGTATCTTGCAAAAAACTTACTATTTTGAAGTACGCTTAACACTGTGATGATGACCAATAGGTAGATTTGTTCAACCGTGCTATAGGAGTCCATGATGGTGAAGAGCAGGTGAATGTAGAGTCTAGTGCCAGATTATGTTTCTGTGTGAGATGAACCACACCTTCAGGAGGTTCTTTTACCCATGCAAATCATATGTGAGCTAATACGTGAGGTAGGCTTTTACCGTCAGGCACTTCCTCTTAGTGTTTCCTTTTGGGGCCTATTTTGTAACTATTACATTGCAAATAACGACAATTTTCCCAAAATAACATTTTGGTCTGACACGCATGTAATGTATAGAGTAAAATAGAATAACTACTACAATGTATTACTCAGCTTTAAATACTTAGTAATATGTTAAAAAGTATTATTTAAAATCATTATTAAATCATCAGTAAATGCATAAAATATTTATATATAAATATTTCAAAGGACATACATAGAGTGAGTCATGTGACTGCGTGGCATGGGGACCAAACAGCACCCACACGTGCTGCGACTGGGTAATGCATTTAGTTATTCTGTGGCTGGTGAGCTAAAGGCTACCGCAGCTACAGCCACGACTAACTAAAGCCTATGATCTAACTTCTAACGTACTAACTACTCGTATTTAGCACCAAATGTTACATAAATACATGTTGTAGTGATCGATGTATTACTTGGAATAAACTAGTCTTATTATTTACGTCGCAGCTGGCGCTTTTCAGGCAACATAATACGCCACATGCAAATTACTACATTAGGCACGTTTTTAGCAAGCGACAGTCATATCAGTCCCGTTTCATTTAATATTTATCAGAAAATATACACATATGTCGAGAACCATTGGTGTTTCTATGTACAAACTATTATTGTTAAAGGGAAATTGTCAGCGTCCCATATGGTCTAGCGGTTAGGATTCCTGGTTTTCACCCAGGCGGCCCGGGTTCGACTCCCGGTATGGGAACATTGATTTTTTCCCTAAGAGGAACATATCGTACGTAATTTCTACACACCGTGCGTTAATGGTCGGCCAACAAATATACATTCTATTAATTGTTATATTTCTTGGATACAGGATGTGCGTTTAAACACCACCCATCCCTTTTTTGGTAGAACTGCTCAACCATTTGGTCATCATTACCCCCGTCCCACGTGGTTAAAATATGTCTCACTGTCTCTGTATTGAAGTGAAATGTGTTCAGCTTTCTTACGAAAATAACTATTCCATGTAGCCTATAAAATAGAAATGTTTTTATCTCCCGACACCTGACTGGTATGGAATATTAATTGTGGACCATCATTATTACTACTACTTTTAAGGTCATAAATCAACCCTACATTTGAACAAAGGAAAGGAAACTTCCTGTAGCTTTTTAAGTAGGAATGTCACCGTCACAACAGTATCCCTTTCCTCATAAATAGATTAGCAGCAATAGAGATAAAATGAGAATTCAAGTCAAAATAGCAATTCTGTTTTTTAATGTAAAAACAAGATTCTAGTCATTGCAGAAGTCGACCAATTTCAAATAACTTACAAAGTGGAATATTAACATTGTGTACAATTAGAGGCAACTAAAGATGGCTTTTCAAGTGACATCTACAAGCGCAAAACAACACTTGAGGCTGTAAACATAAACACAAAATAACTACAACATACAATTTTCAAAGTGCAAAATATAAGAAAAGACAGAATACAAACTACATTGTAAACTACCGTACAAATAAATTGAACTGGCCGTTGGTCTCAACCAAATGTTAAATGTTTTAAACCAGGTAAATAGATGCAAGATTTTGCGACCACCTTATCACCACATCCAAAGTAATTCATGCCATTATAAAACAGGAGGTAGTAGTACAGTTTGAATAAGCTGCTATTCAAAAGTAAAGTAATATTGATAGAACCACCTCAATCTGCATAAAGAATGTTAGGGTTTGAAGGCTGCCCAATAGTCTGTAGGCTGTCATTTTGTATTACCAACTACCGGTAATTCATTTTATGATTATTGTTTGGAAGTACCAAGTGACAATGGCCAGGAGATTCATTATGTACATAAACCAGTGGACAGGCGCTCAACAATCTTATCTTTTGTGCCACTAACAAATTTGTGCTTTCAAGTGGGGCTGAAAGATATATTATCGTATTTCGGGATAATGAACATTCAAAATATTAAAATCTAAAAAAGATAAACGATATAGATTTTAATCAATAAAACTGCACTCTTTTGTATTATTTTTCTAAAAAAAAAAAGCTTAGTTTTCACCTAACCCATAGTCATATTGTATCGATAGAGATATCTCACATGAATATCAAGATATGAAATTTTGTTCACATCGTTCAGCCCTACTTTCAAGTAGTAAATCTGTGAGGTGCCATCTTAATTCAAATGTTCTAATTATTTTTATTGTTTTAGTAGGGGAAGTAGTCAGGGCTGCAAGTTTATTTGCACACTATTTGGAAAATTGCAAAAGCTGTAATTGCAATATCCTCAGAAGAGAACTTGATCTGCGGTCTCCATGGGGTCTTGCATAGAAAAAACCTGCAAGCCTTTTACTTCTCACCCCTAAAATCACGTCCTGAAATACAAGTGATTCTTGTGTTATAGCAAATAATTTCTCTGAATTTTTTTTCCCTCCAAAATCCCTCATCTTTAATGATTTAAAGCCCATTGTATCCTGTTTTAGATGGAAAATGCAAAAACACATTTGTAGACAGGGCAGAAGTAATACGTTAACATGTTTGCCCACTTCTGTCGCACTAGATAGACCCCAGTTTAAAGGAAAAAATCTAAAGCACTGAACGCCTCCGCCTCCATCTCCGTCGGTCTTTCGGCTACGGCTTGAGACATGAATTCATCCAGCAAGTCAGCCGTCTCTGCCACTATAGACTGCTGTGCAAGTGTATTTGATGGTATGTCCTCAACAATAGCCATTTCTTGTCCATTTGCCAACATCTCCAAGAAGTCCGTGCTGTCCGGTGATAAGGTACTTGTTATAGTTGTAGCCGGTGAGAGGAGATCAGATAAAAACTCTTCATCCAAAGTGCTTGAGGTAACTGTATTTGGTGAATTCATGTTGGTGCTATCCGGTTTGAAGCTGGCGTCTCCCGGCTGTCCCAACATTTTGTTCAGTTTAGCTAATTTTTTTCTCTTGGCTTTGAGTTTCTTCAGTAGTTTGTACCTGAGAGCTTCAGTTTCACTTAGTCCAGCAGGCATCTTTGACATTTTAGTTTTTGTTAAAGATATGTCATATGCGAGTCCTACACTAGATGTATTGATTGAATTGTTCAGCACTGTGTTACCTAAAACAGGTTTTTGAACAGGCGTCTGTGTTTTTGAGTTCTTTGATCCAAATGCTCCATACATCTCTGCTGCCTTCAAAGGTAGACCTGCTTTCTCCTCTGTCCTAAGCACGGGTTTAGGCACAGCTTTAGCCGGGATAGCATGTCTTGGTGTGGAGTGGAGAAGACCAGGCGGCTCTTGGGTGACTGGTTTCTTAATAGAATCACATTGGGATGTTCTGGTTTGTATAGGTCCCAGTGAACGCTTGAACAGTTGGGACCAGCCTTTTTGCTGAGGCTGGACCACGGGAGGTAATTGTGGGGCCTTTGGAGAGACATTTTGAAGGGTAGAGATAGTGGAGGAGACGGGAGAGGATGGCTTTGAGCTTGCAGTAGGATTGGACTCACTTTCAACCGGATAAATAGAAGTATTTTCAGCAACTTTTGAGGCAATTGTTCTTTTTGGATTGCCAACTTTTGTCGTTTTGGCCCCTTTCGTTGCTGCTGCGTTTCCCTTTGTTTGCCCTTTAGAAAAAAGGGCAAAAGGTGGGTCATTTGACACATTATCTTCTGGGTCAGATACAGGAGAAAGTCCCCTAGACTTTTCTTTTGCCCCAACGGTGGATGAACTGTCTGGAGCAGGCGTGTCTTCAATGGCTTTGTGTATTTCATCCTTCCAATCTTGACTTAATTCATTTGCTTGTTCGATTTGGCCACCATTTGGATTTTCAGTGTCCGTGTTAATATCAGTTAATGTGAGTGTTACAATGTCACTGTGCGTTAGCCCTTCAAAGGCCTCTAATAAGGTACTAGAGCCTATAGAGGTGTCAGGCCATGGTAGTACTGTAGTGTCCTGTTCACAGATGCCATCCATAATATTTGGATCAGTATCGGGATTTAGTAGCGACTGGCCTGGAGAGCACTGAATCAACTCTCCTAAAGCATCAGAATCCGTTACACTGTGTGCGATGTGGTTTACAGATGGGGAAGATTCGGTGAAGGTGGTAGACGGAGAACAGGCCCTTGACTCTTGGTGCTGTTCCTCCTCCCCTTCCCAAAATACGACGTGAATTTCCTGAGCTGGAACCGGGAGAGTCTTATAGGATTTACAGTGAGGATGCTTCAAATCGTCAAATTCCACCCACGACCCTGCAACACGGGACAAAATTAAAATGAGGCACATAAAGCTTATTTCAGGCAGGTAACATACACTGCAATTATGACAATAAAACAGGGTTGGTACAAAGAGTTTAGACTTTTGAAGGAAAAAGAATGTCCTGTAAAATATTTTGGTATGAGTATCAACTTTGAGTCTTTAGATCGTAGAGTGAGCGCGGGACAAAGAATTTAAAAATAGAACCATCGTATGGTCAAAGGCGAGCTGCGACAGACATCAGGCATAATATGATATTTTGGAACGCTAGTTGCCGAGTGAGCCTCCTCACACTAGGATCTCTGTCAAGCGTCTCAGTCAAGTACAAATAATTTGCAACATTTACCACAGCGATTGACATTAAAATGCCACCACTTCACACAGTAAATGAAAGAGTTTCTGCACACTTTCCATTGTGAAACTTTTTAAGACCTGAAAATTTAAGAACACCTGACAATAAGTCACATTTCATGTAAATTAAAAGTATTAGGGAGGGATGGAGGCATTTTCTTTTTTATATTGCCTCAATTCCCAATTTTATTTTATACACAGGCGCATTGAGTTGCCTTGTGTACGAAATGCGCGGTATAAATAAAGTTACCTTGCCTTGCCTATACAAATTATGTGGATATTACATTATTTATATATCAATTACAATAATGTATTATTCCAAATACATTCTTACTGCAGTGTTCCCTAATCTAAGGAAAAGCAAAGAGGATCCAGTGTGTTCACCATCTACCCAGTTAATTCAAATTGAAGCAATTATTGTCAGAATAATTGCACGGAAAGGCACAAGTCTGTACCGCTGCAGAGCATCACCAAACACCACCGCACTTCACACAGGTGCACATACCCTTCCTCCCCACTCAAAGCACTCCTATTGCCCAGTGCAAAACGAGGACTAAGGATGGGACGAAATATCGTTTGGCGAAATATCGCGATACAAAACGTGACGAAATGCATCGAGTTAAAAAAAAATGGATCGCGAAAAAAAAAAAAAAAAAAAAACATTTTTTTTTTATGTAAACCAGGGGTGGCCAACACGCGGCTCTCGAGCCGCATGGTAGCCTACATATTCCCCATAAACTGTAACAGTCTTTAAGAATCCAAAAATCCAACCATAGTTCATGTGTTCCCATCTCTACACGCATGAATGTCCGTATCTCCCTCCTTTTCGAGGCGGCGTGCAAAAGGCGCCCGTGCAGCAGCCTCACTCAAAGCGGGATGTAGGTTAAACAACAGTCAGGCAGATTGTGGTACTGGGATCAGCTTCTGTGCATTTCAAGTTTCTGATTAGCCTACTCTTTGTTTGATGAAAGTTGGCCTCATAGTCACAGAAAAAGATCAAAATTAGGAAATGGAAAAAAGCGGAGCTCTAATGAAGCATATGATGCGAAGCGCGACATCGTAACGCGGAAATACGCAAAGTCATTGTCTTTTCTGTCACATGTGCTGCAACTGTAACAAATGCAACATAAAACAGAATCTCAGACGTCCTCCAGAGACTCCTGATTAAAGTTTATGAACTTTGTGCAGCCTAAAGTTCGTTCTCTGCACAGTCCAGTCAGGACCAAGCTGCGGGCACTGAGCGCACAGGCCAGGGGCGAACCAGAGGAGGGGGCTCAGTGGGCAGGGCCCCTCACACTAACACACTCCAGCATTAAAAATAAAAAAATATAATTCTATCCCAGTCAGAGCAGAACAGCACAAAATGTCAGTTTATTTAATATACATTTATTTCAATCTTGGTGAGGAGTAAAACTATTACATCTAATACAATTATTAAAACAAAAGAAAAAGGCCAGGCATAAAGTTATACTTTATTGTGATTAAATATAACGGTCATATTATATTTAATCACAATAAACTACCGCCCCTGGATCTCGCGAATGATCGGTGCCTTTGTGGCTCTTCACAGGATCAAGGTTGAACATTTCGGCTCTTGGTCTCCGACTAGTTGGCCACCCCTGATGTAAAGCGTCTTTGAGTGTCCAAAAAGCGCTATACAAGTTCGATGTATTATTATTATTATTATTATTAAATGAAAAAAATATATATATATATCTGGGGAATGGTGCAGTGCGTCGTCATGTCAAGTCACAGGAATGATATGTTATTTTTTTTTGAAGAAGAACCAGTCCTGAGATACATTAACCTCGGGTTAGAGCAGCACTAAGGGAGTGTTCTTGTGTTTCCCTGTGTTCAACTGAAACAAAAATAAACAAGTTATTATACAGTAATATTTTTTTCTTTTTTGATATCGTATCGTGACGTATCGTATCGTGACTCTGACATATCGAGGTGCATCGTATCGTGAGTTTAAGTGTATCGTCCCATCCCTAACGAGGACAGACACAACTTTGGACTTAAATCGTAATAACTTCTGTAAGCTAGCCGAGATGCTAAGGATATAGCCAAAACGATGCACCCTCGTGCTGTTGCGCACTGACCTGTTGTTTTAAATGTGATCTCCTGACAGCTGCCTCCAAAAGTTAAAACGGATTTAATGGACAAAAAAGTGACTAGGCGATAGGCCTGCCACGATAAAAAATTTTTGAGGACGATTTATCGTCTCAGAAAATATCGCGATAAACGATAATATTGAGTATATTGCAAATACTGTAGGCAATAAAAAGAAAACTAAGCAACTATTTTAATTGAAATGTATTGAACTTCTGACATTCAATATTAACACCGTATACCAAATAAAGTACAAACTAGAAGGGTCGACATATTCTAGAACACTGTATCCATCTGTGCTTCTCAACCTTTTTACATAACTTACAGTCTCACCAGGTTCTGTGTTTGAACTAGGCCTGTCACAAAAAATGTTTTTCTTCAAATAGTCAATATTTGACTTTAAAAATATCCCAATAACAATAATATTGATATTTCATCTGCATTATTCTGGTTAAATATTTCCTGACAAAAACTCACTTCTGTGACTTCTTCTATATTAAATGTATGGATTCAGACAATACTGTATTACTGCTAAAGTAAAGTAGCCATATTTTTTTTTTTTCTTTTAAAATATAACCTACTGTTATACACGGCCGTCGGAGTGAAGCAGCTTTTTTGGGAAACTTGTTGACCATTTGTCAAATCTGTAATCTGTAACATGTAGACCTAAGCACTGAGTAATGTTCTCAGGACTATCGCGCTTGTATTTGGATAGTGGCTAAAGCGCTCGGGTTCCTCTCGCTAACAGTAGCGCTGATTAGCTTTGATACACCGACTGGGCGGTGGTTTTGTTTCGTTCTCGCGTTGGACAAACCTGCAGTCGCATTAATGTTGTTATTCTCTCCGTGATGAGTTCTTTTGGCTGTAATTCCAAGTGTTTTTACACGAGTCCCTCTTGCTCCGCGATAAAGTTCACAGAAAGTGTCGGAATCAGCAGCTTCGTAGTAGCACAGCACTTTGTTTACACCCCACCTCTCTCCAAAAGCAGCGCTGAGCTATAAATGATCTGGATACATGCGGGGATACGGCTGATGTGCTCAATGCTGTCTTTATGTACAGGGAGACGGGCTGGATGGACGCTCCGCTCACTCAGCGTTGTGATAGCGTTCATGTTTCTGTATTTATTTTAAGCACACGCAGCACGTGCATTTATCGAGACTAAAAATGTCCTTCATTTTACTTAGAGCGATAACTCAATATAGTAATTATCGTGGCAGGCCTACGAGGCCATGCTAATTGTGCATGGCTAACAGGCTGTCTGACCCCCATTGTTATACAAAACATAAAACTCTCGCATGAAAATTATTAGAACATGTCAAATTTAAGACCTAAACCCAAATTTTAAGCAAATGTAAGACGTTTTAAGGTCTAATATATACAAAATGAAACTCAAGACCCCAGAGGAACCTAGTGAAAATAACACACACTCACCATCAGATCTGTGAGCCCAGGTGATGAAGTGCTTGCTTAGACCATTGTACTGAATGATGGCTGTGACTGAGTAGTGCTTATTATTGAAGCTGAAGCTGTAGTTGTGGATGTTGTTGTCAGGAAGTCCCTCCACAAAGTGCAGGGCAAACACAGGAGGAACTCTGGTGGGTGAAAATATAAAAAACATTCTTAAAAATTGTAAAAGTTAACAAATTGTTATTTTTCAAAACACAGATTTGTTTTAACTCACCCCTGAAGCACCATTTTCCGCCTCTGGTTTTTCCTGTGGCAGTTGTTGCAGGGGGCCAAGTGAACGGCTCTGAGTGGATGCCAATCAGGTACAATGTTCGTGAAGGTGGGAAGTGTCTTCACAACACTGCAGTAACAAGGAAAAGATTATAAGATGCATAATTTATTCAAACAATCAAACCGGCAATTGTATAATATAAGTAGTTGTAACTTTGGATTATATGAAATTTTGTTGAAAAAACAATTACACTAGAAACACTAGTACTCACTTCTGTTTTGTGCTGCTTTTACATTTAGTGCATTTGAAATCCCAATAAAATGTGGATTGAAAAAGTGGCTCCAACAAGGAATCCATCTTCGCCAAAAGTGGAAGAGCAAAGACTGGACTTTCATTTTGACCTGAAAGTTTAAAACATACATTTTAAATATTTCAGCATTTTTGACAAACTCCCATATTGATGTTTGTACATAAACATTTACTAAAAATGTACATGCAATGAATGCAGTTTAAAATTGGACAACACATTCAAATGATCTGTTGTTTCTTATGCAACTTTCCTTTGTTTACAAATTATTATCTGAAGAAAAAGATCTTACCGAGTTTACAGTGAAGCTTCGGCTGCAGTAGATTGAAGACCGACATCCGGTGAGCTTCAAAGTCTTCGTTGATTTTGCGCAGCACATGATTTGGGACCTTCAAGCAACCATCTAGACAAATGAAATGTGACAATTATATTTTTTTGTGGCCAATAGCAGGGTCTAAAATCCTAAGAAAACACCATATAAAGAGTGCAAGTGAAACAAGCTTACAGGTTAGCTTACATTATGTTTACTTAAAATTTGACAGAGCAATTAGTTTATCCAACACCATAGTTCAATTGTTGTCTCTTTACTATGCAATGTTTGTCTTAAATATTGCAATACAAATTATCCACTGCATTTAAACATACATCATAAGCATTTAATTTAATCATCAAACGTAAAAAAAACAACAACTTGATCAAGTCTAAAATACAAATCATTGAGTTGTGGTGGTTTTCGTTTTGTTTTTAGAAATTACTATGGATTTGTTTCATGCTGTGTCAGGGGGAAAAATTAGTCAGATGGAGGATCTCAGGGATTTTGTGATGCTTTGTGGCTGGTGACAATACCTTATACTGCGAAAACAATTTAGGTGATATGACGGCGTATGTCACCGTTTTACTTGTATTAATAGCTTCTTACCTCCGTCCGTCTGTTGTTGACTCTGAATAGCAGCACAGGCCTCATCATATCCTGTCAGTAGTGTCCATATTGTAGATTGTTCTGAATCTTCTTTAGGCTTCAGAAGTCTCAGGCTTTTTAAATTTACTAAAGCCACAAGCAGCGAGTCCAGCCAGCAGAGGTTATCCACATTTCTCCAGAAAAGCTCAGTGGGGGCTGGCATATGCTCCTCAATGTATGTTTCTGTAGGTGACATGTTCTCAGCCTCTGATTGGAAAACTTCATCCAAATGCAAAGCGTCCTCACTTGGTAGGATGGGCTTGGTTCTTCCACTGGTTTCAGTCTGTCCTGGTAAGGAAGTATTTTTATTTGGTAATACACCCCCATCTGGTAAACAGCAGTCTTTATCTAGTTTTCCGGTGCTTGTGTAACTATGATCGTCATGTAGTCTCTCATCCTTTAAACAAAGCACTTGCTTATCGTCAGTAGTTAAAGATTTTGAAGAGTCTTGTACGCCAGTCTCCAATGTGATGGGAACATTTTGAGTGTCTGTAGAAGCAGTGGCATCTAGGTCCTTGCCAAGAATATTGTCTTCGTCTATCGACTGATTTGTGTCTGGTCTACCTAGAATACCATTTACATTCTCTCTGTGAGCTTCTGTAGATTGTCCATTCCAACGATTTACAATATTGTGTACATCACTGGGAGCATTGATCGGTGACCTAGGGCTGTCCTGTTCGTTTAATCGCAGGCGTTTTGGTGAGGGGGTACTTGGTTGATGGGCCTCATTTGCTAGGGGACTTTTCCTTTTGTTCTCATTAGCTGGTTTTACAGGCACCAAACTGGTCAAAACATCCTCCAGGGGCCGGCTAACCAATGGGAACAGGCACTGAAATTAAACAGATATTAATTACATGCAACCAAAAAGTAGAAATTTTATATCTACAGTAAAATGGGACTTGCCTGTGGGTTTGTGCAGAGCGTGATCGACTCCTCCAAGTTTATGTGATAGGAGCGCAGTGGATAAGTCAGTCCATTTGAACTGCACCAGGGGCAGTAGTCCAGAGATGCAGCTCTATCCTGAACCTTAAACAGAGGAAATTTAGTAAACTGAAAGTGAATAGAGAAAGTCAGAGTGGCTCACAGCCTTACCAACACAAAATGATCACCACAGACTTAACTAAAAGCAATTCCTATGTAAATCACTGCCTCGATACTATAGGAAAAACAACTCACTAAAAGTCTAGCTTACCCTGAATTGTTTAATGAATTTTCTCAACTCTGTACAGACAAAAAAAACTTTACCACAAACACATCAGCACAAACACACATGGGCCATGAAGCCCAAACTTTTCGCCTTTTACCAAAGATTTCCGTTTTGTCCGAGTTGTAAATAATTTTGTTTGGGACTGCTTATTTACAGTGCTTTTCAAATATAATTCAGCTTTGCGCAAGTGACAACAGGAGAGGATGCTAGAATACTGACTTTTCCCAAATACCCCGCCATTGGTGAGGCCACAGCCTCCAAACCAGTGTCTTCGCCAGCCATTGGCAAACCACAGGCGCTTCTTGGGATCAGAGGAGATGGACACCAATCAGTAAATATTACCATGTCACCTGGCTCACCGCCAACAGAGCTGCAAGGAAATGCAAATCAGAAATATTATTGAAGGACGTTTTTCAAGACTTATTACATAACAAATCTATTAACACATCCTCTAAATAAACAACTCAACTGAGGATGCAGTGAGGGGATTGTTGTTGGTAGGGCTGCACAATATATCGCAAAAAATTATTGTATCACGATATTAGGTGATGCAATATCCATATCGCAAGAAGCCACAATATATCGCAACATCACTAAAGCCTTGATCTGACAGAACAAAACATTTTCCGCAAACTCAGCCAAAAACAATGAACACAACTTAAAAACGGTTCAGTTTTAGGTAAACATTTCCAAAATTAGTTTCATTTTACCCTTGTTTTGATCGTACTAGCTGAAAAGCGTGTGATTTGTGTTTAAATGGAATGCAACATATTGTGTTGAAATGGTTAGGTAAAATATAATATCGTTATCGCAATATTGCACCTCTGTATGCATATCGCAAGCTACTTCAATGTCGTGCAGCCCTAATTGTAGGTACACACGTGGGAGCAACTCACACTAGATTTATGTAAATGACTAGTTTGCAGAGCATCAATGAGAGGTTAAAGAACAGAAGAAATAAAGTTAACACTGTGACGAAACAGAATGACAAACATACAATGTTAGCCTGGCTAACGCCAGACTAAAATCACAAATGGTTTACGATTGTCCATAGCCATTTATTGGGCGCTACAAATGTCTATCATGCGTCTGCACATAGCCAATCGTATCAGATGACGTATAACTTAACTACTGTAAATTTTCGAGCTAAACTATTTAGAACACGGTCTAAAGCTTGATCGAAAGATGGCGTCGCGTCTGCTGCTGTCATGTTGGATCCGTAAATATTTTTTTTTATCCCTAAACAAACTACAAGCTTCCATGTCTGTGTTCTGTGTCATCGTCTTGCCGGTGTCCCAGTTTATATCGCCGACTAGTTCATCTTGATTGACAGCATGGCTGACAGTTGTCGGTAGGTGTGGCTGTGAAGGCATCGATCACTGACCATAAAGACGCACAAGTCAACAAATAAGGTTACGTTTAATTTTTGTTTTGTTTTTCACGATTCAAGATTATTTTCGCTGCTCCGCTAATTATGTGAAAACCAATAGATCAATCGTGTCTGCTGAATGACTGAAATGTCACCCTAGCTAGTTCATATTGTGGCGCTGTTGTGTCTGCAGAGTTAAACGAGTCGATCTGTCAGTCCACTGGCCTTACATCTACAATGGACCAAATGCTGTCTTGATACAGTTCAGTTGTATTATGAACAAAATGAATGTTGTCGTTGCCACAGTCCCCATGCATGTGCTATGGTAGCACCTGAGGCAGGCAGTACACTCAATCTGAAACCAGAGAAAAGTCAAAACAAAAAAAGAGATAACATTTATACAAAAATAAAAGATACTGCTATACTTGGCCTTCCCCGACACAGAGGTGGTGTATTTTTGCAGCCTGTGTAGTAATAATTGAATAAACTTTCAAATTTTGGTTAAAAATACTTTATGATTTTTGGGGATTTCAATAACATGTGTAAAGCTATGTGCACGAGTCTGGTTTAACAAAGTTCCCTCTAAAGAATGTGACTTCTCTCGACCAATAACGTGGCACCCAATACTTCCAAGTGAACACACACATGTCAAACACCCACAAATTAAATCAAGTTGCATACTGGTGTATAAGATCGACAGTTTAGTATAGCTAACCTTATCAAAACAAACCACTTTTGCTTGGTGGCATTTAGAGCTCTCATAAGGGGCTTCACCCATTCACACTCTCATTCACACACCAGTGCACACAGACACTGGAGGCAAGGAGGGTGAAATGTCTTGCCCAAGGACACAACGACAATGTGCACCTTCAGGAGGCGGGATTCAAACCCCCGACCTTCCGATCATGAGACGACCCGCTCTACCATCTGCGCCACTGTTTTTAGAATGGTTTTTAATAATTGAATATTAATACTTTTTTTTTTGGTCGACTAATCGCTACATGTGCCATACTCTTGGTCGACCAATCCATTTCCTTGGTTGATTACAGCCCTATGAGTTTGTCCAATGGCATTGGTTGTGACATGTCCTATTCCGTTACTGTGCACGTCATAGAAGGCCAATTTATTCCGTGAGTGAAGTGAAAGGAATACACGGAGGGTAATGAATACTATCATTTATTTGAATGCATAGGGACTGTGGCAACAACAACATTCATTTTGTTCATAATACAACTGAACTGTATCAAGACAGCATTTGGCCCATTGTAGATGTAAGGCCAGTGGACAGACAGGACTGACAGATCGACTCGTTTAACTTTGCAGACACGACAGTTCCACAATATGAACTAGCAAGTAGGGCTGGGAACTTCGGTTGTTTAGTCGACTAATTGGTCGATGCCGTCGCGGTCGACCAAGATTTTCATTGGTCGACTAGACTTTACTATGCAGGGGCTTTCAATTGCAGCATCCATCCATCTTCTTACACTTGTCAATTGTCGGGTCGTGGGGGCAGCTGTTGGAGCTGCACCAGCCCCTATGCATGTGGTGGGTCCACAGAAGGACGGCCTCATGGTTCTAAAAGGGCCTGTTGGTCTTTCATAAGGGGCTTCACCCATTCACACTCTCATTCATACACCAGTGTATACAGACACTGGAGGCAAGGAGGGTGAAGTGTCTTGCCCAAGGACACAACGACAATGTGCACCTTCAGGAGGCGGGATTCGAACCCCCGACCTTCCGATCATGAGACGACCCGCTCTACCATCTGCGCCACCGTTTTTATAATGGTCTTTAATAATTGAATAATAATGGTGCGTTCCACTTGATCTCGGAAGTCGGAATTTCCGAGCTCCGTGTTGGAAATTACAACTGGAACGCGCACCAACTCCGTAATTCCGACTCGGAAACTCGGGACAGAATCAGCTCACCCGAGAAGGAGCACTGCTGCGCCCGACGTGACATGTAACGCATGTAAACCTTCATTAACCACGTTATTTGGCAGATGTTTCCCAAATAAACTTGGGGATGTCAACGCGAAACGGGTAAGCTTTACTGCTCTCTTGCTAGCGTCTTATTAACGGTAAAAAAAAAAAAACTATTTTTTTAACTAGTGCTAAATTATCACTGTATTTATAACAATTATAATAAATATTACAATGAAGTTTCCCTGTAAACTGATGATGCTCGAACATGAGAAACAAAGTTGTAACTTTTACGGACGTGTCTACCTCCGATGTTTCCGACCTGGACAACTGGAACGCAACAACTCGGAGATAACGTTTTATCCTGGTCGGATTTTCCGACTTCCGACATAAGTGGAACGCACCATAATACTTTTTTTTTTTGTCGACTAATCGCTACATGTGCCATACTCTTGGTCGACCAACCATTTCCTTGGTTGATTACAGCCCTACTAGCAAGGGTGTCGTTCACATGTCAGTCATTCAGCAGACACGACTGATCCATTTGGTTTTTTACATAGTTAGTGGAGCAGTGAAAATAATCTTGAATCGTAAAAACAAAAATGAAATGTAAACATTAAACGTAACCTTATTTGTTGACTTGTGCGTCTTTGTGGTCAGTGATCGATATGTTAAGCCTGCCTTCACAGCTGTAGAATCACGACCAGCTGTGGCAAGCCACACCTACCGACAACTGTCAGCCATGATGTCAATCAAGATGAACTAGTCGGCGATATAAACTGAGACGCCGTCCCTCCTCGTTCTGTGATTGGTCCCCAAATCCATGCGAACATTTCGGCCATGGTCCCCAGACTGTTGTGAAGTTCGAAAGGATTCGAGCGCACTCAGCAGACTGGCGTTAGCCAGGCTAATACAATGTATAACTTAAAACTAAACATGTCTCTCAGATATAATTTACTCTTCCAAACGAATCCATTATAAATTAAATAGAAGAAATGAGTGCCTAATGTACCATTTACCATCAATCAGTTTACTTAAAGTACAAATTGATGAAGCAGCCGACTGTATTAGAACTATGGGGTCTAGCAGCTTTAGCCTCGATTGAAAACGCTAACGCGTGGGAACTCGCTTGTTATGTTAGGGAGGCTTTTAATGAATAATCGATACTTACCAAAACCGACGATTCACATAATCCTTGCAACTGCTCTGTACTCCGTACAATACAAGGGTAAATTATGTCTGGTCGCTCCAAACTCAGGTTAGATCCATGTGCGCCGTTGATTCAGTTCGTGTGAGAATCGTCTCTTTTCCGCCGGTATTGGTGCTACTGGTTCGGTCTTCCCCAGAAACACTCCTCTCACAGTCAAAGGTTCCGCCACCGATGCTGCCTCCTATCGATCTTGGAGTGAAGTGCAAGAACGCTGCTATTGTTCATGTAGGTGGCACCAGCCATGACTGTGTAAAAAGGATGAAATGGCTTTACACAGAGATACTGGCTAATGGTACAGACATATTTAGTGTGTTTTACAGGTGAGGGCTTGCTATTACTCTTGTAAACTATCAGCTCATTGAAGCAATTAGAAAAGCTCCCCTTTGTAACATTGTCTTATTAATGCAAAAGCATTATTCATTTAATTCATTAATTAACTAAAATTAATGTACTTAGCATTTACATCTTTATATTTAACTCTCAATCTACTGAAGAGTAATATTTTCTAAAAAACAAATTACAAATAATTAACAATAAATAAAGATCTTTATTAATACTTGATCAAGAAAAAAGTAATTAAATAAAGTCTATAGCATAGTTTAGGCTGCATTACTCTCACAACCACAAGACATTTAGCATCCAGCAATGATTCAAATATACAACTATAGTTGGACTTTATTTTGCTTTCATTTGGCAGACAAAAATCATTTAAGCCTTTCCAGTTATTTTTAAAGCCTCAGTTTAAGGGTGGAGCTGTTGGAGGGGGAGGGATGGGGGTTACATATGTCACTCACATTGGTACTACACACAGCTTTCACACCTCCTGTCTTTGTACACCCCCACCCAGTCATGCTCATATTCACAGACGTACGTGCACATGTCTCCTTTTCTCTTCCGCTCGATCCCGCCTCCTGCGTGTGCCCTCCTCCCAGAAGCCCCTCCTTATCTGCTTCTCTCCTGTCCTCTATTTTCCTCCTGATGACAAAATGAATTTGCATATTTTTCCCAGGGAGCTCTCATTAGAATGCATAAACTGGCCGTCTGCGAGCCTCTCGAGGAGCAGCTATGGTTTCTGCTGTGGCATCTCCTGATGCAAAAGAGACAACAGCATCGGACGTGTGGCCAGCGTCTGGGCTGTGATTGGCATTTGGATAACTTCACCCAGCCCATTTTTAATCAGGGATAAGAAAATATTCAGTCAGCCATTTCCCTTTGTTTCTACTTTAGCATACTACAGTCCCTTTTATTATAATTGGATGCACTGGATATCGTGGGGCATGTCCACAGCACATAGGACACACAACTGTAAGAATGCATTAGATAACATTTTGCAAATGAGCCTCGTAGTACTCTGTTTGCCTCCACATCAAGCAGTCAAGCGAGACTTTTAAATTAGAAAAAGTGGTGCTGCCTTCAATTGTCTTTTAAATAAGTGAGACCTCTGTACAGTTAAGACAATTTTCATAAAGCCTCTCGCTTGGCTACCGCCTATTCTAAAAAAAAGAAAGAAAAAAAAGACTTCACTGCAATAGCGTAATCAACCTAGTGGTGGCGCTATATGGGGCCTGTCCACATTGTGAAAGCTTAGGTTGAAAAGGCAGTATTAAAATATGTATAGTATTGCCACAGAGACCTAAAACCTATAAAATATAGTCAATATTTAGTTTAGAAATACTATTATCTAATGAAGCTGTGACAGTGTCATACACATTTTATTGAGTCTCATAATTTGCCATCATAACACACATGTTTGATGTTATGTTATATAAAATATAAAGACATGAAACTTGTAACACATTTTATGTCCTTTACAGTTCCCGTATACTCACATAATGCATAGCAGCAGATGTGCTTCAGGAAGAGCCTTCCCTGAGACTAGGACAATGACAGCAATGAAGTGATGCAAACGTCCTTCAGCATCATCTGCAACAATCCTTGTACCACAAGCAAGAGTAGTTTATGTGCCTCCATTTAAATATTAATGTGCCATAAGCACGATTTATGAAATCCAAAATATTCCACAAATACTAAACGTATTCACATATGTACTCATACAGACATTTGTTGTAGTAATGGCGTCTCTCTAATTTGAACAGTTCCACAACAAACTCTTATGAATACATTAATGCATTTATTGATATCATCCGAGTCCACTGTTGTTACAGTGTGACACGGACTGCCTTCAATTGACGTTAATAAAAACGAACCCTACACCTTTGCGTGGGTAGGCGTCTTGCAAAGGCTGTTAGTATTAGCGGTTACAGGGTGTTTTGATTAGAACCTGAATTTAAAAAAAGTAAGTGAACATTTTTTGTTTTCAAAAAGTCTAAAACAAAATAATAATACTGCTTCTAAATTATTTGCTCTTTTATCCCTTATATTAGAGATGTCATATTACTAGTGTAGTAATATGAATCATTTATTCATACATTGTAATAAATATAAAGGTTTCATTGTTTCATTTTTTTATGTTTCAATTGTTTTTATTAAATGTAATGTTTATTCCCCTTATATAAACAGATTAGAGACATCATACATGTATGCTGCCTGTCATTAGGTTACTGTAGTGTGAGTGTATTTTATTATTTGGCTGTTGTTCAAATCAGTGCATGTGCTAATTGTGTGCGCTTCAAAGGTTCAAACAAGTCAAAAACATGATATAATCAAACAAATATTATACAGTCTTTCTTAATTAATTAACCATCAATTAATAAAAAATATGTCTATATTGAAATTCAAGACAAAGCTGCATTGCTATTGTGTTTAAATCCTATATCTATGATACATTGCCTATTATATCATATCCAGTGAGCATTTGTTTGATGGAAGAGCTAAGTGCGCGTTATGTCTTTAACACTTCAAAAACCGCACTTGTAGTTTCGTGGTAATTTTGCAAATAGGCTTACGTGCACTGAAGGTAATGCACAATAGTGATTGTTGAGGAAGAGGGTTTGAGCCCCTTGCGCCAGGTCTCACAGCTGCCTGGATCTGTGGCCACATGCGCTTCTCGTCCGCTCATTCATTTAACTCGCCTACTACTGTACACTGTGCTCAACGTAGTGAATTCAATACTATGGCAAGCACACTACACTACTCTGAGCTCCAGCATGCTCCCACTGAAATATTTTTGTATACGCCCGCCGCGGAAAACTTCAGTGACGTTTCACAAAGCCCAGCAAACCAGCCGTCGTCTTGTATTAGGACAATGAAAAGCCCCGGTCCAATCGGCGGAGCTGCACACCGGGCTGCGGCCAATGGCGCGCGCCCTCCGCTGAGAGTAATGTTAGTGAGCTGAAGACTGAAGACACTGCGTATCGCCCGTGTTCCTCACACAGCCATTGCAGAGCATTGAGATCCAGCCACAGTCTCTAGGTGAGTATAATTTAGAAGTGTCTGAAATTGCGAGAACGACGGTAACATTCAAAGATACGCTACTTACGAGTTTATCTGTGTCATCTGTAATATTTTCCATTGTTTGTCGACAATTTCACCGAGTTGAACCGTGAAAAACAACAAAAACAGCCGGTCTGGTTATTACTCAGCCAATGAGTAAGGACCAGACGCTCTTTAGAATTGATGAAATAAAAATGAAATCTTTGTATTTTTAGTGGATGTCGACTGTTTTGCTGAATATGAAAAATTTGTTATAATACAGCCGTGTTGTTTTTACAAAATGGAGTCAAATCTTTCATTCGTTATGGCGTAAAAATTCGGTAATGTCTAGCGGACAGGCTGGTTAGCGACAATGGTAAAAGACTCACCGTTAGCCATTGCAGTGCATTGCGAAGCTGATGCCTGTCATGTGAAGACTGGAGGCGTGCGGGTCAGAAAGCAAACCTCAAAATTCACCAAAACGTCGGAAAAAGAAACGCCGTATTCAGATATGTGTAGTTCTGGGTTTGTTCTATAATTTTTATCTCATAAGTCGGCGAAAAAAAATGTTCTTCATCTGCGCTTTACTGTAATGGCTGACTGTATTCGCATAGGAAACAAGGCAGCGAGGCAAATGGGAACCCAGCGACAGAGGCGCAGTTCACATCAACTTTTTCTAACCTGGTTTTCTCGCGAAATAAATCTTCAACAATGTGATGTAACGACGGCAAATGAAAATTCAATCTCTCGTCTTCGCAACGAGACCATTTCGAGATTTTTCCGCTGTTGTTTAGTGCTTTAAAAAGGCACTTGAAACGAAGTGGTCGCGCTGCCCTCTATTGCATGCAGTGCAATGGCTGTGCGCTGACACAAAGAGAAGGAGCCATATTCTCCATGTTAGTGGATGAAGACGAGCGGCCATTAGGAGCTCATAGAAACCCAGTCAGTAGCACAGCCCGCTCATAGACACAGCGCAGACCCAATGTATTACTATACAAGGCGGCGAGCGCAATGGGATTCTATCGGGGAAATGTTTGGTCAGGATCCGAGGCGTTTTGGAGAGATTTGTCGTGTTGCAAAGCGAACTTCGAGGCGGGAGGAGACATTTGAGGGGGACTTTCTTTCATGAAGAAGGCATTCTCACAAAATGGAAGAAGAAATATTGCTGTCGTTGTTGACCTCCTTTCCCTCAACGAGAGCCTATGCGCCATTACTACTTGGGCTGACGAAGACTCGCACAGACTTACATTTAACAGCAATATGTAAAGGCGAAAATACGAGTTTTTACAGAATAGACAAATCTTTTCGTACAGTTTCCAAATCAAAGTCTAAGGTATATTAGGAGCATACGAGGCTCATATGACCCTGAATAGGCGTCAGAAGTGTCGCATTTTTAATAAAAACGCGTTTTTACAGGATTTCTGTCTTTTTATGTTGAAGTTGTTTTGATGAAGAAATCATTGTAAAAAACGAATAAAAACATTTGTAAGTGGTCTTTTCTTGCCATACATGAGGTTTTACGGACATTTTGCGAACATTAGACAAAGCGTTTTATTCGAGTTTAGACAACAGTCCTAGGGAGTGAAGTTATATTATAGGCAATGTGAGCGGACCAAACGCGCGCAGCAAAGTGACACGCAATTATAATATTAGTTAGTGATTTGTTATTTATTTATAGATTAACGGGAGGTGAACACGGACCCTCAGGCATCAGTTTGAGCGATGGGACAGTATAAACAAGTATTTTGAGCGCGTCAGTGTGGGACGTGTGTTTTTATTTTAGAGGGATGCGGGGTCAAGTTTGACAACAGGGAGGACGGGACACTTCCCTAATGCCGTCGCTGGTGGTCAGGGGAGGCGCGTGAAAGGAGGTGCCCATGATGGAGGGAGGGGAGCAGCAGGTAGTGAGTGGGGCGCAATTAACATCATTCACTTAATATTGAAATATGCCCAGATACAGTGTTTTAATTTAAATACATATACTATAGAGTAACTTTAACTAGATGTTCAGTGAAAGGGGGTGGTATTAGAAAGCATTTGATCAATATTGTAATTTCAATTAAGGTATGGAATTAATATTAAATGGACATACATTTGTTTTTTTTTTACAGATCTAGTTGCCAAGATGGGGAAAGACCCGACTAAGCCGAGGGGGAAGATGTCCTCCTATGCCTACTTTGTCCAAACCTGTCGGGAGGAGCATAAGAAGAAGCACCCAGATGCTTCCGTCAACTTTGCCGAGTTCTCCAAGAAATGCTCCGAGCGGTGGAAGGTAAAGAGTTAATTCGAGATTATTATATATATATATTTTTTAACAAGCAGTTAAATCTGGATACCTTATTCTCAAAACTATAATTCGGTATAATATCATCATCATCATCATTACCACAGAAATGGGTCCAAACTGAACATGATGGGAATTTGCCCAAAGCAGAAGGGTAAAAGACTGGAACAGAACTCCCCCCGGAGTGATTACAAATATATAGCCATCAACAGGCACAAACTCATCTGATACTTCCATCGCACTTTCCTCTTCCTTATTAGAAGTATTAGGGCTGCAAAAACGTGTCTAATGAATTGTGATTAATTAATATATTGAATTTACAACTCTTTTAACGATCAATCATTCTTTAGGACTTACTATGTGCTGAGAGAAGAGGCTTTATTTCACAAAAATCAGAAATTAAGTCAATACAGTGCAAGAAGAAAGCATGTTTGATGCGTTTGATTAACAACCTTTTTGTTTTTTTAATCAAGAAGACCTCCACAGGGGGTATAGTGTCACCTTGATGAGGTTCAAATGTTAAGTCCATATTCGCACTGTTTATGCTATGGTAAATAAGATGTACTTTAAATTACGTCTTTAGGGAATTAACACTGATATAATAATGCAGTGGTTCCCCATGGGGCCTCAGAGGCACTGTAGGGGGACCTTGGGGCTCGTCTGTAAAACACGTATATTAAAATAAATGTATATCTATATTTAGTATATTATATAATAAACATAGACATTTCAAAATTTGTTTGAAATGTCTACATTATATCACTATTGTTGTAGCCATTGCTTTATTCTCATTCTTTGAAGTAAACTTTAGAAATTATTTTGAGCAGAGTAAAATATTACTTTTTAGAGCCCCCATGGGTTCTTTAAATTGACATGGGGGCCACACTCTGGAGTGTGGAAATGGTTGCAGTAATGCTATCTCTGCTTCTAGACAATGTCCTCCAAGGAGAAGGGCAAGTTTGAGGACATGGCCAAAACTGACAAGGCCCGTTATGAGCGCGAAATGATGAACTACGTCCCACCAAAAGGCAGCAAGAAGAAGAAGTTCAAGGACCCCAATGCCCCCAAGAGACCCCCGTAAGTGCTCCAGATCTCACTTAAGTGCTCTTAAAGTCACTTGTGGAGGATTACTGAACACCATATTGTGCCCCTATGTGACATGAATAATAATTGTTTTCATATTTTTGCAGATCCGCTTTCTTCATCTTTTGCGCGGAGTTTCGTCCTAAAGTGAAGGGTGAGGCTCCAGGGCTGACTATTGGGGATGTGGCCAAAAGGCTGGGAGAGATGTGGAACGGCACTGCTGCAGAAGACAAGCAGCCCTACGAGAAGAAGGCCCTTAAGCTGAAGGAGAAGTATGAGAAGGTAACGAGATGGTACACTCAATCCAATTTGTGTATTTAGAGTTTCCCCATTAGTTTCCAGTAAGGATACTAGTCTTCCTAGGGTCTAGCTGAATCGGAGTTAAGCAGCAAATAACAGCCACCTTTTAGGGATGGATGTGTGATTAGTTGTTTTCACAATAAATTAAAGCAAAAAAATGGATGTGAAGATTTTTAGAAAACGTCCCTAGTTTGAAAGTTGTTAGAAACTCTGATACACCCAGACAAGTCAACAGGGCAACATCTTTGATGGGTGGTCCTTCACATTGCTTCGCAGTGCTATTTGGCCGCACCTTGTGTACAGTATATCACGGGTAAACATTCTATCTCTAAAAAATAAATAAATAAGGTGATCTTTAGTTTAGTCCAGTCCTATTTGTATCAGGACTTTGAATGTGGTCCAAAAAGTCTTATGGTATCAATTGACTGTCATTTCCTCACATTGTCCTTGTAATTCTTTCCCAGGACATCGCCGCTTACCGCGCTAAGGGCAAAACTGGCGGTGCCCCTCCGGCCAAAGCTCCCAAAATGGAGAAGAAGGAAGACGACGACGACGATGATGATGATGACGAGGACGAGGATGACGAAGATGAAGATGACGAGTAGAGCGCCATCCAATGGTTATTTGTTTATAAAGCATTTAACCCCCTTGTACACTTCACTTAATGAAATACATTAGTAACTTTGGAGGGGGTAATTGAAAAAAAGAAAAAAATGACAAAAAAAAAGGCTGTGTATATCGGTTGTTTTTATGCTGTACAGTTTTTTTCTCCTTTTTTGTATAGTTAACACTACACAGGTATTGTGTCTGTCTTATTTTCTCAGTGGTAGATATTAGACCACTATCCCGCCTAGTACCGTGTAATGTGGGGCGGGCTTACAGTACTATATACCCTATAGCTCTAGAGGTGCACTGCACATAAAAAAAAATCTGAGTGGTTCCTTTTATTTCTCCTTTTCGTGTGTTTGTTATTTTAAATGACATGTTATCAGAAATTGACGTATCACCGTTGTTTTACTGATCTTTATGTACCACTGTAATAGCAGAAGTAAGAAAAAAAAAAAAAGCCTTGTTTATTGTTAAATTTAAATTGCTTCTGATGTCAATAAACTTTTTTTTATAAGTGAGACTTTCCTTGAGTTTTGCAAATATTACAATAATGATCTAAAAATCTAACTATTTTTGTAAGTAAAAAAAAAAAATAGCTTGAATAGAATATAGCGTGTTAAATTATGGAATACTGACCAGCTAGTTAAGAGTGTGAGTGTATCTAAAAACTAACACTGATCTGTAGTGAGTACTAAAATTGAAAATCCACAGCAGCAGCATTTTCAGTCTATTCCCTTTGTGGTGACTGAGGCTGCTGCTATGGGCTTTAGGCAGAATACACCACGGTTGTAGTGGTCAGCTTCATTCTTCCTCATCAGCTAAACATTATAACTTAAAAGTGACACTATAGCAGCGGGGATTTTTATAGCAGCTGAATCTAGTTGACGTTTCGCAGCCTATTGCTTGGGGACACATATCATAGGAATACATAGGAAGCATGAATCATCTGTCTTATTTATACCCTGCCTCTGTCGCAGCCATCCGTTGGCTACATCCACAAACCCTCTGGTGCAGGGACAATGGAGTAACGTCTCTGTCATCTGGCCCCAAACATGCATCACTGACTGACGTTTTTTTAAAATTATTATTATTTAGATACAGCTGCTGCTCACTCGGCATGGGTCCCATCCCACTTAAAAAAAAAAAAAAAAGTTCATTTATATAAGAAGGATTATGTGCTTGGAAAAAACATGGTGACATAAGAATGTTGCTGGTGCGGACAAGCTGACATGGGACAAAGCTAGAGGTACATTGTTATACTGAACACTGTGAGTGGACTGTCCTGTATAGAGCAGCATTTAAGAGCATTTATGTTGTCTTTAGGTCTAGGCTGTGGACTCGGTATGGTCTAAAGCAGAACAGACGTGTGCACTTGATTATCTCATGCTGTTTTATACACCATGAGACTAACATTTGGCAAGCATAGCAATGGAACTAACCTTCACTTTAGGACATCCTTTATCATGTGTATGCTGAAGAAAGCCTATACAAGTCCCATAACAGCTGCAAGGTACTGTCTCACCTCAGGATTACCAATGCCAATCTCATTATTTGTGCCAACCTTCAACCTTGGGACAGTTGCCTATGCGTCATGGATGTGGTCACATTTGTGTCATTTAAGTCTGCATCGCATGAACATGATCAAATCAACTATACGCTACTGTCCCAACTCGGGATAACGATGAATCTTTGTGCCAACATTCAGTTCTAGGACAATATGTTCTGCACAAATACTCATCTCACTAGGACCTGCAGTTATCAAACATGATATGTCAAGCTACTATCATTGCTGGCTTGTAAGCTTTATAGTCAGGACAGCTCAGGCTGAAAGTGGGGGTGTAGTGGGATAATCAGCAAATTGCTGGAGCCTAGGACTCAACAGTGTTTCATGTAAATGGTAGCAGCCTTCACCACTCGACTACAGGCTACTATCCTTAGTGTTCAGATGTCCCAGCATTTAACCCTGGGACACCATATATGTGCTAAGTACAGGTCACACATCACCCCATGGAGAAAAATTGCTACCTTAAAGTTAGAGATTGACTGAACATATCAAAGCAACACTGAATTGTTTTGCTATAAAAAAATATATTTAGATTTTTGTGTCTATTTTATCTTCAGCCCTGGGGACAGTAGGCCTATGTTTCTTGAATGTGCTGATGAATGTATACACTTTGCAAATGGGGAAGCCTAAAAGATTTGGGCAATAACTGAAAATATGACAGGACCAAGCTTTTGTCCCATCAAAGTGTGTAGCACAATGTTAATATGTGTGCTAAATGTCCTCTGGCCTGCTAACAGGGCAACGCACATGCAAGGCAAGTTGAGGGCAGCATTTGTGTTAAACTGTCCCATGTCAAAGATAGGAGCGGGGGAAACTATGTCCAACAGTTGCAGAGGCCCAGTGCGCGCTCAGCTGTTCTCAGTGTGGCTCTATACGGGTCTGAACAGCGCAGACAGTATATAGCACCAGCAGCTTTAGCTACAGCGAGGCTCCGCTTAATCCCCGCCACCTGGCGTCCACTGTGAGTGTGCACGCCTCCAACTGTGGTCTCACGGCGACACCTGCCGGCCTGTCCGCGTCACAGCAGGAGGACTAGGAACTACTGTTGAAATATGCAGAACTTTAGTGAAAATCAGAGTGTATGTCATTGTAATGGGGACTGAAGTTCGGTTGTGTCTCTCTATTGTAGATCATATTGTTTTACTAGTTTAAGGTGAAAAAAAAGTTTTGTAAATAAGAATAATAAACAATTTTCTGTCTGTGGTGGAATGTCAAAATTGTACAAACAAATCATCCAATCATCAACAATCATTCAGTAGGGTCATTGCTGCAGTAGATTTTTTTTTTAATATTCCTTGGTGGAATTACAGATGGCAGGAACCAACCTACATCTGCGACTATGGGCCTGAAGCGAGACACATTCTAAACAGGAAGATGCTGGGTTGAGTCAGACCTAGTTTTGTCACATACACTGGGTCATTATTTTTACTACATTCGGTCTTTGTGACAATACTTTGCTGACTTTACTTTCTATAAGTGTTTATTTGATAGTACATGCGTCCCCATATTACAGTCTGAATTCTGCAGGGAGCGTACATTTGGGTATATCAGAAACACATACTCTATCAGGCTGTCCAGTGGAGCAGGGATATCAGGGAACAGAATGACAGAGGCGGCGTTTGATTACTTGTTTTTGCTCAGATAAGGACCAGCCTCATATAGACTGATACAGCTATTTTGTTTTTCATTTGTATTTGTCTCTAGCCTACTTTGTTGACGTGTCTTTAAGATTTACATTAACATCATACTGTTCCAAACGGTTTAACTCCTTTAGATAGACAGGAGGCAGAGTTTGAGATAGCAGATCCGAAGATTTGGGGATTGGCAAGGCTTGGATGAGTTTGACAGAGACAGGAGGCAAAGAGGAATAACAAAGATGAGATGTGTGGGTGTCATATAAACCCGTTTGTTTGAGGCGAGGATTATGTTGGATGGAGTAAATTGACTGCTGAACAGCCAAGATAAAAGACTTAAAAACAGCAAAAAATATACATAAACCAAAGTAATTTTTAGACATTATCCAAAGGGGTTAAACATATTCTTGAAGTCGAAGGCATTGCAGCATTTAATGTGTAGCTCAGGAGTCTTTTTCAAGTAGGCCCTCAAAGCTTTTTTATTACCACAACAGCTGGATGATTTTGAGCACTGTCTTGGGGACACAACTCACGTTTAGAATGCAAACATTTTGGTGCATTTTGGTATGTGATGTAGATAGAAGAGAGTATTATTTTCTGCCCACTATTCAGGGTTTACAGTACTCTGTCTTGCCAAATAAGTTCAATTTCATAGTTCTCACAAGTAGAATGTATGTATGTTATTTCAGCTCAAGGGGGGGAACGTTGGAGATCCCAGAATTACAGGATATCAAGGATTATTTCAAAAGAAACCGTTTCTCACAAAAGAAATTTGTAGCCACATATAACTGTACTGTGCTTCAATTCGCAGCAGCAGCCGCGTTCGTGCTCCATGGAAAATTAAACATCACCTTGTAGTTCATTCCAAGCCTTTGTCAAGTTTCTTTGCATTATTTAAATCCCTTGGATATGACCTTCAGCCAAGGGTATCCCACAGCAAAGGCAGGCTGTTTCTTTACGTAACATGCATCTGCAGTCACCGTGTGTGTGATATATTCTAATGCAAGCACCTCTGCCTCTCCAATCGCCCTCGGCGACCTGCGGGGAGCAACGGAAAAGCTCAATGAAAGTGCACGCGTATTACTCATTTATGAAGTGCGTTTATGTTTTAGTCATTGAGAAACCAATGAGGCTTCAAACCGCTGATCATACGTGACCAATCAGGGAGCACATCTGTGGCCCAGCCCACGTGTCCACCAATCACAGATTACCTGCAGTACCCTTGCCTCATAAATGAAGAAAAGTGCTAGGGTATGAATCAACTTTACCATACTCATTTTACGGACCATTCGACAGTAAGTAAATGTTAACTACCAATCAATACGTTACATGGATAATTGTCCTCCAGTTACACCTTGGAGAATTTTCCCACTAGATGGCGCTCTTCTCCAGCTGTAGCTCCTGACAACTGTATGGTATAGAAAACAAGGACCAAATATCAATATTATAAGCGCCTCCATAGTAATTGTACGGTTGCCTACATCTTTTTTTTTTAAATTACGCGTTGGCATGTGGTGGGTGCATTTTATAAGACAAAGTGCTGCTTGAGTGGGCGTCTACACAAATGGTGCTTCTGAATCATCCTTGTCACTTGAAAATCACTGTTGGCACATAACTTCACCAGATTTCAAATTATAGATGTAAAAATCCATTACATATAGCATTTCAGTGCAGTTTTACATGTGTACTAGCATTGTTATTGTTCATTAACTCATTCAAGCTTGTTTGCTTTGTTCGCAGTTTATTTGGTCAATTCAGATCTTAGTTCATTTTCACTGTACAGTATATTCTATTCTGTATATTTGGTTAAAACCTGTTAAAGTCGAGGACCACCTATGAAATGTGCCCATAAGGCTACACATCAGACCTACAGTACACACCAGACCTAAACCCAGTCAAAAATAGGGCTGAACCATGAATAAAGTAGCTCTAAACAAGGAGATTAAAGAATATGAACAAAATTGTCTTAAAATCTAAATCAGCATGAGAAAGCAGTATGATTCCTATTAGGTTGTATTTCAGTGTTCGCTCAAATTTGAATGCTCCTGGACATGTGAAAAATTGTGAACTGAATCTTGATTTTATCGGAAAGCTAATCACATTCGCAATTAGGAATTCTTTCCAAATTGAGCTGCCCTAAATTATTGTTGTTAATCTTGTATGTCTGCACCATAACACACAAAAAAGGACTATACTATTTAATAATCTATATTGTTTATAACGCTATATAATGACATAATTGAGGCGTTGTGTCTGTGCATCAAAACAATACCAGTACACACATCCGTATTACATAGATTACACCATCAATAACAATGTGGCTATGTAGGTCAATGGATGAAAAGATTGAGAGATCAATTGCTTGCACTAAATGTGAGCTGTATAGATTCAACTTGAATTGCAGGTTTTCAATAAAACTGAATAAAATAAAAGACTTGGATAGGTCAATCATAGTCTTAATCCAGATGTCAAGTTTAAAAATGTTGTCAAAATGAACTATAGCCAAAGCTCTAGACAACACCAAAAGTCTTTTAAGCAGGGCTTCATCAGTGGATCGAAAGTTTGGGCCCAAGAAATAAATGGATAATTGATTCAGAGTCAACATCTTCAACTCCTTCAATAGCCACGAGACGACGTGCTACAAAGTACAGCACAGCATTTAGCACAATCTCACAACGTGAATAAATAACATTTAACTATAAGACAGCATTAAATTTTTCCATAGAGGAATACATTTGTGGATAAAATATCCAGAATTTCAAGAATGTTACTGCCGCTACTGCTGTGGTGACGGGCAGCTTTTTACTATTTTTACAAAAAATATGTACAAAATCAAATCCTACCATCACCTTTTTCATCAAAACAACATCACTGCATTCTACTTACGATCAAAACTATTTAAAAACACTTATGGAAGATATAAGAAATGGGACAAAGATCAAGACAAAATGAAATGGCCAAATAAGCTAAATAAAAATATTGGGGAAAAACAAAATTACATTTTTATTAGGTGCCGTGCCATAGACATGAAGGCACAAGGGCAGCATCATAGATATAATAAAACCATGTGAGGCACGAACAAAGGTATGCACTGCTGTGGTGGAGCATGTCTGGGCAGTGAGCGAGCTGTTTTCATTTACATAGATTACAGATTATGATCTAAATGCAAAGAGCCGGAGAAATGTGAATTGTGTGTTGTTCTGAACAAACACACACATGGACAAATGGCACATAGTGGAGCGACAATCTGACAACAAATTTGTTTTGTTACATTCTGCAACATGTCTGTCATCAGCTCTTGACATACGACTTGACGCTTGTGTCAGTCAATAACAATATCTAGCTACTTAGTTTTTCAATTTCTCAAGCGACACTGTATTTCAAATTAATAAAAAACACAGGTTTGCTTATTTTGTGGTCATTTTTATAGGATAATGTTAACCTCTTAACCGAACAAATTTTCTCCATTTTGACTTTATCCAAATCTAGCGACAAAAATGAGATGGAAGCAGCAATTGCAACACAAACGCAACTAAAAAGTGACAAAAATGCAACAAAAAAGTAACAAAAATGCAGCAAAAATGCAACAAAAAAGCCACAAAAATGCAACAAAAAAGTGACAAAAAAGTAACAAAAAAGTAACAAAAATGCAACAAAAATACAACCAAAAAGTAAAAAAAAGTGATGAAAAAGCAACAACAAAAAGTTACAAAAATCGTGACAAAAACATTGAAAAAGCATAATTTTTTTTTTAAAAAGTGACAAGAATGCGGCAACAACCTTAGGGAAAAAATCTTAGATAACTTTGCAAGTCTTAGCTTTCAAATGAGACCTGATGGCCTATTGGCTGTTTGTATAAACTCGAACTGGAGAAAATGTGTTAAAGGAATACGCCACTGTTTTTACACACTGAGACATGTTCATACCTTAGCTTAGACGAGTTGATACATAACACTCTGGTCTTTGTGCGTGCACTCAGTCACGCAAATATACGACAGACGTTGTTAGCATTTAGCCTCTCCCAGCATATCATAGCTCCAAAGTAGGGTGAAGTTAGAAGCTAAGTTTTCCCTATTTAAATACTCTAGTTACACAAAATTAAACATGTCGATTTTTTGAGCGGATAAAAAAGGGGTACTATATTGTAAGGCGTAATAATACCTTAGGAGCACTTCGACTTTACTGTGCGGACGTCAAAGTGCTCCTGTATTATTACGCCTTACAATATAGTACCCCTTTTTATCCGCTTAAAAGCAGAAGTGGTGCTATACTGTAGTGGCATTTAGTAATTTAGCAGTGGAAGTTACACAAAAATATATTTGAATGACTTTTAATTCAAGCAAATGAGGACTAAGTAAACACCACTGAGTCTTTCTTTGTTGTTTTTGCACTTGACTGGTCCTTTCACCTGCTCCACTCAGACCTGCCCTCAAGCGCCTCTGCAGAGTGAACCTCTGAGATTAACCGTGACCTTTCCCCTCTGACCCCTTCTAATCAGGCGAGGCTCCAGCATCAACACAAACTCAACCGGGCGGACTTTTTCTCCAATCGCTGCCTAAAAACTTCGCGGCCCTAAAAAGAAAGTCAGTCCCCGCAGTTGAAGAGTGGGAGTGAGGTTTGTAATTCGGTGGAGTTTTCTTTCATAACGTGTTACAGTGAGTCATAGGCGTGGGATTAAACGGGTGGCTTCATCAAAGGAGAAACTGTCAGCTCAAATCATCATTAAAAAGGAAAGTGGATATTAGCAGAAAGATGGGGAGTGATGTACGGACACGGTATAAGAAATGTAAGGCCTCTCACCCAAGGTTTTTACGAGTCGCAAATTAGTTAGTTGTGAAGTTTTTGCTTATTTCCAGTACATAAAAGCCTGATCTGATGTCTCCCGCTATTAGAAGTAGTACAAAAACAGTACAAATGTGAACTAATTTACTGTATAAAAATTCAAGATTCAAGATTTTTTGATTCTTCAAACCATGATTTGAAATTGTATTTCTTTCATCCTTGATTGTGGAGCGGGAGGTGGGGGAAGAGGGGTGGGAGGGAAGGCAGTTCGGGAGTTCAGCTTCCCGATGGCCTTGTGTATGAAACTGTTCTTCAGTCAACTGGACCTGGCCCATAGATTCGCAGTCTCCTCCCTGAAGGCATTACCTTGAAGAGACTGTGTGATGGGTGCGTAGGGTCCCTGGTGATTCTGACGGCTTTGCGGGTGAGACGGGTGGAGTACATGTCCTTAATGGAGGGGAGAGGAGTTCCACAGATCTTCTCCGCTGTTCTCACGATGCACTGGAGGCTCCTTCGGCAGGAGGCAGTGCTGGCGCCGTGCCACACAGTGATGGAGCTGGTCAGGATGCTCTCTATAGTCCCTCTGTAGAAGTTGCTCATAACGGAGGCTGGGACTCTAGCTCTTCTTAACTTGCGGAGAAAGTAGAGACGCTGATTACTTTTCTTGACCAGAGATGTATTGTGCATGGTCCAGGAAAGGTTCTCTGTGATGTGCACACCCAGGAACTTAGTGCTGGTCACCCCCTCCACTGCAGCACCATTGATAGTTAGAGGAGCATGCTGGACCCGTGCTCTTCGAAAGTCCACAACAATCTCTTTTTTCTTCTCCACATTTAGAGAGAGATTGTTCTGTGTGCACCACATGGCCAGACCGCTCACCTCACTCCTGTAGTTTGACTCGTCTCTGTTGTTGATGAGACCCACCACTGTTGTGTCGTCTGCAAACTTGATGAAGAGGTTTGAGTCGTACTTTGGAGCGCAGTCATGGGTCAGCAGAGTGAACAGGAGGAGGCTCAGCACACAGCCTTGGGGAGCCCCCGTGTTCAGTGTGATGGTTCTGGAGGACTTTCCGCCGACACGTACAGCCTGTGGTCTCCCTGTCAGAAAGTCCAGCAGCCAGTTGCACAGTGATGTGTTGATCCCCAGGTGGAGCAGTTTGTGTATTAGCTGCTGTGGAATTATAGTGTTGAATGCTGAGCTAAAGTCTAAAAACAGCATTCTAACGTAAGAGTCCTTTGTTTCAAGAGTGAGGGCTGAATGAAGCGCAGTGGAGATGGCATCTTCAGTTGAGCGATTGGACCAATAAGCAAACTGGTATGGGTCCAGGGTGGGAGGGAAAACAGACTTGATGTGTTCCATGTATTTGAGAGTAAAAGCATCTATCCAAATGCTCCAATTGACCCTGCCTAAAAATTTCCTGCTGTATTCCCTCTGTCATGAGGAGGCAATCATTTCATTTTCCCTCCCTGTCACGACCCCCAATCCCTCTCCCCGTTATTGCATTAGACACTGCTCGTTCCTCTACTGAAGCTCTAAATCACTTTCATAATTTGGGGCCATTCGCTCCTAATCAACTTTGCACACAGACACTTCCTGGTTGAGACTTTAGCCGATGGAAAAAAAGCAGGAAATAGGGCGCCACAGAGGATCCCGGGGCAGCTGTCTTCCTAAAGGCTATTGAGCGTACATAATGAATTTTAGCTCATTATGTGGATGCAGTGCACAGTCAAAAGAGGCTTAAAACAGGCCCTGGCAATGATTTTCAATGGGACATGACACCAGAGGAGACAGATAAATTAACACAGCACATTTTCAGATTGTCAGAATAATTGCTTTTGAATTGCCGTCAAGAATGTTATCTCAGACAGCTTTGTTATAAGTCGGTAAGAAAGATATTCTCGAGTATTATAGATCGTAGATATTCTCTAATCTTTCAAGCTTTTAAGTGCTAAATCTTTTTTTTCATCTTCTGTTTGTCATTTACACCCATGCGCTATTCCCCGTCCTTGTTGTCTCGTCGTGTTTGTGCACCCTTGTTAAATCGTCTCTGTACAAAAACAAGACCGTTCTTTGCTAAAGTGTCCGACCAGAATGACTCAGTGCAACAAACAGGCAATGAAGTGACCACCTCAATAACAGTGTCCCCTCCACAGCAGCAGACTGTAATCCTATTACTCTGCAGGTATTTACACAGGCGGCATCAAAACACAGACGGACAAACGAGCTGCATATTAATCCAAATTTATTATACAATAGAATCGACTTATGACAGTTTGGGCAGATTTTTATGCCAGATGCCCTTCCTGATGCAACCAGACACATTTGTGTGACTGGAGTGAAGTGTTTTACCCATGTCGACACAGCAGTATGAGCTCGAAATAAACTCTGAACAGACTGCACCGCTGTCATCCAAAACCACAGCATTTTTGTGCTGCCAAGTCAGGTATAAACAGTATGTTGAACTACATAATCTTGTTACTGTCTGTCTAGTCCCTCAGAGAAGGGCAGAAGTGTAGTGTAATAATACAGGACAGGAGAGTGAGAGTCTGAAGGAGGAAATGTCGCTGGTCAGGTGAACAGGCTGCGGTTTGTTGAAAAAACACCGCTCAGTCCACACCCTGCCCATGGACTGTTTAGTCCATGGGCAGGGCTCACTATAGTGCAATAGACGGCCTTTGTAAACGCTTTTGGGTCTTTCCCAGACAGTTCCAGACTTCTTTCAGTGCAGTGGTCCCATTTTAGAAATAGCTTTAATCTTCAAGTCCAGCTTTAAAGTCAGGGTATGTCCAGGCGGTGAGTGTCTAGTAAAGATATACAGTATAATGCGGATATATGCATGTGCCAGTCGTTGTTTGTTTATATTGTGTGTAACAAATAAAATGAGGGTTCTGCTGCGAGCATTCACAATGATAGTGTTCCTATACAGTATTTGCTTGTTTTCCTCAAAGCTTAACCTTGTTTTTAATGTTGAAGGTGGTACAGCTTTGCCAGGAAAGTCTGTGTTATTTTGTGGAAAATGTCCCTCCTCTCTGGACATTTGTTCATGAAAGTTTTGCAAATTTAGTTACAGCTCTTAACGGACTCATCACAGCGGACAAAGAGATTAGAGCAGGTTGTTTTACGGAATTATTATGTTTTAATCCCGTTGTTTGTGCAATTTTTTTTATATAATCTTTGTCAAGTCAGAGCAGCCTTAAGCCTTTTTCAACAAACAGAAGATAAGCTAAAATAAAAAGAGCTCAAAACTTAATGCTAAAGTGTTTTCAAATGTGTAAACAGCCTGAGGGCAATCTGCTTCTCTCCTTCAAATCTTTTCCATATTAAAACTATCTGAATATTATATGAAAACACTAACATCACTGAAAGAACGGAGTCCATTAGTTTAGTTTAGTTTAGTTTAGTTTAATTGTTTATTTTAGCAGAAACACTCTGCTCAAAAGGAGTGGGCTGAAGCAAGAGCTTATAAGCGCCCACCCGCAAAATCAATACAATTAAAATAATCATTTCACAAAAACATAGTGGAACAACAAAGGAACAAAATAGCAACAAGAAAACAACAGCAAAACAAAAATAGACCCATACCCCAAAACGGAGCAATACCGATTACGTAACAACTAATTAAGAAACAACTATGATAATGCTACATACTTACAAACTACTTTACAAAGAAATAACTTACAAACCACTGTTTAAAGTGTTCGTACATCAACAGAAAAGAAGCACAATTACAACGGTCTTGTTTCATGTACAAAGTCTAGTACGAAGCAAGTAACGATCATTACCTTTCTTTCGGATGGTTACCATGCCTAACATTGTTAGCATTACAAGAAGTCACTAGTTTTATGTTAAAAAGCAAAGCTCATACGATTTTAATGGACCTTCTGTGGACCCACCACCTGCAGGAGGAGCCATAGGGGCTGGTGCAATGTGATTTGGGCAGCTGCCCCACGACCCGGCAACCAACAAGTGGAAGAAGATGGATGGATGGATTTTAATGGAACCCAAAAGTACATACACAAAATTATTCCAACCTACATTTACTGTATTTGTTATGAAGAAGCAAGCTGTAATGGAAAAAGCTTCCATAAAGAAAACATTTCCACATTTCACAACCCATATATTTCTGACAAAGACACAGCGTCCGTTGAACTATTTGTGTAGTCGAACTAATCATTTGTGTTGTGAAATGCAGGTAACAGACAGAAAAAATAAACATGGCTACATTGCTGCTGAACAAGGACATTTTGCCCCAGCAATGGGTGGTAGGTCAGGACCATAATTTGGTTATGGGGATTTGAACATAGCTTTAATGTGTCTCAGTAAAAACATGCCTAGAAAATGCATTGAAACAAATAATAATAATAGAGGCAGATTCAGTGGCTTAACACATGTCAATCCAAAATGTTTTCCAATCAAATTGATTTACGCAAAACAAGATACTGTATTAAGTGGAGCTTAATTTGTTTGCAGCAATAATTATTATAACAAGATAAGCCAAATGCTACTGAGGAGATTATCACTATTCTGTTTTGAATGTGACCCATTTACCTTTCATGCTATTTCAATGTATTTCTTTATTCGTTTGATTAATCCCGTTGTTTGTGGCCAAAATCTGACATGAGTATTTACATAATTTAAATGTTCAACAATATGTCCAGTCAGATTTTAGCCATGAGCCTTTTTCCATCTGTTGTTACCAAGACACAACTACAAGGTCACAAACCAATATGCAACAGGGTTGTTTTGCAGCAACATGGTGGAGAAGGAAGGTCCTAGTTTTGATTCCTGGACACTTGAGACCTTCTGTATGGAGTTTAAGGCACTACACCTAATTTTATTTCTAGAAAAGGAACAAAATTGTCCTCCTTTAGTATTTTGTCAAATCAAACATTTGTGGGGAAAAACGCGGCATCTAATTATAAAACATTTTTATCAATTTCATGACCTTTGGACTATTTATCTATCTAGCATTTTTGTGTATGAAAAATTACCCTGAGTATTGTGAAATTTGCCTGGAAAACTTGTCCCTGTGACAAATTTGGATGCTACAAATATGTTAGGAAAGTTAGAAATGAGTTTGGACCACCAATCAAATTTACATTTAGTGACTTCCTCTTTCATTGTTTGTATTAAAAAAAAGAAAAGAAAAAAAATCAGGCATAGAGCCTTTAATGTTTGATTCTATGTAGATTACCTCCATGCGCATTGTCCTACAAAAAAAACACACATATACTAGGATCCCAGGGTCCCCTCTCAAAATGTTAATCTCAGTGTGACTTCTTGGTAAAAAATACATATATATATATAGAGAGAGAGTAAAAAGTCTTCCTCCCCACGCAAAATTGCAGCACAAGGAAACACTACTTTTTCCACCTTAGGATATAGCTAGCGTACCTAACAACAAACAAGCAGTCAGCCCCCTCCCACTGAGAGCAGATCAGAGATAACATCTACTGCTCCAGTAACACATATTGTCAGTGGAAACTAAATACATCTGTAAGTGTGGGGCCTACTCTGTGTATGTGAATACCAGCAGCCAAACGGTGACAATACAACAGCGAGGTTTTAAGAGCGAGGGGTGGAGCTTCAAACCGCAATGAGGAGGTGAAAATTGCCCAATAAACCCCTCACTACCCTCCAGTCTTATACCCAAACACTCAATCAGCCACTATCAGCAGGACAGTGTACAAATCCAGTGTATGTTTGCTGTAGCCCACATGGGACAGGTGGAGGATTAGGGACCCCATCACAACTATAGCTAGAGGGAGATAAACCAGGCTTATGGGGTCTGATCTAAGCCAGGGTTTAGTCTTAGAGCACCACAAAACTGACCAATGGGGATTTGGGACAATGGGGTACAGTCAGAAAAAATAAACACTGTGGTTGAGTAATTCATGTTATTCAATACTTTTTGAAAACACGATTAAGCATTAAGCATTTTCTTGTAATGTAAAAAAAAAGAAAGGTATTTTGTTAGTTCATTGCTGATTGTTGTATACAGGCAGTAATTAATAGGGCTGGAACAATACACTTTTGTGTTCTGGGGGCTGATGTGATAAGTGATAATGAAAAGTATACCTTAAAATGTGTAAAAAGAAAACTGTCATGTGTGCAATGTTTATTAGTAGTGTGATCCGATCCAATATTTTGTCCCAGCCCTAGTAATTAGTAAATGAGTAATAATGTTACAATAGTAACATGCCACCTACCATACCATACCGCCTTTGCTCTGCCTGAATGCATAGCTTTCCTGTTTGTTTTGTTGTGGTACACTATTTGCTAGAAACAAAATGAAAAAAGGAAAACAAATAATCTACTCATTAAATTCACAAGACTATACACCAAATAAGACATGATAATAGTCAGCAGTTTGATTCTGTCTTCATTTGGGTTTACGTTGTCAACATGTCCACTGTCTATTCTTGTCTATGTGCAGTGTTCTGAGAGTAATCATCTCGGGCGCTCTGTCCACAGCCGCCCCATAAGCCCCAAATCCTGTTTAAAACTTAATTGAATTGAGGCCAGTGAGAGTGGAAGATAAACACAGAAACTCTCAAATTATAATATAGAGAAAATCAAATCGTGCAAAAATAATAATTTCTTTGATAGAAAAATACAAACTCTAACCTAATTGTTTATACTGTATAGGCGGCTGCATTTATGGAAAAAAAAACCTAACCCCCAAAAAATTGCTACAAAAGGTTTTTCAATGGTTTTCTGTAGTATCAGGTGTGCTTATTATCATACTAAAAGTTTACCAAAATCTGATCACTTTAAAGGTGTAATTTTCAAGATGGCGTCTAAGAAGGTCGCCAAATCCTTAAAATGCCCATTACTCCTTTATTATTCATCCTAGACAAGTCATTTTGGTGTCTAACCCCATGTTTTGGGTATCTAGGAATCCAATAGGCTTGTTCAAATTGTAGTGACATGATTATATAATTGTGAAATAGAAATGGTGGACAAATACTCTATACATTAATATTAGCTAGATTTACAAATAGTCATTGTCACACTCTTCCTCCCGTAAAGGTTGATTATGTGGATTGTCACAATTTTCCACTTGACATGGTCCACAAGCAGGTGTGCATGGTAGTCTATATCCTCTGCAACTACACCGTGGTGTTCGGCAGGCAGTTGTGCTATTACAGTGGGCAATCTGCAGGAGATTTTTTGGGGCAGCAGTTTTATCGGTCAGAACTGGCACGAACTAGCCTCGCCTTAGCCATTCGTAAAGTCTGGTCAATTATAATTTCCATGCAAATGTACGTCTGGGTCTGATCTCAGTGGCCGCGTTGCATCGGTTGAATTTCAACCTTCCATTCAGCGAGCGGGTTAAATCAGATCCAATAGTTTAAAAGGAGTTCACCCCTTCCACCTGAAAACGGAGCTCAATTGTAAAGATCCACAAGAAGAAGACCCTCTGTACGAAATGAGTACGAGGGTATTTGTGTAGTTGCAGAGGATATGGACTACCATGCTCACCTTTACGGGAGGAAGAGTGTTTGCAATGATTTGTAAATCTAGTGCAGATCAAAGGTACTTTTTTCAAAAATAAATAAGAGATTTGTAATCACTCTGCTATTGCAATCATTTCACTATAATGTAAATATGCAAATTTCCAATATGCTGAGATAACAGAGGTTAAAACCCATCCAGATCTACCATGTCAGGCCCGACATGGTCGCTCACCTCGCAGACTTTAGCAAATATCTCTGGGAGTAAATGTGGTAGAGACTTATTTTTTATTGCGTTGGGAAGAACAGTGTTGGGGCTTTAAAATGAGCCCATCCAAGTCCCTCTAAGCCTCTGGGAAAATGTGTGCTGTTGCCGTGACAACCTCGCTAATATTAATGTATAGAGTATTTGTCCACCATTTCTATTTCACAATTATGCAATCATGTCACTACAATTTGAACAAGCCTATTGGATTCCTAGATACCCAAAACATGGGGTTAGACACCAAAATGACTTGTCTAGGAGGAATAATAAAGGAGTAATGGGCATTTTAAGGATTTAGCGACCTTCTTGGACGCCATCTTGAAAATTACACCTTTAAAGTGGTCAGGTTTTGGTAGACTTTTAGTATGTTAATAAGCACACCTGATACTACAGAAAACCATTGAAAAACTTTTTGTAGCAATTTTTTTGGGGTCAAACCATATTTTCCGCCGGCTATGTAGTCTTTTGGGTGTAAATGAGCGTGTCTGTTGTTTCGGTCACTGCCCTAATGGTGTAAACAGCTTATTGGTGCATATGGCTTAGAGGCTTTCAGATAATGTACATATTGGCCAATACTACATCGTTGGAGTTTTTTCACTATAAAAAGTATCCTGAAAAAAAACAAAAATCCTACATTGGGTTACATTGGACATTTCTTCTACTACTGCTGAAGTGCTTTGATCTGTATTTCCTGGACTTTGTTATGTAATAAATAAGGCCCTGAATATACAGTATAGTGTTCGCAAGGCAAGGTGTGTAGTGTGTACACATCTGGACCGAGATGTCTGATGTATTTCCTGGGATCTGCGGGAGGCACTCCTCCAGTTTGGGGTCTCTGCCCCGAGTGCCCCACTTGGCTTAAAGGGATTGTCCTTACTTGTCAAGTGCCTAAAAGCAGGTATAACCCATAAATATCCATGTCAATATATTATTTTTTGAGCTAAAACTAAATATTTACATTTAAAAAATACAGTTATTACAGGATGCGATATTGGCACATCAATAGCAAAACCACTCAACTGGAAAAAATTGCATTAAGTTGATATATCATAAAATAAATAAATAACAGTCTTTTGACCCTGTTCTAGCCTCAAATGTGATAATTCAACACTAAACTCACTCACATCTTATCCACAAAGTTTAGCAGACTCTCTCTCTCTCTCTGAGATCGGGCTTGTTTAGTCCCTCAGAGAAGCTCCAAACAACACAGTGTTGTTATGTAGATCAAACTACAACCCCTCCCTCGGTCTGCCTCCTCATGGGACAGGCGAAGTTGTTTCCTCATACGGGGTGTGTTGTGTTGCACTAACCTTTAAGCCGCAGCGTGTTGTGTTTCTGAGAATAGCGGGTGACACAGAGCATGTTAATAATGGGACTGGGTGTTGGTGGGATCTGCTCCTGCTGCTTCGGCCCACATCAGAGGTGATCCGACTTGTTTAGATCTGCCCTTCATGAACTCCACTGTCCAGTCACTGTGACACATGGGACGAGAATAGGTCAATGATGTGTGTTGGTGAAAGCATAGTCTGCGCTCTGGGTTTTGAAGTCAAATAGGTCACGTATTGAGTGTTTGTAACTCCTTTGTGATGTCCTGGCAAATACCTAATTCATAGTTTGAAGCATTTTTTCAAACCTTTCCTAAATATATATGAGCACAAAAGGATGCTGTATGTGTTGCCATAGTAACAACTGCCTGTGACTGGTTATGGTCAGGCACAAGTAGGTGATGGTTAGGGTTCAGGAACGCTTCTGTGCGGTCTGTCTTCACCTTTATAAAGTGGTGCATGAATGAGAGTTGAGAGGCTTACAGCCGGGATTAGAGCTTGTTTTGTCTTTACACAAATGCCCTGATTATACTTGATCAGCAGACCTTAAGAAAAGCATTGGTAAAGGTGACACAGCGCTTCAAATTTCACTGAGCCACACCATCACTGAACCGGACAAAGGTTCGGAACAGATTACACCGGGTCCCCTCTTTCACTGGAGGTGATACAGCACAAGTACTGCACAGCTTTAGGTGTAAGTAACTAATCTCTAGTGTTGCCTTCAGATACATCTGAAAACTGTGAAAACAGATCATTATGACTCTGAGAATGAAAGAATGAAAGAGTGAAGAGTGAATGTATTTCATTGCTGGTCTGGCAAATAACAGTTTACTGTCCATTGTGCCCCTCCTCGAACCGCCACCTAACGTGGTGGAGGGGTTTGAGCACCCGAATGATCCTGGAGCTCTGTTGTCGGGGGCTTCGTCCCCCTGGTAGGGTCTCCCATGGCAAACAGGTCCTAGGTGACGGGTCAGACAAAGAGCGGTTCAGAAGCCCCTTATGAGAGACCAAGAGGCCCGGGTAGAACCATGAGGCCGTCCTTATGTGGACCCACCACCTGCAATAGGAGCTGGTGCAATGTGATTTGGGCAGCTCCAACAGCTGCCCCCACGTCCCGGCAACGGAAAAGTGGAAGAAAATGGATGGATGTCTATTGTGCACAAGTCAATGGCACAAGATACAACCACTGTGCTGCTGTAGGAGCAACACATGCATGTGAAAACGTTTAAAAACACTTACAAATAAACAACACAAAATTACAAAAAACTGCTGTCCCAGGAGATCTGCCTTCTCATTTTTATTTATTAGATGTTGTCATGCCACTGTATGAGACACTGGTATTCTATTGTTGTTACAAGAATACTATGGCATGGCATTTTGGCCACAATACTGTAAGTGCCAGACATTGATTATTCATGGCCCATGTAGCACGTAATTAATGATTTCTGACCTTAATTTACTGAAAACCAGGTTGAACATAGTGCACATTCACACCTGACTTGTTTGTCTTGCACAGTCTGTCTGCTGTTATCTCTACCCCCTCTCCTCGCTCCACTCTCTCTTCATGGCCTGGAGATTAGGTTGTTAATCCCGTAGATCTCCAAGTAAAAGCCACTCCTGAAGCCACAATGGATTTCCCCCCGTCCCACCGAGAGCGAAGGGACAGACATGGTCCCGATACGCATCTTAAAACCTCAACAGGAACTTGGGCCCACACGCATTGAGGGCAGCCACCGCACTTAACCAAGGACACACATAAAGGATATCATATTACATATGTATTAGATGGGGACTATAAATAGCTTTGCACCATATTGAAGTAACATTATGAAACTGTCACGTATGTCCCTACTGCACTTAGCTCCCACAGCCAGTTGTCAGTCAATAGTCTTGAGGCCTTTACATGTATTTTAGTATCAACAAATGCTTTTTAGTGTTTAACCAGGCTGCAGCAGATTGACTGGTTTATTGATTGGAGGGGTACTGCTTGTCTTGTAAAATGACTGGATATAGAGCAACTAAGAGAGTGACTGAGTATTTGAGTTGCAGTAGTGAATGTTAAATATAAGAACGGATCTTTATGTAACAAATATGTGTTTATTGTGAAATAGGTTCATGTACGAATGTGTATATAACTGTTCTTTTTAAAGACCCTATACCAACTCTTTTTTTGTACATAAAATCATTTTTGCCCCTTAAAATGTAATTTTAAAAAGCAATTTTTTGTGTGTGTATTTACAGGATATAGCTCTTTGATGGGTTAGTAGTAACATAGTGATGGCCAACACTTTCTCAATCTGAAATGATCAGTTCAGATGCCACACTACCATACAGCATGTTGGTACTAGTTGTATGTGTTTTTTTATGAGTGCAACTCTACCCAAGAGTAATCTCGAAGTGATGAGTTGATTTTGAGGGATGTCATGTCCTTGCTTGTCCTCCTCTGTCTGTCTGTCTCTTACTCATTCCTCCACAGAGCAGAGCTCCTCCGCTCGGCCTCACACTTTCACACACACTTCTCTGTGAAGTGTGCAGTGTGTGCACCCTCCAGACCTGCCAACTGCCGCCATGTTCCCAAAGAAACTTCGTCAACTTCATCAGAAAGGAGTTGTTTACCTGGAAATGTGACGAGTGTGCCTTCAGAATAAAGCTGAAACTCGAGGACCATGCTTATTTGAACGTTTTACGGTCTAACTCAATGATGAATCTTAGTTGTTGTTGTACATAAGGATGGAAAGGTTTTAAACTAAGCCCATTGCTGTTTTGGTACAAACTCAAGTTCTCAAGAAGGTTTCAGGCTAACATGGTGTTACTAGATTACATTTCCGTCAATTGTCTTACAGTACACAGGCAATAAATGTCAAACCATCTTTTATGAACATACATACATACCTATAGTACCAACACTATTGGCATGGATTATTTCTCACTCAAACACAAATGTAACCATGCTGCCCTTGCCCTGGGCCTGGCTGGTGTGGAAGTGTGGATGCAAACCTTTTCTTTGAAGACTACTGGATTTTCAAGGGTAGTGGGGGATTGAATCACCAGTTGATTGCAGATATGAAATGGCTATAATATCTTTATCTTATTTATCTTATTGATGGAATTATTTCACTGGTTCTAAATCCTAAAAGGATTATCACGAGTGATTCAGCTTCATCTAAAATTGTTGCTTTTAGCTAAGTCAAAGAGAGATACAAGGCTGTCTGATGTGACACAGACAGTGAGAGATTCTAATGTGATTTTAACTGTAGCATTTGTGAGGTGAAATAAAAAAATAAAAAATAAAAAATAAAAAAAGCAGCAACATAACGTAGTAGTAAAAGTAACCCCTCCTAACACGTTCACTCGTATATATTTTGAAGGGCCGGACCGGAAGCTCCCTGTCCAGTGCGCACAGTCTTGCTGCTTGTTGGATGAGGAGGAGGATGACAGCTGAGCGGGTCGTGAAGGTGGAGTAGCGCAGCCTCTCGCTTTAACCACATTTCTCCCAAACTCCTGCTTTCCTCCGGACCTGCGGGACGTCTCACCACGGGTCGCTGTCGGTGTCCGCCCGCAGGAGCTGCTCTCCTCCCCGTGACGAAACGCTAAACAGCGGGTAAACCTCCGGATATCTCTCCTGCCTTTTTTACGCACGGAAAAAGCGAACCGTGCTTGGATGTGTTAGCAGCAGTAGTACAGTGTTGCTGGGGGGTTTCGCATGGCGTAGGCACCTTTTCTCTTGGAGCAGGGTACTCTCGGCGTTGGGAGGGACGGAGGACGCCCACAAACATTTACTTACAAACTTCATAAATCCGACGTTACGTGCAAGAACGACATGATTGTGCAATAAAGACGAGGAGGAAGTGCTGGTCTATACCGCAGCCGTGCGCTAACCAGACAACTCCTTGGGTTTCCTGCTTCAAACTCGACGAAAGACCAGTGAAAGACGGAATATATTCGCGTACTTTGCTCGAGTGAGTGATCGGACATTGAAAACCCCTTCAAAATGACGGGCAGCACCCCAGTGGACGTGGTGAGTTCATTAACTTTATGGCTTTGGCGTTTGTCATTCACTACACCGAGATCAGGTGTCTCCACTTTATTCACAGAGATGTTTCAAGTCTTCGCTCTTGCCTCCGTGATCATGAATGGGAATTGCGTGTCATTTACGTCCTTCTTACGTCTTTAGTTTTTTTTTACTTGTCCCAGCTCGAGCTTGCCTTGTTGTTGTTGTTGTCTACCTAACCAAACCTAACCGAAGTACGTACATGGATTTATGGGCTTCCTGGTTAGCGCAATGTCAAGTCATTTTATGGCCCCGTCATATACTCGCCACTTGACAATTAGCTGGTCAAAAAAGGGCAACAAAGGATGTGCACTTAACCCATGTCCAATGTGAGATACTGGTTTGTAGCTAGTTATTGAATGTGTCTAATAACGTGGGGATGCTCTTCCCTGTTGCCTTTGCTGTATTAATATCAGGAATCCAAAGAACGTGATTATGTGGTTGTCACCCACAACCTTTTTATAAAGATGTGGCCATTGATTAACAAATGGTATGGTTTGAGTAACTGCCTAATAATGTTGAAATATTGCAATAACAAAATATGTCAAACTCTTGTGTGATAGCAATGTAGCCAATGGAAAAATGCAAATGCCTGGTGTAGGAAATATATTTTAATAGACTGGACAACACTCTTGACATCCAAATAAACACATTTTTAGCACTTGTTTTAAATCTGTCTTTGGCTACTGTTGTCGTATTCAAAGCAAATGTGGCCGACTACTTTCGGTAAATGATGAAGCGACTTCTATAGATTCACATCTTGCAACACATTGTCTAATTCCTGTTGATGAAGAAGGACACAATTTCCCTGTAAAACAATAGTGAAACCTACCACAGTTTGACTCGCACTCTGTTTTTTCTATTATAGAGCTTTGCTCTTATCAAACATAACCCCCTCTGCTCTCTTTGACCTACTGTATAGTTTCTGCTGACATTTTGTAACCCCCCTCCCGGCGGTAGCTTGGTGGGAGACGAAACACAGACTTTGGACAGGAGAGTATAGGAGTATAGGTGCTCTTTATGCTTGGCTTTTAATGCCACAGTGTCTGCTAATTGCACGCTGCTACAACCCCATTATGTCATAGTCACTGATGTAGAGGTGCATTAGAGGTTGCCAGGCTGCGATCTCTGGCTCAGAACAAGTCTTTGAGTGGGAGACGCTGCTATTTCTCATGAACACATTGAGATTTATTGCCTTTGTCATGATCTCATCGGTTTGCCCACTTGAATTGACAAAAATTAAGCAGAATGGTGTAATAGTGATGGTAGTTTAAGTCTTTTATATCAAGACACATTTGTATCATTATTTATAATAATTCTTTTTAGTGAGAATTTCAAACAATGCATTCTCAGAAATGAGTGTAGAAAGCAAGTAGCCTGGTGGGACCAGAATGATTCCCCTCTGTATTTTTTTATCCAGCGGGGGATCAGTCTGGTCACCCCGTCCTCGATCGCGGCTTCCGCAAAATCAATCCGTTCACGTGCAATCAGATTTGTTTATTTGCCGTGACGTGTTGTTAGCGAGCGACGTCACTCACGGGACGCAGAAGTCCCTCAATAACAATCTACGAACGATGCACGAAAGAGAGAAAGCGTGTCTCCAGTCGGCGGCCAAAAATGACCAAAAAACACATCGACAGTAGGTGAGTTTCGTTATTCATAATCCTGCGCAAATATTAACGCAAAACCGCTAATAACACCACATCAACAGCAGACGCCCGCCCTTCGCTGATTGGTTTACTCCGCTTCCTGTTTGCTTGCGTATCTACCGCTGTGGAAAATGGATTCGACGCAGGGGTGACCAGACTCACCGGCTGGTACAGCGGTGAGTCTGGATTTTTCCAGGCTAGAAAGCAAGTAAATCTGATAAGCTTGGCCAAGGACCTCAGGCATCATGATCAGCTACTGCTGTAATAAAATACATGTTTTTTTTAGGTTTATGCTCCAAGTCTATGCCTTACGCATGCTATGTAATAGCTAATATTGTTAATGATGTTCTTGTTAATTTACTTGTTGGTTGCTGCATATCATTGTGCTGCTAAACAGTCTAACTGGATCGTTTCAGTTCAGACTTCCTGGTAGCATTATCCCGACTGCCTGACACATAAAGGCCCTGCTGTTCAGAGCCCAGAGTCAGGACTGTGAGAGGCGATCCCTGTGCGGACAGTCAAATGAGAAGGTTTTTATCCTCTTCATCTTTACATTTTATTGACCTGAAACGAGTTCTTGAAGCAATTATGCCAGATGACAGGCGCCAAACTACCTCGGAGCGCAGGGAAGAACGGATCATTTTAGGCTAGGTTTTCTATACCTAATCTAAAGGTTAACTACAACAGCAATGGAGAATATAAGCCCCGCTCCCCCTATTCAGGATATTTACCCCACCTGTCTTACCTGACCCCCTGCCCATCACCTCCTTTAAGACTAAACTCTGGGAAAAGGGGAAATAATAGTGTACACATAGTATCTTTAGACAGTTTGCACCGAGCGATTGAAAAGTAAGTTAGTTTAGAATTATGTGGTGATTGTCAATAAAGATAATTTAACCTTAAAACATGTGGAATACAAAGCTAACTGAATAGATTATATGGTTCAAAGATGAATCCACCTTGTAACTACTTGAGACTATTGAAGATGCATAGGATTATGAACTGGAGCTCCGAGGGTCAACTCATGTTTTTGGAGAGTGGCCAGATTGATGTTTTGGACACACAGAGGAGGGATAGTGATTAGAGAGATGTTGAGGCATAAGCTGCCAGACAGGAGGTTTAGAGGTTGACCATTAAGGAGAATTCTTTGTAGTCGAATTTGCTAAAAAAAGAAATATGATTTGGTGGGTGATTCAATGGCGACCATATTGGATTGTAAATATATTCTGATCTAGTTGGATTATGCCATTAAGATGCATTTCTTGTTGAACGTAAATCCTTTAGCTTCATAATCTCAAGATCAACAACAATCTCATCCAACACTTGTTCTGAACTCTGGGTATCACTGGTGAACTGATTTTTGATTTTATCCTACAAAGTCTCATGTCACGTTCGTGTTTAGTCTTGGTTTTGATCTGCATGGTTGAGTTAATTAAAGAGGCAGTTTGAGATGGCCAGACAAGTTTGTATGTGATTGTAATTTTAAAAACACTAAACCTAATGACATGTCTTCTTCATTTCTCTTAATGTGCAATAAGTGCAACAAACTAAAGGTGTTACAGAAGTAAATCATTTTGTGCAACGCATACATATATGCATTGAGTAAAACTTGGACCCGCCAAAATAATCAAAAATCAAATGGTTGCTTCTTCAGTCTATTGCAACGTATTTTATGTCACATGTAAAGTTCAGGAAAGCATGGTAATAACGATTCCCTTTAAAGCGCCAATTCGAAAGCCATTATTTTCTTAAAGGGCTCTGTCTTTTCTCTAGTTGAAGTAATTGACAAGCCTCTAGCGGAAACATAAAGGTCACCGGCTGGATGGGGAGGAAGAGACGCTCCAGTCTTTTCCCCTGTGAAAACAGCACAAGGTTTTTTTGTATTGTGGCTTACCTCAATCCATACGTTAAACAGCTCCTCATGTGAACGCAGGAAGTATCCCTTTCTCTGATGTCGGCAATAAACCCGTCCGGTGAGGCAGAAACCAGCCGCAGATGCACATTGAGTGGTTCATTTATGCAAAATTTATTACTTCTGCTTTCTTAGTGTCAAGCTTCTTGGTCAGTTTATAAAGAAACATAAATATAAACATGTGCAGCATGTAAACAGGAATGGCAGTAAACGGTGATGAGCTCATTTGTAATCGCCGTTTCCCATTACTGACAAGTATTTATTAAATGTTTTCAAAAACCACTGAGGCATATTTCCTGGATACTATGTTTAAGCCTTTTTTCATGAGAAATCTACAAAAGCAATCTCAAAGTGAGCATTTTCTCAGTTCAAATACAAAACTGTCTCTTTCCTGTGTCAGAATTTGACTACCTCCGGGTGCTTTTGGTTCCCCCTAAAACGTGCTCAACTTCTCCAGCTGCTTAAGTCAGATCCTGACTTAAGATCTGGAGAAAGGTCCTTGAGCTTTCCTCTGCCCCATGTGAGTGATGGTTCAATGTGTTAGTTGGGGCTGAACGGGTTTGGAACAATACAAACTTCAATTTCTAGCCTTGATTACTGAGCTCCAAACAGACAAAACAAACCCTTGAATCTAATCCTGGCTCTATTCATTGTTCAGATTTTGTTGCCAACAATAGAGTCAATTTTGGCCAGTAATCTACAGGAAAGGTTTCAAATTGATACAGATATATACTTTTGACCCACCTGAAGAAGGCCTTGAGGCTGAAACGCGTTGGGGCTATGTTTGTCCATTTAGACATGCCATAAAATTAAAGGCATTTTAACTTCATCAGAGAGTGCCTTGGTTATTCTGTTTTTTTAACTACTTTCCCTGCTCCAAAGAGCACCTCTGGTTTTTAATTACTGTGGATGTCCAGGAAGTGCTTTTCCCTTCTTCTTTTTGATACAGATATTTTAATTTTCCCAATTGACCTGCAGTGGCTAGTACTATGTTTCAATGTTGAACTCCTATTGCTTCCCCTTTTTGTTTAGCTCGGTTTAGACTCCGTTTGTGTGCCCACAGACTCCTAAAAGCCATGTATAGGGAGAGCTGGAGTAGGAGGAGAGAGTAATGCTGCTGACAAACATTGTGGGTGAATGAATGTGCGCAGAAGAAAAGGCCCCGGACCAGTCAGGCCTCTTGAGATTGGAGGGGGGGATTTGTGTTTTTTCTTTTTGGAGTAAAAAAAAATTAAAAGAGGAGCGAAATGTGGGGGGTACAGCGAAAGAGCACTTTACCACAGGCTAGACTCACACAAGGGCTGACTGCAGCCAAAATGGTCCCCGACGGCAGTGGTGGTGGATCTAACTCCGAATGTCGAATCAGGGAGTGAATGAAGCCGATAAGATGGCGGAGAAAGTGTCATTATCAAACGCATTGAGAGCTGATATGTCCCAGCACAGCGGGACAGAGACGGGTACGAACTTGAAACACACAGATTTAAGAAGATCGAATTAAGGTGGGACTGTCAGACCAGAAGACGTGACAGATCAAATGGGATGACAAAACTGTGCTGCTTTTAAAACAAATACACAAAAAGAGGCAAGGATGTTATAGTTGTATCGTTTGTGTGTAAGCTATGAGTTGTACAGGAGTTGTCCGTTTATATTCCATGAGTAGTTAAGTTGAGTAAGAAACAAAACATTGATAAAATAATGATACAAAGGAGAAATGGAGATTATATTTCCAGCACCGAATCAAAGTAAAAGATGGGTAATGTATTTTCTTTCGTGTGTGTGTGTGTGTGTCAGTCAAATTAACATCTCCGCGCCTGTCAGAGCCGCAGTCCATTTTGGCGCCTCCTGGGATCTTCAGTGACACGCCCACATACGGGGGTCAGAGGTGAAGGGGCAGGGGGGTCATACCGCCTGCTGTCCCGGGACAATGGGGAGCAGCGGGGCCTGCCTTTGGTGCCGGTGGACCGTAGCTCAGCAGATCTCAGCGGTCTCAGAAGAGCGGGGTCAGAGATGCTGATTGAGCTGACTGAGGGGAGAGGAAAGTTTGACTGGGCTGTTTTATAGAGGTCTGTGGACAGGCGCTGGAGGGTAACGCCGCTTTAGTTACTTCACTAAGTGTATTTTGGAAGGCAAAGACAGTTTTGAGTAAAGGACTAAAACATACAGTATGACCAGGAGATTTCTCTGTTTAAATATTCCAAAATTCACTGCATTTATGTTTTGAAAAAAAGGCATTTTGATAGTAGTAAGAAGTGACTGTAGCGGTTGATGTAGTGCTGTTTGTAGTAGAGAGTAGCTTTAGTGCTGAACATTTACAGTCTAATACTTTTGAGTAGGATCAGGGTTTACGTCATTATTTCATCTACCTTCTTTTCTCAATAACTGTATTTATAAAAAGTTTCTCAGAAGAATGAACAATTATTTCTTTATATATATATATATATATATATATATATATATATATATATATTTTGTGTGTGTTCAGTATGGGGCCCCTTGTTCCAAAAAGTTGGAAAACTATTACTTTTGCACAGTTCTCAGTAACAGATAGGCTATAGACCGCTTACAGTTAAGGGACGGAGGGTGAAACAAAGGGGAAAGATAACTTCACCTTCTACTACACAACTACTTTAACAAATGCTGAATTAATTATGTCTTTTCTACCAAACAAAGATGCAGAGACATGGAGAGGTGCAAAGTGGTTCAACAACCCATAAATATATAATGTAGTTGACAGAGAATGCTAACCATGATGCTAACGTTAGCTTACGTGGCCAGATGTGATCTCAAACTTAATTTGTGTGTGCTAAATATGCTTATAAGCCACCAGAAAACATCTAAAAAGAGTGAAAATATGATTTCCATAACAACTACATTCCCCATCGGTTAATGTAGTTTGTCTGCGTCTCTCGTGGTAATTTTGCACAGGTAATGAGTCGAAATGGTCGCTGTATCCCATGTCGTCTTATTTGATGAGATCAGTACAGGACGAAACAACATGCCAAAATAAAATGGCATAAATTGTGTGCCCATCTGTTGCCCCTGGCCTTGTAGAATGCAGTGTTAAACATAAAACCTGGTCACATTGGCCTCCTGTACAGTGCCCTGCGCCATGTGCTGTGATTCAGCCTTACATCATGTTCACGCTCTGTGTGCCAATGTACGGGTCCCAACACGGTCACGCTCTGAGCAGAAGGGACTCTCGCTTTCTGTGAGGGTTCAAGCCGAGAAGAGTTTCTTTCAGGAGGTCATGGCAAAAGGAGGGGATGCTGACAAAGTGTAAGGCCTACTGCTACATCCCTTCAACTTATTTTCAAAGACTGAAGAAGAAATGTGTTTTGCAGAGTAGGATTGCACAACATTTATCCAAAGATATTTGTATATTCCTGTTTTTGTTATATTGCATAGTTCAACTTTTTATAATTTTTTTCCTTATTGTTTAAAACCTCTATATTTTCTCAATCATTTGCCTGTTTCCAAACACAATCAGTGAAATTTTGCTGAGCTCCTCTTAAGTTCTCCTTGAAACCTCTCAAACAGCAGTGACTGAGTGGAGCAAATTGTGTGTTCATTGGCAGCTGCTGGTTTAGGCGCTGCTGTGTCAATAGCGATCGGCAGAGGTCCTGTGTGATTGTGTAGTGCTAATTCAATTGTATCGATGCATGTCTACAACACCAACGGGAAGTCCTATTGAGAACCTGTCAGCCATTGATTTCTTATGTAACACTCGCTTGCATTCTCCTCTTTGTTCATGTGCCGCTCAATGTGACACAAGCAGCTTAAATTACAATCGGGAGGCGCAGTCACTATAGGAAAACCATACTACAGAGGTTGATTGTTTTAGTGAAGTATCATAGGGTAATGGGTAATTTACTTGTCTTGTAATATTGCATTTATTTATAGGGCATTTATTTTTCTTGTATCCTAAATTAAGTATAGATTTTTGAAAATGTAGAAACCTAAGGCTCGTCATTGCGAGTCTTTTAAAACAAACTTTCCTATATTTAATGTTTACGTTTTGCTGTGGTTTCCCCCCGTATAGTGAAATAATTTTAATTCCCAATGGTGGATATGAAAGTAAGAGCAAAGAATGTTTCCACTTGAACATTTTTTCCGGGCTTATGTCCCAGGTGGTCTTGTGAAAGGGTGTAGACTATACATTAATAACATTTCTACTCCACCTGGTTGGGTCTTTTGTTGGTTTCTGATCTGCTTAGCATATAGTAGTTGAGTGGTTTGGTCCTCAGTGAGACGTGCGCTGAGAAAAGCCTGTTTGTTGGACCAGGGGTTTTGGAAAATCTCCCTCTGTCTGCAGCCGTCAGCGCTGGCAGGTACCGCTCCACTCGGGACAGGAATGTGTTTAACTTTGGGCTCCTTTTTTAGAGAAACTATTGATTCATCTCCAAACTCCTTCAGCTGCACTGAGCCTCTTGTTGAGAACTGATCCACTAAATATTAAAACGGCCCCGACTGAGGTTTCTTAGTCTTAATCCCAACACTACTCCACATAACAACATAACTTTTCTTTTTACTGACACTACTAGACTCTTGAGGCATATCAAGGAAAGGAAAGGAAAGTCCTTTCCTACGTTTGTGGACTTCAGCGGTCTTGAACGAGCAGTACAGTTGTATGTCATCTGCAAACAGGTGATAAAACACATCACTCAACCTCTGGATTACCTGTCCAAGAGGGAGGAGGTGCAATAAAAACAAAAGTGGCCCTAGGACTGAGCCCTGCGGAACACACCAGGATAGCTCAGCTGACCTTGACATGTGATTGACTGACACACTGAAGCTCCTCCCCGTCAAATATGAAAATGTAATTTAATTTCTCATTGGTCTGTTGATGTAGCTGAAATGTTAAGACAAGAAGGGAATTTAGAGATGTTGCTATATAGCCACATGACGCCCAATGCGGGCCTAATTTTTTTCCCTTGTCAATAGATGAAGCCCTTATAGTTCCCATGCTTGTCCAAACACTTTGAAAAAATATCTGGTATTGTAAGTGATTGGTCCTCCAAGATATTTACACCCAACAATGGTCTAAACTGTTTATACCTAAGGTAGTGGAAGTGTCTTACCTGAGGACACATAACAATGCCCTAATAATATAAACATGTTTTATGTACAGCAGCCTGCATGACGTCTGTACAATACAATAGGTGAGTCAACATTTTACTTCAAATACAGGTAATTATTCCTTCAATATTGCAGTGTGTTGTGACCAGACAGACCTGTACTTTGTTCTAATGGCTCCCCACGCCTCTGCTGCCTGCATATGCTGCCGATGTGAACATATTGGTCAAAGACGTGGGCATTTGTGAGTAATCTTCAACTACAGATGATGCTGACGTGTGATAATCTTATTCAGCCGTTTCCCCCCCTTGTAACTCTGTGGCCTATTCTGTCCATGGAATATTACGTGCGCCACTTTGCATAAAACGAGCAGCCGAAGCACAACCTGTTCTTCTGTTATGAGTGACGTGTTGGCTGTTGGCAAAGTTACTCCCACTCGCTTTGACTCCGGGTACACAAAACACAGTGTCCGGAGCGCGATTGGCCTCAAAGCTGCAGTATTTAGCCAAGTTATCTAACGTTCGGATGCCTCTGTGAGATTTACCCTTTGGTGTTGACTTCTAATGAAAGGAAATGATTGAAATATTCATTAAAAATCCCATTAGAAATAAATGTTTTGCCCAAATATGTTTTAAATGTCCGTGTGTCTAGCTAGCTACAGACCATTTAAATGTCCTTGTGGATATATATAATATATATATATATAAAATATCCACCCAGGACCCAAGGACATTTAGGCACCAGCAACATATTTGGGCAAAACATTGAATTCTAATGGGATTTGTGGAGTGTTGGATAAATATTAAAAGGTCTCTTGATAAAACAATACATTTTCATATAAAACTCTTTACTATTATGGTTCATCAAAATACACCTGCAGTCTGAATGTAGCGTCAGACGCCCCATGACGATTTTTGAGTTTGACCAAAGTTTGGATTTCATTTCTACTAATTGCCCAGCTCTACTTATGTACCACAGCACTGCTTTTCTGCATAAGCCTTTTTGAATTAAAGCTATGCATCGTATGGTACTGAGCCTCAAAATGACTGACAGCGCCTCTTTATACGTGTCTTGGTTCTGTTCAAAGGCTGCTTTGAGGAAACTGAATGAGGAGGAGAAACTGGAGCTGTAGAGGGATCACAGAGGAGACTGAAGTCATTGTGTTTCAGGAAGTAGACGGGCTTTGAAAATACTGCTCACGTTTTCTGGGCCTATTATGATGGAAATCACATGCTGTGTGTGTGTGATGATTATATTAGATTACAAGAACAGGCTACTAAAACAAGTTAATGTACAACTTTTTTCAGCACTGTACAACTAAGTAGACTAGAAAACGTTTTAGCGTAGTCCCGACCTCGTCCTGAAAGGTAAAGGTGTCTAATCCTGCACTTGTGATCTAGTTCATGGCTTGGTATCCAGTGCTTCTCAAACTTTCCGCACCAGGTACAATTAAAAAAAAATGTCTCTCAGAACCAGCAGTTCTATAAAATGACTATACCTGGTGAAAACTTGGACTGAATGAGTGCCACAGTTTTAGAAAAATGTTGTATAACCTGCCTTACCTGAAAGAGGAGCTGTCTGCAGAAGCGATAATATCTTAATGGGTTTGGCTTTCCATAATAAAGAAAATGTATGTAAAAAATAAAATTATAAGTGTTGCTATCCATAGATTCCTAAAATAATTACAATTCATGTCTGATGCATTGTAGTCCTTGTGTTGGTGTGCTCAGTGAAAGCTGATCGGTTTCTGTGTTAATAATCTACTGGATTGATTATTCAAACCAGCATTAATTGCATTGACAAAACGTGAGGCTGTTTTGTTGGTGTTCACGCAATGTCAGAGGAGCGTAACTTCCATATGGTCTCACAGATGCCGCTTTCACATTATTCAGAGCAAATATAAAGGAAAACCACTCGTACGGACTAAACAAACGGGACTTGTCTAAACTAGGATGAAGCTATAGGACAACAACAACAACAAAAATAAATCATGAAAAATAAGCTTGTTGTGTGTGTGTGTGTGTGCTGAGGGACACATTTTTATTAAAACACATTGCCACCAGCACAGACTGTACAAGTGCATCAGACCTAGAGTAATCTGTCCCCTCCGCCGATGCGTTCTGGGACCTCTTTTATTCAGAGCTTGTGCGCCAATATCAGAACGCTCTATGCTGCTCGAGGGGACAGTCCGAGAGTACAGCTGTAATGAAATGGTCCGGTCTGGGACGAGGCAGAGACTCTTGCGTCTTTCGTTGTATTTTCTGGCCTAAATCAATGTTCGCATTAGCAAATCAAGATTGATATTTGACAGTGACATAGCCGGTATTGCCCAATTCTATTAGTTTCAACAAAAATGTCACTAGACTAATTTTGTGATTTGAACATTTGATTTATTTGAGCCGATATTTACAGTGCGTTATTATTTACATCATTACATTTTCACAATTTTAAAATAAATAAATAAATAACTCAAAAGGAGTAGGCCGAAGCAAGAAAGCTTATAAGTGCCTACCCCAATTTCAAAGTACATAACAATAGAATACAATACAATACAAAAAGAAAAGTTTTTGAGTTCTGAGTGTATTTACTTACTTCATGTAATATTATATATATTTTTTTTTCATTGCTTATATTACCATTTATCATCGCTCATATTACCATTCTGGTCACCATTCTATTGATTTACTTATTAAGTAGATAGATAGATAGAATCACAATAATAGCATTCTCAAAAATATCATGTTTCTTATTTCTATCATACCTGCTTCAGCTGTAATAATGTTGGTTGCATGTCGACCAAAATGCTGAATGCAAGAAATGGCCACATCCTGGAGATTCTCGTTCATTGCGTTTTACTTGTTTTCTTCTCCCTTTTGGGGCCACAACAGCAAATTGTGTATGCGTACAGACATTTCACCCGGACTGACACGAATAGGAGAATGTTCCATAAGAGAGGCCATCTTAAATTACCGTGGAATTTGCTTAGATGCTAGATTTAGTATTTGGATATGTTTTTGTTTTGTTTTGACAACTACTCATATGAAATCATTACCATATCTTTTTTAACAATATTGAGACTGCATGATTGGCTTGTATGAACATCTTTGACAGTGTTGGACAGCTGCAGGACGCTTCTCTGAAGCAGGTGGACACTCTGAGCTCATCTTTAAAATAACTCTGTTTGACGTTGATGGATTTGACATAAACTCGCTGAAATTGGAGTGTGTTTTTATCACGGCACAAATGTGATCGGACCGAGCAGCACTGGCATTTACCCACTTAACTTCCTCATTATCTAAAATGGCCAGTTTCTTGGGCGACAAAGTTGTTAATAATATGATGTTATACGGGTAATAATTGGTCGATATGTTAACATTGATAGTGATAGTCAGCACATTGTTCTTTTTGGATAAAAATGTATTTGACTTCTTCCACTGACCTCTGCTTCTTTTTACTCATTTCTAGGTGATTTCAGTATTTGGAGAGATCTCTCCCATTTTATGTCATGTGTTGAAAATCCTTTTATTGCTTACACCAGTGAGCCGTGAATCCGGGCAGTGTCATGTCGTGGCTGTGTTGCTCAATGGCTGCTTCGACTTGCAGTTCTGATGAGGTGAAACTGACGCTGCAGCACTGTATTTTGCATTTTTAGGTGGGTAAAATCTAGAGAGATTTCTCAGTTCCAGGGCAGACCAAGGAGGAAGTGTGGAGTGCGCATGATGAGAAGAAAACAGAAGCATGCCGTCTTGCTGTGAGGGTATATTTGTCCTTCATGCCTTTGTGGAACACATTTGCCTTTGCATGTTGAACACACTCTGACTAAGAATACCTATAATCCTGGTTATGCGTCTACTATACATGTATCTACTCTATTTTATTCTTTTTCTCGATTCATCTTGGTTTACATGCAGTTTTGCCTTTTTACTTCTGCTTTGTGGATGGCCGAATATTCAAACCTTTTGTTTCAGATTCAGTGTCTCCCTTTTTTTTCTTGTTTTGGGAAGCTCATCATTATCTCACTGCCTCCGCATCAGCAAATATGCCTTATAGTTACACTTAATTGCACATTTTAGTGAAGTGGTTTCTTTCGAAGGAGATAATTTTGTTTAAATATACAGTTACGAGCCGCGGATCAACACGAGCCGACTGCTAAGTGACTATTGTCGGCCAGTCGTGCGTGTTTGCGGGAGACTTGTAGGCTAACTTTAGATGTATCCAGTCAGCAGCACTTTGGAGAGCTGTAAGCTATTAGAGAGAGAGATGGGGAACTAATCCTTTTTAATTTTTAATTCAAACATTACTGTCCTGTAGTGTTTCCGTGAAAGGATTGTGTCCAGGAACTGACTTCCTCTTTCAGCAAAACATGCAATATTTTAACTGTGTGAACTATGCATTTCAGGTGCTCAAAATGTTTAGTTTTGAATGAGTTTTTTTTATTATTTTTCTTCGACAGGGTTTTGCCAATTTAAAACTGTTTGTGATCTGATGGAAAGAATGAGCAAGCCTGATTATGTTTAAATATGGGCAACGTTTAATAGTCTGCCAACAATATACTTTATAGGCTGTTTGTTCCATATCGAGGACCAGGAAAGACAGAGTTCGTCATGCATGGATGAATTTAAATGTTTTTTCTCCTCTGTTCTCGGCAGCTCCATCACGTGTTGCGTTGATTACGTCACATTACGTCCCTCTGGATGGTCGACTGGAGTATGTGACTGTATTGTTTTGCTCTAGTCTTGATTGGGTCCCAGTCGTTCTGTCGCTTCCTGTTATTGCCTGTGTCCCAGTGAGGAGTCTCTTCCTGTTCACACAAACTTACCAAACCGCTCGGCTCTGATCTGCACCAGGATCAGCAACAAGAGAGACCTTTGAACACAGGTCACACCCTGGATTTTAAGATGAACAACTTAATTATTGTTAAATTGAAAGAACAAAAAATGGTAATGTTACATTTTTCTGCCAAAATACAAAAAACTCTCCTCAGCACCACAATTTACAACAACTATATGGATGTATGGACAGAGACAGATGCTGCAAATATACTTTATTTCCATCCAAAATATAATATAGTACATAACTCCATCTGTCCCCTTTATGTTCACCTTTTCATTTCTAGGCCTGGAGTGACTACTGTGGCCGTTTCTCAATCTGTGTACTGTGCACTTGTGGACTCGTGAAACGTCATCACGTGAAAAGCGTGACGACGTTTCACGAGTCCACGAGCACTTGGCCCAAGTTCTGTTCCAATTCAAAGTCCGCTTCTCGGCAAGTTCGCTGTAAATCCACGGATGTGAACTTGCTCCGCCCCGTTTTACCAAACATGCATCAGAGGAGTCTTGTGCGTACTCCGTCAGCTATATTTCCCACAATCCGTTTTAAGAATTTATTTGATTTTTTACATAGATATATATGTGTATTTACTTTACACATAATGCCTTATTTACATAATGTGAAATTGACTAAAATGTACACATTTTATTTTGTTTTCTACAAAAGTTTGTAATTTATGTCTTTAAAAACATCTGTCCACTTCGCCTGCAGTGTCTCACCCTTTTTAATTTCATATGAGGTGATTTAACTGTATAAAAGCTCACAGCCCCATGTTCATGAGCTACTTCCTGTGATGTCATCGAACGCTGAAAAAGTCGAGTCCCCCACTCGTGAACTCCGTACTCCGAGTCTGCACCCGCAAGTCCGTACCCCGGAGTTCACAAGTACAGAGTCTGCACTCTGAGAATTGAGAAACGGCCCAAGTTTCTTCCCGTCTCGCTCTGATGATGTCATTATGAAAGCCGTGTCATAACTCACTCCTGGGACAAGAAGGTAAACAGTCTGCAGCAGCACTGGGCCTCAGTGCCAGTAAACATGCCCCGGTGCATCATGGGGTTGCTTTTTTGTATGTTGTCAGTAAGAGTTGTGATTTGAGGGGAACATGGCTAGTTTTACTTTTTTAGAAATTTAGAAAACTTTATAATAAAAAACATGCTTCAAAAATAATAATTTGAAGTGCTGTTGCCTATAAATAAAGTAGGATTTATACATTTAATAATTAACCACTGCTCTATAAAAGCAAGATACTGTAAATGTTTACTAGTATACTTCTTATAATATAAGAAGTATACGACGGTGGCGCAGATGGTAGAGCGGGTCGTCTCATGATCGGAAGGTTGGGGGTTCGAATCCCGCCTCCTGAAGGTGCACGCTGTCGTTGTGTCCTTGGGCAAGACACTTCACCCACCTTGCCTCCAGTGTCTGCGTACATTGGTGTATGAATGGGTGAGAGGTTCCTTGCTGTAAAGCGCTTTGAGTGCCTAAATGTAGGTGGAAAAGCGCTGTATAAGTTGAGACCATTTACCATTACTTGTAGTGCTTCTAAATACTTTTTTTCTTCAAGCAGATTTTCAAACTCTCCCTGGCACTGTTGAAAGCTGATCGAATCACTGCATAATGTGGAGAAATCTATAGCCTAAAGTGCTGCACGTGGTGGAATGAAAGGGCAAACACATTATGGCTTGGAGTCACGGCAGAGACTCATTTACAGCTAACCCCCCTCAAACGGACTATTGCCCTCAAGTCTACGCACGTGAAACTGTCTATAAAGAGCTGAATATCGGCTTTTGTGTTGAAACTGAGGACACAGTTACTATCACTATATTTGGGAGGACAGTAAATATTCTTTATGGCTTTCAATGGGCTTTTGTGGGTCTAAAATGGGATGTAATTGGATTAGAGTTGGTCTGGGGTTAGTCGTATAGAAACAGTGCTGCATTGTTCCCATTGTTATGCATAGACGTTTAATATTATGGTCTGATAAAGAAGACACTGAGCAGACGGGACCGGGCCTAAGGCATGAATGAAAAAGCTGTATTTAATTTAATTTAAGTATTTTAAACTACAACAAATATTTAGAGGGTTTCATTAAGTTATGAATACTTGCTACCAAAAATCAAAGCTTCTATTTATTTCCACACTACATTTTGATTGGTTCTGGCTGGTCAATTTAAGCAATCTAGATTAATTCAGTGTATCACAGGTGACTGAAGTGTGTATTGCCAATAATCAAATACAAACTAGCTTCACTTTATTCTTTGCTTGCCAACAATGACAGGTTTTACCCATAAACTCAAGGTGAATGTAGTGCTTTTTTGTTGTTGTTGCAAATCAGAGCTTTTTATTTACCCATGTGTCAAACAGGAAAAAGTGCAAGCTGTTATAAACAATGGTCTGTGTGCCTTCAGCTGGAGAGACCACCAGGAAGTGGAGCTATTTGTGAGGGTGTACGGAGCGGGACAGAGGCCTCACAGGGGGTGATCGTGCTCGGGACAGTGCAGGGGAGTAGCAGTGGGGGGGGGCTTTTCTTCAGGGGGTTCCACATGGCAGAGGTCAGAACAACACAGGAGCAGGAAGCAGCTTCCCTGTGATGGAGCAACAGAACAGATCAAACATCGGGCAGAGGATGTGACTAGAGAATCTGTCATTAAAGGCGTCTCTCAGGGACCAATAGACCCCTGTGTCCCGCCAACATGCACAACATCTGTACCTTGTCTCAGGACGTAATGCGTATAACTTCTCCACAATCCTAGGCCATCACTACATTCAGGTTACTAAGGTTAACATCCAATTGCAATTTTTGCATATGCCCCCCTTTAAGTAGCACTTGTAATTTCTAAACTTGTCGAGGGTATCCCAGCCGTTGCATGTTTTTTTGCAATGCTGTGTAACATAGCTGCAGCTTGTCAACTTCTAAGGCCTCATCAAATTCAGGGTTTTCACTCATCCTCCCTTAAAATATTGCCAATGCCAAACCTGTTTAAATTTACAGTTTTCCCCTGCGCATATCACGAACACACATCTTTTCTGTTTCACAGCCTTGTATCCTGCCGGACTGTAAAGCTCCTTGTTATGCCCCTCTGTATGTCATTTCATGGTTTTCGGAGCCCGAGTCCCGGTCTAGACGCTGACTGAGGGATGTGCTGGAAATCGATTTGGACCGTGTGAGAGCAATTTCATGTCTCTTCGCGTGTCTTCAAACACCACCCCCTCCCCGGGCCGCTGTTCTCATGTCCCACACGTGTATGATAGTGTGCTGTACAGCGTATAGGACGTATTCAAGGGTACTCTGTCACCCCACTGGCGTCCTTCCTCTGCTCGCCTCCGCACGACCTTGATTGTTCACTTTTGTTAAGGCTCAGGATGCCTCTCCTTATTGCTAAACACCCCACTCTTCTGTTAAACCCCCCCAGGGCCTGGCTTCCCAAGAGTCAGCATTTCCCTTTAACGTCCCGTAGAGGGAAAACTCTGTTATAACTGCCATGGTCACTGCACACTGCTGGTATCGCAATGTCTTATACATATCACCATCTCAAAAGATTTGTTGTGTTTCTGTTTCTACTGAAGACCGTTATGTAATGGTATGGCATGTTTTTTGTTTTGTTTAAGTGAGTCTACAATGAAGCTAGAGTTGCATTACACACATCACGTTATTGTTGGGTTTCCGTAATGGCGAAATGTAGAAGATGTGCTTGGTTCAGGTGGGGGTGAATAGGTTAAAATAAAGATTGTGTTCACATTATAAACACGTCGAGGAGCACTGACACTTGAAAGAAGACAGACGTGAACTGCTAAACTAACAGGCTACTATTGAATCGCATGCATTTCAAAATGAAAACTAAACTACATTGTAAGCAGGTTTTAACATCAGACCCCATGGAGACTGATTTGTTGTTCTCTGTATAGGATATTGTGCTGCCTAAACAACTGTGGTTTTGCCATTGTGCTCATTTCCCCAGGCAGGACACCTCACCCACACTGCCCACTCCAGAGTCGCCAGTTCCAATGTGACTTCTGATCAATTGCTATACCACAAAGGAAAAATATGAATACGATTTCGACAAAACAAACAAGAAATGTTGTTGGGGCTGATTCAAGGCGCCATCTGGAAATCTCACAAGAATTTTGGACTACACACGTAAAATTGCTCCCAAGATACCTACTCCACCCACACGGGCCCGGCAAAGCAGGTTTTAAACGTCGTCCTCGTCCTCAGAAAAACCCATCTCCTCTTTGTTTTCCCGTGTTGTTGTTAAATCTGGTTGCGTAATAGTAGTGACTTTATGCACAGGATCCGCCCTGACTCGGACAGATGGTGCGGACCCGTCTCCATGTTAAACTCTTTACAGATGTCCGAACACGATGTACTGTAGAAATGCAGATTTTGTTCTTGGCCGTTGCCGCTCAACACCCGAGTCTAAACGATGCAGTCATGGTTTCAAACGGGAGGGCGTTTCTGGGGCTCAAATATGAAGGAATCTGAACAGGGTGCGTCATAATGAAAGCACCGGAATCTTGAGTAATCGCGATGATCCAGGGGAGACGTTTAGAGATCTGGAACCTGAGGGTTTGCTTTTTGGAAATTTGTTTGGAAACCAGATGCAGACACCTTTTTTATCTTCTGGTTTACAAAAGTCCAAGATGTGCTGGTAATTCACCTCTAGTGGACATCAAACTTAACCACTGCCTCTGCGATTAAAATTTGTCAACCATATTCTCATAAAACGTCTTTCCACTTGTTGCCACATTATTACACTCCTTGGGTTTTTGGATAACGTCCGTCTGTCGTGCTTTGCCACTTTCTCCAGTGAGCAGTTGTATGACAACGGCCTAATCCAGCCTTTTACTTTGGGACATGTAGAGGCATGTTCTATCTGACGTACTCTGAGCTGTGTGCATGCCACATTTTATGCTCAATAATATTTTGCTTCATAAAGGTAATAGCCAGGAATAGTGTGAATTAAAGCAGGCCAATTAATCAAAATCTCAATCTTTCTCTACTATGCCAATCTCAATCGTCATGGCACTTTATAATCGTCAGGTTTACATTCATTTCTTTGGCAGAAACGGAACCTAGTTTTGACGTTTGGATGAGACGATGGAATATTTTTGTGCCTGAGATAAAACTGGGGGAAAGCCTTTGTTTTTTTGTTTGAGCTGAGGTTTGTATAGAGGGTGTGTCTATGTTCATGATTCAGCTACAAAAATCCAAACAAATAGAACATCGATGAATATGAGAAAATAAATCGTGAGGTTTCTGTCCATGTACCAGTCCATGTTTGATCTCCGGCTTCAAAATAGTAACTAATGTCACATTATCAACCTCTTCCGTTTATTGTCAATGCTGATGCTTCTATCCTTGATTCCAATGTTGTATTCCTTGTTGCTGTGAGTGTGGTTATATGCCAAACAATTCAGCTACATTTTCACACATACAACGGGATGCATTTTACTGCAGTATTTGTATAAAGTGAATATTGATGGGAATAAAAAGCCGGCCAAGTCAAAGCACAACCAAGCGCCTCTGTGCATCATCTGTACAGTAGTTCATTTGAGGTCGTGACGCACATCTTCGGCATGATAACCTCATCAGGGCCTCGGGTGTCAAGAACGGACATTTTGAATCGGGAAAGACATTGAAGCAAGAAGACACAGTAGAACACGCTCCTCCTTCACCGCTCTCTGATCTTGTCGAGAAGATACGGCTGTGATCAAAGTCCCTTACCTGGCACCCGCCATGGAGGAGAGCAGCGTGCATGGGCGTCGGAACCATTCATTGTGAGGGGGACGTGTCCCCCCCACTTTTGAAAAGTGGTTGTTTGGTCCCCTCCACTTTCACAACGTGAATTTTCATTGACTTTATATGTACTAGTTTAGACTGGACCTTTTCAATAGGCTCCCCGAGGTCAAACAATTAAATATGACCCGCGCCTTATTTACCATAAAAAACAATATTTTTGGGGCATTATCCGCGCCAGTATCGCGTCGCTCCGCGGCGCATACGCTCCGCTTTGCGTAGCTGTGTTTATCACCATCACCTCAGAGCGGCTGAAATGTAAACATGTCTCTGTAAACCGCTGAAAAACTAAAGTGAGAATACTGGAGGATCATCGTTGGACGGACTGACAGATTTGACCAAACCGAAGCACAAGGACACTCGTGCATCGTGTCTTCGGAGTTTTTAACGTGGAGGAGCAGGACTTTTCGCGGTCCTCGGCAGGTGGACAGCGTGTCTTCATCGGTACAAAGGGCCTGACCAGTAAGTAAGTGAGGAACATCAGTTTTGATGCGTTTACAAAGCGGGTGATGAAGCTTCAGTTTAGCGTGAGTATGGGGAAACTGCACCGGGCTAGCACGAGTGTTCAACCGGTCAATACGCCTTAAACCTCGCTGTCTGGACTCTAACTTAACCAAATAATATCCGAATTATTCAATTGACGGATAAATGTTTGCTTCCTTTACCCCTTGTATCAGTGTTTGTGGGAAATGTGAAGATACAAGCGTTGAGATGTTTTTTTATTTTTTTTGCGATGGCAGGAGTTAACGGGTGTGGCTGAAGCTAAATGTGGATGCAAACACGAGCGCCGTCTCATAAGAGCTTCATTCACTGAGCTTTTTCACAAAGCGTCATGAAGCCAGGGCTGGAGAACAGCGGCTCCACAGGTGTTGTGTTATCCGCCCTATATGTCCATCCAGCTGCGAGGAGGAGGGGCGCTGCTGAGCTGATCGAACCCCCCCCCTATTTTTGAAATGTGTCCCCCCCACCTTCCAAACGCTTCCGACGCCGCTGGCAGCGTGACACGGTTTATCTGCGAATGTGAGGGAGGAGGTGGAGCTGCCGGGGCGTGTGTTTATGCAAAGGCAACAGCTGATGAGAACGCATCACTGAATGAAAGGTAGAGTTCTGTTGACGGCACGTGGTGTGGGCTGAAAGAGAGATTTGACAAAGGGTGGCGTGCCAGACGATGAGACACAGGTTTATTGTAGCTAGTTCTGTTATTTATTTACAATCACTTAAACTCTTACCCCCCGCCTTAAACGAGCACATTTTCTCCAGTTTGGCTTTACCCAAATCTAAAAACGTCTCTTAAAAAAGCGTCAAAATAGCGATGAAAACGCAACATGAAAGTGACTATTGAAAAGCTACAAAAGAGCGACCAAAAAGTGAGAAAGAAGCAACAAAACGGCAACAAAAATGGGCCTGGAATAGCAACAATAACACAGTAAAAAAGCGACAAAAAGTGACAAAAAGCAAGAAAAAGAAGCGAAAATAAAAAATACTAGCAAAGTCAATATCCGTTTTGTTTTTTCTGAGCTTTCAAACTAAGACTTATGTTAAATGGTTGAATTTAGTTTAGTTCAAGCCTGGTGACGCGTCCAACTTCAGTAGGACAAACCGTTGTCCTTTAGCAGCTGAACCACTGCTGGCCCCTAATTGCAATAAAATATAAAGACATTTGTCAAGTTGTTTCTTGGTCAGTTTTCAAACGGTGAAAAAAAGTGACAGAAGGCGTCTCAAATAAAACTGCAGTGTGTCAGAGTGAATCACTGTCCTGTTTGTTCACTTTGGGCAGATGGGAACATTACAGTGTTGGGGTGAAACTAAGGCACGCACAAAAATGCTTTAAAGTATGTGTCCTGGTTATTTTCCTATGTACACAATTCATTGTACATAAAAAAAAAAAAGAGGAAACGACCAAGCAAAATTGTACACTAATAATACCATATCAAGGAGGGAAATGACAACTTTGAAGTAGCAAGATCACGGATAATATGCATGTATTGTGCCTTTTAACACACAACTAGTGACTTTCGGGAATGTTAACTATGTTTGACATTGATAACTATCTGTAACGATGTAATGATCACCCTTTGTCACTTGCTTTGTACCAGACATTGTACATGAAATGAGACTGTTGTTGTAGTTGTGCTTCGCTTCAGTTTCTGTTCATTTTTGTTAATTATATGAACATCTCAAACAGTGCTTTGTAAGTGTGGTCCGTGTTAAAACAGACGCTTTGAAGTGTAACAGGTTCTCTTTTGCCAACGAGTAGAGCTGGGCGATTTATTTTTATTTTCAATTTTATTATAATTTTTTTAAATCTGCGATTTAAAATAAAATAACTGCAAACTATAAATATATTTAAAACATATATAGTTATTGTATTTAATTAAAGTGAACCAACATAAACAAAATTGCAAAGGCAAACCCTTTAACTAAAAAGTCACTATGCAGTGCGCAACAAAGATTGTTAAACATCCAAATTATGTATACTGTATTTGGATTAAGCTAATAAAACAACATCCTGAGGTAACTGAGGCACATTTGTACAACAGGACCTTATTCCTCTAAGCAGAGGGCAGAGGGCTAAAACAAGTTGTATCACAAACGCGTATGTTTTGTGTGCATGCTGTGTTCCTGAGCTCTTGTACTTTGTTCCTTGTAATATGTTCCTTTTCATATTGTGATTTTTTTTTTTTTTTTTTTTAATTGTAGTGATTTTGGGGGTGGGCGCTCATAAGCTTTTGCTTCGGCCCACTCCTTTTGAGCAGAACTTCAACTGCTCAAATAAACAAATAAACTAAACTATTTTATATTTTATTTTATTTATCAACAAATAACTGAATATTTAGGTTTCAAAATACAGCTAGACATGTAGATCATCTGGAAAATTGTTAGTTGTGGTTGAGTGATAAAATACCACAAATATGAAGGGAAACCACAGTGGTTTGATGAGAGATGTGCTGTATTACAACTGCTACTGTCAATTTGATCTATTAGGAAAAATACAAAATATAGTGGACAACACTAGCCTGGGAAATGCCCAGTGCGTTTGAATGATTTCAAACTTCACAGCACCCTGGGGACCATGGCCGAACTCTTCACATGGATTTGGGGACCAATCACAGAATGGGGGACGGTACGACAATGATGCGCTATTCGACATACAGCAAGAAGTCTATTTTTGCCGGATACCGGAGCCCCAACGGGTCAAGCTGAAAAACACGAGCCAAACAGGAAGTCAGGTCTCGTGAGAGAGGAAGATCCGGTGTATTTCAAAATAAAATCTGTCCGCTTACTACTATGTACATGTCTCCATTACCAGTGACACGGGGGCATTAGTGTGTTTAAAGCATCCACTTCACTGGGGAGAGTCGTTGTTCTGGCAAATACGGCTTTTGTTACAAAAACTACCTATATACGGGGCTATTTATGACGTGACCTCGCACCAAGAGGGAAACTCGCGTGCGCTTCTGTTCTCGCGAGGGCCGTTTCTGTGCCTGACGCAGCATCTGGCGCCGGAGCTGGCGGAGCCACAGTGTCAGCCGGACTCAATGTGAGTGGTAGTTTGGGGGGAAACCGGACTGGATCAGGACCGGACCCGGACCGGATTCAGTGTGAGCCGGGGGTAATTGTGGCCAAATCCAGCCAGACTTTATTTATTCGTTACAAGGAGAACATTTTAACCTCTGTGGACAAAATAGTTTTTAATTTAGATGCTATGCCGTTCAGTTGGCATTGGAAAATAGAGGTTAGCCAAGAAACTGTTGAAAATGTACAAAAGTTAACTTATTTTCATAATTTAGTTATATTTCTAGTAGAGCTGGGCGATAAATCGAATTAAATCATGCTTTTAATTGACTATGTGGACATATGAAAGATCAGGAGACCTTTTTAAGTTAATTTCCAATAAAATCGATTCAAAATCGTCCAACCTGAGTAGAAAAATCTAGATTTTATTTTCTCGCCTTGTTTTATTCTTGATTTAGTAAATTAATTTAGAGAGTGCTTCTGTTACTAAATCACAAATTTGTTTTTTCTCTCCAGTTGATCGCTTTGTGCTGCTGGCCCCCATATAACTTCAGAGTATTTTACTACTGCCCTTTATGAAATTGAGTTGGCCATTGCTGTCCTTTGTGTCAATTCCTCAGAGTCAGACCATGACCACTGCACTGTCTATTACACTTTGATGTAGCTTTGGGCAAGTGTGTGCAATTAAAGCCCCACTTTATGGTGTTGATCCCGTGACTGTAAGAAACCATTATAGTTAGATAGGGCTATTAAAAGGGTAATGATCCCATTATCTATTGCCTATGCCACAGGAAGTCCATGGTAGTGCTGCATGTATCTGATAAAGTGTGTGGTGTCTGCTGCTATAAGCTCTCTTAAAAGATTAATGCTCTAAATAGAGGAAGAGCTTTCTACGTAAATGCCAGTCTGATCAGAAACGGGAAGGAAAAGTTTACTGGCATCCGTAAGCTGTACTAGACATAAAGACGGGGCTGATCACGTGAAAGGGGTTGAAGTCCAGGAGAGCAACTTTGAGAACAAAAACTGCATTCACGCGAACAGGTGCAGCGATAATGACATTTTCTGTTGTATTTTTTTGTCATAATGCTTTGGCTGGTTCTGGGTTTAGATCGAACAGTAGCCCGCTTCCCCGTGCGAAACACAAAAGCTGTCTGTTTGCAGTTAACACACCAACTGTCCTTATTCTCATGTGATAATCACGGTTTTTGTTTGACATTCTGCCCAAAATCAATGCAAAACTTGGCAAGAGACTGTGCTGACCTTTTTTTTTTCCGGAGGAGCAAAAACATTTAATAGTTCAAAATATGTCTGGATTTTGTCAGCCATCGTGCTGAAGGAAACCGGGGAATGGAGTTTATTATGAGTGGATGTCTTGTCATAGTGCATGCTCTATTGGGGAAATATGTCTTTTTTAGCTTGATTCGCTGCAGTTGTAACAAATGCCCTTATTATCTCATTGGCATTACAATTGACTGTAATCAGAGTAACATCATTATGACCATTTGCTGCTTTAATACAGAATCTTTGTCAGTCTCTGTTGTTGCGGTGGTTGTAGTTCTTTAGACTATGCTTGGATCTAAACCAGGGCTTCACTTTAACCAGGGTTTATATGAGGACTAGACTAAGATCCAGGCTAAACCCCCTGAGCGCTGCTCTTCTGTGATGGGAGCCCAGCTGAGACGGCAGGTTAATGACAATGCACTGATAAGCTCTGCAATTAGACAGAGCAGCTGATGTGACCTGGCTGCAAATTCTTTGTATATTTTAACACCACACAACATCATAAACACCTTTTTAGAACCTCACACTTTAGATGCAGCCATTTCCATAGAGTTGCATTTTATGACTATACCTCCTCAATGAATCGATTTTTCATGTGTTATTAGATTAAACATTTATATGGGCATGTTTGAGCATATTTACCTTATTATATATTTCCAATACATACAGTAGTTGTTTCATTGATTTAGTATGAGGGAAGATAGAATAGTATCAAAGTTATTAGTAGCTAACCATCTCGTGTGGGAGTGAACGAGTAATGGTCTCCTGCAGAGCTTTGACAAGCTTGTCAATTTTGCAAAGCACAATACAAATCTTGGGCAGTATTATTATGATTAATGACCAAGAGTCACTGGTGGTCTGGTGGATTTATGTGGAATTCACTTACAGAAAGATTTAAAAGCCGAATGAAAATCTGAATATTTTTGTGATCCTACTTTGTCCCACTTTTGCTGCCTCGCTCTCCGGTCGCCTTTTGACACTGTCCATTTTTAAAGCTCACATCGAGAAAGCGACTAACAAGCTCGTTCATTGCCACAGCCGTTGCCATGGAGACCGGCAGGGCACAATGTCCGTTTAATCACCGGTGTTGAGATGAAATTTGAGAAGTCAGATTGTTTGGTTGTTGCGTAACAGAAAACAAAAACATATCAGGTACAGGGACACACTGTCCTGCCTATTCACGACCTTTGGTGTCCGCGTGATTCCATTATGATTTCATTCACAACTTCCTGGTCTGCATGACCTTGTACTGCTGCGTTTGCTTTGCTAAGAACATTCGTTTCATAAGAGTCAGAGTTGTTTATTAAGAGTTATTGTGTTCATTGGAAGGACAAACATTAAGGCTTTATAAAGAAGCCATGTTGTAGCAAGGCAGGGCCAAACACGTCTGAAATACATCGATTCCGACCTAGAAGTTTAGGGTTAGATGCCTTTCTCAACAGTCTGGGGCTTCAGCCCCAAGACACTGATTTAGGACTAGGGATGGGTATCATTAAGGATTTATCGATACCACTACTCTTATCGGTACTTTAAAAGGAAAACAAAGTTAGAGGCTACTTTATAAGTGGGCATTAATCCTTGGCCTATATTTATTTTTTATTACTCTACATTTTATTTCCAATTTGCGCGTACACTTAATATATGGGAGTTACAATGGGCTACTTCACTTACTTAACAATTTTTTAAATAATAATAACAATTATTATCTAGTAAATCAAGGCTGTTGGTTAGATTTGGCTGTAGCTCTCAGGATTGAGTCCAAATGAAAACTCACTTCCTGTCATCTGCCTCTCAACTTGTGTCCAGTGGATCGACAGCCTCGCGCTGACGTGCACGTGGGAGTGTGCACACACGTCGTGCACGTGGGAGCGGCTCGTCCGTCTCTTCAATACGAGGTCGTTACGTTTCGCTTTTTACAGCGGGTCAGCAGCAGCAGCTCGGGGGGTTTCTGAGTAGATTAAGCACGTTTTGAATGTCTAACACAGCACTCGCTTTTGGCGCACGAGCATCTGCATGAATGACCGCTATTGACCGTGTGAAAAGGTGTGAATCGCACAAAATTCAGTGGAGGTCGATTGCGACTGAATATATCCGCAGCAGCCGCTACAGTCGCGAGAATGGTGGAAGATAAATTGTCTCAGTTGCGCAGATGGTGAGAGACTGTGAGCGCCACCATCAGTCTCGTGCGATTCCTGCTCTAGGTATTTCGAGGCTAGACGCTGTTTCCTCTTCTCCGTTTGGTCTTCACCGTGGCTTTGGTACCTTTTACTCTCGCGGCGTTGGGCTTCCTGGGTGTTATCTTGTCCACTTGTCCCTTCGAAGTTTAGCGTGGAAGACGAGGAGGACGCCTGCGCGCTTTGACCGGCAGCAGTGACGCACGGCTGTCCACACCACTGTCCGCAATCGATGTCTGTGGCCCGTGAAACACTCACTCACCAGCCTCTGTCCAGCCTCTCACCATTCGCTTTCTTCCTTGCACCACTTGTATTTGGACACTTTCCAAATCAACCGCATCCAGTCGCTGTCCGTACTCTATTGTGACTGCGATTTCTTAAAAGTCTACTTTGCGATCTTTGCGGATGAAGGCAATTTCAATTTTGGCGCAGGACAAATGGGGGACAAAATCTCTGCGGTCAATGCGCCAATTGTGAGAGGCCCTTTTTAAGAAGCTGGAGCTTATCGGCCCCGGTGGACCGGCACACGTGGGCCCCGGGGCCGTTTATGATACCAGGGTTCGATACCCATCCCTATTTAGGACCATTTCATCTTCATAATCATCATCAATTCATCACTTTTCATTAGGTTTTTTTTCTTTTGTAGTGGATAAGGTTTTGAACAGTTACTCCTGAACCGGGGAGTAACTGTTCACTTTTCATAAACCTTTTCTTCATAATAGTTTCAGTTATCGACTTATTGTTGCCTTTATTAGATTATCACAACATGCAGGTTTGTGGGGAGAATGTACCCCTGAACCAAAAGGTCCCTGGTTTGCTGAGGTGTTGCTGTACATTATTGTGGCAGTATGCGCGCCGGCCGTCACCGGATAAATAGAACCTCAGTTTATTTGACCTCTGACTTCCTGTACGCCCAGTCTCCCGTGTTGTGGTTGTTGCTCCCGTCACTCTCCAGTCCAGGTAGTATCATATTGGTCACTAAATTTAAATATCTCCAGTTGGTAGTAACTATAGTTCCCTATTAATGTTTAGTTGTCACGGCGCCGCCATGGGCCCGCGTTTTCCCGGCCATGATGGTTGAGTGGATCGGTTGTGTTGACTCGGACCCCGCTGTCAAAGCCGCGCTAATGCCTCCGCTCAGCTTTGTGGCTTGGTCCATCTAGCAGCATATCCTAGTAGTTTGTACTCGTGGTAGTGACGCGTGCCTTTTCCATTTGTAGCCTCTGGCCGAGGAGTGGTCGTCACCGCCGCCTGCCTTTTTACCACCTTTTGGTTCACCTTTTCTGTTACTATTCTCCTGTCACTGGATTCATGGAGCGCCGTGTGGGGCGCGACGACCTTATGGGTAACCTGTGGTAACTTTGTACCTGAAAGTACGGACTAAAACAAGTGACTCGACTAAAGAACGGTCGAGTGGACTTTGGACAAAACCTGGCCTTAACTAAAGAATGTGAAAATGTAAAACTTTTCTATGCAGTGCCTGGCCTCTGTGATCTATTTACTCAACAACGAACCTACGTGCCTTATTTATTTTCTGGTGCTGGACATCTGCAGCTGGCGTTGTTTGGCAATACATTTTTGTTTAAACAGCTAAATTAACCCTCGCATTGCTACATTATCTTAAAGTATTTTGTCTTATGCATGGTCAATGAGCTTAATAATAGTAAATAAATAAATAACTTTATGTGACAAAGTCAGTCAAAGACGAGATAATACTGCATTATAGATTAAGCCTCGCAGCAGTGGACTTAAGCAAACTGCAGGTAGGCCAAGGTCCCTGTGTTTATTTCTTCATCTTCATGACTCTGGAAAAGTCTCCTTCAGCACCCAGCAGGAAACCAGACCCATAAAGCTATGTGTCTTTACATTTTAAGCACTGTAGACTCCTGGTCTTTGGGGGAGAAGTGGGTTAGTCAGTTTTATGGCGTTGGCAAAATAATGATCTTCTGTTTACAAAAAACATGTTAGATACAGAACAATTTGTGAAAATACACCAAACACTAAGCTGACAATGTCCTCATCCCGTCACATCATTTTGACCACAATTTGTTACTACAACTTGTACTAGAAGCAAATGTACACATACAGAGCATTTTTAAAAAGTCATTATGTCAGGGCTTTGAAATTAGATTGACTTGTAGAAATTTAGTTTTTTTTTTTTCTGGGGTTGTTTGCGTTTAATACAATTTAATTCATAGGCCGTTTACCGTTTGTCTTTTGGCACATTTTTCTACGGCCGTATAAAGTAAACCTTTACCTTTTTAGAGCTTTTCATAGGACATATAACGTTGTGTAAATAATGCATTTATTAAACTTTTGCAAGTGAAACTACGTTTTGCAAATGTTAACCAAATTTCATCAATATCAATAAAAACACATTCATCTTTCTGTTTAAAAGTATTCCCAGACACTATGCCATGTTGCGCTGCTGTAAAGATTTCTCATATTTTGTTAAGAGTTAAAATAAATTTAAAAATATACTATTTGTTTAAAACACCAGAGGGATCATGTGCCAACACCCACTATTTATTTGTGCCTTTCTTTTTTAGTCTTGGCTGTTTCTCTTCACCATTATTACACCACGCTTCTGTTCCGCTCCTGGTTAGAAATGGCCAGCTGGTTTCTTCAGATGTTCAATTTTTGAGCCGTTCCTAAAATAAATAAACACAAGGTGGCCACCGTTTTGGAGAGAGAAAAACAAAAACAATCTGCATTTAGTCCTTTATTCGCTGTTTCATGAATAAAAATGAAACGTCTCACTAGGTTTTCTTTGCTCTTCCATCTTTAGTGCAGACAGAGTCAGCGATATAACAAATCCTGGCCCCGGGCCCTCGCTTCTCATATCGTACTCTCATCACTGTTACGTAACCCTTCTGTTCGAGCGCTTTTACAAAGGAGTGCATAGACCAAACAGACAAACTATCAATTTATAATCCTGTATGGAGTCCAAATTGGCTTGATTTCCCGGTGTGCTTTGCTGGCAGGTGTGACCCTGAGCCAGAGAAAAGCTGCTCCACTGCCAAATCTACTAGTTTCAAGTCTATATCAAATGGGCTATTGCCGAATTATCAGTCCACAGTTCACTGCATAAATGATAAAGGTAAATTAAATTACTCTTGTATCACTTTTCTTTAAATAGTATAGTCCCCCCCCCCTCCCCCCAAAAATAAAAATACAACAAAACAATTCAAGCGTAAAATGACAAAAATGTGTAACAAAGATGCAACAAAAAAGCAATGAAAAGGTTTTTTGAAAAAAGTGACGACAACGTAAAGGAAAAGATTTGTTCAGTTGAGTTTTGTAGGTCTTAGCTTTCAAATGAGGGGTTACTCTGGCCTATAGGCTGTAACCTTTTTAGATGGAAAAGAAATGCATTGGTTGCTTGGTTAAGGTGGGGGTTAAGAGGTTAACAGAGGAAAAAACACAGCTGGGCATTTTTAAACTGAAAATTGAGAATTTGTGTTAAACTATTGGCTAAGAATTCCCTATTTTAAGTGTTTGGTACATTGCACAGGCCATTAAAGAAATAATGAATGATTATTAAATGCTAGCAAATTTTTTCAATCTACAGACGGTGGATCTAGGATTCAGACTCGAGCGATCACCGCTGAACAAGTTTATCGACATCTGAATCTGATGATGCTTTTGGAAGTTTTAGAGTTAGCAGCTTTTGAACTTAATACGACGCCAACGAGAGATATTATAGTTTAGGAGTATTTGTTTATTATGATGCTAAAACAAAAAAACAAAAATTACTGTATACTTTGCGTTTTAATGGCATTTATCCCTGAACTAAAACATCCCAATGGGGTTAAATAATGTGTTGATATGCGTCTCTAGTCTCGTCACATTATAAAAGCTCTTTCAATGTGTTTTTAATTAACACAAACAATGGGGCCTTGACAGAAGTGGGGCGCAGGCGTGGGCTGATAATTGCCACCCCTCGTTATGTAACTCTCATTTGGGAGGCCCACTGCAATCGGGTAAAAAAAAAGAGCTATTTATTTACTCCAATTGACTAATAAAAGGCCGTCTTTCAAACGTGTTCATCATTTGTTTGACAAGCCACAGCGTTCCCCTTGTGCTGCTTTGTAGTTCATAATCGTCTCGGCGCTGCAGGAAGGGAGAAGTAAATCTGGAGCTAAAGTGCATTCTTCGAGCTCCGAGTCTGGCAGCGTTTCCTTTAAGTTTTATGGCTAAAGTCAAACTGTAGCCGACTCGAGCATCCATCTGGCTTGTGTTCAGCGGACCACAGTGAATGTAATGGGCCAGCAGCACCTCCTCTTTCCCTTCAAGTTCATTCACAGCCCGGGATACACCAGTGGGACGGCGAACATTAGCAGCGCACAGACGTCAGGTGGTCTTTTAATTTCAGTCCTGATTAAATGGCGAGTCTGCTTTGGATTTAGACCTTTTAGATCTGGTTTAGTTCTCACCTAGTCCTGGTTTGTTTATGGTTTGAGTCCTGGTTTAGACCTGTATAGAAATGGTTTGGACCAGTGTTCGTTTGATATTGAGCAGACAATACAAACTCATTTCCTCAGGACAGATCTATAGCCTGTCTGTCCAAGGGAGTGAACATCTCCCTCAGTGTGGTTCTTCTCGATGTTTCTCTTTTTCACACTGGGGTTTTTGAGTTTTTCCTTGCTGACTTCTCAGTAAGATGAATCATCAATATTTTTGTTAAGCCCTATGAGGCGGCAGTAGACATAATTTTAGCAAAAAAATAAGAAAATTACATTTACCAGCTGTGTATCTTATCTAAAGTAAATGTGTTTTTATTATTAGGCCTATATGGATTTTTTTGTTGTAATGATGATGATAATAATGGCTTACACTTGTATAGCGCTTTACGAGCTTGTGTTACCAAGGTTCTCAAAGCACTATTTGCTTTCATTTATACATATTTTTTCCTTTATTCATTTATGCCTGTCGTTGGCACAAGGTAAACAAATAACGTCCTCGAAATAAACGTCCTCGGCTGAACTCTGGGTTTGCACTCCAGTCGACGATTTAAGCTTCACGATGATGAACACTTCCTGGACGAATGAGAACCGTCACAAACATATTGCACGAACATGTTACATGCAGATAAGAACTATCGACTATCAACTCAAGTAAAGCAGCTTTTTCACATTTGCAATTTTTTGAATTACTATTTTGAAAAATTCCTTACATACATTTTTTTTCTGTAAAAATTCTATATTTACCCAATTCTTACCAAAGAACGATGATAAAAAGCAAAGAGTTCATAGTGATATAAGGACTCTAACTCAACAACAACACAGACATTTAACATAACAAATATGAGACTCCGACATAAAATAGTGGATGGATCTGAAAACTTCCTGAACCAAGTGTAACTGAAATATCAACCGTTTAGCTGCCATGCGCGAGTCTGTGTATGACTTACCTTTATGAAGTGTATTATTGAATTTCACAGTGTATAAATAAGCTCTAATATATTCCCACAAGTCTCCCAGTAAATCATTGAGGGCTCATATAGCAATGCGGGTCTTTAATGCTCTTTGCACATTATAAACACGTGGACACACAGAGCAGCCTTGAGACAGTTTTGAGAGTTGTGCTCAGAGGAGTAATTATAGATGGCATTGAGAATCTTCCACTCGGCCGCATGCAAATAGCGATTTAGCCAAGAGGCTTCTGCACGTGTTTACACCCAGCGCTGACACAGAAACAGGCCTGTGGATTTGGTTTGGAGTTTGGGACACATGCGGGCTGATGATGCTGGCTAATTCTTTGAGCTATCGTCGTCTCAGTCAATCATGCGTTCAAGCTGGTGCGGCCCAAAGGGGACGGAGATATTCAAGTCAAGTCCACTAAAGACCTTCACTTGTATTTTGCATTATTGCCGACAGGGCCAACATTTTTCAGCACCAAACCTGGTTACAGCCGCATGCGTGGAGCACAGGTGACTGACAGGCCACTTAAGGACAACTACATATTAGAAATGTTAAGCTCGATGCAGTGCCCGTCTCCCATGTCTGCACCTGGGAGCTATTTCATGAGACCTTATATCGTTATGTGTCTCTGTTGGAGCTGACGGGAGCCTGCTACCAGCCCGTGTGTGGAGTGGAGAGGAGGGCGCTGGCTTTGGCCCTGGGGAGTTGGGGGAAGGGAGAGCTCTGATTGAGTTAAAGTCATGCAGCGGATGAAGTCAATGAAGGCAGGAGACAATCTGAGCCTTTAGTGCCGACACAGAGGAGGAAGCGCCTCCCAACGGAAAAAAAATATTTCCGTAGATGTTAACAGTTGCGATAAGAGGGGTGCTTATCACTATGAAATGGAATATACAATAGGGGCTGAATGGAATTTCGGCAATTGCAATATTACTGTAATTTCGGAGTATAAGACGCACTAGCCAAAAATTGCCTAATGAAGAAAAAACCAACAGGCTAAATAGGCTTAGGGTATGCTAACGTAACACATTGATGGTTGGCTATAAGAAGCATAAACAACAAACTAAATAGGTGTCTGGTGTGTTAACGTCACTCAAACAGTTCCGGTATCTATAACATAAAGAACATGCCAAACTCTCCATCTCACTTAAAATCACTAAATCCATTGAAATCTTCATCCTCGGTGTCACTTCTGAACAATCGCCTTGGCAACTGCCCGGGCACGGAGGCGTAACTGCACCGTTGAAAAGCCTCTCCCGGCAGCCCGTTTTTTCAAGCTCTCATTTGCGAACTTGTTCCTCTAGCTGTCGAGCTTCTAGCCCGTGATTAGCTTTTGTCTGTTTTCGTCATTGCGGACTCCGGAGTAACCTTATTTTTTTTTTTCGCTCACTCCAAACTTTCTCTCTGCTGCTCGATAGGCCTGCAGTGCCCTCTAGCGGCGTGTGAAATTATATATAACAAGAAACGACTCGTATCTAACAGCGTTTTTGTCTCTTATTTGATGGTAATTGCTCATAAACTGAAATATTGTCCTTTACGGCAATATACAGTTAGGACTTTGCACGACTATTATGTTTTAATACCCAGTAAAGCTGCAGTAACCAAGGCAGACTTTTCAATGCGCAGCGCCCTGAAAGCAAACTCCAGCAGATGCAGCCTTCATAGAAATCACTTTGAGAAGTCTTTTGAAATGGTAGTAGTCGACACAGTTGCCTATTTCCTTGTTGTATACCCCCCTTTGTACACAGATATTTTATCAAGACTGTTTTTGGCCTTTATAAAATGACTACAAATGTCTATATTGCAAATTCCCACATTTCTGTCCTCCATTTTCCACGCTTCTGGCAGAAATGTTGTATTTTTATTGGCCCAAATTTTAACAAGCTGGAAAATCCCATGAACCCATAAAAGAAGAAACCCACTTGAACTAAAGCTATATGTCAAGAGATTATTATGCTTTGTATTGTTTGGTTGTAGGTGGTCAGTCAACTTCTGTAGTTGCTCTTTTAGTGTGGAACATTTCTAGATGAACCAAGATTTGCAGGTGAGATCAAACGTCCTCTGAATGTAATATAATTGAATAGACATTGGACCCTTTGTGGAAATGGAGAGAACCAACAGCTTCAGGATCACTGCAGGTAATAAAGAACAACGAATCAGAATGTTTTTATTGCTATTGGTAGTAAACAGGTTCACAACAAAAATGTTTCAGGTTCAATCGTACAACATGAAACATAAAACGTATAACTTGGATAAATTTATGATCCAAAATGGGACATGATCCCGAGCTTGTATTCACATTACTGAGGGGTTTTCCCAATAGTTACAGCAATCAGTGTCAACATCACAGCTGTGGTAATGGTTGTATCTTTAAGGGCAGAATAAACTGCATCAAAAATAAAGTATTTGATTTTATGACGGCGTCCGATATTTCTCCTTGGGGTTTCATTCGCAGTCCTGTACAATAGGCGCAGATCAGACCAGTAGAGGGGGGCGGGCTGGGGTGCAGTGATGGGGGAAGTGAGGATGTCGTAGGTGGAGTGAAAACTCCAACATCCAGCTGTCACCATAGAGACGCCATGGAAACGGACAGGTGTGCAACCGGAAGAAACGAGGCTGGCTAAAAAAAAAACTTGTTTCTGTCTGGAAAGTTTAATGAGGTGATTTCAAATGCTTAAAGTCTGGTACTTCTATTTACCCAGTCTAGATATTGTGGTCGGTCAATGTGAACTTAAGGCAAGAGGTTGCCGTCTTTTCTAATTAAGAGTACGATACAGGTGTGATGCTCTTGGTTGGAAGGCCTTGAGACATTTCACATATCTTGGTAATGTGGATGGTGCGTGAATTTTACACACCATTCATAATCTTATTTGCTACTTGGCCTATGATCTGTAATAGATGCTCAAACTTCCCTTTTAGCACTTCCTGGGGTAAGATTAGATACATTTAATGTATGCAAGGACATCCATTCATCTTCAATAGAACTGAACTGAGCTTTAAAGTAGTGTTTTGCCTGTGTAAAAGATGCCAAAAATGTTTTACTTCTCTACATGATTAAGTGGCTATAACATCAACAGCAAAAGGTTTTATATTAAAATCCCAATATCTCCAACAGCCGCCAATGCATCTTCCTGCTTTCATTAAATATTAAACCAATTAGTCTTGTTTTCCTTTCATCATTTTAACTTTAATTTTCCTGTTCATGTTTTAATTTCATTTCATTTTCTCCAATACAAATCCATCAGCAATGGTGGATACACTTTTTACTTGGGGTTATAGATTGCGTCATGCTTTGCGCTACTGTTGTGACTCCATTACATGCACTGTGCCATAAATAGCAACATTTTACGCAGTGTTTTGTTCATCTTCGCTTAATCTGACCTATGTGCCGCCATGCCTGTTGTCTGCCGCGCACAAAGTCCAGAGGTCAGTCCAGGCCCTCTCGCTCTGATCCCCATGTTGTTGATAGCCCATTACTGCAGGCCCTTCATGTGCCTGTGTGTGTGCGTGCGTGTTGCAGTGCGCGTGTTTGTGTGGCTTTGTGCTGCTTTAAAACTATAAGCTGATGCGATAACGTTCTTAGGCAGCTCTCTGTCTCAATCCTGTGCGTTACCACGGTTACATCATTCAGATGGTGGCCGCACTGCGTTTTTTCTTTTAAACTGACATAGATTACGAGTCGTATGGATTTTGGTTTATAGTTTTACATCTATTTATTAGGTCAATTGATTGGGCAGGTTTCAATCATTTCAGTTTTTTTTATTTTTTTATATTCATTCTAAATTATCTGTCAATAGAATGAGATGTTTTCTCTTGAAATATTACAAAAAGGCAGTAATATCAGTTTCTTCCACTATAATTTCAAAGAGCAACCAGTAACCAGTGACTTTCCTCTGAACTAAATCAAATCATTTATAATCCGAGTTTGTAAAGGTTTTCTGAAAGTATAGACATATAGACATTGTTTTAGACGGTGTGTTATAGACCGTGTGTTTCCGTGTGCAGGTGGTGGGGCGGGTGTGCAGGTGGTGGGGCGGGTGTGCAGGTGGTGGGGCGGGTGTGCAGGTGGTGGGGCGGGTGGGCAGGTGGTGGGGCGGGTGGGCACATGGAAGAGGCCGCAGGCAGTGACACACACGTGTGAGCGCCATGCACTCGCTGCAGCTCACAGCCGGCGCTTACAGTCGGCTAAAACAAACACGCCCCAGACGGACCTCTGGGCTCAAAGACGCACTGTGTAGCTGTGTGGGAAAACCCTGTGTTAAGTCTCTGGAGTCTGTGAGAGAAGAGGGGTTCTCAAACTGTGGTACCAAGGCCTGTTGTGGTTGGCAAGAATGTTAATCAGTCATAATTTGATTTCAGCCTGAATTTGAATTCAAACCACTATTAAGTCTTTTAGATTTGCTCTTGTCCTGGCTTAGACCTCCGTTAGTCCAACAGCAAGCAAATACATCTGTCTTAGTTCTGACATAGACCATTCTTGTCTTAATTTAGACCCCGTTTAGTCCTGGGTTACTCTTGGCTCACTTCTGTTTTAGAGCTGACATGAACCATTTTATGTTGACTTATCTGTCCTTCAGGTTCTGTTTTTGCCTTGGAGAATAATTAAACTGATTCTAAATGTTTCAGTAAGTCCTCAGTTTGATAGTTTGTTCATCAAAAAGGGTTAAAAAATGTTCATTGCTACAAATTCACTTATAGGTAATTATGTACAAAGAATTAGAAAGAAATGAAGCGGCACTGCTGTATGTTTAAAGACCTTTTAATGGGGCTTAAAAATACAAAAGTACAGCTCTCACTCCACTAATAACTTTTACTTAATGTTTCCCATTTAATTCACAAACCTGTTTCCCACCGTTGCCATTCATATCCAGTTATAATGGATAGGATTACAAGGCTTGTTCGATATGCGCTGGCACATAAACACTCGATGTTATCATAAAAGTCTTGGATTGAGTCTAGCCTATGTTGTGACCTGCTCATTAGTTCAGCATTGAAAGATCAGACAGATCCAACTCGTTCTGGCTGCGAAGTTCAAACGTAAGTCATCTAGGGCAGATGGCAGTCCCCCAACAAGCTTTTATTATTACATCCAACGTGTTCATAAATAATCAGGAGGTCGCTGGAGGGGTTTAAGAGCCTACTCCACAGGAAATTAGCTGTAAAAATGCAGTCCACAATACAAAAGGTTGTTGATGTGTCAATAGGCGAAGCTGAGTGGGGATGAGTGAATGGAGAGAAACACAGGGATTTGATATCAAATGTTTAATACAATGTAAAAAGGAATATAGACTGAAATCCTGTAATGAGACAGAACTACATACAGTAAAGGGAAGTCATAGGACATTTAAAAATGTGACTGTTTATTTATTCTCATTTTTATATACTACTATTTCCAGTACTGTTACTTCAACCACTTTCTTAGCATCCTTGCCCAGAAGTATCCCAGTGAGAGGAAAAGCTTAGCCTTGGTAGTGGACTCCAAAAGGCTGTTGTTGCCACAGAATCCCACCCTATTTACCAGCGTTAGACGGACGCACACAGGCATGAGATTCTAGGCTGAAGAAGGGTCCGATTTCCATGATATGGCTATGCATTGTTTGGCTACCAGATGTCCTTTTCTCATGTTTTTTTCTGTACTTTGTATGTTTGTGTTGCAGATAAACCTGAGGCTCATTCTGGTCAGCGGGAAAACGAAAGAGTTCCTGTTCTCCCCGAGCCACTCGGCAGCAGACATCGCAAAACATGTGTACGACAACTGGCCGATGGGTGAGTCTACACTTACACACGAGAGGGAGAGAAATTGTTTTTTTAATTTTGGGTCCATCAGTCCACTGAATATTTTTCCAGTGCTGTGGAGCATCCAAGAGCCCTTTCGCAAACCAAAGTTGAATATTTTGTGAGGAACACACAACGCTATTTAAGGAGGAAAAATGGAAAAGCACATCCACATCAAAACCCTATCCTCCCTGTGAAGTACGGTGCAGGAGAATCATGGTGTGGGGCTGTTTTGTTGCCTCAGGGCCTGGACAACGTGATATCATAAATAGAAACATTAACTCACAAGTTTATCACGATATTTTGTAGAAAGACCTGAAAAATTCACATCAGCGTGGAATAAGTAAGTGAACAATTACGTTAAATAGCTGGCTGATCCTTCTTTTGCAGCAATAACTGCTTTCCTGTAGTTGCAGATTAGACGCTCACAACGATCAGGATGAATCTTATACCATTCCTCTTTACAAAAGTGTTGCAGTTCAGTGAGATTCAGGGGGTGTACTTACTTATTCCACGCTCTCCTGTGAATGTTTACATGTTATGGCCAATAAAAATATGATCAAATGTAAAGGTTTAGGCAGAAATCTGTACTTGCTGAGGCTTTTGAGAAGCTCGGAGTAGACCCACAGCTCCTCTATTCTGAGTTCACCAAGGAAAGCGTTGGAATAAAACAAGTAGCTGTACCTGCTGTGGGGACTATCACTCAGCTGGGAATGTCTCAGAATCCCTTGGAGCTGGTGACTGGGGAGAGGGAAATGCGGCACTTGGATAAGCAGTAGGAGGGATGTTTTTAATCGAATCACAGCTGTCTGGAAGTGTGTTTGTAGACTTAGCTCACCGTCTCAAAGGGCTGGGTGTTTCTCGTCTGCCCAAAGCCAAAACATTATGTAAAAATGCAACAACAGTCGAGCTATGTTGAATTCGACCTGACTTACCTCGAAACACAAACTACATGAGCAGTTTATAATGTCATAGACCTTCAAATTTGCACCCAATATTTCAAAACCGGAACTCTAGCTTCAGTGAATCTGAGTTTTTCCACCACTGCTCAGTAGTGAAAGATCTAAACATTTACTACCTTCTGGTTTGCGGATCTCCCACAGTCTGGGCATATTTAACACGGCGTGGTATTGACAATACATTTCATTATAAATCCACCACTGGACTTTGCCCATTCTGATTTTATGATTTTACATTATCTTTAGCAGTAATGCACAGTGATTCCTGATCAGTTTCTGACCTAGGCACTGCCACATTGTGCTCACTGCATTGCAAATGATCTGACATTTTGCTCCAACAAAAGCCTTTGAGGAAGGTCCATGTATAGTGGAGCAGATCAAACAGATCAAATCCAATGCTCTGCTAATTACGTACTGGCAAGACCGCAGTGCATTGTGGGCAAGTCTTTGGGGTGGTTAATTAGCCTCTCTTCTTTCGCTCTGATTGTCACTGTGTATAGGAATGTGAAGCGCAGCTCTTCCACCTCTGGAACACAGTCAAACACCCACTGCCAGAGCGCCGTTCATTTAATCCAGCACTGACCTCAGCCGCCACACCTTCAAACACCCACAGCCCAGCCTCACGTGGACGTGCGCACGGCGAACATGAAATACAATCATGATCATAAATAAGTTGGAATGTGAGTAGACACCTGATTTAACCAAGACAAATTCGTAAATGGGAGGTATTTTGAAGTATAAAATAATACACTGATTTTATGGTAAACCAACAGTCGATGTTTACCAGACAGTGACAATGGGATAGTTTTTATAATGTATTAAATCAAAATATATATTTTGGATCATTCACTATTGTATAAAAAATACAAATTGTATATGCCACAGTTTTCACTGTGGCATATACTTTAACAAGCCGTTTGTTCTTGCCTTTTAATGCATTTGTCATCGTTTTTGTAAATCGATAGTTTCTGAACATTTTTAGATTGGTGTGACCGATGGGGATAAAGGCTGTAACGGATACAGTGGGATCCAATTAAACACAGTGTCATCGCATATATTTGACTCAAGTATTTCCCGGATTGTTTACTCTTCCAAATAGAAAAATTAAGTACTTCTCTCAGTTGATAAATCATGTGGTGCGTAGAGATTACCTCTCTGTCCTAGTCTTTTGTTCCCTGTCACCCCGAGCGCGTGTGAACTCGGCCCGCCCCGGCTCAGGCATCTGCAGTAACACCCTTCACTGACTCCAGACACATCTGGACTGCAGCCTCTGCTCCCCCCGTCGCCGCCTCTCATTTACTGCCGTGTCTTTGACTCTTCACAGCCACACCTAATGCTCCCCTCACATTCTCAAAGACGTGGACTTTTGTCGCTGACAAAGCCTTTTGGATGAGAGGCGAAACGTTCGAAGACCTCAACTAATGAGTACAGAAGATGACTCAAGTACCTTCATTGAAGATTCTCACATTATAGTCCGGTGCACTATGTAATTTTGCCGCTTTTTTGTAGAAAGTATCAAAACTACATTTTTGACTTAATTAAATAAGCAATAAAAAAAACGATGTTTCCATTTGCTCTGATGTATAAAAACAAAGGTGCGATAATAACATTTATATGGGGAGTAAAAAACTTAGTTTGCCGATATTCACGAAATTTGGCAGAAATTTCCATTTGGACGTTCCAATCAAAATAGTCAATGAAACCCTTGTCTGTTTCATGGAGTTACCATAGCGATGACCAGAACTCTCCATTTACTCGAATGGCAACATTTTATATTTTAGCTAAAGACAAGGACAAATGTAAACATTGTTTTTCTCATTGCTTATATCATAAGGTTTCCAAAAAATATAGTTTACTCTCCACGAAAATCCCACAACAGTGGGACTCTAAACATAGAGAACCGGACTATTAATCCAGTTATTGTATTTAACCTGGTAAAGGACAGTGGCTAAAAATAATAGAAATATTAGTAATCAGAAAGTCTCAAACAGTTTAAATGCTCCTTGTACAGGCTTTTGGTCATGCGATTCAGAAATCCCAAAACCAATTTAAACCAGAACAAGACCAAGTGTCAGAACTTTCAATCCCAGTCCTGTTTGTCAAAGTTATTGGCTGCAGTGTTGATTTTATTTCCCCCTCCTAACCCCTCCTGTGTCTCTGTGTCTTGTTTATTTCAGACTGGGAGGAGGAGCAGGTGAGCAGTCCCAACATCCTGCGGCTCATCTACCAGGGACGGTTCCTCCACGGCAACGTCACACTAGGAGGTGAGAAAACACACACTCATGTACTCTACAAACACGGAGGAAGTTTTGTTTCAGTGCAGCTTTTCAAATAGTTCCCCTTGTTGCCAAAATACAAATATAGTATAACATAGTAAGACACTGCATTAAGCTTCCTACTTCTTGGTCAATGTATTATTTTACTGACTCTTTTCCCATCTACAGCAGTGCCGCTGCGGTGATATTATTTTTACGTAATGATATTTTCACTTGACCACACCAACACCCCTCTCAGCACCTTCTCACCCCCGCAGCAGCGAAGCCCGTCTATGGCCCGTCCTCATGCGCAGTCTAAATTCACAGGCGTGTGTGGAAACGGCTGTGTGCTGTTCTCATGGTTTTCCCCAGCCCCGAACAGAGGCTCCTCAGTGCCCCTGGACAGGACCGCTTTGACGGGACGAGCGAGGGCAGGAAGTGGAGAAAGAGAGAGAGGGGGGAGGGGGGAGTCACTGTCAGGAAGGAGAGGGGTGAGGACTGGCATTTGGACAGGATAGACGGACAGAGAGACAGGCAGGGGAGGGAGAGAGAGAGAGAGGGAGGGAGTGAATACCCTGAGAAAAAAGGATGGTTTCTTTAGTGCACTTACTTTTCCCTTTTTGGCTTTGAGGCCTTTTAGTCAATTTGGGGTTATGCCAGTCCCTGACCTTGTTGGCTGCAACTACAAAAAAGCTAAGCGCAACGACTAAGACTAAATATAATGTCCTTTACAACCAAAAATGCAGTCATAGCAGCAGTAAAAAAATAAAAATAAATCGCAGTAGCCATAGTAGACAGATTTTATGATATACAAGTGACCTCTCTAGTAATATACAGTACAGTACTTTTCAAGGGGTGGTGTCTTTGGAGCTGTTATGCACTTCTTGTCTCTCCCTCGCATTAGCACCTTTAAACTCATGTAACCTAATTTTGTAATTGTCATGTGATTTTCTGTGGTTATTGCACATGTGATTAAGTTATTGCAGCCCCTAACCCACTTTACACGCCCACCATGGCATTACAGTTCAGATTAATCCTCTTATCAGCGGTGTCAAATGTTTCAAATGCATACTGTCGATAAGATGAAGCAGTCTGCCGACATGCTCTCTATCATTGCAGCGGTGCTGAACACATTCAAAAGTGGTTGTTATTTAATTACTCCATAACAAATAGTTTCGTTTATAGTGTCTCTGTGATGGGCCAAGTTTTAACCACTGAACTAAACATACAACTGCCTATTCGTAGAATTTCCTTTTAGTTTATAATTATTGGGAAAGTCGATGTACTACTTCTAATGTACTTAAGTAGCTCGACTGAAAAAAATCAGTGGATTTCCCTGACCAGTATCGAGGATTTGATTGCATTTTGGACGGTGCACATTTTAAACACAATATTAACCTTTGAGTGAGGATTGAAATATAAACTGCTAAACTAATACAGGAATCACATCTCAGAAAAAGATGTTTAAACCATTGAAACTCGTCCCGGCCTAGACTTTAGATCAGGTAGGGCCAAACATTTTGATTCAAGGGCCACATAGATTTTTGTAATAACCTGAACACATTAAGAAAAGCAACAAATGGCAACAGTTATGCGTCTCTGTACGACTGAGAGCCTAGACAGACAGTTATGCGTAATCTTTCTTTGTCAGTCAGAACATTGGTGGCGTTCGGTTCACCCTTTTTAGTCAATGCATGTCTTGATTATGTTTTCTGCGGGCAAAATTGAGGGGCTTGGCAGGCAGCATTTGGTCCCCAAACCTTAGTTTGCCCACCTCAAGCTAGGGCTGCATGTAATAAAAAAAAAAAATGCAATATTTGATATCCGTCTTGCATATAGATTTATTATAGATAGGATTGCTACAGTGGGGGGGAAAGTATGTGAACCCTTTGGAATTTCTGCCCAAATTGATCATAAAATGTTGTCTGATCTGTGTTTAAATCACACGAATGAACAAACGGTGGCTGCTTAAACTAATACCACCCATACAATTACATGTTATATTTTTATTGGCCATAACATGTAAACATTCACAGGAGAAATTCCAAAATTGAACAAATGAAGGGAAATCATGGCTGAAACTGAACCTTTACATATTTTTATGAAACTATGTTTTTTGTTGTTGTTCACTATTGGCAGATAGATGGAAACCCCCTTATTGCTTATCACATTATATTACAATTATCCTAAAAAAAAACAACTAACCTCCTTGGTACTAGAATAAACCCAAATCTCAGTCCATTTCACGTGCAAATCTGTCTCAGGATTTGTCAAAGACTAGAGGCCTAAAGAGACAAAGTTTACAGCTCAGCCCATAATTTACTTCCTAATTGCAATGTTATGCCGTTTACTCAGAAACACTTTAAATTGCTGAATAACTCCTGCATTTTGTCTTTCTCTCCTCACAGCTCTCAAACTACCCTTGGGGAAGACCACAGTGATGCATTTGGTTGCCAGAGAGACTTTGCCCGAGCCAAATTCCCAAGGTAACCAGCTCCCGTTTGCTCCACTTTCTCTTTCAAATGGTTTTTCACCCACCGCACCACCCCGCATCTTCTATTATTTAACTTTACACACAAAAATTCTCACTGGTGCGAATAGTTGGCTGCTTTACATGTAACCTCGGGACACAAAGCAGTTTTCAGAGGATAAATCATAAGGGGTCTATTTTGCCTTTGTTTGGTGGGATCTTTTCCAAGCATCTGCTGGTTTCACAACACATGATTTATAACCACTCAAGACGATCTCAAATGGTTTTAAACGGCAACCAAACATGCACGAGCCCCCGCAGATTTTTATGATGAGCGTAAAATTGAATTACAAAGATAGATGTGCTTCATTTACATAACTTGAGGAAACTTAAACGCACGCTGTGCAAGTTATAAAATCTTTGAAGTAAAAAGGTAACATCAGGACAACTCAGAAAACTGGCACATACTTATCAAGTGCCTCATCATAATAAGGAAGCGACGAAGTTAAAAATAAGACCTCCACCAGGGCATTGGCCATATAAAATATAGCTCCTTTACTTGAGAGGGGAATCGTTTAGATCGGGGTAATAATAAGACTATACCTGCTCTAGAAGATGATGAAGAAGATCTTTATTTGTATAGCACCTTTCACAGACCTGGTCACAAAGCGCTTTACAGCTCTGAACTTGGACTGAGTTAAAGAACTAAGCAAAAACACAAAATCATATGTAAAACTGTCTCCTGAAGGTGAGAGCTCTCTGAGAAACATCTGAAGCGTCTTGGGCAACGATGTTTGAGAAACACTGCTCTATCTTGCCTTTTAAGTCTCTATACCGTACAATGATTTTCTACTGAGTAGTGATTCTCTAAATAGTAAAAACTTTTTCAGAAAATGATTTCATGTTTCTTTTGGTTATTACGTTCCATGTCAAAGGTTAATAATTTTCATGGCAAATACTTTTTGAAAACAAAATGTGCTATGTTGTTTTTCTAACACATAGTACCTGTTGTGTGGGTGATGGTGATCAGAGAGGTCACTGATGTCGATTGGCAGCCACTTGAGCAACAGTCAGACCCAGTGCAGATGTCAGATGTGTAGCGCAGAGTGAATGAATAGAAACCCAAGGCACAGTATATCTGAGTCATTATTTTATATTAACGATATAAAGTAATTGCTAGAGTGGGTCAAGGGCAATTTGACATTAAGCTGTAAAGCACTTTATTAATACAATTTTATTTGATTACTTTAATAAGGAGATAACAATATTATTGCGATATTTTACCAAATGAGTTCAACGCTATATGTTTCATTTAACGCAATCAAAAATCCAACGCAACTTAATCTGGCAATATGTTGTTGATATATTGTGCATGTCAATGCACTTGGGGAGATCTTTCCGATCCCCATCTCGCCACTGACAGTTGTTCCTATTAAAAACTGTAAACACATTGTCAATACATTGTGCTTTTGTGTAGCATCTGGGCATTAACTTGTGTTTACACAAGCCCTTGAAAGTGTAAGATGAAACAAAAGGAGGAGGCGGGTTTGCCATCTGGGCCTGTAAAACTACTGTGTACATTCAGAGCAAAAAATAGAGCTCCAATGAACTATGACTTTGTGTACTCCAACCATCGCCAGAGACGATAGAGAGTTTTCAGAGGGACGTATAGAAGAGGAGAGGTGTTTGTTTGGTCCTAGAAAAGAGTCTGGTGTTTCTGTGGATATTAGGTACAGCTTTGGAATATCAAACAATTACAACTACTTCATATATGTATTGTTGCATGTTAATTTTAGTTCCTATAAATGTTTTACTTTATCATTAATATTTACAACTGTAAAGAGAGGCTTCACACCCCCCCAGACATTTGGATTCAGTTGGCAGCTAATCTCGCAGGCCTATATCAGACACTAGGTTAAGTAACATTCGCTATTAAGCTTTTCACATTGATTATTCCTATGTTGCAGGTCAGAGAAATCGAGAGAAGACTGGAGAGAGCAACTGCTGTGTCATCCTGTAAATCCACCCTCCACATCCTCCTCCTGCCCTCTGCGTCCTGGGATAGTAACGAGCTCATCTCCCCGTCGTGTCGCCTGTCTGACGCAACAACATGAAGGATACGCATTCGGACAACACCATTCCTGCTGCGTGTCCCCTCTGACATAGAGACAAACAGACAGGCCGCGGGCGACCGGACTTATAGAGCTGATTTAAACAATAGCGTTGATTCCGTTTGTTGTACTTGATTATTTGTCCTAGGAAGGAACTGGATTTGCATGTTATTGTTGCTTCTTTTTTTAATTTTTTTTAATTTTCAAATTTCTAAATACAGACCTTGTTGAGCCTTCAGCTGCCATACCGTTTCCTACCGTCGACTCATTTTGCTATCCATGGCCGATCCGTTCCACAGTAATGCAGTGCCCGAGTTTTTGCGTGTGGCCTTGTTTATTTCTTCTACGGCAAAGGATTTTAACCACTAACACACACACAACCATAAATTCTCTCTATATATATTGCGCTGCACATCCGCCCATACATGCAGACGAAGCTTAAACGTGCCTGATCCAAACAACAAGGACACTACATTAAAATACGACCCTTCACTCGTGTGTCCTCTCTACTGCCCTCCTCTGCATGTGCAAGTGAAGTGCACTATAGAGAAATAATTATTCTTTTTTTTTTTTTTAAGACATTCTTTTTTTCTCTCAATATTTTAGCCAAACAAAGCCTAACAACCAAACAAATGGTGGTACATTTGTTTGTCATCGGTGACTGTGTTTTGACAGTCCGTGCATATATACGCATTTATATATAAACATATATTACTGACCAATCAGTGTTGTGATTGATTGAAAGTTTCCCTCTCTTTACCCAGTTAAAAAGAAAAAATGTCTTTTGTACCAGTGTTGTGAAGGAATTAAATGGGATGTAATTTGGGCTTCAAAATATTAGCAAAACACAAAAATATTGAGCAATATGTTAGAGTACTGCAACAATATAATATGCAAATGTCTATATGTATAAACGGAGACCCTTCTATTTGGTTGTGTCATTAAGATGTTGATGTCTTGCACAGTATCATGACGGTTGCAGTTAAAGTTGTCTATCAAAATTGCACATATTGAGACTGTGACAAGATTTTATTGTGTAACCCGTTCAAACAAGAAAATGAACTGGCTAGAATTTGTCTTAATTCAGCTCCTATCGTATGCATCAAAGAGATTGTAGCTTTTTGTTTCTATTTCACGTGCAATTTGGAGAAGCGGAAATAAACATGGTTTTTATTTTGGTTTTCTGCTCACTAAAATTACTATTTAACTAAACAAACGACTTATGACTTACTCCTGGTTTAATGGACATGTTGACAATTTTGCAGCAGTATAAATTGTTGAAATAATCTGTACGCACCAAATGTTGAAAAATAATTTGTAACCGCATCTCCAAATTGTAAATGGGACAACTATATATACGATGCGGGGAATCCTCAAAAGCCCATTTCCCCAAATACTCCACGATCCGAGTCCATTTTGCACAGGCTGTATGTGCGCCATCAAATGATTATTTTATATTTTGCGATGGGAGTCATGTTTAAAACTAAGATGACGTGTAGAATATATTTAATAAGACTGTTATCTAGGACATGACTAGATCTTGTTGATATAAACAGTATATTGGTGTGTAGTGCGATTGTGCTGATGGTTAGCCTCTAGCCAGTTCACATACACTTTGCTGACCATGTCTTGTGCTTAAGAGCAGCAAAAACCTCCCTAATTACTTGTGTTTTGTTTCTCTTCTTGTGCTACTTTGAAATAGTTTTCACTTGTTAATAATTTATGTAATCCCCTCTGTGTTTATTATTTTATTGCTTTAAATCGCTTTGTAACAGCACTAGGTCTTAAGAATATTGTTTATAATGATCAGGGTTCAAATCTGTACAGATATAAGCGTTTTCAAACCAATTGTAAATAGCACTAATGCTCCCCTTATGCTCTTCTGAACTTCAAATGGAAAAAATCTGTAAACTAAATAAAGGTCATTGAAGTGCGCTGGCTTTTGTCCCTCATTCAAAGCACTCTGAATTAGGGGTGTTTATAATTTGTATCAGTTAAACGTTATCTTTTGCTTAATCGATTAAAAGAAAAACTAACAATCATTTAGCCGTCGAAGGAGGTGTTATCCGAGATCTAACAGAACGGAAAGATAACATTTAGCAATCTTTCAAATGTATTACTTATTGATAGTTATTTCTGGGGGGGGGGGGGGGGGGAGTTATGTACAATGAGACACAGCCTGTGATAAGCGGTTAATCAATAATAGTTTGGTTAGGCAACCAATTAATCAGTTAATGAAACTGAACAGAATGTGAATCCCAATCATTTAGTTTTGATGCTTCTCCCCACAGAATCTCTCGGTCAATTACTTTGAGTTAGAAATGGTGCTGTTAATGGCGTGTTCACATTATGTTAAATGGTTTGACAAATACCATGCAGTAGTTGTGTAATTCTCATAGGCATAAAGGCTACCTGCTATAAGCCATTTATTTAATGGCTAAATAAAGGATTTAGTGTTTTATCTGAACTTTTGGAAGGCCTGTTAAACACATCTAGTACAGTAGCCTAAATGTGAGGAAAGTGAGCTAAATGTTGAAAAATGTTCAGCTAAAAAAATTTAACCCAATTTTTACAATCGGTACCCATAGCCTATGGCCTGGTTTACTTGAAATTAGCACATGCTAATGTTGCACCTGCTTTATCAATAGAAACTGTTTATTATTAGTGGCAGAGATCTATTCAATAGATGTACTGTATATATTTTAATCTCCATTGGTTTATTATTATGGAATGCACCTGGAATCCCAGAAATCTTTGCAGTTTTGATGAGGTCGTCTTGATCTCTTTTCTGAAACCTGTCAGAACCAGTACAGTTAACGTGACTTTTGTCACGATCCGATACGTATCATGATACTCAGGGGCTGATCCAATATGTATTGCGATACTATAAGTAATCAAGATAAGGAATATGTTTACCTTAAAAAGTGTAAAAAATTATGTGTCCAAAGTGTATACATTATTATTATCATTTATAACATTTACTGAAGTGTTAAGATTGAAAAGTGTATTAAAACAAAATGTAACAGTGCTGTGTAATTTTTACTGATAAACAAAGGAGTTCTGGATAAAAAATGCCTTTAAACACAAGTATTGAAGGTATTGCAATACTTGATATAGTATCCATCGATACTTGGTATTGCAGCACAAATTGTGATCCGATTCGATATTTTGTTCCAGCCCTTGTGTGTTGTAAGATGTCTTCACGCCACATTTGCGCTGATACTGATAAACACTGACCAAGGTTTGGGTTATGAACTAGGTCATAACAGTGGCAGCAACAACAGATATTTCTACTTCTTGACAGATCTCGAATTCTCAATTAATAGAACCATGGTTCAGCTGCACCACATTTTGCATTTCTTTGGTGAAATTCGGTAACGTAATGTTATTGAGAAAAGTGACAAAAAAAGATGAATATCAACTTTGGGGATATACTGTATTCAGGGGCTGCTTTATTTTATTTGTTTATTTTATTTTTTATTTATTGGTTTATTTGGAGAAGCCATGGAGGAGGACTATCGGTCGGCCTCGAAGAGATTCTGGCACACCATCCGGCGCCTCAGGAGGGGGAAGCAGTGCTTCACCAACACTGTTTACAGTGTGGGTGGGGGGCTGCTGACCTCGACTGGGGATGTGGTCGGGCGGTGGAAGGAGTACTTCGAGGATCTCCTCAATCCCACCGTCACGTCTCCCGATGAGGAGGCAGAGGCTGGGGACCCGGAGGGGGGCTCGTCCATCACCCAGGCCGAAGTCACCGAGGTGGTTAGAAAGCTCCTCGGTGGCAAGGCCCCGGGGGTGGATGAGATTCGTCCCGGGTACCTTAAGTCTCTGGATGTTGTAGGGCTGTCTTGGCTGACACGTCTCTGCAACATCGCGTGGCGGTTGGGGACAGTGCCTCTGGATTGGCAGACCGGGGTGGTGGTCCCCCTCTTCAAGAAGGGGGATCGGAGAGTGTGCTCCAATTACAGAGGGATCACACTTCTCAGCCTCCCTGGTAAGGTCTATTCCAGGGTGCTGGAGAGGAGGATCCGGCCGATAGTCGAACCTCGGATTCAGGAGGAACAATGCGGTTTTCGTCCTGGTCGTGGAACACTGGACCAGCTCTATACCCTTCATCGGGTGCTCGAGGGTTTGTGGGAGTTCGCCCAACCAGTCCACATGTGCTTTGTGGACCTGGAGAAAGCGTTCGACCGTGTCCCTCGTGGTGCCCTGTGGGGGGTGCTCCGGGAGTATGGGGTACGGGGCCCTTTACTAAGGGCTGTCCGTTCCCTGTATGACCGTAGCAGGAGCTTGGTTCGCATTGCCGGCAGTAAGTCAGACCTGTTCCCGGTGCGTGTTGGGCTCCGCCAGGGCTGCCCTTTGTCACCGGTTCTGTTCATTACTTTTATGGACAGAATTTCTAGGCGCAGCCAGGGGCCGGAGGGTGTCCGGTTTGGGAACCTCAGAATCTCATCTCTGCTGTTTGCAGATGATGTTGTTCTGTTGGCTCCCTCAAATCAGGACCTCCAGCGCGCACTGGGGCGGTTTGCAGCCGAGTGTGAAGCGGCCGGGATGAGGATCAGCACCTCCAAATCTGAGGCCATGGTTCTCCACCGGAAAAAGGTGGCTTCCCCGCTTCAGGTCGGTGGGGTGTCCTTGCCTCAAGTGGAGGAGTTCAAGTATCTCGGGGTCGTGTTCACGAGTGAGGGACGGATGGAGCGGGAGATCGATAGACGGATCGGTGTGGCGTCAGCAGTGATGCGGTCGCTGTATCGGACCGTTGTGGTGAAGAGGGAGCTGAGTCAGGGGGCAAAGCTCTCGATTTACCGATCGATCTACGTTCCCACCCTCACCTATGGTCATGAGATTTGGGTAATGACCGAAAGGACAAGATCGCGAATACAAGCGGCCGAAATGAGTTTCCTTCGCAGGGTGGCTGGGCGCACCCTTCGAGATCGGGTGAGGAGCTCAGTTACCCGGGAGGAGCTCGGACTCGAGCCGCTACTCCTCCACGTCGAAAGGAGCCAGCTGAGGTGGCTAGGGCATCTGTACCGGATGCCTCCTGGTCGCCTCCCTCGGGAGGTGTTCCAGGCATGTCCTATTGGGAGGAGGCCTCGTGGAAGGCCCAGGACACGCTGGTGGGACTATGTCTCCGTGCTGGCCTGGTGTCGCCTCGGGGTCCCCCCAGAACAGCTGGAAGAGGTGTGCGTGGATCGGGAAGTCTGGGCATCTCTGCTGAGACTGCTGCCCCCGCGACCCGGCCCCGGATAAAGCGGAAGAAAATGGATGGATGGATGGTTTATTTGGTCGGGACAGTGCATGTTAATGAACATACATGGGTCTCATGCATGTAAACAAGCCACACCGGATTGTAGCCTTGGGCTAATTTGCGTCCGTCGTCCCCCATGCGCACTCTCAAACACACTCTCATTCATCCTGGCCTATTGTACATGTTTTTAGTGGTAGGGGAAACCGGAGTACTCGGAGGAAACCTACGCAGACACGGGGAGAACATGCTAACTTTGTCCCAGGTTTAATAGCATTCACCTGTCGGCTCTCTCAATGTTCTGCATGTTTGGTGCAGTATTTAAATTGATGAGTGAGCCTAATAATCAATCAGTGTTGTAAATGTTAAACTAGCACTATGGCTGTCATTTGAGCAGTAAAAACATCATCGTTCGGTTTGATAATGGCCTACTGTGATTCATCTTTAAAAATCAGCAGGTACAGTATATAATGAATCATGCTGAAATAACTGACAGGACACTCAACTTAATCCATGTGGATATTAGTCATTGCCGAATGAAGATAACTGAGATTATTAGTCACTTTTTGCCCACATGGGCCACTTTGAAAGCACAGTCATTGTAGTAATTTTAAGCGTTGAGCCACACAGTTTGACATGAAAAGGCAAACTTACAGCTCCCCCAGTATGGCCACACAATCTGAAATCAGGGGGTTTTCAGAAGGTAGTATATGGTATTATACAAGACAAAATTTAAGAATACCAATAAAATCACTAACAATTTTCCATTTACAAAAAGGTAAAAACCAGTGGGAGAATAATCTATGTTTTGTGTAACCCAGGCAATGGAAAATAAGTCTACATTTTAGTTTAATTATTAAAGGAAATGTTGACAAGTTGCTCATGACACATATCTGTTTAGATGTGATTGCATGATTAGTATGTGACAGCCATCTGATGCTCCTGACTCACTGGGTGCAGTTTGTTCAGGAGCTAACGTGGGCCAAAGTCCAGCCTGACAAACAACAAGGAATTCTTCACTAGAGGTGTAAAAATAAATCTCCTTTGGGAAATATAGAGTTACAAAACCATTCCCTTATGAGGATATCGGGCCTTTTGAACGTGTTTTTGTGGTTCTCCTCCCTCTGTCTCAGTCATGCTGCTTCCACACTCTGACTGTAATGTGGGCTGCATGAATGCTGCTATTCTTGTACCAGTCACTCACACACTCTCACTCAGTGGCTTTGGGTAACAGTCGTACCACTCACAGTGACATTTCTACATTTGCCAACATCACAAGTGCCTATTTCTGTGGCCTCAGACTGAACTCACTGTTTGTTCTGAAATATCAATGAGTTTAACAGTTGTGGTTTCCCAATCTTTTTCCTCTCAGCAACCGCTGTTTTAAGTGGGCACATTGGTAAATTTTTAATGAAAAAATATAAATAAATAAAGTTAAATATTAATTTGACATGGAATACAATATTATCCAATAGAACATTCACTTTGGTGGCGCAGCAGTTAGCGCTCGTGTTTTTACAGCTAGAAGGTCCCGGGTTTGATTCCCACCTCGACAGGGCCTTTCTGTGTGGAGTTTGCATGTTCTCCCCAGTTTCCTCCAGTTTCCTCCGGGTTCTCCGGTTTCCACTACCACTAGAAACATGTACAATAGGTTCAATCTCCGGCCAGGTGTTTCTGACCATTGGCCTGGCTTCACATCTGAATATGGGTCCCCAAGGGCCAGCCTGAGCTGGCTGCTCACTGCTCCTACAGGTTGCCCCGCATTGAGGATGGGTCTAATGCAGAGAACAAATTCCCCTACAGGGATTAATAAAGTATAACTTAAAACATGTAGATGCCATCAAATTAGTTTTTTTAATACATATTTTGTGACCTTATGTTAAGCTAAGGACCCCATTGGATCGCAAAGTCAAGGCTGGAAATTAGGCCTACTCCTCAGTTGCTGTTGTTGTTGTTGTTACATTGCCTAATAATGGCACTTCTCAAACAAGTCCACAGAATTGGCTCAGAGGTCTATTCAAAGTGTCACATCAAAACATGCAGAGCACCACGTCTTCCATACTTTTAGCAGGCTAATGTAATTGTGGTCTAAGCTACATAACAAAGCAAATCTCTCAACATCAACAAACAATGGGCTTTTGTAAAATCGTTCTCATGTGTCTGCCACAGTGACTATTAGTAATAACTGAGGTTTTTTTTCAGGTGTTTTTATGTTTCGTGTGTGGGGAATCCCTGTAGTAGACTTATCATTACTGGTGTTTGCATGGATTACATTCACAATACAGTAATTACATCTAAACACATACATCAGCTGATCATCACCTCAGTAACAGAGGATTTCTGCTCTAAAGATGTGTCAATGCTGCCACCTGCTGATTACTCACTGCCACTGTTAGCATGACATAATTTGTTTATGTTTTGACTAGTCTGCTTTTGACAATGATAGTAAAAAGTTGACAAATCTTTTTTTTTTAAATCTCCTTTGGATTTGTTTTGTCGCTTAATCTTTCCTTGACATGTTACCAGCCTTTTTTGTATTTTTCTTTATTATTTTTTTTTATTATAATTCTTTCAGATATTCCGATGTTTTAATACAACTGTTTTACATCATTTATTTATAAATTCATTTTAATAATTTGTTTCCTATCATGTATTAATTTAAGCATCTTCAGTCATGTTAGACGGTAATGGCGAGGCTAATCTTGAGGTAAAGTGTGAGTTAGCTAACCGGTGTTTCTTTCATCGTTCTGAAATGCGATGTTTGCCATTTTAATTCCCGGTTTACGCTAATGCTAACACATTGCACCAGATAAAGTAACGTCGTGAATATAAAAAATGACTATAATATATTTAGTCAAATTCTGGAAGTTACTCTAAACTGTATTTCCAGTAATAGGTGTAATGTCTTCTCTTTTCTTTCTTTCCCCAGAACAGAAAATGCAGAATGTCTCTGAAGTGCCATGTCTGTGGTTTTTGCCAGAGGGCCTCCTCCAGGCTCCAGTGTGACTCCCAGACAGAGCTGTGTCTCTCTACTCCCCTGAGAAGAAGAAAGACTGCTCAGCCCTAGAGATGAATTATGTTCACAGACTCAAAAAGTAGGCCTCATTTGGCACAATCATTGCTGACAGTGAAATCAAAAGCCTCTGAGGCCCCTAGTGATGGCCCTTGACTTAGAAAGGTAGCCCTAATTTCTGCTGTATAATTTTGGCTTACTTACTACACTTTTGCACATATTGAGGTTGTTGATGCTCTGCTCAGTAGTAAATATTCTGATAATAGTTATAATAGACTAAATGAAGACCAAGAAAAAGTCTGAATATTATTGCAAAATATATTGTGTCTGGATTAGAGACATCGATTCAGCACATTGTCATCAGCACTAATAAATATGGTTACTGTTCAAATATCTGTCTTGTTGAAAGGTAAAGTGCCACATGTTCACAGATGAAAGTATATTTTCATAGCTTATATATGTTACTGGCAGACTTTTGCAGACTTGTGTGCTATCGTAACTAGTACTTTGGCCACATTAAAGCTCCGCTGGCAAAAATGAAACATTTTTTTTAATAGTTGTTGTGAAATGTCCTGTTGTAATTTCATAGATAAGAGTCCTCCATGGAACTGTCCCAGGGCACTCTGCATAACCTGCGAGGCTTATTAGTCTGACCTGTGTGACAGTTGTTTTCATGCAGTGGTTGCGATGACTCGAGCTGCTGTTTCTTTTGGCCTGCTGAGTCGTTACATTTGCAGTTGGCTTCTTTGGCTAAAGACCTGCAGATCTTCTGGGAGCATCCATTGCTCATGAAATGTATTTTACATTCTTTTTTGGGACAGATGCGACTGCTGTCCGTTCTTTTCTTGTACTCGTCAGGTCCTAGCTGATCATCCTCTGAATGGCTGTCAGGCGGGCTGTTTCTTTCAACACTTGCGGAGGCAGGACATAGCTCAATTTGGTTATTCTCATTGACCAGAAGGTGCTTTGAATCGGTTCTGTTACTTTGCTGTTCATTGTCTGCTTGTTGAATACAATTTAGGTTAATATCTTCACAGATAATGTGGTTTGGATATTTCTTCCAGAAGTTTGAGCGGAGCTGCTCCAACTCCGAGTGCAGAGGGAGACCAATGTCCAGGTGCATCAAGAAGTTCCCCAGCCACTCCTCCAGCTGGGAAAATGGAGGTCTGTAAAACAAAGTGTATTTAGGAAATATATATAATAGTGAACAAAAGGAGCTTATATTCTTCTTAACTATTAACTATTAACCATGAACAGGGAATAATTCCGCCACTACTATCAGAGACAATAATGTAGCTGTTAGGAAAGCATTAATCAGATTTTTTTTTTTTAAATAGGATCAAGCTCTCTTCTGACTTCAGGAAGTGCATCCAATGTATGAGATAAGACATGTCTCAGCAACATCTCACAGCCAATCTTAAAAATAATAAAAACTATTTGCAAACATGTCGAGGCAATAGTGAAAGAGCAGCAGTATGTGCTGTATGTACAGCCATATAAAACTCTTTTATGAGGCGATGTCATACGCTGTTGTGGATGTTGTGTCTTATCTATATCATACCGTGCCTCTGAGTCCATGTCGCAGCAGAGAGCGGCGTGGGGCAGGAAGGCAGAGGGACAGTCAGGAGGATGGTACCGCTGCAGGAAACCAGGCACATCTAACCCAAAGTCCCGAGTCCGAGGGAGGTAGTCTGGGTCTGCACTCACCCTGCCTATTATCTGCAAATAGAAAGGTAGTCAATGCATTAGATTAGCGAACAATATCAACTGAATAAAATGCTTTTCTAATTCTGCATTAATGTGCTACAAAGGCAACAGTCTTACCTCACATATCATGATACCGAAAGAAAATATGTCCACACGTTCATCATAGCTTTTCCCTGTGAAGTTTAAGTAAAAAAAAAAGCATATTTTTTAACTTTTTGTTTGTTTGTTATTTAATCAACAACATCAAATGGTGATAATCACCATGGATCATCTCTGGAGCCATCCAATAAGGGTTCCCGACTACAGTGTAACGCTTCCTCCGGTCCGGCTTTCGGCTCTGTGTGGGTGAGCCCTTTGCTGGCCTCTCCAGGGAAGATAACGTTTTATTCTTGTCTTCTGGCACCAACCTGGCCAGTCCGAAATCTGCAACCACCACTGACTGGTTCTGGAAAAAGCAAAACTGTCTTCATTATCCCTTTCCTTTTGTCTTGTTACACCATGACTGTTAGTACCGTAATCTGTTACCTCTCTAACCAAGCAGTTGTAGGAGTTCAGGTCCCGATGAATGACATTCATTGAATGCAGATAGGCCTTTAAAGTGTCATTTTACATAAAAAAAGATGATGAATAATGTAATTATATAAATACAGGTGCTCTTCATAATTAGAATATCATGAAAAAGTGCATTCACTTCTGTTATTTAACTTAAACTGTGAAACTAATATATGATAGACTCATTATAGGCAAAGTGAGATATGTATAGCCTTTATCATTTTTATTATTATGGCTCATCTTGTTAAAAACCCAAATTCAAAATCTCATAAAATTAGAATAGTTTGAAAATAGACCATAAGCCATAATCATCAAAATTATAACAAATAAAGGCTTGACATATGTCACTTTGCATGTAATGAGTCTATATCATATATTAGTTTCACATTTTAAGTTGAATTACAGAAATAAATGAACTTTTTCATGATATTCTAATTATATGACGTGCACCTGTAGATACATAAAATGCATTGGAAACTTACCATTCCCGCTGCAATATCTTTTGCAAAACTCACTCTTACAGTCCATGAGAAATCTTTGTCCTTAAGAGAAAAATAGATTTCATTTTTAGAACACTTTTGTTAAATCTTAAATACGTGCATACAAATATATTACCATTTTTTCTATGGATTCTCTCAGCGTCCCTCCTTGAATGTATTCAGAGACAAAGTTTATTCTTTTGTCTTTATAAAATAATCCAATGAACTTGAGTACATTGGGATGGTCCAGGCAGCGCATCACTTTTACCTGAAACGTTATTAAGACTTGTGCTGTTTTATTAGTTTTAATCAGATGCATAAAAGACAAAATAAGGAACAAATGACAAAACGGTTTGGCCTCATGAGGATGTGGCTTGTGTTGGGCAATAAAACCCAACAACCTCAAGCATCGCCTGTTTTGACAATACTGAGCTTACCTCCTTTAAAAAAGTGTTTTGTGTCTCTTCATCAAATCGTATCAGCTCTTTCATCACCATTACTTCCCCCGTCTCCTGGTGGGTTACCTAAAAACAGAATTGCCTTTATGTACAAATTTTGTTCTCCTGATTGTTTTTATTTTGTTTCATGATATTTTTGTATTCATTGATTTTGGTACAACACCTTAACAGCCTGTCCAAAGAAGCCCTTCCCGAGCACCTCTCCATGTATCAGTTCTGAGGGTCTGAAGATGCGATGGGTCCGGTCTCCGTGGTCCACTCTGAGGGACTCAGACCGAACCATGTCCCTGCGCTGCGCCAAGTGTGTGAGTGACTGGGGATCCTTAGCTATACTGCTACTCCGCCTGCGAAAGACAAGTTAGGAAATACATTTAACATTATTGGATTGCTGCCCCCTGATCCAAAGCAAACACATCACTTGAATGTACAAATTAGATCTTACATGATGTGTCTGGAGCGTATTCCTGGGCTGGGTTGGTGCTGAGGGGACAGTCTGACCCTGATTGGCTCTTCTGTCTCCTCTGTGTGACTGGGCTCCTCCTCGACAATTGGGAGGTTGTTGCTTAGAGTAAGTTTGTCATGAGCGCGTTTATCTAAACTAACGGTATCCTGGAGGGAATCGCTGGAGGACAGAGGACTGTGCTCTATGGTCAGTTGCAATGGTCTGCTTGTGTCTTCGATCGAACAGTGAACCTAATGGACGCATAAAGTAAGTCAGACTTTGTTGTTATAAGTAAGTTGATTTCTCTTTTACGTATTGGTAGGACGTACATCTTCTGGTGTGATGTTGGAGACTGGAATCCCATTGACCTCCAAAACTCTGTCTCCAACATGAAGAGTTGACAATAAACCAGCACTGAGGACATCTGGGAATAAACTGGAGAGAGTGAGTGGGATTATTTTTCCTACTTTTGAAATAATATAAAAAGCATTGTCTATTTTTAGTATTTGTAAAATATTGTTTGTTTTGTCTATCAGTTCTACAGACTCACCCAGTCACAGTTACCACAGGGCTCTTTTCTTGACTAATATCTACTTCTACCGAAAGACCGCGGTGGCCACCCGGTTGTGGAGGGAGATACAGTAGCGCCACCATATGGTGGCTTTTGGTAAGTGGAGATGTCTGTGCAGCTGTCCCAACACCCTGTCGAAAACATTGGCCACTGCAGAGAAAATTAAAGATAGTGCACCCTGCCTCTGTAGCTTAAAGAAACACAACCCACAGTAAAAAAAAAATAGCCATTGTTTCAGTTTCAAACGTACCAGTATAGTTTGGAGTGCTCCACCAAAGTGTATGTGTCTCCATCGCCTACAATAGCTGCACAGTTTATACATGAGAAACATTCTGTGTGGAACTTCTGATCTCCAGCGACCTTAGAAACACACAGGAAAACATAACTTTACAAGTTCAACAACAAATACACATTACTGAGACTGTCCTGAAAAGTTAACTGGCTCCGCATTCTTAGCCAAGTTCAGATGTTTTCAGAGGATATCCTCTTTAAACAAAAATGGCTAACATTGGAGAAAGCAGGAAAGCTTTGAATGCTGTAATAGTTGGCCACTCTATTGGTGACTATTGACCCTGTATGCCCTCTGAAACTCAATTTAATGCAGTGTTATGCAACAGACTTATTGTGGCCCGATGCCAGTTTGAAGTAGGTTTTAATCAAGCATTAGTAGATCAATATGGAAGCTATCTTTAGACCCAAATGTGTTGGAGCTACGGAAGTGAAGGGGCACTTGGTATACAAACAAACAAACACACAAACAAACAAACAAACAACTTGGCCCTTTACTGATGGTGGAAGGCAATATCTGTTGTCTTAATATCCTAATAAATTAGAGAAAATGAACAGTCTTTTTCTACAAATGATCACTTGCGGACTTAGAAAATGGCATTAATCGTACCATTATAAGTCCCGTTGTAATAGCCTCTTTGCAGCCGTGGCAGTGCTCTCCAAAGCGGCCCCAGTAGTGCTTCTTACAGTACAACTCTCCATCTCTCTCATAATACCAGTTTGACAGGATACAGCCACACTCGAGACACCTAGAAACAAAGACGTAAGAATTTATAATGGTAAAACAATAGTGTGAAATGAAGACACCAGAACACATATATTTAAAGCCAAAAGATACTCAAGAAGCCTTGTGTTGCAGCCGTGTAATGCGAGTCCAATCAGTGATGGGCCACACGAACCCGGCAGAAACGGTAACTGTGCCACATAGTTTTAACACATACAATATCAGTGACCTCCCGTCCTAAACAAGATTCTTTGTAAGGGGAACGTTAAAATATTGTGGCATAATTGTAACATACGCAAAACTAAAATCGAAAATGCTGACGTCCCTGTGACAAGTTTATTTTTTCAGTTTGAGAACCAACTTCAGTCTGTTGTAAGAACTACCAGTCGCAAAGGCAACTCAAAACATTAACAAACATTTCAGCGACACCAAACATGCTCCTTATACTCAGCTAGGCACTGAACATTTATTTTTGCAGTGAGTTATCAAAACTAAGTGTTTGGCTACCTGTAGTATATGCGAAGCAGCAGAAAGCAAGAAGGTAAAGCTGTCCCACTCCCAGCAAAATTATCTCTCATGAGTCACATGAGTTTTGTTTCACTAATAAAAACCACTGTACCAAAATAAATACTTTTATATATATATATATATATATATTTACTTTTATTTTGTTGTATATATTGGGTAAAAAAAAATACACAGTAAGCCTATAATTGAATTTTAACTTTTGTATTGTACTGTAGGATTTTACCTTCAGTTCCAACTAAAGAGTGGTCTTATCTCTCAGACACTGGGAGCAGAACAGGAGGTGACTTCCTGGACACAATACTGACCTCTGTTTCCTCTGTGGAGCCCAAACTGTAAATGTCACGCTGTTCTATTTGAGAGGATGTACAGGACCACAAGAACCATTGTCTCTTGTGCACGTTATTGCCCCGGTGAATGCTTTAAGCTATTCAAGTGAAAACTATTTCAACATTTTCTAAGAATCACATTACATGGGTGTGTTGTGTTGAATTTTCTGAGGGAGTTTTATTTTTATTGATTTGGCAAGATGTCTTCATCTTTTCACAAGATTGGGCGGATTTCTTGGAAGTGGTGTTACTCCTAGAAGGCCTGATGTTACACTTTTTAATTAATATGACAGCTTTAGCTTTAGCTTTAGACCACCTCAGGGCCCCGCAAACGGTGGACACACTTAAAAAAAAAAAGAACTTAAAACCCACCTTTTTACACAAGCTTATTTTAACAGCTAATGCTTGTTTTTTTTAGTCCCATCTTTTAACATGTTGTATTATATTGTGTATTTTATTGCTTTTAACTATGCTGTCCACTGTAGCACTTTGAGATTTGGTGTCAAATGTAAGGTACATTACAAATAAAATGTATTATTATTATTATTAAACATAGAATGGAACTGTAATATTGCAGTACTCGTCAAAACAAAAAAACATTATTTACAATTAGATTTTTTTCCAGTACAGGACAGTCAACAATCACTGTAGTTACTTTTTGCTTAACTTGTTGAAAGGAAAAAAAGTGCATGTTAATGAACAGATGTATGTAAACACGTCGAGCCGGATTGTAGCCATGGGCTCATTTCCATTAGTTGTCCCTCACCCTCACCCTGCACTCTCAAACACACTCTTACTTTAGGCTCAAAATTATTCCTATTACTATGTGCAGTTGGCTATATGTATTTCACACTGCTCTTCATTATGTTGCAAGGTTTACAGCACAGTTAAAACCAGTGGTTCCCGAAAATGATAGTTATTATGTGCAAATGATTAATTTATGTATGTATTTACAAGAGGTGATGCCTGTTTTATGGACCAGCTGTTGCGCCTCAGTTCTCAATTAGCAAATCTCTGAAAACGTCAAAAAATCTATTTCCATTGGGTTTTATCATGTACAAAACGTGTTAACCCTCTACAAACATCTTCTGAAGTGTATGTTAGTTTGCTGTTCATAATTTCAGTCTTCCCTCAAATGTTAATGTCAAAATGTATCACAATTAGATATAATTTCTAAAGTTTTGCGGGCCTAGTTAATAGTTTAAATCCCACACTGTTACCGGCTCCACACTTAAAGATCCCTTACCTCGGTTTATGTCCCCTATCACTTTACTCTGGCGACTTTAAACCGAGACATCTCACGGCACTGCGCTGTCATCATTAGCCACCCTGACCTGTCCATTCCTAAGATCTTGACTTCAAAGTCTAAAATTGGAACTGCCTCCCGGTGTCAACAAACTGGTTGTGATGTCAAGGCATTTCTATACAGGTCAAATTTTAGGCATGTGGTAATGTATTCTCCAGTCACGGTTTCCTTCTTGTTGTATGTTAAGGCCATATGAACTTCCTTGACCAAGAGGATGTAAAAGTGATCAGTATTTCCCCAAGTTGTTTTTCCTTTTAAATTTTTTTTATTTTGCAAAATATAACTTAAGTTTGGTAATCGCCATTCAGTTGCATCACATTGTAGACAAAGCTGTCTAGACAAACCATTCATATGCAACCCAATCAACTTATTATAGTTTATGAAAGAAAAATACAAACAGCACACGTTCCATTCAAGATTATTCAGCATTTTCATGTTTAGACATTCTCACTGTCCCTGAAACAGAAAGCTAGTTTAGCTGTTGTTAATTGAAACCACATTTTCACAGAGGAAGTTGCATTATCCCCCTTTTGTTTCTCCGTTACTTAAATACATACAAAACAGACAAAAGTAAAACATGACAACTGCTCTTACCGTCCCTTAATCCCTCTTCTGAACCGCTGGTCTCTTCTTGACATTGTGTCCGTCTGTTTACCGGTATTCCTTCTTGTTTAGAGAAGAGTTTGTTATCTTCATTTGTACAAGAGTTCACATGCGCTGTGCTGTATCTGGTAACAGGCGGGGTTTCTCTCTCTGTGCAGCTTCCTGTGCAGTCAGTTTCCTCTTAACAGTGTGAGGGAAAAAAACCTGACCCAGTGTCACCCAGCTGGTCAGTCTCCATCTCCCTTCAGTGAAATCGTTCCCAGTTTAGAAGGTCTCTGCCCTCCCCCCATTTAAGTATGATACCCTCCGCTTTAAATGGATTGCATAAAATAGTAATAGGTCTGCTAAGTGTACAGCGTATGGTTAGATTTGTAATATAAGGTTTCGAAACAAGGTCTGTTCCCATCAGGGCAGGCATAATCTGTTTATGAATGCCCCAATTACTGCACTGTCCCGATTCAGAAGCAATGCGCCCTATTCATTAGAGGGAAATTAGCGATTATGATCCTGTCTGGAACAGTATAGAATTGGTAGAAAAACATCACGTATTTCTCATTGGTCATAAGCAGTATTTATATACATTATTTACACATTAATCCTCAAGTGAAGGAAAATGGATGCTGAGCGTGTTATCTTTTCAAATTTACTGCGAGGCATAGCATCAGATAGATGTAACTATTAAGATGGTTGTACATGATAACTGGTAAATGGTTATAAATGGTTATAGCTAACCCCCCTCTATTTTGGTCTGTGTGCTTTACTCTCTATAGCTGCTATGGTCATCTTTTCATTATGTGGCTGCCTTAGCTTGTGCAACAAAATAGAAATTCCTTTGTATGAAAAAAAAATTATATCGTGATAGCCCAAGCTTTGTTCATACTTTAATTATTATAAGAGGATTGTCAAATTCATTACAAAAGTGCATTGTTTTTCCCCTCTCTACAAACATAACAAAGTAACAACAAATATTAAATTCAAATATTAAACTCAGGTACATTTGATGAAACATCACAGATTACAATGTCTGAGCATACATTCAAGGACCAGTCATGAAACAACTTAGTCCGTTTCTCATAGACAATGGCCACCTACGTAACACTGATGCTAGATAAAACATTAGAAGTTTTCTGGTCATAAATTAAAGACAAAACATTTTGTCACACTGTTTCATTTTAACGCTGCTAGTCCTTTATACCAGGCTGCATATATTAAACTGTGCCTATCTCACATAGTTTTCTCATATCAAACACAATACAAAAAAGTAGTACTTTACAGTACAACCAATTGTTCTTAAAACAGTGCATTAGGTTAATTGAAAACTAAACAGCTCTGAAATGAATAGTTGGAAGTGTTCAGCCTTTGTAAATAATAGTCAAACCATTATAGCAGCTGGTCTTTTTTTTTTTTTTTTTTCACAAAATGTTGATTTTTTAAATTTTATTTTTAGACAATACCAAAACATAACAGTTGCCCGAGATTGGCGTAACTACCCCTTGCAAATCAAAGTCAAACACTGTCTGCAAACGTAACCCCACAAGTAATAAAACCTAAACCAATGTGTCCTTTGAAAGATGTTGTAGTTTAAGGAATGAGTAGAAGCTTTAGCTCTTTTGGCAGGTAAACACATACAATCATGCCATTTAGCACCATTGTTATTAAATGAGGTCATTTCCGGTACATCGCTTTTTCACTTCCTCCTTCGTCCTGGAAAAAAAGAGTGACCTTTTCAGTTTTATGCCACAATTTATATTCCTTAGTTTACTGAAGACATAAACATTTTAACTTAAATGTTTTGTCTCTTTACATTTTAATATTTTAACCTAAAATGTTTTATCTCTTTAGTTACTACTTTGTTCTTTTACCTCTGTAGGCCTGCAGTGCTGCATATTTCTCTGCTTTCTGAGCCTTAGCTATAACACAGAATAGAAGTGGTTATGCCGATGACACTCAACTAATACCTGAGATTTAGATTTAGATTCTATTAGATAATAGAAATTGTTCTTACATTTTTGACCTGCTCCTGTAAAACACCATAATTAACATGTGGTAATTAATATGTGGTAATTCTTCAATCTCATTAGAGTTTATCAATTATGATTTTCATATTCAAATCTTACCAGGGTAGACTCCTCCAGCTACACCTCCATAACCAGGCCCCGCAGCTCCACCTGCTGGCAATAAGAGCATATTACACATTGTTTCAGTACTCCTTTTACATTTATCTTTATGTAAATTCTCCTTGTCCCAGAAGAACTGTTTCACTGCCACCTACTTAAACAGACACTAAAAATCATAATGTGTATGAATTTATAAAAAAAAATATTATTCAGAACTAACAGTGTTTTTGAAATGCCAGGTCCATATATACTGCACTCTAATACTGATCTAGTGGAGAGAAGAGATACCTTGTCATTAGTTCCATACATCTTTATTCGAATAAAAAAAACTTCTCTTAGTTGTTCACTCAGCTGAAACACAGTTGTTGATGCCGATACTCGTATCAGTGTCAACTTCTTTGGACGGTACTCTGGATCATCTACTATTTTAATTTAATCTTTAATTCATGTTGTTCCACACAAATGGAATCTTAAAAACTAACATTTTATTAAGAGACAAGGCTGGCATTATGATACCTAGCCGAATTAAAGGTGTGGGGCACAGTTTAAACCTCTTTTAAATGCACCGAGGTGAAGGTTTAACTGCACTGACCACCGATCTGTGGCCTTCCGCATTACATACACTTCGATATGCGGCCTTTGATGAAAAAAGTTTGGACAGCCCTGCCCTAGAGTCAAAACATTTACAATATGTCAGACAGCAATACATGCAACACTAATATATATATATAGGAAGTAGTTAAGACACAGCCACGAAATGTTGGAATCAATGATGAGAAAAATATAAGAAAAAAATAAGAAAATATTGTACCTTGCCCGTAGCTTCCTGGGCCTCCAGGTCTAAAAGCTCCAGGTCCAGCTCCTCCAGGACCTACTCCACCAGGGCCTACTCCTGCACTTGGACCTGCCATTCCTACGCAAAATAGAATTTAGAAGCAGCCACCTTACTGCCCTGACAGGAATCTGCATTTTAAAAGAATTCCAACTGTGCTGTAATAAGCATTATTATCAAAATGAAAAGCAATCAATTACATAAAAATAACACACAGAACTACTCCACACCGATGTCAGGAAGGATTACATGTTAAGGCCATTCAGCAATTTGTGCACTATATTATTAATATGAGATTTTACTGCTTAAATAAGTCTTACCAGGGCCATATCCACCGCCTCCATAACCTGAATAAAAAATTTAACCGTCAGTACAAGATTAAATTAAAACAAATCAAACAAAATTAAATTATAATGCATTTTTCTTTACCTGATTTAGGAGGTTTTCTAAATCCTTGACCTTGTCCACCAGGTCCAAAACCTCCAGGTCCTGTCCCAACACCACCTGGTCCATAACCTCCTGGTCCTGTCCCGGCTCCACCAGGTCCAAAACCCCCTTGTCCTGTCCCAACACCGCCTGGTCCATAACCTCCAGGTCCTGTCCCGGCTCCACCAGGTCCAAAACTCCCTTGTTCTGTCCCACCACTGCCAGGTCCATATCCTCCAGGTCCTGTTCCGGCTCCACCAGGTCCAAAACCCCCTTGTCCTGTCCCAGCTCCACCAGGTCCAAAACCTCCAGGTCCTGTCCCAGCACCACCAGGTCCGAAACCCCTTTGTCCTGTTCCTGTCCCACCTGGACCAATGCCATTACCCCCTTGTTGAACCCAACCTGGTCCGAAACCTGTTGATCCTGTGGAAGAACCTCCAGGTCCAACACCTGCACCTAAATTGCCAAAGTCAACTAATTAATAATAAGTTAAGTGTGATATTAAATGATTAAATATTGATTACCTGATTTGGCAGGTTTCCTTAGTCCATAACCTCCTGGTCCTGTCCCAGCACCACTAGGACCATAACCTCCTGGTCCTGTCCCGGCACCACCAGGTCCATAACCTCCTGGTCCTGTCCCAGCACCACCAGGTCCATAACCTCCTGGTCCTGTCCCAGCACCACTAGGACCATAACCTCCTGGTCCTGTCCCGGCACCACCTGGTCCATAACCTCCTGGTCCTGTCCCGGCACCACCTGGTCCATAACCTCCTGGTCCTGTCCCAGCACCACCTGGTCTGATTTGTCCAACCCCAATCCCACCTCCTAAACAGTTAATGAAGTATTTGATGGTATTTGCAGACAGAAAGGTATCAATATTACTTTTTAATCATTAATCATTTTCTTTTACCTGGACCATAGCCAGCCCCACCTAGAGATGTCCCGTAGCCTGTCACAAATAAATGTAGCTAATTAACACTTAATTACAGCAAGCATTGCATTAAAATGTAATAATCAAAATAATAAATTACCTGATTTAGGTGGTTTTCTTCCTAATCCTTGTCCACCAGGTCCTGTGCCAAAACCACCAGGTCCATAGCCTCCTGATCCTGTCCCAACACCTCCAGGTCCAACACCTGCACCACCAGGTCCATAACCTCCTGGTCCTGTCCCAACTCCACCAGGTCCATAACCTCCTTGTCCTGTCCCAACTCCACCTGGCCCATAGCCTCCCGGTCCTGTCCCAACTCCACCAGGTCCATAACCTCCTTGTCCTGTCCCAACTCCACCTGGCCCATAGCCTCCCGGTCCTGTCCCAACACCACCAGGTCCTGTCCCAACTCCACCGGCTCCAGTACCTCCTCGACCTGGTCATCATTCATATAATTGGTAAGAAAAAATTATTGTTCGGTGTATTTTACAAATATTTTTACCTGATTGTTGTTGTTTTCTCATCCCAAGGCCTCCAGGGATGAACCCTGTTCTACCAGGTCCTGTCCCAAATCCACCAGGACCGTAGCCTCCTGGTCCTGTCCCAGCACCACCTGGTCCCACACCGGCACCTCCAGGTCCGTAGCCTCCGGGTCCAGTCCCAACACCACCAGGTCCAACACCGGTCCTGGTTCCAACACCACCTTGTCCAAATCCAGTTCCACCACTTGACCCAAAACCAGCCGATCCACCAGGACCTACATTTGTCCCATAACCTGTTGGACCAGTGCCATACCCACCAGGACCAAAATTTCCATAGACTGAGGGGACACAATATGTACAGTATATGTAAACAAACAAAATGCAGTTATTACCAGACAGATCATAGAGATTAGAAAATAATGAACCTTTCCCGGGTTTTCCCACTGCTTGTCCGGCTCCAGTTATGTAACGTTTCCCTGCAGGTAGAACCAGATTTTCTTTTAACTTTCTGTTTTTTTTAAATTAAGGCTACAGTGATATAACTCACCTCCACCTGGTAAAATGCCAATACCGCCAGCCCCGTAATAACCTGCACATGTTAAACCAAAGCATGAAAATACAGTACTTTGTGAGACAAATTGGACATGTTGAATATTCAAAATATGCGGCTTACTTTTTGCAGGTTTGTTGACACCAGCTCCACCAGCTCCACCAGCTCCACCAGCTCCACCAGGGCCTATACCACCCCCTACACCCCCAGGACCCCCACCTACACCTCCAGGACCCCCACCTACACCTCCAGGACCCCCACCTACACCTCCAGGACCCCCACCTACACCCCCAGGACCCCCACCTATACCTCCAGGACCCCCACCTACACCCCCAGGGCCTCCCCCTACACTCCCAGGTCCCCCACCTACACCCCCAGGACCTCCCCCTACACTCCCAGGACCCCCACCCACTGCTCCTGGACCTTCTGTCCCTGATGGTGTTACTCCTGGACCACCTGCAGATTCTCTCTCTCCATCAGGTCCACCTTCGCCATCTCCTTCACCAGGCGTGTCTCCTCTGGGCACACCTGTATGCGTATTATATTACAATTTATTCTTGTTGCTAATGTCTCTTTTTGCTTTTCCTCATTTATCTCAACTGTTTTAGCTTTCTGTATTGTATCAGAGCCTAAATGAACTTTTCCTTATGAACTGGTGTTCTTACTCTATTTGTTCTCACCTGGGGGTTTCAGAGGCTTGGCTCCTGGTAGTGCACTCGTTGTTTCATTACTCAAACCTTAAAAGCACACGAGTACTCATGAGTCCACGGGATCTTAACTTGTAGTTAGATGTAAGATTTATTCTGAATACTTCTTAACTATGGTTATACCTGTGGCTCCTGAAAGAATTAGGAAAATTGTATTATCATTACAGAAAACAAATTAAGGTAATGAATATAAGTTACTGTTTACCTGGTACTACTGTTCCATTGAGGCCTTTTATAAAGAACAGAAACATTGTAAGCAGTTTTGTGAGAAATAATTATTTATAATGAAAAAATATACCTGGTTTTGCTGCCTGAATTGGAATTCCTGTTGCAATTAGACCATCTTCCTCTCCTCCTAGAGGTCCTCCAGTCACACCTAGTCCAGTTTAATATTGATGTAGCATGTTATGTGCATGAACAGTAAAGCAACCAAGTAGTAATACTTGGTATTGCCATATTAGTAGTTGACTATCTTTTTAACTGTCAAATGTAAGCAAGGTTTGAGCCCCCAGCAGATTAAAACACACCTTCTACTGAAGTACTTCCAGACCCCTCAATCACACTGTCCTCACCAATCTCACCTGCAATGAAACAAATTCAAAACCAAAATCAACTGTGAACTGTGGTATACCAAATAAACATAAAGAAAACAGGAAATGGCAATAAGTGGAGAGTAAGGCAACACTTGAAACAGTGGAACTCTTTAACTCTTAACACTGACCTCCTTCACTGTCTTTTCCATCTCGTCCCCCAGTACTTGCACCACCTAAATCAAAGAAAGTCAGAAAGTCAAGTTTAGAACGTATTTATAATTGACAATATGGTACTTTAAAATGACTTAAAAAAGGCCTGTATTTCAGGTACCTTCTGATGGAGATGGCGTGACTCCTGTTGCTCCAAGTCCTTCTCCTGATACTCCTATTACTGTAGACATACTGATTAATTGTTAAATTTACTTCCGTCTATACAGCCCAATCTCAAAAGCTTTAAATCCCTCCCCAGCATATAAAGGAAAATAAAACTGTACCAGTAGTTCCACTGCCTGTGTTGGTGCCATTCACTGACACTCCTGTCCCGTTGGCACTAGCTGCCCCTCCAGCTACGCCTGTCCCTCCACTTACAGGCACTGTGCCGCTAGGCTGTCCTGTGAAACATTTAGGGATCCATCACATAATATTAAAGAATACAACAGTATGCAACAAAAAATATGTCATGTTCCTTACCATATTTCTGGGCTTTAGATTGAACTGTGACAACAATAAAGCAGATGTTATAATCTTGTCTAAAAACATGTACGTCAAAGCTTTATATATGTTTTTCATTTTTTATTTCTCTCCATAAATTGACCGAAGACATTGTACTTGTATCACAACATTAAGTTGCACTTCATTTAAAGACCTACAGAGGGTAGTATTTGAATTCTGCTCAATCGGCAATCAAGTTTGTTTTCCAAAAAGCAAAAATCATACTGATACTGTAAAAAACAAAAATTGAATTACTCACAAACCCGTCCTGTTCCTCCTCCCAGGACTCCACCAGCCCCTGCACCTGGAGCTTTAACATATTTATTTGTCAATTATTGTATCTATCATAAAATATAAGATCCACCGTAATCTTACTATATTTGTAAGGCTTCTGTCCAGTTCCATAACCTGCAAGACACAATTTTTGAATTTACATATCTTTTTTTCATTCTTCTTTTAATTTTTATTGATGAATATTTATGTTTTTGACCTGGTCCAAATCCTGTTGGTCCTCCCCCAAAACTTCCTCCTGGTCCAAAACCACCTGGTCCAAAACCTGTTCCAGTCAACACATAATTAGGCCTGCTCAGTAAGAGAAGTAATGAGTATGTTTTTTTCTTTTTTTTTTTGCCAGGTTATTTATTTAGAAATATTTTTGTGCCTTTGGTGTCTTACCTCCAGTACCACCAGGTCCAAAGCCTCCAGGTCCACCAGTCCCCACTCCACCAGAACCCGGTACTTCTCCAGTTCCGAATCCTGTGCCTCCACTAGTTGTTATTCCAACACCACGTCCAGCGCCTGTACCCAGAGCTCCTCCAGTTCCTCCTGGCAGTCCTTATAACATTTTTTGGAGATGAAACATTATTTAGCAGTATCTAGTTTGACATTTTTAAATCTGGAAAAGGTTCAAAGTAACGGAACATTTCTTATTTAATCAATGTCTGAATAAACAAACATTTAGAAACATATCCACATCTTTTTCACCACTCACCATATTTGCGCGCTTTAGCACCAGCATAACCTGCAGGATACAACAATCTTTAGATGTATACAATATATACACATTATAAAAAAAATATATACTATTTCATAATGTGAAGATCCAATATTATACTACTAAACTAATTGCACCTTCACCAGAATTGTTTCCAAATGCCCCTACAAAGGCCCTTTATCTCACAGCATCTCTTGCTAACTTGTAGAAGTAGTTTTAGCCCAAACTTTCTTTTGTGCGTCCACAAATGCACTTTATTTTAAGTATAAAGAATAATGCATAATATAGGACCTTGAAACATTATAATCATAAAATAGTATTTAAAGTAATAATGCCTTCACCTCCAGGTCCAAAACCGGTACCAGCTCCACCAGGGCCGTAACCACCAGGTCCAAAACCGGTACCAGCTCCACCAGGGCCGTAACCACCAGGTCCAAAACCGGTACCAGCTCCACCAGGGCCGAAACCACCAGGTCCAAAACCGGTACCAGCACCACCAGGGCCGACTCCACCAGGTCCAAAACCGGTACCAGCTCCACCAGGACCGACTCCACCAGGTCCAAAACCGGTACCAGCACCAGGGCCGACTCCACTAGGTCCAAAACCGGTACCAGCTCCACCAGGGCCGACTCCACCAGGTCCAAAACCGGTACCGGCTCCACCAGGGCCAACTCCACCAGGTCCATAACCAGTACCAGCTCCACCAGGTCCCACTCCACCTCCCAGAGTACCACCCAACATACCTATAAAAATAAACAAACTTTACGTGACAGTGTTTTATTATATATTTTAAAAATATATTAGACTTTTCTTATGTACCATATTTACGGGCTTTGGCGCTGGCATCATATCCTTAAAAATGATGTCACCAACAAACCAATGTTAAACATGGCATTCTTATATTAATATCATTATCATTATTATATAATTATGTACCTGATCTTGTCCCTCCACCAGGTCCAAAACCGGTACCAGCTCCACCAGGGCCAACTCCTCCACCAGGGCCAAAACCAGTACCAGCTCCACCAGGGCCAACTCCTCCACCGGGGCCAAAACCGGTACCAGCTCCACCAGGGCCAACTCCTCCACCAGGTCCAAAACCGGTACCAGCTCCACCAGGGCCAACTCCTCCACCAGGGCCAAAACCGGTACCAGCTCCACCAGGGCCAACTCCTCCACCAGGTCCAAAACCGGTACCAGCTCCACCAGGGACAACTCCTCCACCAGGTCCAAAACCGGTACCAGCACCTCCAGGACCAACTCCTCCACCAGGTCCAAAACCGGTACCTGCACCACCAGGACCAACTCCACCCCCCAGAGTACCACTTAACATACCTATCAAAATAAACAAACTTTAAGTGACAGTGTTTTACGATATATTGTTGAATATACTGTATGACACTTTTCTTATGTACCATATTTACGGGCTTTGGCGCTGGCATCATATCCTTAAAAATGATGTCACCAACAAACCAATGTTAAACATGGCATTCTTATATTAATATCATTATCATTATTTTATAATTATGTACCTGATCTTGTCCCTCCACCAGGTCCAAAACCGGTACCAGCTCCACCAGGGCCAACTCCTCCACCAGGGCCAAAACCAGTACCAGCTCCACCAGGGCCAACTCCTCCACCGGGGCCAAAACCGGTACCAGCTCCACCAGGGCCAACTCCTTCACCAGGTCCAAAACCGGTACCAGCTCCACCAGGGCCAACTCCTCCACCAGGGCCAAAACCGGTACCAGCTCCACCAGGGCCAACTCCTCCACCAGGTCCAAAACCGGTACCAGCTCCACCAGGGCCAACTCCTCCACCAGGTCCAAAACCGGTACCAGCACCTCCAGGACCAACTCCTCCACCAGGTCCAAAACCGGTACCAGCACCACCAGGACCAACTCCACCTCCCAGAGTACCACTTAACATACCTATCAAAATAAACAAACTTTAAGTGACAGTGTTTTACGATATATTGTTGAATATACTGTATGACACTTTTCTTATTTACCATATTTACGGGCTTTGGCGCTGGCATCATATCCTTAAAAATGATGTCACCAACAAACCAATGTTAAACATGGCATTCTTATATTAATATCATTATAATTATTTTATAATTATGTACCTGATCTTGTCCCTCCACCAGGTCCAAAACCGGTACCAGCTCCACCAGGGCCAACTCCTCCACCAGGGCCAAAACCAGTACCAGCTCCACCAGGGCCAACTCCTCCACCGGGGCCAAAACCGGTACCAGCTCCACCAGGGCCAACTCCTCCACCAGGTCCAAAACCGGTACCAGCTCCACCAGGGCCAACTCCTCCACCAGGGCCAAAACCAGTACCAGCTCCACCAGGGCCAACTCCTCCACCGGGGCCAAAACCGGTACCAGCACCACCAGGATCAACTCCTCCACCAGGGCCAAAACCAGTACCAGCTCCACCAGGGCCAACTCCTCCACCAGGGCCAAAACCGGTACCAGCTCCACCAGGGCCAACTCCTCCACCAGGTCCAAAACCGGTACCAGCTCCACCAGGGCCAACTCCTCCACCAGGTCCAAAACCGGTACCAGCACTGCCAGGGCCGACTCCACCAGGACCAGGTCCGACTCCTCCAGGTCTGAAACCGGTACCAGCACCACCAGGGCCGACTCCTCCAGGTCCAAAACCAGTACCAGCTCCACCGCCCAGAGTACCACTCAACATACCTATCACAATAGATACATTTGTTTATCTTTATAATTTTCAATGACTTTTTTGGTTTTATTTACTTATTTACCATATTTATGGGCTTTAGCGCTGGCATCATATCCTGAAAATTAAATCACACCACCAACTAAATGTTTAATAAATGTTTAATAAGGAATAATGTACAAATATAAGTTGAAAATACTCATATTTACCGGATCTGGTTCCTCCACCAGGTCCAAAACTGGTACCAGCACCACCAGGGCCGACTCCTCCAGGTCCAAATCCGGTACCGGCACCACCAGGGCCGACTCCTCCAGGTCCAAAACCGGTACCGCCACCACCAGGACCAACTCCTCCAGGCCCAAAACCGGTACCGGCACCACCAGGACCAACTCCTCCAGGCCCAAAACCGGTACCAGAACCTCCAGGGCCGACTCCACCAGGTCCAAAACCGGCACCGGCACCGCCAGGACCAACTCTTCCACCTGGTCCAAAACTGGTACCAGCGCCACCAGGACCAACTCCACCAGGTCCAAAACCGGTGCCAGTTCCTCCTGGCTGACCTGGATTTTAAACATTTCCATTACCTTTGGCGAAATGTACATACCGTATATAGTTCAGTTCTATCTGATCAAATGGGTCTCAAAAGCCTTACTTAATCCTGTCCCTGGTCCCACTCCTCCTCCAGGTCCAAATCCTGCTCCACCCAGTGTATCTCCTTGACCAAGGGTACCCGCCCCACCTGCTCCTCCTTATGATTAACACAATTATTTCATAATGATTTAATATTTTAATGTATAGACCATGTTTTCACCTTCAATATGTATACCATATTTAGCTGCTTTACCGGCCTTTTTGGATTTGCCTGCACCTGGATGGCAAAAAGACATTATTGTATTCACTGGTATTCACTTTGTAAATGCTGAAATTGTACCTGTTTTAGGTGAAATTAGGGGATAGCCACGAAAAACCCCCGGGAGTGGCTGACCTCGGCCATCTACTCCAGAACAATTTTATATGATTTTGAAAAAGAAAACCACTGTTGTGAACATCAATAATTGCTCCCTGTTACTTACTGCCAGTGCCTGGTCCTGTCCCCCCTTGACCAAGAAATCCAGCCCCTATGAATGTGAGCAATTCAGATTTTTATTGCAAAGCAAGTGGACCAGATATACAATTAACATCACTTTTTATTTTGTTGAAATCTTTAAATGACAACTTATTTGACACTGCTTTTGTACTGACCACTCTGAGTATCGAGTCCAGTTCCAGTGACTACTCCAGCTAAAACACCACGACCCCCAAAACCTAGTTACAAAAATGTATGTTTACGGTTCTCTTTACATACTGCTGGATAATACATGAAGAAACCTTTAATGTAAATGAAAACAAACCTTGACCAGGGAGATATCCACCCTGGTAAAGTCCTGGCACCCCCACACCTGCGCCCCAACAGATAGACATTATTATTATTATTTATGAACGTGATGTAGCAACATCAACTGGTGAGGTTACCTGGGATTTGTTTTGAGGTCTTAGGTCCAGTTTTTCCCCCAGATCCGACTCCTGTGGTCCCAGTCTGTGGTATTGCTGAAATTATATTTTTTAAGCAGTTGTTAATTTAGGCCTCATACAATTATAGGATCTTTACACATTAAAGGACCAGCTTTAAAATATCTAATCTGTTAAACTAATACATTTCTGATACACTGGGAAATATCGTTTTATAGAACTGTACCTCCTCCAGGTCGAACTCCTGCCCCCCCTGGTCCAACTCCGGCTCCACCAGGTCCATAACCAGTTCCACCGGGTCCATAACCAGTTCCACCTGGTCCAGCTCCCGCCCCACCAGGTCCATAACCAGTTCCACCGGGTCCATAACCAGTTCCACCTGGTCCAACTCCCGCCCCACCAGGTCCATAACCAGTTCCACCTGGTCCAGCTCCCGCCCCACCAGGTCCATAACCAGTTCCACCGGGTCCATAACCTGTTCCACCTGGTCCAACTCCCGCCCCACCAGGTCCATAACCAGTTCCACCGGGTCCAACCCCCGCCCCACCAGGTCCAAAACCAGTTCCTCCTGGTCCAAACCCTGCGCCACCAGGACCAACTCCTTGTCCTACAATGACAAACATGACTAATATTTGATCATTTGCATTTTAAAGTAAACCAAATGCTGCATTTTTAACCTTACTCTACCTGTTTTGAATGGTTTTACCCCACTGGGGTACTGTCCCACGCCACCTCCCAGTCCACCTGAAGGATAGTGAAATCACGAGAAATTAATGACATTTTGGGTTTATGTAATTAAGATGTCATTGGTGTTTCAATTAGTAAAATGTATATTTAGCATAAATGAGTAAATATACACCTCCTTGTCCAACACCAGTCCCAAGGGCTCCTGCTCCAAAACCTCCGGTCCGTGGGTCTCCATAACCTCAACACAAAACAAATAGACCTCACTTGACTCCTTTCCCTTGAGTCATATTAGATTAAATGTATATGACATCTGAAAACATGAAGTATTAAAAAATAAGAGGAATAAACATTATCTTCATTGCAGCAATTCACAAAATGAGCTTTGTTGAAGACACTGATCATTTATCAATTCATTGCTTTTACAATCTGGGCCACGGGATGTATTCCATTCATGATGAAGCGATTACTTATTGTAGTCAGATGTTTTGAAATTGTGACGTGTGAATATCCTGTTCGTGGACTGACCTATTTTCTTTTTAGTAAAATCACTGGAGAAAGTTGAGCAGTCCCACAAAGCCAGGACTTAACACTGAGTATGGTTTTGATGCTATCACCAATAACATTCGTCCTGTGAAGTCAACTCACATGTGTGCAGGATGAAAAACAAAGTGAAGTGAAATTCCACTGCAAATCAGTTATTGTGGGTAATGTGAGGACTTTATCGTGAGCCTGCCATGCCTAATGCATTAGCGGTTATCACTGCACCATATGTGTGTTGGGACATGAGGGTGTGTGGTCCGCTTAACAATGGCATATTGAGGTAATGAGGGAATAAAATAATGGTATACATTTTGCACATAGCTCTTATCCTGCTGCACTGACATTTTACCATGCTAGAGCTGGAACTAAACTCATAGAGACTTATAATCCTGTAATAATAGATAATCCTGCTTTCATCTGACAATTACCATCAAAGCTTCTCTTACTCAATGCTTTACTTCAAATTGAAAGAGAAATAATAATGGTGGCATTTTTCACCTCCTGTGCAAATCGTAATTGTAAAACACTCTCCATCTGAGAAGAAAGTAACAAGTAACTGATAATGTCTTTAGTTGTCCCCAATATGTTTGTTATATTCTCTTACCTGGTCCATAGGTTCCAGGTCTGATGCCTACTCCACCAGTTCCAACACCAGGTCCGGCTCCACCAGGTCCCACCCCACCAGGTCCTACACCTGGTCCATAGGATCCTGGTCTAAAACCACCAGCACCACCTGGCCCGACCCCACCTGCTCCAGTTCCACCTAGTATCACACAGTAGATGTTTTAGGGACTGATCATAATTTTTTTTTTTACAAGTTCTGAAACAAAACTTGTAATATTTGCGAGAGTAAAATGTGTTACCTCCACTAGGTGCAGGACCAAGACCTCCTAAACCAGCACCAGCTCCTCCTGGTCCAAAGCTGGTTCCAGGACTGACACCGGTGCCAACGCCAGCTCCTCCGGGTCCTCCGGCTCCTCCGGCTGGTATGTAAATACCTGGGGAAATCAGGCGAATAATGATTAAAAAAAAGGGAGATATGCTATTGAATGCTCATTTGGACTATGACTAATTCAACCCGAAGAGACTCACAGAGACAGACTGTATTAGAAAGGTTTATTGAACGAGAATCGTGATTGGGGCTCAGACCCCGGTGGAAAATTGCATTAATGATATGGCGTCGATGGATGATGGCCAGAATCTTCCCCGGAGTCCGGACACTGGTGGTGGTAGGTCGAGACCTGGGGCAGCCGGTCGACCCAATGAGCGGGCCTGAGGAGAGGCCAGGCGGAGGAGGGGCAGAGGAGGGTGGCAGCACGGCTGGGAAAAGGCAGAGTGATTGACCGGGGGCTTAAGAAGGGGATCCTGTCCTTAAGAAGGGGATCCTGGGCGATGAATGGCTGAAGCAGGAATAAGCAGCTGCAGTGATTGGCTGACACGAAGGTGCGGCTTGAGCTGGGGCCAAGTTTGGATTGGTTGGTTTACTTGGTCAGGACAGTGCATGTTAATGAACATACATTTCTCATGCATGTAAACAAGCAACACCGGATTGTAGCCTTTGGCTAATTTGCATCCGTTGTCCTCCATGCACACTCTCAAACACACTCATTCATCCTGGCCTATTGTACATGTTCCTAGTGGTAGGGGAAACCTACACAGATACTTAACACATGCAAACTCCACACAGAAAGGCCCCGTCTAGGTGGGAATCGAACCCCGGACCTTCTAGCTGTGAAGCACGAGCTCTAACCGCTGTGCTACCGTGCCGGATGATTAGTGAAGGCTGTCATCGATGAGGCGATCAATGAAGGCTGGAGGTCTTTCAGGTTGAATTTGAGCTGAAGCTTCATTAATACGTTGTTGTTAGTGGTGCGTTAGATACCCTTTTACTCTGATTTGGATTACTATTTTTTACCTCTACTTTAATTAAATTATTTTGGAGTAACATTACTCTTACTTGAGTGAGCATTTTGATGACTCTACCCTTGGTCAATTGATAAATCTAAGAGAGCCAACAACAGCACAACAAAGTCCAATTTGTCTTCAATCAAAGAGATGTACCAAATGGTGTAATATCATCTCTCACAACTGAACTCAAGCAGATTATCGACCCTGCTTAGAACCCTGCATGTGTCTACAAATCTCTTCACTCAAACGGCATGCTTTGGTTCATAGTTCTCATTTTTACTACACCTAAGTGCTCATTTTACAAATCCGGACAAAAATAGAAACCGAGCACAAACAGCTATATAAGGAAGCAATTTCAATTGTCCAAAAGTCCAGATGCGAGATGAAGTCTGTAGGGATTCCTGAAGAATGTGGGTAACTCATGTAGTAATCCTGTACAACACAGTAAATTACTGAGGAGTGTGGTCATTCAGCTCTTTACCTCTACCAGGGCAGACTTTGAATATAATTGTAGGGCATTCATTATAGTGCAATAACAGATGGCAGAAATGTAATACACAGTATAATTTGATGCGACAGTAAACATAGTTTGAGATCCATGTGGGAATAGAAAGGAGCGGGACAATTCAGTCAACCAAAAGAGGAATCAAGTGTGGTTTATTTGTCCAAATCATTACTGTAATTGAATGGAACCTTTTAATGAAACTAACAGCTCATGTTTTTCACTTTCCTCTGCTCTCTTAAAACAAACACTAAGTTGCCATTGGTAATGAACTTTCAATAAGAAACTGTTTTAACTGCAGTTTTGTTCTTCTCTGACCTGAGTTTGAAAAGTGTCTTTTCTCTCAAGTCAATTGTGTCCAAACGTAATTAATTGAAGTTAATTGATTGATCTTGCTAGAATCATTTGGATTTTGTCAAACAGCAGGATTACATCAAGACTGGTTTAACAATAGCGTTTTACTCTCTTTTTATGTGACAGACAACATCAGTTGAGATGAGGTCTTTAGCACACAGCCAAAGTGAATCCTTCTAATTAACCACAGCACCTCATTAACAGCTGTAACTATGAATGTGTGTCTTTGAAAACAGAGAATGAAGAATATGCCAGTGGCAGTAAAGGTTTACTGACCTCATCATCACACAAATTGTAAAAGGAAGCACAAGTCAGGCAAACAACTGGAGGAGAGGGCTGCACTGTTTTTAATGATGCAGTATTTATATTCTGTCACCTGAGGTAATTGCAACATCTATTCAAGGAGGGAAAAAAATATTAAACAGAAGTAGAAAATATAAAAATTATTTGAGCAACTCTATCATCAAACCTTTAAACGCAATCTCTCACTTTGCTGCAACAAATATTGCATTTGAAAAAATGATCACCATGCAAAATATTGCAAACTGAATCTAGACTGTAGACATACAATACTTTTAACATGACAAGAAGTTTTACCTAAAGCCCAGTCATTTCCCCCTTGCTATCACTGCTGCATTGGCTTAAAAGTACCTTCACTTCAAGTCTTCACATTACTCTAGAAATGTTCAGCCTTATTGTTTATGAAATGCAAAACTCCTCAACTTTCAGTCTGTAATCAGCATTATAGGGCTAATATTCATGTTGGATTTAAGTATGCCAGTAAAGCGATACATTTAATACCTGTTCACGCAGATGAAGCCATGCAATGCATGCACCAGTGATGACCCACCTCCTTCCAGCGAGGGTTTCCATTGAGCCAGGAGCAGCACTCCAAGAAGATACGTGACCGCCGCCCCTCTCGCCATCTCGCTCCCAAATGTCCCTTAGTTCTCCCAAGCTTCAGGTTTTATCCCCTGCAAGCCTATCAGGGCTTACAGGACCTTTTAAAAGAAGGAGGGCAAAAGGAGGGTAGAAAAAATGGACAGGATGTTAGACAGGACACAGTGTAATTGCCTAAGACACACACTACACAAGGAAAGTTAGCATAAGAGAACAGCACTGCATCACCTCATTACCAAGTGGGTTTGCTCTAGCCCCCCAAAGACTGTTAGCCCACATTTATTTGGTTGTCTACTGCCAAGAAACAGGGAGCATATGGAGTGTGGGGGACTTGGAAGAGAGACAGAGACAGACAGGGGAGAGAGAGAGTTGTGTAGTGCAAATACAAGTCATGCAAAGGTTCAACTGGAATCCTTATCAACAAGAGATTCATATATTTTTATTTATTTATGTATTTATTTGACAGGGACATTGTACAACAAATTTGTTGCACAGACCAGAGAGAGCACAAGCTAATTTTCATCAGTAGTCCCTGGGCAGAGGCAAAGTGACAGCAGGTTTATACAGTGGCCAATGAGCATTCTTACTTAAGTCCATTCACAATATAAGATACAGATAAAGCACCAGCAAAAGGATCACTTCAACAAACATTCAGATGCAATATTTACAGTATTTACATTTGCAATTACAAATATCTACAGTTTAAAAAAAAGATTGTACCTTCTTTACCCATTTTTTTATTTGTATTTTTTTTATTTATTTGGTATGGACAGTGCAAGTTAATGAACAAGCCACACCAGATTGTAGCCTTGGGCTAATTTCCATCCATCGTCCCCTATGCGCACTCTCATTCATCCTGGTCTATTGTATGTTTTTAGTGGTATGGAAAACCAGAGTACCTTGAGGAAACCTACACAGACATGGGGAGAACCCTGGACCTCCTAGCTGTGAAGCATGAGCGCTAACCCCTGTGCTACCGTGCTAATGATCACAAATCTGACCGTCTTTCAACCACTTCTTCAGGTTAAGTTTAAACTGTTGCACGGTGCTACTCTCTCGAACAGTTAATGGCAACGAGTTCCACATCCCTGTAGCTTTCACAGAGAAGCAATTCTGTCCAAAGGTGGAGGATCTAAAGTTCACAGAACAGTCTCCTCTGGAGGAGGCTCGTGTTGTTCTACGTCCTGCCTCGTCACAAGATTTCACAAACATTCTCAGGGGCTGTGGGGCCAAATCATGAAGAATATTAAACTTTGGAGTTGGAGCAGCTGTAACGCAGTGTTGGTTGATACCAAGTTGTAATGCAATATGTAAGATGTGAAAATATCATCGCATGGATATAAAACTTGGCTGCATCTGTGCTCATTTGAGGGCGAATATATCTGAACTGCGCTAAATTACATTTTACAGTTTTTATCAGTTTTGAAACATGCTTCTTAAACGACAGGGTCCTGTCCAACACTACGCCTAAATACTTGACAGAGTATTTATAGAGGATAGTCCAACCTAATGATTACATTGATCATAACATACCCTCCCGGTGGATATAGCATCTTAACGTGTGGGGCAATGGGGTTAAGAGTTTGAAAGCTTTGCTACATTCTTTTAGACTGGAGCGATACATTTTTCTTCTAGAATTCTTTTTTTTTAATTGTCAGTGTTTTATAAAGGAGGGTGGGGGGTGGAGGTAAATTGGCAAGCATCCATTCTAGCCTTGTAAAAGACTTGTGAAGGTACATGCACAGAATACCAAGCATTTGCTCATGTGCAAAACTAGTAGCAAGGGCAAAAGTGGATCAGAAAGTGGATTTATTTTTCACATATCAGTCTCTCATTTACATATCACAATAATGTAATGTACGCAGTCTCAAACGGTAAATCCGATGCAACATGTCCACAAATAGCCATATGGTATTTTCCAAATGACAGGTTTTAGGTTAGATGTCAGATGATTTTCAGATAGATGATGGAAAACAGGAATGCATCCCAATACTTCCTGTGAAATGTTACTATTACAAACCATATGAATGACATGATTTCCAAGATTCAAGACAACCTGTGATGCCACAACAAATACTCGAGGCTTCACGATAAAAAATTTGAACTGTAATATATAATCTCCAGAGAACCTGTGAGACGTCTGTGTTGTTTATGCGTCAATTAACACTGCTATCAGAGAGGTTTTTCCATGTTTGGGCCGAGTCGACCTGGGCTGTGTCCAGTTTTTAAAATTGGCCACAGTAAACACACAGCCTTTTCCAAGTCTGGAGGCAACTGGCCCAAAGAGGTTAAATAAATATAGTAATAACACAAGAGAATTGTAAAAAGACGCTTGACTCTGTTTGTTCAGTCAGAGGGTATCAGATACAAAGACTTGAAGCTAGTGCATTTCTGATGTCTGAGTCCTGACTATTATTTATTATCAGAGTTAATAAAAGGCTATGACAATACCGGTCAGCACAGAACCTCTTACCCCAGAAAGCTTTGTCAAAACCCATTTATGTCCGTTTGTTGTTTTACGTCACTTCTTGGATTCACAATACTTTACACTAATTTAGAGTTACTCTGTAAATCAGGACCAGACACTGAGGTTACAATGGACAATGGAGTAAAATGTGTCTCAGATGTGGACCAGCCCTGTTAAAGCTGTGTATTTATATTTCTCTGTTTGGTGAGCGAATATGTTTGTTTGAGCAAATGGCAGCGCTACCTGAGCCATAATTGGTCTTAAACCGCTCTTTTATTGCACTTCTCAGTTCTGGAGTGTTTTGAGTTTGAACTTTGATGGACTACATAGTTATGCTATGAAATAATACAGAAGAGAGAGTAATAGGCATATTTTAGTTGTGAGGTCATCGTGATACAGGTGTAAGCGCCGTAAGACTTAAAGTGAAATCGCAACTTGTACAAAGTAATTTGTAAAAATTCAAGCAAGCAAGCTTTTGGATCCATGGGATTATGTTTTGTATTAGTGAACAGTAATAAGGTATAACATTGTATAAATTGTACTAATATGCATTAGCTATATCTAAAATGTTCAGTTTAGTGACCGAAAGAGTAACCTTTTGTGTGCTGAATTGAAAAAAAAAAACAAGAATGAAGCTGAAACCTTTTCCATGAGCTTGCTGTCATCGGGTGTTGTTGACGTAATAATTCAACCTGGTTGCTGTGTGCCACAGTGGCAGCTTCAGGCAAAGAGCCAAGTATGTCTCAAGTGATGTCAAATAACATGGTTTTCAATGACGATAGCATGTTTTTATAGTAGTACTGTATACTGTAATGCATACTTCTCAATTCCGCAACAAAGCAGAAAGTGTTATAAATGTTCATTTCATTTTAAAAAACTTAAAGTAATACAACAAAAATTAGGAGTCCATGGTCCAAGTAAGCTCTGTTCTTTTTATGAAAAAATAATTATTGCATCCATTAAAGTTGTTAAAGAAAGAGGGGCTGGCTTTAAATAGATTTGTTTATAGAATATTTTATTGGGTTATTGTACTACTGCCTTCAGCGCAAATATGTAGACATGATCTCATGGTGTGAACAGCTCTCCATCTTGCGTCGAACATTGAGAAAACACACAAAATTAATAGTTCTGTTTGTAAATAATCATATTCATCGCTCATCATATTCATTTGTCTAATCCACCTAGCGGCCACCTCCCACCAGCTCCTGACAACACGCCTCGCTATGCAAAGGCACATCGGAGCTGAGGTCTAGTGGCCAAGTGAGTCGTTCTTTGAGTGTTTTGACTTTACCTCACGTCTACCTCGAGTTTACCTAACGTCTGCTGCCTTTATAAGGCCTGTGGAGCGCAGCACAGTGGAGACCCCCTTGGCCTGGCTCTGTGCCGCTTTGGGTGGCACCAGGATAATGAAGGAGAGATATGCACCAGCATTGCTTCACTATGGCTGGGCCAGGGTTGGGCTGATCTGCTTTTGTTTGTGTTCAAGTCAAACATTTACATCTTATTTAAAGAATAAAACATATGAAGTGTATCAATGCTCATCTAAAGTATCAAATTAATAATCTTAAAGAAGATACATGTGCACTGAAAGTCAGTGTGGGAAAAGTTATTAGTGATCTTCTGAGTGATCCCATGTGCAAAAAGGCCATTTAATGTGAATACGGTAAGCATTTCCTTAAGTGGCCTAATTAAGTCATTGTGGCCAGATTACTTCATGATAATATGGAAACACTTACATGTCCCTAAAGTATTTTCTCTTTCATATAGACAGAGAAAGGCTCAGACAGCAGACTAATGCAAGCATTGTTTAAGTGCATTCATGTACATGATAACAAGTGCACATCATACATACCAAAGGCCTGAGCGTGACATCAGGAATAACTCGGGCCGCTGTGGTCTCTTCCCATGACTCATAGCCCTGTGCACAGAGGGGAGAGGCTTCACCACCCAGGAGGGCTGAAACAACACCGTATCAGAGCCGCGCGCTACACAAACACTGCAGCTCAGGCACACCGCTACATCATCCATCACTGTGCTGCAAACAAACAGAAAACAGAGGAGAGCGGCTGACAGACGAGAGGGACAGCACAGACCTGAGGCAGTGTGCGAGTGTGTGCCCTGTAAAAGTGACTGGTGTGGGCTGTAAATGTCAGTGAATACCTCAGCTCCAACTTAGAGATCAAGTATGTCAGAGTGGCGAAACTCCAGGTGATTTCTTTGTGACGTCAAGGACAGGAATGAAGATACATGGATACAATAATGAGTCAGCCATGTTTCCTTCCAGCTCCTTCTCCCCAGTGAGTGATGTTCACCTCACTTCAGTTTTCACTGTCAGGTGTTTTTACTTTGCCTCATTCATACAGCGTCAGTGTAATGATGAAGTGACTGCTTTACCCCTCCGCTTCGTGCCTCCGAACTGACAGGCATTGCAGAAATCCTTACATGTTCAACGCACGCACACGGGACTTGGGGGCACGGATGTGGCTGGGATTTCAGCAGCACCAGTAAATAAAGGTCTTTTGCAATAGGCACCATTAACTCAATTGCTTGTTTTATAGTATGTGGAAACGCTCAAAATGAGACTTTGTTTTATGTTCAGCATTTATTTTACGTTACCAGTTTTATTTCCTGTTCTACGCAATGTCAGGAAAACGTTGTCATAGGGCAGAGGCGGGTGGTACTCAGTTACATTTACACCAGTACTTTAGTGTGTGTGCTTGTACTAGGGTAGGTTTATCACAGTAGTTTTCACTTTTCTTTACCACTTTACATTTGGGTCAACACATTGTACTTCTTTAAGAGTAAAAGGCATTTGAAGTAACGTTACTCTTACTTGAGAAGATCATTTTGCTACTCAACTCAGACAAAAGAGTGAGATGCTGAGTATTTTATGCTACTGCTTAGGCAATGATTGTGAATGGGAAGGAAATAGAAAGGCCGAGGTGGCTGATGATGGTTCCTCTGCTATGGTGAAGGAGTGGAGGAGATGGGTTGATTTAAGATTTAAATGTCACCAGGGAAGGGAGAGAGCATTTATGTGAGTGGCCTGACTTGTGATTGATGGTTCATTGGGTTGTGAGGCAAAAGCAGCAGACGAGAGATTTAAACGAGCTGGAAATACAATCTTCCTGGTTGACTTTACGATTCAACTTCATTTAGCCCCAATTAGTCCTCGCTTAAAGATAGCTCTTGTCTTTTGATTCTTATCATATTAAATGTGACTGTCTTACTTACAGCAGACACAACTAACGGATGCGATGGCTCCAGTCATGCAGTCTGAGGTCATTGGCCCCCTGTGCACGGCTCTGTGTTCAGTGGCCTATTGTCCCGAGGATGAGCCTGTCTCCGTCACCACAACAGCATTAAACCCGACTCGTCCAGATGGCTGCAATTTGAGCTTAGATTAGAAATCATCTAATTCTCCTGCTGACTTCATCTGAGGGGCCATCATAAACACATCTATCTTACTACCCTGCTACCCACAAAGCACTGTTCATCTCAAGAGTGACTTGTGCAACCTGGTTTATGTGGTCTTCAATCAGCGCTTTCCAGTATAGAAATAAAAAATACAATAGACATCAATAAAAACACAAATGTACATAAAAACAGCAGTCGAGTCAGTGGCTATGTATCGAAAGCTTGTCTGAAAAGATGTGTCTTCAACTGTGATTTAAAAACACTCAACTTAGTAATGCTTTGAAGCTGTACTGGAAGTGCGTTCCACAGCTTTGGGCCTTGGACGGCAAATGACCGGCCTCCAAACTTTTTGTATTTGAACTTGGGAGTGACCAGGGAGGTGTGTTCAGAGGAGCGCAGAGTTCTGGCTGGTTGGTAGACTGTTACTAATTCGGCGAGGAAGGCCGGGGCCAGGCCATTGATGGCCTTGAACACAAACATCAGGGAGCCAGTGGAGAGATAGGAGGACAGGGGTGATGTGTGAGCGTCTGGAGGTGTTGGAGAGAAGACGGGCTGAGGAGTGATTGGTTAAGTCCAGTGTAGAGGGCGTTACAGTAGTCTATCCTCAAGCTGATGAAGGCATGAATGGCTTGATCTTACTCAGTAGCCTTAGCTGGTAAAAGCTCGGTTTCACAACTGCACTTATCTGTTTGTCAAAAATCATACTGCGGTCAAAAATAACACCCAGGTTACGGATGGTGGGAGCAAACTGAGGTGTAGGATGACCAAAACTGGGGGAGCTGTTAGGTGAGTCCGGGGTGAACAGGATGTACTCAGTATTTCCTTCATTTAGGTGAAGTAAGTTCTGGGAGAGCCATTGTTTGATGATGTGAAGACAGTTATGGAGAGGGTCCAATGCAGAACTGTTGCTCAGAACCACAGGAAGGTAGATTTGGAGGTAATGTTAGGTTTCTGTCGTTTCTTGTGTTTCATGTTTGGTTTTGTTTTGACATGTCTGTTCTGTCCTTGTGCTTTTGCTTTACTTCCCCTTGTTGATTGCCTGCCCCGCCCTAATGTGTGTCACCTGTGCCCCGTTTCCTTATACCCCTGTGTTCTCCCCTGTCTTTGTCGGATCATTATCGTCGTTACCAGTCTGTTTTGTTCCACGGATTAGTGCTTATTCGGAGTGCCTCTGTTCCCGATACTCGTGTGAGTTTCCTGTCTGTATATCTGCTGTTTCTTACTTGGACTGGCCATTAAATTTAAGTTTTGCACTGAGCTGCTCTGCACTTGGGTCTCTTCGCTTCTCCCGCATAACGTGACAGGTAATCTGCATAGAAATGGAAGTGGATGTTGTGATTAGAGATAAGTTGACCAAGTGGCAGCATATAGCGTGAGAACAGGATAGGACCAAGAATGGATCCTTGAGGTACACCGGATGAGCAGCTGAGGAGGAAAAGTCATTGAGCATCACTGAAAAAGTTCTGTTTGTGAGATATGATGAAAACCATCTGAGAACCATGCCTTGCAGACCAACAGTGTGTTCAAGTCGAGAGATGAAGATGACATGATCCACGGTGTCAAATGCGGCGGTCAGGTCCAGTAACACCAAAACCACTGAGCTTTTACTCTCCAGGGCTCCAAGAATGCCATTATGGACCCTCAGTAAAGCTGATTCAGTGCTATGCCTAGACCTGAAACCGGACTGAAATTTATCACCTATTGCACGTAGTTGGAGGTGAGACTGAAGCTGGGAGACTGCAAGCTTCTCCATCAGTTTAGACAGGAATGGCAAATGGCATGGTCTTGGAGCGTAAACGTGTTCTTGGTAATACACTGTTTGAAAACATCTTCCACTGTGTTTTCCTTGGGGAGAGGAGGATTAGCCAAGACACATATTGTCCCAACAGTCTCATTATGAATTTGCAGTTGTGAATGAGTCACCACTCATTATTGGATTATGTCTGTTGAATTGGCTGAAGTAAATTGGACAGATTGCTTGGCAGACAACATAATTTTGCACAGTTTACAAGGGGTTGAAGCATTCCTTGTTGTTGTTATTATTATTATTATTATTTATCTCCATGTTTACACCTATGTTTTGGGGGTTGCATGGGGCTTGGAAGGCGTGCATTAGACTTTGGACCGTGCTGCTTACTCAGAGAAATACACTTCCAAAATGAATATGGCTTCCAGGACCTACAGTACTTATCACGCCTTATGATGGGACATCATAGATTACAGCTGGCGTAAAGTTTTAGATCTTTGACATCATTGACATGCACTATGCTTTGATAGTAATATGTAATATGATCTGAGTTACGGCTACATCATCAGCCTGAGTCAGTGGATAAATATGTCTGTGGATATGTGAGAGCATATGTTGGCACCTGAGGTCATTTTCACACCGTGCATTTTTGGCTTGTTCTAAACAAGCATTTTCCCTTGACATTCTGCATTTGGACAGGTGTGAAGACTGCCACTCAGTGCGTACCCAGACTTTGTTCTTGGTATTCTTCCAAGAGACGATTGAGCACTTAATTACACCACAAAACAACAGGAAATTGACAGAAAACACACACCTTTATAGACGCACACTCATGCCATCTGTTAGGTCTCTATTAGCCATAATGGATAGCCTATTTATGATTGTGATTGTATTCTTTATTACTTTATGTTGCACTGTGCCAGAACTAACGTTCGTTTTCATGATGTCAGGACACCAGTTAGCTGTATGACTGGTGGCCAAAACAAAAATGAGCAATTGTTTTTTTTTTATTCATAATTGTATTCCGTGAATAATAATAATAATAATAATAATAATGACCTAGAATAATGATTAAGTCAGCCTCTACCATTATTCATATTCAGGGATGTGGGTACTGGAGCTAATGAACCGGGCCTTTGGTTGAGTACTATCTGGATTCACCTAATACAAAAGTGGCTCAGATGATAGAGTGGATCATCTTATAATTTTAAAGTTAGCAGAAGACATTTTACTTGCCTTTCCTGTATGAACTTAGTAGGGGTGAGTGGGGTAAGATGAGCCACTTTTTGCTTTGGTGGTTGTTGTGTAAAAAACAGTATACAATAGATGTAAAATTGTACTATTTATACACATTTTGGGATGTTTTCTATTCTTTTGCATCTTCAAAAATCATCTGAAGTATATGGTTTTGAAGATGTTGGTCTTAAAAAAAACTTGTCTTGTGGCTCATTTTACCCCCAGAGTGGGGTAAGTTGAACCAGATGTTGGGGTAAATTGAACCACCAGATTTAAAGGTGAAATTAATACTAAACATCATGAAGGCTCATTTTTTACAATTCAGTGAATTTTATTCCAAAAACATATTATAACAAATATTTTTTTTTACATATGCTACTTCTGCAGATTATGGCATTTTGTCTCTAAAAAAGTCCCCCAAAATGTTATTTTAATTTGCTTGTCTCTACTAGACTCAGAACCACCAATCAACAATGCAAAACCTATAGAATTGTAGAGTAAAATTTTCCGTAATTTGTCATTCATTGTTTCTTATGGAGCAGAGGCGGCTCAATTTACCCCATTATTTCTTCTTTGAGGATACCAAGAGAGTTGTGTTTATTTAAGAAGAAATCCTCCTAAATTATTAATCTGCTTTTATACCTAACTTAATGACCAACCAACATCAGGAAAAAATTGACCTGCATGTCTTTGTTCGTTTGTGACTATAATTTTTGGGATCAGGCTAAAAATGTACTCTGAACAGCATAAAAAAGCTTTTTCATAAAAAGTGGGGTTATTTTACAGCCAAATTTTGTCTGTCAAATTCAAATCATGTAAATATGAAATTTATAATCTCACATTTCAAGAAAAATCTTTTATTTTTCCAAATCTAAGGGTGGTTCAACTCACCCACTGGCTCATCTTACCCCACTCTCCCGTAAATGACTGAGAAGAAGGTGGTGGTGGTGGGGGTCTACCCCAGGGCTGCTGCTGATGCTACTATATCAAAATAACTAACCACCCGGTTGGAGTGAATAAATGACTCATGAATGATGACTGCACACTTTACAAACACAATCCAAATACACTTATAATGTGCGTGTAAAGCACAAAGGCGTATGGTCGGTGTTATCATTATTGAGTCTTGTTTTGGATGGTAGGCTGAGTGAACGGAGAAAACCAACACAAAGATGAAAATAGAGGCAAAAAACATGTAAAGATTGCCGTAGCACTTGACAGATGTATTTCAGGTCCTTAAAAGCGATGTGGGTGTGCAGTGTGAAGATCATTTTGACTCCACTCAGCAGCACTCATTACATAAAAATTGACCTGATAAGTGATGATGTATCACGGGAGACTATAAATTCAGACGATGATAATGATTTGAACCACCTGGACAATATTTAATCATCACCAAAATACAGACAAAGTAGCTTCAACTTGACGCCCCAACACAAAACCGTATTAATAATTCGGAGATCACATCTTCTGGAGTTTTGTAATTTTTGAGCAATGTGGTTTAGTGTTATTAGAAGAAGCAAGTGCTAAAGATAAATCATACATTTCAGCCATCTCTCGTTATGCATGGGCGAGCGCAGGTATGAGGAATAGGATGTCACTGACATGAATATCTATGCTATATATAAGAGTTTAATGACTCTGCAGTGGCCGTCTGGCTCTAAGTCCAATATTTAACATCTGTAGCTTATGTGGAGGAGCTGACTGTGCGTTTTGGCTACAAGGTCCAGGATCCGCTTGTTATCAGTATGATTGATGCTAACTGAACCCCACCGTGGCAGTAGACAGGTGCCATGTGTGTAGGACTGTCACCAAAGACATAGAGCAGACCATGTCCCAACACCGTATCATATCAACTCAAGACTAAATACATAACATCATTTATTCTTGAGACGTTATATTTGGCACTCGAACATGTTTGAATTTTTGTTTTATTGTTGTCTTAACTACTGTGAGTCAGATTGTACATGTTATGTGTTTGATTAAGTCTGGGGTGGGGCATTTGATGGAAGGGAGAAAGCCCTTGTCCCATAGAGAGAACTGGGCAGGGCCCCCTCTGTGGCCTGACAGAGACAACACACAGCTGGCATTCAAACAATGGCACATATTTTCCAGAAAATGTCCAGTGGGAGAACATTTGCATGTTTTATATTTAAGTAACACAGACCATACACATAACATGGACAACAAATGAAGAGTTTCAAATCGTTTTTTCATGCTTTCAATAGTTATATTGATGATGCATTGCAACCATTACTGTCATTAGATTGCTTTTGAAAAGATAATTTTGTGATGATGTGTGTTTTCTGAACAAAGTCAGTTGCGTCTTCACAAGCATATTGGTAACACACGCTGGTGGTTTACAGTAAAGTCTACTTTTATGTTCTTTCGAAGTAATGAGTTCATACAAACATTGCTGTGAAGATAATGTTGTGATGTGAACAAAATATGTCAAGTGACGCCTACACAGTCACTTTCTTGTTAATACAGAAAGAATGATAAAAAATAATTAAGAAAGCTTTGTATATGTTTTATAAACGCAGAAGTAAGCATTGCCAATGCTTTACAAATTCTTATTGTCTATAGTTGTCATAAAGCGTTAACAAAATGTCCTCTGACCTCACATCTCAGCCAACATGGCGCCTCATGATTGGGTCTAAACACCATGCAGGCATCATCAGTCCTTTATTATTATTATTATTATCATCAGAACAAAAATATGTGCTTGTACATGTTTACTGTATCTCGTCTCCACAGCCACTGCTGTGTGGCATTTGTTCCATATTATTGTGTTTTGTAGATACTTTGCTTAATCCTTAAATCCTTCAGAACCACGTAACGTGACTCATTTCCATTTATGCCGCTCTGTGCCCATGTTTGACATCACTCGTCATGTCTTGTCTTTTAAAACTCTTCCTCTGGCCATGTGCAAATGTTTGCAGAGCTTTGTATCAACTTTGCATGTTGTAACGACCAGAGTGCAGTAAAATATAACTGGTTTAACATTAAAACATAAAAAGGGATAACTTCATTAAGCCGTATCTCGCAGGGTTCTTTGCATGGGATCCCCTATATTTACATCATGATCTCAGTCAAAATGATTCTCTTTCTTTGTTCTTTTGTTCTTTAAAAGTGGGCTGTATACCTCAGAGGTGGGTCGCACAGATTATATTTGGGTCGACAAGTCTTTGAACACACGCTCACTGTGCAGCCAAGAGAAACAGACTTGGGAGCTCCATCTTTTATTTACAAATAGTGGGTTTTGCAGAGTCAACCATGAAATGAAAATAGAAGGATTTTATTGAGAATGGAACATTTGATTATCTTGTTGTATTTCTGTGATGATTTTTGCAGTATCATGGAGCAAAACAAACACCCTTAGTGGTGGTCTGTGCTTGCAGATTGTTTAGAGTTTATTATAAAATGGTTCATTAATCCGTGAACAACATTTCATTACTAGCCCTTAATAAAATAGGTCATTAGGAAATGATTGCTCAATTGAGGGAAAAGCACTGAAGTATTTTTAAACAGACCTGCAAGTAAGTAGGAATGCAATTATGACCTGTAGCACTGATTTGAAACTCGTGTGTTGTATTGAAACAGTAACAGATGACTTAAATTACACTATTCTTCACAATGATCTCCATCCAATAGCTGCCACTACTCTTAACTGTGAACATTAACTTAAAACAACATATACATCTAATGTATATGTGTGTCAAACATATCGAGAGGCTTTGCATGCCTCAGCCATGACTGTAACCTGTCTGAAGCTTGAACTCTGTCCAGAATGCAACGGGAGGAGGTAATCGCTCGGCACGGACTCAGGCAGACACCGAAAGACTGACAAGAAAACGATGTGAGACAATTGGAGCGAACTGCCACTCTCCTTCTTGGCAGCTGAATCTATGGCCTCCGCTTGTGGCTCGTACCTGCTCCAGCCTGACCATACATAGAGCTAGGCACAACGAGAAAGCCCTGACATAAATATTGAGTTTAGATTTTTTGGCAGCAAGGACCGTGACACTAATGCTAAACTATGAACAGCTTTGCGGACCAATTCTTGGAGGCCAACATCAGAAAATAAAACTAATGAAGTTACTGTAATCTTTTTATAGATTATTGAGGCAGTCTGGCCAACCACATTAATCACGCACTGACATGAAGTGTTGAATAAAAGTTATTTTGGGCCAAGTCATCGTGTTTTTTTAGTTCTGTCCAGGCTGCCAATATTGTAATCAAAAGGGGAAAAACATAACTATAAAACTAATTAAAGACTGATTGAAGACACGAACTTTTACATTTTACTGGGGGTCCCCTTAATGATGCACAGCAGAGCGGGCTTTTAAGATCCCTCTTGTGTTGGAGCCTGGACTTTTCCCAGGATCCTCTGCATCTTGGAAGTATCAGGTGTGTAGCTGAAGGCTAAAAGCTGTTCACACGTCCACAGTCTAGACCCGACACCAGGTGCACGGTTTAACAAATTCTGTGTTAAAAGGCTGAGCCAAGGAGTTAGACTAAAACAAATTGCATCCATTGTACCTTACAAATTAACAAACTCACATTGTGTTAAAAGAAAAATTAACTTAGAGCTGTGAAGTTTAAAAAGACAACAATTGATATCTTGTTTTTTACCCAGCAATAACACATACAGTAAGTGAGTAGTTTACACAGATGACATGGTGATTATGTTTTGTCCTATTGATGTACAGGTCAAGTTATAGATCATTTGTATTTCTAGTCTTTATTCACTCAGAAGATGACAGAGAACCATGAGCAACTATATGACAGAAGATAAAGAAAAGTATTTTTGTTTGTTTGTTTTTGTACATCACTTTGGAAATTGTTTATAAAAGGTGCGAGAGAAAGACTGGATAAAACTTAACAAATGCTTGCATGGTATTCAGTTTTGGAATGAAAAATGGCAAACTGGATTGTAACATGGGAATCAGCGATCTGCACTGACTGCACTTAAACACATCATACTGGGTCACTTAATTCCTCTCACTTTGCCACAGTGACCTATCTGACTTTAACCACTACCTCTGGGTCCTGGCATGTGCTGTGAAAAAAAGCCCTGAGAGACGTGAACTTGTCTTTTCATTATGAATTCAGAGATAGCGTTGTTATCTCCAGCAGTCCCAGTGTCTCGGGCCAAACCATGAGCTCACTTCACTGTGGGAAATGTCAGGGAGCTCCATGACTCTACAGCCATGTTTATCTCCCACTAATAATAGGGATTCCCACTTACTCCTTATCACCCCAGTGTCTTTTATAGATCAAGAGATTGTTCAAGAAGATCCATCTTTGGATATAAATGGACTATTAATTATGCGTTTTGTAGTCAAATGGATTTAATACATTTTCTTACAGTAACAGTAATGCGCCACTTTGCTCCCTGTTGTACATTTAAACAGGGTGCAAAGTGGCTCCCTGTTTAAATACAGGGACCCACTTTGTTCCCAGTTCTTCACTCATCCCTGTGAAGAACTGGGAAGATTAAAAAGTGGTAGGAAAGTTAGGAATGAGCCTAGAACCCAACTTCCCCGTTCATTGTATGTAACAATAAGTAAATGCTTTATTTTTCATTGTACAAGCATATAACAAAATAGTGTTCAGGTGTTAGTCCTGAGCACTGTGGGTCAACCTGACCAGCATGTTTTTCGAGGTAGAGGAAACTGGAGTACTGCCTTCAGTCTCCTCTGATCCTCTGAAACGGTGCAGCACCTGCTGAGTTTGTCCCTGTTTCAGAGCATGGTGTCCTGCACTGGCCAGCTCCTCCTAACCTCCTCCTCCTTCTTCCTCCTGCACAGCATCCTCCGTGCCACAACAGTCTTTCACCATCTTCTGGGAAGAGCTCAGCAGTTTATCTGTTTTATTCTCCAGTGAACGTCCATTAACCAGAACAACAGAAGGCATGTTTGGCTTAGCTGTGTCTCGCCTGAATACCTCCTTGTTTGTTCATTTTTGTTTCCTGTAGCTACTCTTGACGCCTCCACTGTGTATGCAGGTATGGGGGCTCTTGGTGTCTCTTCGGTGTCTCAGAAGGAGAAGTTTGTAGGTCTCAAATGCGTTTAGCTGATAAGCTAGCAGTTTAAAAAGCTGCTTTCTTCAGGACCATTATGGATAAATAATACAATTAAGTAATAATAATAAATCAGGTAATAATAATAATAATAATAATAATGCATTGGTTTAATTTAGCGCTTTTCTGGACACTCAAACGCTTTTATTTGCATTCATTCGCTCCATACTTGGTGGTGGTAAGCTTTTTTTTATTTATTTTTTTATTTTTCCCCTCACATTTCCTGCCTATTTGCACACCCTGAGTGTTTCTAAGAGCTGAATGTAACAAGTACATTTCTCTATTGTGAGATCAATAAAGGCTATCTTATCATATCTTACCTTGTAGCCATAGCTGCCCTGGGGTAGACTGATGGAAGTGAGGCTGCCAATCTGCGCCGCTGACCACCACCAACCACTCACTCACACACTACATTCACCCAGGCGTCCTGTTTTTTCCAAACGGTCTCCCATCCAAGTACTGACCAGGCCCTTCCCTGCTTAGCTTCTGAGATCTGACATTACAAGGCCTTTTAGAAACCAACCAACAATCAGACCATCCAAGAGACAAAATATCTATTTTACAGTTTAATACCATTCTAGTCAATTTACTTTACAGTTTACTTGATGTAATGATCTTACATAGCTCTCCTGTCAAAAAGATACGTTTATATAGTATTAGTCAAGTTAAGTTATATGCTTCATGATTTAAGTCGAGCACTGTGAGTGGTAACATATCCATCCATAACATACCATCCATTTTACTCTCTTGCACAAACTTAGATCACATAACATTCATCCATTTTTTTTTTTTTATATCCTTTGACGCATTGCATTGTGTGTGTCCCTTCAGCGCAGGTATTGACAGAGCTCCTCACACTTTACAATACACTCCCATTCGAGGTAGCATTACCATGACAGTAAAGCTCCACTTTGTTTCCTAAAAGTTGCGAAACATGTCTGAAACTGTTTCATAGAAAGAGTTGTTCTGTGCATTAATGGCTTCGTATGACTCATATTATTTATTTAGAGGCCCTTGACAAGTGGAGTCATTAGCCTTTCAATGTTTTTTCTTGTTTCAGAACTGTGACATGGTGTTTTTTAATCATATTCATCATACACAGCAGCGCATTATTGCTCATTATTGATGCTTGGTCATGTGTCAGCTCTGTCCAAGATTTGAGTGTTGTGTTCATCCAAGAGCATTCTTCATTCTTAATTGGTCATCAACGTTGCCTTTCTGCCTATCCATGGGTCTCTGATGACAAATCAGGACTTTTGACTCAGTAATAAAACAAGTCTATTTTCTAAATGGTCAACAAAATGGCATCTGTAAGTGTAACAGCAATGTGATTGAAACCCATGAATACCCTCTCAAATGGGCTCTCGAGTGAAAGAAACTGGATCATGACTGAAATTATACTTGATTTACCTTCCCTCATATGTCACTAAGCGTGTCCGAGTGAAACACTGCATAGTCTAAACTGAGAAACTTGGGTGTTATTTCAAAAAATAAATGTTTCCAGACCAGACAGGTCAATCAGTCATTTTCTAATATAAAGTCGCAAAAAACTTGGACATACTGACACATATTTTGAGACAAGTGTTCTCTTTAGGAACACATTTGATGTAATAGTTTCATGTCTGTCAGAGCAGACGGGTCCACACCAGAATAAATACAGCACGGCCTGAACTTGTATTTATTTGCATGCAAAATAAGGAATAAACAGCATGTTTCCATTCATATAATAATAAGCAGTGGAACCAGTGTTGTTTGATGTAGGCGAGGGGACAAGTGGCAACTTAGTAAGGACTTATATGACGCAAAGCCGAGCAAAAGACAGGACGTAATGCGATGTCGATTTTAATAATGCTCATTTTGTCTATTCAGGTGCAGCTAAGGTGTAACGTGGATAATAACACATGCAAAAAACATATACAAGTTAAAGTTAAAATAGTTTTCTAAATATTGCCTTGATTTTCTACTGTAGATAAACATATTGAGTTTTATGGGGGTGAGTAACTTTACAAGGAAAACAGAGCGGCTGAATACTGTTGATGCCTGTTGAATGACCTCCCTGTCCAGACTCCGGACAATAGGACCACGTGCCACTTGCACCTCTTTCCAAAGATTACTAATCGTTCATTGCTGTTAAACCAAGCAAGGAGTGAAACAAAAGCCTGGCAAAAGAGACAAACAGGCCTCAAAGGATAACCATCTTCTAACAACATGAGCAAAAGTTTGGCTGCCGCCCAAAGAGGGGAACACATTTATTCACCTCTCAGCCGTCCACTATGAAAAGATTAGCTTCCCCGTAATGACTAACTGCAGTGTTATGTTAGTGCTGCCCTGCTTTTTTTTCCTGTCAGCCATGCCTCTCCCTTCCTTGATGCTTCTAGGCTATCAGGTTCAACTTTTGGCCTCAGGAACAAGCAACTCAGCGACCTGCAACATTTTGTTAAAATTATAACGGATGAATTTCACAAACGGGAAGAGTGTTTGTTCCGTTTTCACACTAAAAATCAAAGTTGCAGGAGGAACAAGCTCTTCCTTCCAGTATTGTCACTGCCCAAACTGCCTCCCACTGTGCACGTGATTTACAATGATCTGATAGATTATGCACCTGATGCTCAACCTGATGTCTATATCAGAACTTGGCCTTAGACTTGCTTGTAAACTGTATTTTGTTACCATTAACAAAATTAAATAACGCAATGCTATTTTGTGAAACACATTCAACAACAGATTAACTTGTCACTGTGGGATTTGTGCTCAATGTTCTGATTCAAACCAACCCCACGCAGAGTACATTTAATTAGCTGTTGGCAAGTACAAATAAAATCGAATGAAATATGTTGCAATCTGTAAAAAAAAAAATGGCACAAATGAATGTAGCTCATTAGTTCAGCAAAGTGGCCAGATTTAGCCAATCTCAGGAGTATTTTATCATTGAAAACATACATAAGCGTAATAGGGCTGTGTGCGTGCTATCAGGCCTCTGTCTTATGTCACTTGCTCACATGATTTAGAGCAGATAAGGAACTGTCTCGTCTACTTAGTAAAATATACGTTATCTTTGGGTAAACACTGTGGTGCCTATGATTGACACAAATAGGTTGAGTACTGGTTTAATGGAAGATAAATCCAGTACTCTGCATTAGTGGTGTCCACAGTTTTTCATTGTGAGCCATATATTAAAGTGTATCGCTAATATGGAGTGAAGGGTCACAAATAAGTGGTTAATGCAGTGAAACGTTCAACTGGGTGCAATTAGCAAGGTTTTGATCGTGCAACCACACCTTTATTTAGCCTTGGAACCTTAAAGCCTGCTCTATTTCACACAAAACTGTACAGTTATTGAAGTTAAAATTTGTACCACACTTTGGGTGCCGCATCACATGCAATTTAGGTTGATTACTATCTTTACAACTTAAACTTTACATAATTGATTACATTCTTTCTTTGAAGCCTATCTTGAGAAAGCAGCACACAAAACAATTGGGACTTTGTGAATTGTTTCAGTGTTGTTGTTGTTGTATGAAAGTCTAAAGTTGGCCAATGTTGTAATTTGGCAGAAGAGTACCAGCCCTGTACTGCCTTAAATGGAAAACACAGACTCTCATCTGTGCTTTACTACAACATGGTCCTGATTAAGTCCAGATTGGTCCAACTGTGGTTGTGATCACCGGCCAGGTCCTGCTTGGGGCTACCACTCTGAATGCACCCATACATGAGTTACTGGTAATCTGGTACTGGTAGGTTTCCTTCATTGAAAAAAGACTAAAACATGGCCTGCGTGCATTAAAGCAAGAATAGATAAAATCATGTTTTGGTTGCCCATTCCATTGTCTACTTAGTCATGAACACTGACATCATGAACAACCACACCCCACCTCGACCCCCTTTGGAAATTATTTAAATCGTTTGCTTCAAGTTTTCGTATGTTTTATCTTTTATTGAACCCATGCAAGATGGAAGTAAATGTAAGCTGTGCATCCACGTAACACAATTCGACCGTCATCCCGGTTTGTATATTAAGATGTGTTGATAATTAATGTGGATAAATGATATGTGTATGGCCAAATGGTGAGGAAACAAGTGCGCATTGGTGTGTTCACTAGAGTAACCAATATCTGATTACAACATTGTATCGTTTACAGTTACGTACCTAAATCTGTCCTCGTTTTTTTTTTTTTTTTTGCTTTGCCTAATTTTAACGTAGTCTGCGACTATGCTCGCTCTTAATGGAATTAGATTTTTGTATTTAATTTATATTATTCGTAGTTTGCTTTTTGTCCATTTTGTCCTTCTTTTGTTTGCCGTACTTACGTCATCAAAATATGTCAACGAGCAGCATGGAGGAGCGTTTCTTTCTGTGACCTTCTGAAATCTGTGTTGTGTAAGTTATTTCAGTGGCAAATTGTATTTAACTCTAGTCAATGCACGTCGTTAGAAGTGCTACAAGCGTTATATACGTATTTGATGTTTCCAATTAAATGTTGACGTTCGTAGCCGTAATTATGCTACACTGTACAGAACATGCTAATAAGTCTGATTGATGCTCTGCCCTTTGTTTCAGTTTGCCCGCGCCAGATTATTTAGTAGTCAAGACGTTGGATCTTTGAAGATGTCTGTGAAACGACCTGTTTCTCAAGCCTTATGGATCATTGGGAGAGTTGTAGGGACCAAAATGGTGAAGACTGCCAAAGTTAGAGTGACCAGGCTGGCGTTAGACCAGTATCTGCTCAAGGTAAATTACATTTAAGTGGACACAATGAAATATTACTACAATGTTGCTAGGGCTCCACACTACCGTTAATGTTTCTATTTCTATTCTGTAATTCCATATGCTAGTTCCCGAAAGTAAATGCTGCAGTGAAATAACTCAGATTTTATAAATAAAATGTTATAAATTATAATATTAATCACTGTCACATTAACTCTTTCTTATATGGTGTTTATGTTTTTGCAGTACTACAACAAGAGGAAGACTTACTTTGCCCATGATGCTCTGCAACAGTGCACTGTTGGAGATGTCGTCCTGCTAAAAGCCCTACCTGAGCCCAGATCCAAACATGTGAAGCATGAACTGGCAGAGATTGTGTATAAAGTGGGTCGGGTGGTGGATCCTTTGACTGGAAAAAGAGTGGCTGGAGCTGAGTTTGTAGAGCCTCTAACAGACCTTACAGAAAGTTCAATGGAAGGGACTACGTTGACAGACAAACTGAAGGAACTTGATATTTCTGCAATGTCCAGTGAGCCTGAGACGTTAACATCTCCTACAGCTGCATCATAGCTGCATCATAGCTGCACTGTTTACAGTGCCCTGTGCCTATTCTGTGTTTATGATCATATTAAAAGATGGTCGAAAAAAGGCTACTTCTAATAAAATTGTATTGTATATTAAACTCGCATCTGTTCTACTCTATTTTCCTATCAATTGCATTGTTGACAGGCCATGTTCAAATTAATTTACATTTTTATTGGAAAATAGCTAAGTCTAAACGATTAAAGCTACAGGTGTTGATGTGTAGTAGGTGATTATGTTGTTACATTGCGGATAGATGTATTATTGCGTTTTTTACATCATTACAGAGCTTGATATTTGCATGAACTTGCCAGGTACCGCTAGAGTAACAGATTATTAAAGAGTTTTTTTTTTCTACAACCAAATGTAGGTACGCATATGTCAGATCAAGAAGAATAACACCAAACGAGTGAAGTTAGTAGTTTAAAGACATAACATTTGGGAGCCACACAGTAACAGGGTCGCCATAGCTACAGCGCTCCTGCCGCTCAGAGCAACGCTGTGTTTTGACCGCTCTCAGGTAAAGATGGCGACCGAAGTCCTTCAGAGAGTCGGCAGCGGCCTGAAACTCACAAGAAATGCATTTGTGACGAACGGACAACTCTTTGCGATCACAAGGTAAAACGTTTTATATCGGTAAATTGCACTGGATATGAAAGTGTGTGATCAGCTTGGTCTTTCCTGGGCACAGCATCAATGACAAAGTACATGCTATGTGGCTAAGCTAAAGCTGAAGTTGCGCTTTGACGTGTGTTCAGTGTATTGTGATGCTAACATTAGCCAGAAAATGAAGTACATTGATTTTTGTAATACTGTTAGTAGTGTCTTATTTATAAATGTATATCAATAGTAATTTAGGCCGCTGACTTGTATGTTTGTGTATCCCGTGTGTTGTTGGAAACCTTGTTGCAAAGTCTCTTCAACTCTATTTAAACTTGAAGGTCAAAATGTCCCTTAACTCTGATCACCAGAATTTGATCTGATCTGATAAGCAAGTCACTTTGCTGTAGGTTGAAAACTAGTTTGACACGGGTTATTTTGGATTTGCCACGTCTCGCTTTTGATTTGGCTTGTTGACTTGACATGACTTGTTTATAGCACAAACTGACCACTAACATGCTTACATACTAAACTGGAGGATGCGCAGCATCATCTCTTAATTGTTGAAATTTGATTTGATCCTATTGAGGAGGAATTAAGTTTCCTTTGGTGGTTTAAACAATTGCACCTTATCCAAATATTTTTCCACAGTACCTTTTTGTATTTCAGGGGCCTATCTGGATCTCCAGACAGTTGGTTCAAGTCTTTGTTTGTGAGGAAGGTTGATCCCAGGAAAGATGCTCATTCACATGTCCTTGCCAAGAAAGAAGACAACAACCTGTACAAAATACAGTGTATGTAGTACCGCAACACCTCATTTCGAAGTGTTATGTTTGAGTGGATTCTGTTAAAATCTAGATCAAGTAGAAATATATAATGCATTCTTGCTAGATAGATACCAATCATAACTTCTAGTCGAATATGTTCAGCTTAATAAGTCAATAAGTGTTTTGTTCTTTGTTTCAGTTCATAATGTCAAGCCCGAGTGCCTTGATGCATACAATGAACTTTGGTAAGAATTTCTTTAAATCTGTGTTTATTTACATGCCTGTATTTCATAAATGTATTTCTCTTTAGTGAGGATGTGCTGCCTTCTATCCACGCTGACCCTGAATATCCATGTGAGCTGGTTGGGACATGGAACACATGGTACGGGGAGCAGGATCAAGCAGGTACGAGACCCACAAAGGTGTCCATTGTGTGTGCATGTTCTGATAGGATTAGCCTTCTTAACTGTTTGAAGTAATAACGCTAAGAAAAAAGAATGTCAGAACACTATTGCTCTTCATTTAAGAAATGTCGTGATTGGGTTTTGAGTGAAACAATTTTGCTTTGAAAAAAAAATCTAACTTTGAAGAAACAAAATGCATTGTTTATGCATATAAGACACAGACACAGAACTTTTTCTACATAAACAACAAAAGACTCCAATCTACTGGCTCTCTTTTTCTGATGAAATTAGATATACACAATAAAACTCATGACAGCCAAACAAGAACATTAAATTTGTAAACCGACAGTGATAGGGAAAGTGTCGACATGAGAGGGCTGCATTATTGTTGGCTCTTCTGCTGCTTCTATTCCAGTTCACCTGTGGAGATATCGGGGAGGATACCCTGCTCTCACCGAAGTCATGAACAAACTCAGGCAAAATAAGGTAATGGGTGGTCCAGATTAGATACACACAACCAACCAACAATAAGCAACCCTATTTGGCTATATAAACTCACCACCCAAATCAAAAGTAGTCATTAAAGCGCTTGGTGATGGAAACGGTAAAAATAATTGTGTGCCTCAAATTGACATCCTATTTCTTGTATTTCGCAGGATTTTATCAACTACAGAACAGAGCGGGGGAAGATGTTGCTGTCTCGTAGGAACCAGCTGCTTCTTGAGTTCAGCTTTTGGAACGAGCCCTCTCCTCGTCCTGGGCCCAACATCTACGAGCTTCGGTCCTATCAGCTCAGGGTAACGAGATGCTAATCCTGTACTCTCATTTATCTTTAAAACACTGTCACATGTTAAAATATGTGTTTCAGCCAGGAACTATGATTGAATGGGGAAACTATTGGTAAGCTTTATTTATTTATCTTTGTTACTCCGGTGTTATCAGCTCATAGAGTTATGTTTATGCAAGTAAATGTCCTTTACTATTACATTTTATTGGTTTACAGATTGTGCAGATAACTTAACGTTATTTAACTTTGTTCATGCATTTCTTAAAAATGGCTGCCCTTTGTTTTTAATTTATGTTATTTTGTGTAATTTGGCTCGGTGCTATCAAATAAGTGAAAATCCTTAACATTGACGCTAGGGGAAGTAATTGAATGTAAAAAAACTACTATGGATATGAGTAAAAGAATATTTCTGATTATTCTTTTTTTAGTCAATTCAAGTTTTCCTGCTGATGTAACGTCTTTGAATTCTCCAGGGCTCGTGCAATTGAGATTCGTCAGCCAAATCAAGAGGCAGTGGGGGGCTTTTTCTCCCAGATTGGTAGTCTTTATCAAGTGCACCACTTGTGGGGTAAGTTCTGAATGCTTTTAGAAAAGATCTTGCCTCCTTCTAGGGTTGGGTGATACGGCAAAAAAACACACAAAAAAGACAGAGGCTGACCAATAGGACAAGTGGGTGGGAAAACTGTAGTATATGAGCATTATTGCGAACAACACAGAATTACAAAAAGAAAATCTCTTTAAAATAGCAGTCCAATCACCCAGCCCTATGGCTCCCTCAGTGAACTATGAGAAGCTTTAATTTGCACTTTAATATTTACAGCATATAAAGACCTGCAGTCAAGAGAAAATATCAGAAATGCTGCTTGGCAGCGTGAAGGTTGGGACGAGGTGGTGTATTACACAGGTATTGCCAAGTTTAATGTATTTTATAGGCTTTTTCTTGCAACAAAAGCCCTTCATGTCAAATCCATCTTAGCTTTGTACAATGTTACATTTAATGCAAGTACAATGCAAGAGATATAGTGTACAATTATAGTAGTTGCATGTATATTGCTTTCTGTGCATAAACACACCATATGTCACAATAATTCTTACTTCACCTGCTTTTATTTACCCTCCACAGTCCCTTTAATCCAGCACATGGAGTCTAGTATAATGATTCCAATGAAGACTTCACCCTTAAAGTAACAGATCTACCATCGGCTTGTCAAGATTTTAACCAATCACCGGAGTGTGCATTTTCAGTGATACCAACAAAACAGCGTGTCGTGGATGGGGTTTCTGTCTGTTTTCTTTTGTCTTTGTGTGTGTGACGTGTGTGTTTGTGTGTTTTTTTCTCTTTTCTTTTTAGAGCATGGCTCAACTTTTCTGATGAATGTTTAGATGGACTTTTTCCATTGGTCTCGGTGTTACTGGGATGTTGTTTACTGATACTATTTTAATGGTCAAATTTCAAGCCTCTCCAATAACAATGTATGAATCAAGCAAAAAATTGTTTAAGTTTTTATAGTAATGTACATACATTTTAACTTGTTTGCGCTAGTTCTTGTTACATGATGTGATCAACTTCCCTTAATTTTTTATCTTCAAATTTGATTGATTTTTTTTGTGGCAAATATTTTCTCATTTGGTCTGTTTGTCAAAAGAGGATCATGTTTACAAATCAAAACATCTTGCCATTGGGATTTTCACATTGACTGTGTTTAATTCTCAAATTATTGATTAATACTCCGTTTTTTATTATATTTCTCTGGCTTTTGTTAGAATGACATCCTCTTTTATCAAATGCATTTGTATCTGCTACTTCTGTACACCGGTTTGAACTTTGACATAGATTTCAGCTAATGCCAACCGAGTGCTCCAAATGAGATTATGTTTTTAAATGAAAGGTCTAGCCATGTTGGCTCAGTTTTAACTGTAAATTAAACTAAAGACTTACCAATAAATTGATATGGTATAGTGGGAAAGAGCAATTTGTACATGTCTTAATGTGTGTTTTTAAGGAGGTCCTTGTGGACATCTCTTTTGACACATGTAGAAGAGCATTTTGAACATACTATGGGTAAAGGTGGAAGCTGCAACATAGAGAACCATAAGATTTCTAGAGTAAAAGAGGACCTGGTGACTTCTGAAAGTAAAGATTAAAAAAAAGGAAAATGCTTAAAATTGTGATGTACAGCTGCGACATATTGATGGAGAAAAATGGCCTGGTTTGAAATGTGTTGCACAATTTTTTTTTAAGAACTGTGCCTTGGTGGTTTAGACTAGATTTGCCATTTTCCAAAAAATGTATGTAGGAATTAATGAAAATCATAGGCGTCATGTAGTACACCGTGAAATACCGAGGCCAAGAGTACAATACATCCATTAGTTTAATATCCAGATTTGTATTCCTGCTTCATCAATAGGAGGCAGTAGAAGACTGACACTCCCTGTTCTTGCAATATCACTGCCATAGACATTTAGTGCGTCTTCTGTGGTGATGCGTTTAAGTGAAAATTAGAAACGAGTCCGCACAATTTATGGTAGTAATAATACACTTCCTTTCCAATATTAATACTCTACTTAATGAGGATGAACTGTTAATATTGTTATGTATGGGTATCATGACATACAATCAAGTTCAAAATGTTTTCTTGAAAATCCTATTTATTCTTCCTAACTTACTGCTCATTTGTTTGTAATAAAATGAGCGGAACATTTAAAGACTTTATCATGTACATGACGTTTCCGACTCTGCTCGTGTCCACTGAAGGCAGCCTGAGACCACGTGTTGGTTGGACCCTTCTGGAAAGTCTCTTCCCTTTAGCATCGGAGCCGAGCAGCGCGCAGTTCTCGCCGGCGTCACTTTTTGTTACTTCACTCCGCTGGTAGTGCTGCTTCGCCATGTCTGCAGTAAAAGCCCTAAACCCGAAGGCGGAGGTGGCGAGGGCCCAGGCGGCTCTGGCGGTGAACATCAGCGCGGCTCGGGGGCTGCAGGATGTGTTGAGGAGTAACCTGGGACCGAAGGGGACCATGAAAATGTGAGTGCGTCTTTGTGCAGCACGCGTCGCTAAGCTAACACAAGCTAACGGGCTAATGTTGGCTTCCGACTCGCACCGGCTTCATGCTCAAGAGGCGTGATCGTTCTCCAACGACATACTGAACACAATATCAGCGACAATAATTACCCCCATACATCAAGTCTTAAACAACTTGAAGCTTACCCTAAGACCTTAGCCTAAGATGGGGATGTAGCGGGTTTCCACGCTGCCATGCCCAGTCATCGTCATAAGCACACCCAGCCCCTGTCAGCGTTAACGCTCATTCATCCCACTACGTGTCTGTTTTGTATTTGTGTTCGCTAACAAAAAATTACATGGATTTTGTAGAAGTTTAAGTGATTGGTACAGTTTGCATCATTACAAAGTACTTGCCGTCTCTGTATTATTGTTGGAGTATTTCGAGGAAGACATACTTGCCCTTGTTTAGATTATTGTCTTTTGTACGCAGGCTGGTGTCTGGAGCTGGCGACATTAAACTCACCAAGGATGGCAACGTTCTGTTACATGAGATGGTAAATGCAATGCCATTTTATTATTTTTTCCATAACTTTTCTGCTTACGGAAAGTCTATTGAGCAAAACACCGCATACTTAATCTATTTTGAAACTTTTGCAGCAAATTCAACACCCTACTGCATCTCTAATCGCCAAAGTGGCCACAGCACAGGATGACATCACTGGAGATGGTACGACATCAAACGTCCTCATCATTGGAGAGCTGCTGAAGCAGGCCGACCTGTACATTTCCGAAGTGAGACCGCTGTGATGAACCTTTTAGCATATGCTCAGTGCAGTGTGTTTCCATGGTACATTCAACATGATGCATTTTACAGGGCCTTCATCCAAGAATTATCACAGAAGGATTTGAGGTGGCAAAAGAGAAATCTCTGGCGGTTTTGGAGGAGGTCAAAGTGTCGCAGGAAATGGGCCGGGAAACTCTCATCAATGTGGCTCGAACGTCACTCAGGACCAAGGTCCACGCCGAACTGGCAGACCTCCTCACTGAAGTATGGCTTCAAAATCATTGCATGAGTGCCCCTACAGTCATACTATATTCCTTTAATAACAAAACTGACAGGACAGTAGGAGAATATAATAACATATGTAGAATTTAGTTGAATTTATGACAATTTTATGCGATTGGTCATGGTTTGATTGCACAGTGAACACCCAAGGATGCATCTGTGGCTGCCCCTGGTTTAACACGTGTGCTATAGTAACTCTGCTCTGTACCTCTGCATTAGGAGAGCCTCATCTCTCCTACATGTATTCAACAGATCAGGATAAAATTAAATCACATACTGATAAGCCAGTTATCAAATACTTGCACAGGTGGTTTCAACTTGACTATTAAAGGCAACACTAAAATAACAAAACATTCCATTATTTTGTTGTTGGCAGGCTGTAGTAGACGCTGTGCTGGCCATCGCTTGTCCCAATGAACCAATTGACCTGTACATGGTGGAGATCATGGAGATGAAGCATAAGACCGACTGCGACACACAGTGAGTGCCAGTAAATGTCTTTGTTAATGCACGATTTCACACCATAACAAGGCAAACCCATAACATTGGGACTCTGAGTATTTTCACTGGCCGTTGCTAATTTTCTTATCATGCACACAATCTGAGGACAAAGTATTCATGAATGATTTTGCACAAACCTATCCAGACGAGATTGTCGGTACCTCTTTTGGCTCATCTGATCTGCTTTCTTCCTTTCCCTTCAGGCTGATTAGAGGTTTAGTTTTGGACCACGGGGCCCGGCATCCTGACATGAAGAAGCGAGTAGAGGACGCCTACATTTTGACCTGTAACGTTTCACTGGAGTACGAGAAGACCGAGGTCAACTCCGGTTTCTTCTACAAAAGCGCGGAGGAGCGAGAAAAACTAGTGGCAGCGGAGAGGAAATTCATCGAAGACCGTGTTAAGAAAATCATCGCCTTCAAAAACAAAATGTGCCCCAATGGAGAGAAGGGCTTTGTTGTCATTAACCAGAAGGTACTCTATGTTTGGGATATAAGATGATTTTCCTCTGCTGTTGTAGGTTTTCAAATGTAGCTGGTTTGTGCAGATTAATTTTTTTAAAGGCGACTTTTCTCAATCCTTGAATGTGGTTGTTTGGGTCGACATTTACGATTTTGTTATCTAGCTACGTGGCGCTTGAGGTTTTACTCAAAATACATTATTTTCTATGGTATCGTAAGCAGCAGTAATTTCAATCTCTTGTACAATTATGATGGACCTTTAGTCTTTAAATTGTTTGGAACACAACTAGATCTTTAAATATAAACTCTTTAATTGAATACATTTTATATTGACCGCACAGTGAACACCCAAGGATGCTCCTGTGGCTGCCCCTGGTTTAACACGTGTGCTATAGTAACTCTGCTCTGTACCTCTGCATTAGGAGAGCCTCATCTCGCCTACATGTATTCAACAGATCCGGATATTTTTATTTTTTTTACAAACATCCACATAGGTTGTTTTTCTCAACAGAGATTCAATATGCATCCGGCTTGTCTTTTTACAGGGTGTCGACCCCTACTCTCTAGACGCTTTGGCTAAAGAAGGTATTGTTGCTCTGCGCAGAGCTAAGAGGAGGAACATGGAGAGGTGAGCACATTTGTCTATTGATTTGTAAAACGCAAAACATTAAAAATACAATGTTGCTACTAGGGCAGGGCGATATGGCCAAAAATGTATATCACGGTATGAAAAAGAAATATCACGATAATGATATATTTGGCGATATAATTTACACCTGACAAAATGCTTCAAAATCGAAGCCTTTAGCCGATGGGGAAAATGCATGTACATTTATTTTATTTTCTCCTTTATTCATCTAAATTCACCTAAATCGCTACCTCAATCTGGAAACTCCTGGTTAAATAAAGGTCAATAAAATAAAGACAGAAGATGAGATAAAATTATATTGCAACAATAACTGCTGCATCTCCATCACAGTGAAATGCTCCTGTAAGTTCACCTGTTTTTACTGTCAGAAAATTGCAACTTTCAAAGGATTCACTATATCCCCTATCTCTCCTTTTTGCGTTTGCAATGTGGTTTTCTTCGTGTTGTTGTTGGCGCCGGGTTAGCTAGCGAGCTAGGTGATGCTGCAACTTGCCGGAGTTCATCCAAGACTCAAATCCAGGGCTCTTTCCTCACAAATATGAGCAACAAAAGTAACATACTTCATTCATATCATTAGATTCTTTAAGCGCCTGCCCCTGACGCCTCCACAGTCATGTTTATGCTGCTGCTTTGAGTGACTCTCCGTGTGGTCCTGAAATGGGTTATGCATCTACGGTATGAAAGTTTACACCAGTGTCCAGAAACGATATTGGTATTACCGTGCACAATATGATATGGATCAACCCTTGTTGCTAGTAGGGGATGAAACATTTTTGATTCAATAAAAAACACACAATAGATATTTAATAAAATGCGCTCATTTTTTAACTGATGATTCAGCATAGCGTGACTAACAAATGCGGCATGTCTCCCCCAGATTGACTCTTGCCTGTGGAGGTATTGCCATGAACTCACTGGAAGACCTCACTCCTGAATGTTTGGGAAATGCTGGCCTGGTTTATGAACACACACTAGTAAGGATCTGTTTTCCATTTGTGTTAGGAAAAGTGGAAACGTTGAGCTAAACTTAAATTGCTTGCATTTTCAGGGAGAGGAGAAGTACACGTTCATCGAGAAGTGTGGAAATCCCCGGTCAGTGACACTGTTGATCAAAGGCCCGAACAAGCACACGCTCACACAGATCAAAGACGCTGTGAGGGATGGACTGCGGGCTGTGAAAAACGCTATTGAAGACGGTATGATGCGATTGAGGCTATCGTTGTGTTTATTATGCACAGAGAACACCCAGAGATGCTCATGTGGGCTTCTCTGGTTTTGAATCTATGCTAAATCAACTCTGGTCATTTCCTCTGCATAAAGAGAGCCCCGTCTCCCTTTCATGCATTCAGTTGATCAGAACATGCATTATTTATTTATTATATTAGTATTAGCATTAGATAATACAACAGTTTTTGCTGAAACATTTTCCTAAACAGACCAAAACAGTCTTTCCTTTATTACCAATGACCGACTCTAATTTAGCTCTTTCTCCTCTGTAGGTTGTGTAGTTGCGGGCGCTGGTGCGTTTGAAGTGGCTGTAGCTGAAGCTTTGGTGAAACACAAACCAAGCGTCAAAGGCAGAGCTCAGCTGGGAGTCCAGGCCTTCGCAGACGCCCTCCTCGTCATACCTAAAGTTAGAAAATACTTTTTCTCTTTCACCTTGTCTGTCCGTCATGTTGGCCTTCATAATAAATGGTGTTTTCTCTGTCGCAGGTTTTGGCTCAGAACTCAGGTTATGACCCTCAAGAGACTGTTTTGAAGCTACAGACGGAGTACAAAGAGTCTGGGCAGCTTGTGGGAGTTGACCTCAGCACAGGTGACATATTTACTACAGACACTTGGGGGCAGTACAGCAACTATCCCGTTGCCACTTTCTTTCCTTTATTTGTAGAGCGTGTGCGTGTACAATATTCATAGTCTTGCTATTCATAAACAAATGAAACTCCCATTTGCCAAATAGTTTTTCCTTGTCATACCCAAAGCCACTTGTGCTTGGATATTTAATCTTCTATTTGCGCATAATCTAACTTTACTATTCTCAAAGCTTAAAATAAGTAAATTTCAATGTGGATATAGCGGTTATGTTAAAAACTAGTGAGCTGTTATTCCACATTTCTAAGTTTTCCCCTTTTCATTTTCCAGGTGAGCCTATGGTGGCAGCAGAGGCAGGTGTATGGGATAACTACAGTGTCAAGAAGCAGCTCCTTCACTCATGGTAAGACTTTAATTTAAAAATACAAATAAAAAGCATAACCTATTCAAATGTTAAGTAATGTAACTTTTTTTTTTTTCCCAGCACGGTCATTGCCAGTAACATCCTGTTGGTCGATGAGATTATGCGAGCGGGAATGTCTTCACTCAGAGGTTAACTGGTGGTTTAGTTTTCTCCACTCTCTGACCCACACCGGTCTTAATGACTGCCTGCTGTGACCATCGTTTATCAAAGTCAATAGTCTTGTTTTTCATGGATTTGTCAAAGCTCCGTCTGCATCGATTGGATTATTTATGAGATTTTGTTAAAGCACTGACCCATGAGATTTGGGTTTTGTTTCTATTCATTAAAGTCGCCTTGGCTCTTGGACTGTTTGTGTTAATTTTTTATCATTATTATATTTAAGAGTTGGGATAAATAGTACTTATTTAAACTTGGTATTGCCTGGTTATTTGTGCTTAGTTATGTCTTGTAGTGTGACCACCTGACCCTCCTTTAGTTGTTCTGCACAGCCAGTTCTGTTAATTTGGACTGTATCCTGCCTTTCCATTAGTAACTAGGCAAAGGGGAAAAAAAAACTACTTGTATAAAATGTAAGCATTCTGTTTCCTGTCTGGTTTTAATTATGTGACATTACCATTTCAACGTTCAATTTAAATGTGTGTATAATGGAGATAAACTCGAGAGGGAACTAGTCAAACTGAAAAGAGGAACTTTAGCCACGCAGGGTCGGTTGGACTGGGAACCTTTTCGCGGACGTACCAGCTTCCGTTTTACGTCAACTGTACCATCAACCTGACTAGCTCTATTTTGAGTACGGTTTCCGCAGCTTGATCAATTAGATGTCTATACATTTGTTTCATTCAAACGCTATGTGAAGGCGTCATTTAAACTCATACAATTATGTTGGTATTATTTATTGCTGCATGGTTGCTGACCGCTGCAGGTAAATCACTCAGCTTTTATAACCCAATACTTGTTTCATTAACTTGCATTGTGTAAAGCGCTACATTTTCTCACAAGTAGCTGCTGCAGAAGATGAAATGATAGAAGTCCCTGGAGGCACGTGGTTGATGGGGACCAGTGCTGCTGATGGTAGAGATGGAGAGTCCCCAGTCAGACAGGTCAAAGTCGAGTCCTTCCAAATGGACAAGTATCCAGTCACTAATGAAGACTTCAGGTAGATAAATATATCTAACCCGGTTCAGTTGAGCCAGAAATATTTCAATCTTTTAAATGAAATACTTGCAGAGAATTTGTGAGAGCCACAAAGTATAAAACAGAAGCAGAAACAATAGGATGGAGTTTTGTGTTTGAAGATTTTGTGCCAGAGGTGACCAGAAGCAAGATCACTGAGAGGATAGAGGTATTCTTTGATTTTATTGTTTGTTTTTCCTGTAAGTTGACACATTTAAGAGTTTAATTCAATTATGTTTTCTTCTTTGCAGTCAGCTCCTTGGTGGCTGCCCACCTGGCGTGCATTTTGGAGACAGGTAAAGTAACATACTTAGAGGGAGGTAGGTCAGATCTTCTAGTTTAATGGATAGATGAGCTTGTTATTGACCAAAGAACAAAATGAACAAGGGTAATATTTTGAGCAATGATTTTTACAAGCTAATTTTTAGAGCCTAGTCCCAAAATAACCTGGTCCGAATAAGCATTACATTGTTCCAATTGTGTGCTCGTTTCATCTGCATTATTAGCATGTGTTTAACTTCTGCAGCCTGCAGGACCTGCTTCTGGGATCAAGGAGCGGATGGACTTTCCTGTGGTCCATGTGAGCTGGACTGACGCCTTGAGTTTCTGTCAGTGGAGAGGGAAGAGGCTGCCCTCAGAGGAGGAGTGGGAGTGGGCTGCACGTGGAGGGCTGGAAGGTAACTCGGGTGTATTTAGTAGTAGTGATTATTGTATATTTACTGCAGTCTTAGAAAAATAAATTATACCGCGAGCATTAGTTTTGCAGTTAGCACAGCATATGTAAATTGTAAATCTCTGTTTTCATTGGTCATAGATTTGTATATGTGGGAAACTCATACACACATGCAAAGTAACTTATGACTGCGCTTTGTGTTGATCACTTTCCTGTCTCAGATCGGACTTACCCGTGGGGCAACAAGTTCAAAGCCAAAAGGGCCAACTTGTGGCAGGTTGGTTTTCATCTTTGTGCTCTGAACCTATATACAGTAATACTGTTTTATCCTCAGCAGGTCTGTGATTCCTGTAAAAAAAAATAGTTGCATGTTGCAGTGCCCGATACAAAACTAAGCCCTGAAACCTCTCACTGACACTGTGTCTACCGTAACTATGTAGGTGTTAACGGCATCAAGTACCGACCACAACAATTTAGTTAAAGGTTAAAGCGGAGCTGCAGTTTATTGCACATATCACTGTTGGTAACACTTTATTTTACAGTACCCTTGAAAACATTGTACCTGCCAAATTTAGTAATATTGGCTTTGTAACAATGTGTAATAACTTGTACCTAAGGGTTAGCTACACGATGGAATAATGTGTATTAGTACTTTGCAGGTACATCATGTAATTATAATATTGTACTAAATGTTGTTAGGTACAATGTATCAAGGTAGTGTAAAATAAATTGTTACCTGTTATAACATTTAAAAATTATAAATGTTTTGTATTAAGTGAATTATCAAGAAAATAGATGTCTTTCATCACTGGGCACAGATAAAATAAATAAACCCATTGACCCTCTGCTGTTGAGAGGCTGCAGTGAGCAATTTTACAGTAATTGTCTTTTGTGAAAGCCAACAAATGACTCTCGTACCAATCTATTCCATATGAATTCTGAAATAACTGTTCTTTTCTTCTCAATAAATCCAGGCACTTTTAACACTGTCTTTAATTCATGCATGTATGGACAGTAGTTTCTTATTATCTGTGTTTTAGGGATCATTTCCAGAAAATGACACTGCCGAAGATGGATTTCACGGTGTCTCTCCTGTCTCTGCTTTTCCTGCTCAAAACAGCTATGGTAATTATAATAAAGATAACACAGTGACACTGCTATACACACATATGCAATGAGGCAGGATAAAAAGGAATGTAACGATGAAGTGAATAAACATATTCCTGGTTACTTTACACATTGTAGAACTTTCTTTTTTTCTTTCAGGTTTGTACGACATGTTGGGAAACACCTGGGAGTGGACCTCAACTCCATTTCGTGGTTCCCAGAAGATGTTCGTACTGCGAGGGGCTTCATTTATTGACACTGTGGACGGATCGGCCAACCACAAGGCCAGGATCACCACCAGGTCAGTTTATACAAGACATACAGGATCAGTAAAGTAATGCAAAGGCCCAAATAAACATGATTATACTGTTTAGGATGGGAAATACCCCGGACTCTGCCTCCGATAACCTCAGCTTCAGATGCGCTGCCTCCACTGCAGACAAACCACGACATAAGCACAGAGCTACTTCTCACACCAGTTCTGAATTGTAAATTAACTTACTTTTAAAGAAGGGCCAATTTAGCAATTTTGAAAAAATGTAAGACTGTGAACGTAGTGACTGCTGTATTGCTCCTATGGAGACTCTATCTGTTTTTTGTATATTTTTAAATAAACATTTGCTTTTTCAACACAATAAAATTGCCTTTTATTATATATAAATTGTGATATATAACAATTTATATATAACAAATTAGGACTGCTAATTTTTTAGAAAGTCATAATTAATTTAATTTACTCTGAAGATTTTAACAGTACAGACATGGGGACCACAGAATGAATGAAGTTTGCTGGAGTCGCCAATGGTGTTACGGCGTGGCGGTGTCTGGGGTGAGTGACATCGTCAGTATCGGTGCTACATAGTCAGTTGTTGTTCCCCGTGTGCTGTACTGTGAGGCATTGGCTAGTTAAACTGTGTGGGCAGGATAATAGTGAAATCTAAAGCTTGGCGCTATTTGCGCTGCCTTCTGCACACAGGCAGACTCAGGGCAGGGGGCAGGGAATGTTATGTATCAGTGTGTGAAGACCTTGAATCATTGAATCTTTTGTGAGTGACTTAATGAGAAGGAGAATGGTCTTGTCTTTGTTGCTCTTTGTTTTAGTTCCGTCTTTTTTATGTGACTAAAGTTCAGGCCAGCTTTAGTCCTGGTCTAAACCCAGCCTTTGTCGACGCTGTTTGCTTTCCCATGAGTGAATGGATCAGGAGAGAAATGGAAAAGAAAAACACTGCTGTAATGTTCCTGTTTCATAGAAGGTTTCAGGTGACTATGCAAACACAAACACAACGTCATTTGGAGACGTCAAGGCATTTCATTTGATGCAACAAAAGATTTGCCACAGCACGCAGCAGAAGCAAAAAGTATATTCTGTAATTTTTAGTGTTTCAATTTGTCTAATTTTTTTATTTAGCATTTTGAATAGAAATGATTTAGATACAAAACACATTTTGCTTTTGTTCCCAGAAATAGCTCCTTTTTTTTTTACTATGGATAAGTATCTGTGTTTAAATGCCCAAACGTCAATCTATGTATAGCTACACATCTGTACATACAATGCTAAAGTCTATCATCGCCTGGTTTTATTGTTAGCCTCCCAAACGTGCACAAACCCGTGAAATCACCTATATTTACAACTATGACTTTGTTGAGAATTACTGTTGACACACTCCTTGAAACTTTTCCAAATATATTAAGAGATAATAACTGTGAAGATGTAACATCCCGTTACATCTCTAGGGCCGTGTAGGTAATAATAGCTTATTAGCCACCACATACTCGGGACCAGCTTGTTAAAGTGAAGTAGTATTTTCTGCAGCTTATTTTTAGACTCCTTTTTAGCAGGATGTTGACTCACTTCTGTCTATCATTTATCACCAGATTTACCCGTATGTTTCCTATAGGCATCTTGTCCATGGATTTCCCCAAGTGACCAAAAAAAGTAGATGACTAAGTGTGGGTTATGTGAGTAATAGATCAACTACTTTGTTTAGACTTGCCATAATGCTTTGGTTTTGTGGTGCCACATAAAATGCCACTTAAAGTGCGTCTCGAGAAAATGCAATGTCTGCCAGTGTTCGTCAATGAATCTGAAGAAAATTATAATTTTTATTAAAGTGGTAAGATTGACGTTATGTAGTCCGAACATTGTAATGAAGTAAGTGTCAATATTTGTCAATTATGCACAACCACTAGTTTCAATCAGAGTTATTTGTGTTCAGTGAATTATGCACATTTTAATAAACTTACAGTATGCAAACATAATGGGGATAAAGTCATTGTCTCTATAAAAGCCCCTCAGCTATGGTTCATAAATACACAGGATATTCTTCAGTTTTACCTAGGTCAAAAATATTTACTCAAGAGTAACGTTACTTTGAAATAATGTTACTCAAGTAGAAGTAAAAAGTAGAGGCCCTTATGCAAGGAAGAGTAAAAAGTAGAACATTTTATTTGAGTGGTGTGAGTACTTGAGTGTTTGAGCATAAGTCACTCTGATTCATGTCTCAGCAGTGACATAAATTATGAGAAACAAAAATATTTTCACAGAAAATACCATCAAATTATGAGAAGTTCGAGAGAAAAAAACACCAAATAATCTATTTGAAGCGTCAAAATGAGAGATTTTCTCACAGTGGTACAAGTAACTTTCTCTTCAAGTAGTACTTACATTTTAATATTATTCAAGTAGAAGTAAATAGGTACTGTATGAAAAAACTAGTTGCAAAAGTAAAATTACTTTAAAAAGTTACTAAAGTACATGTACTTGAGTAAATGTAACTGTACTTCCCACCTCTGATTACTACACAGTACTTTTTGCAGTAATGCTGTCTATACAGTGTAATAAGTGCCTTATGCTACATTATCATTACATTAGGCTGTGCCAAACTCTTTCTCTGCAGATCAAAGTAAGTTCAAAGTCTAAAACTAGCACGTCACAAAACCTCAGGTATTTACCAATCGTTTCTTTCCTTTCCATTTTTACTCTCCCACTTCATTGTTGATCCTTGTTACCAAGCATGTTGAGGTTTCTAACATGTCAAACCTTTCTAATTTTATTATTTATATCCACAAATGGGTCTCCTCCCTTTTTAAAAAGGCAGTGGCAGCTTCAGGTATGTTTGCACGTCATTTGTTTGAAACCACACTTACACACACATCGCGCAAACACGCACACGCACGCTATGAAGGAAGGAAAAAAAAGAAAGAAGCCACATCCTCCTTTGACATCGTCTCATGGCTCACCGATCAGGAAGAGCAAGTTTGTGCACATTTTATTGACTTGTCGTTCCTCTCTCCTCTCCCAGTCTTTGGCATATACAGCTGCTGCACACACCTGATGTTTTAGTTGTGGCTGTTTCCGATTCAAACATGGACTACAGTCAATCTTTTTCTGTTTTGAACGAGAGACTGCGGCCACGTTTTAGCACCAGCAGCCAAATTTACACCTCTCTCAACAGGTTAGAGGACAGGTCGGTACGGGCAACCCCAGCCTACAACACGACAATATTACCGACAACTTCGTCTCCTGCGCCTCCAAAACTTACTATCTCGGAACAAGATGAACTCGATTGTGGGGAAATTTTTGGGCCTCAGCCCCTTCATCTGTTCGAAGACAATTCGACCCTTTTGTCCGAGATGGGACTGAATGAAGCAGGGGATGAAGATGATTCAAGCTCCACAAAATCTGAAGAAAAAGACTGTCCCGGGGAGCTGCCCACGGACGGGGCAGATGAGAACCCAGAGGAGGAGGGCGAGGTTCAGGGGAGTATCCTGCAGAAAGCCTTCATTGATGGGACACTCCCCGACCTGATCAGGAGCGGGCGACCCCTGGGCCGGAGGAGGACACTGGGGCATGTCAATGATACAGTAAGATCAATCTGTTCTGTAACGCAATATTTGTGAGTTTGTTTTGTTTAGTTTAAAATGGTGAAAAGATGGATCAAAATCACCTTTTTAAATGTGAGCCCAGCTAATCTTGATAATCAATCTGCACTGTTTTGTGTCGTAGCAGCAAGTTATAAGTTCAAGCACTTTATTCTACTTTAATCACACATTTAATATGAAATGTAATAACCTGCAGAGGAAGAATCACCATTTGATATGACCCACACCATCTCGAGGTCAATTTAGGGGCCTAGGCTTGAATCTCTTTTGAAGACCTTTAGATTAGTGTATTTTGGGTAATAAATCATGTTTTACCTCAAGGTGACAGAGACGCTTGTGTGTTTTTAAATAGAATTCAACAATATGCAGTGATTATGGCAACTGTTCTCAGTCTCCCAGTATATCTGCGCCTAGAATGGCCCAAAACACAACTGTGGCTTTTTAACCTCTTAACTCTTAACCTTTTAACTCTTAACAAGAGCTGTCATTTTTTAAATAAAAACTCGATTTACGATTTGATTTTTTCCCCTCCATTTAAAACAAAATAACTGCAAACTATAAATGTATTTAAAAAAATTATTGTATTTCATTAAAGTGAACCAACATAAACAAAATTGCAAAGGCAAACCCTTTCTCTAACTAAAAAGTCACTATGCAGTGTACAACAAAGATTGTTAAAACATCCAAATTATTTATACTGTATTTGGATTAAGCTAATAAAACAACAAAAATCCTGAGGTAACTGAGGCACATTTGTACAGCAGGACCTTATAGGGCAGAGAGCTAAAAATAAAATAAAATAAATATAACGGGGAAAAAATGAAAAACAAAAGAAATCGTTTTTTTTAAATATGAATCAATTTGACCTACCAACTCGATTTTTAAATCAAATAGATTTTTTTCACAGCCCTATCCCCGCCTTAACCAAGTGCATTTTCTCCAGTTCAACTTTACCCAAATCTAAAAGCTTACAGCCTATTGGCCAGTGTAACGCCTCATTTGAAAGCTAAGACCTCCAAAACTCATTTAAACAGATCTTTTTCCTTGTGTTTTTGTTGTGTTGTAGTCACTTTTTTGACATTTCCTTTTTTGTCACTTTGTTGCCACTTTTCTTTTGTCACATTTTTGTCGCTTTTATGTCGCTAGTAGGTCTGATAAGGGTTAGTATTTCCAGTTTGGCAAAAGAATCCTTGTCAGTAGTTTCTGTTGACAGTCCAGATGTAACAAGATATTGTGTGCGATGCTTCCTGGTGCTCACCAAAGCCTTGTATAATGATGTCACTCCTTTATCACCCATTTTAACGGACAAAATTAGGCGACCTTTAGTTTTTTAGGCCAAGTGCTTCTAATTTGTGCAGTGGCAAAAAGATGTCATCACAAAGAATAAATGAAAACACATTCAAGACAATGTATGCTATAATTATATCTAATACATACAGGAGAAGTGTGTGAGTGAACAGTTACGGTGCTGAAAGTATAAGTATTTAGGCTGTGCAGTGGGAGTGCAGAGTGAAACATTTCAGGTATTCATTTTAATTGTAGGGTTGAGTTTACTCTGGTATCTCTCTCAGCAAAGTAGGTTACATTGTCGTCTCAAACATATTCGAATACTTTCTTTTCTAAAAGGGTCCATCTCGCGTGTTGCATTTTCTCCAATTTGCATGAGTAATGCGAAATCCTAAAGTGTTTGTTGTTCACAGCTGAAGGAGGTGCGGAGAGAGGTGGAGCTGTCCCGCCGGAGGAGCATCAGACTCAAGGCTCAGGTCGATAAACTGCAGGAAAGCCACGAGGGCCACGGCTGGAGCCAGGACAGGGTAAGAGAGGGGATGGACATAGTTTTAATGCACATTTGAAAGTGTCTGTATTCAACTCAACAAGTATTCCTTGCAGACCTGTGATATTGGAAAACATCCAAATGACAATTCAAGTTATTAGGTCTCAATCTACAAATGTAAAACATAAAAACATTAATTTCTTTTCAGAATACATTTAACATTAACTTTATTGGATATGAATATAGGATATATCAGTTAATGTACAAAGAGGTCGGATTTCCATAAGCATGAACGGCCCAATGGTACAGTACAGATAATACCCGTATTATCCTTGAAATATGGAACATTCGCTCTTCCTATGTGTTTCTGATCAATTGCAACCTTTTTAAAGACTTTTCTTCATAAAATTACAACTTCACTGGTGTAAACCCATTAATACTTATTCGATGCATTGTCCAATAAAAAAAACATTCAGTAATAATTAGTTAGTTAGTTAGATATTCAAAGACATACTGAGGCTCCCAAAATAGTGTCTTTAAATATTTCATAGCAAGTAGTTAAGATAAAAAAAATATTCACATAAAGGGATGGTCATCATTATGTAACTTGAATTACCATGGATCCTTTTTAATCTACGTCTCGTTTGTATTATGTTTCAGGTGGCAGAGGAGGTGCTGTCCATCCTGCGCCTCTTGCACCCGCTCACAGATCCAGGACCTTTAAAGGCCCCAGAGGGAGAGAACCGCCTTGACACGGCTCTGCATCAGCTGCAGTTTGTGTCCCGAAAACTTGCCATGGACCACACTAAGGTCAGGACCCACCTGGGACTCGGGGAGGGGGAAGAGGTTTAAAGCTGCACTACCTGAATCAACCTGTTAATTCAGATAATAATTTGATTATCACGACTTTAAGGATTGCTTTCAGTAAATAAAGAAAAGGCCCCCCCAACAAAAACACTGAAGAAAAAACCCCAACAACTTTTTAAGGTCACAAATACTAATAATAATTTGTCTCACCCTTGTGACATGTTTTTTTTAAGAAAGCAATAAACTTTTTTCAGTTTCAAGACTATTTTGAACTAAAATGATTTGTATTATTATAATTCAATCATCTCTGAGTGGTCGCTGTCTAAACAATTTGGATTAGCAGATCCAAAACACCATTATAAAAGTTGTGACCAAAATGTATGGAAAATACACTCATAACAGAAAAATGTCATGTGACTGACACCCCTAACTAAATGCTTTCTAATCGTTTTGCTCAAGTAGAAACTCAGTCACATACCATACTCAAAGGTTTCATTTTATCTTGTAATGAAGAGTGCATTGAAGGATAAAAAATGTTGCTAGGGTTATCAAACAATCTTGTATCTAATGTTTCAACTGAATCTATCTTCACATTGAAATTATAAAACCTTCTCCTTCGTAAACCCGCACATTGTTTGAGCATTCATCTCTGAAAGGGCTCATTGTTAGTCTGTAGCTTCATTCCATCAGTGGCTCGTGTTTCCCCTCCTGACGATGGCAGCTCAGGTATGCGGTCGGGCCGGTTCACAAGTGTCTCAAGCCGATGAAAGAAAGGCCCTCAGTGTTTTTACTCTGGCCTGAAAACGTCATCAGTCGATCAGACGAGAGATTAAAAATAGATTCAGAGATTAAAATGGATAACTAGATACCATCTGGATTTTATTGAGGAACGTGATGTAAATAAAGGTGCAGTGTGTAAAAACTTTCCATGATCCCTCTCAGCATTTAGTGACTCAAAATCCAGCTATGAACTTCAGACGTCAGATTTGAAGTGCACCATATAAATAAAACATGTGTGATATGATATCTGTTAGAGAAATAACAATGGTGCTCGAGAGGATTGATGAAGAATAGGCAGCTTATACAGGAGAAGTTTATTTACCATCGTTACGGGACCCGGAGACATGAACTCAAGACATTGCGCTAGTCCTACCATTCAAGTCTGCCCATGCTTCCACCGAGGAGGGATAAATACCGTCTAAGAGGGTCATACCGATACGCAAGAAAAACATTCAGTGGCGCCTGAGCACCACAGTCAAGGCAATGACAGAGATAATGCGAGTTTACAGCTTGACCCACGGATAAATAGTGATTTAATGTTATCCTCTAACAATATCTAAACCTTTATCTGACTTTGCAAACCCATGAATGTATATAGCATCTCTAGGAATGAACATGAAAATGAACCTATTGTTTAATGCATGCTTGCTTTTATAGGACATCAAATCAGGCAGCAGCAACAACGTGGAGGAGACTGCTATTCTCCAGCAAGCTCTACGGGACAGAGACGAGGCCATCGAGAAGTACGGGACAGTTGAAGTCTTAAAGTAGAAGGACGTTACGAAGAGTGAATCGACTTCAAATTGTGTGTCATTGGTTTAATATAGGAAAAAGGGGATGGAGGCCGAGCTTTTGCGCAGTAAAACAGAGATGATGGCTCTGAACAACCAGCTGCTGGAGGCGGTGCAGAAACGACTGGAACTCTCCCTGGAGCTCGAGGCCTGGAAGGTGGGTTTGCAATCTTTTGAGATTTCGGTTTCATTCTACTCCCCAAAACACTCATGCATTACAATGATTCATATAAAGTAGACAAAGTTACTGACTTAATTGACCAAATTTCCACTGCGTCTTTCAGATATTTTCTTCTTCTTGGCATTAAGTGGTTAGTATGAGTTTCGAAACATTCTCAGTGCATTCCTTTAATGGGGATGGCTGTGCTAGGAGGGGCATCTGATGTCAGGAGAAAATCCAAATAAAACTGGGAGGGTAACACCAGCAAAAACTTAATCCACGTGACGTTAGTAACTGAAATAACACTTTGAACTTGTATCTAAAGATAGACACCGAAGCAAATGGGTGGAGACGGAGAATGAGGACACCAACTAACACAGCTATGCGCATAATTAGCGAGAGCCACACGTTGTATTGTGAATTTTAATGTGTTTAGTCATTAACCGCGATGAAGAGACACAATTAAACTGAGGAGCGTGAAGGGGCCCAGAGCAAGAGCCAGCTGGAGTCTAGCCGAGAGATTCTCTGGAGTGTGGGATCAAGTTTGGGGATCGAGAGTAGCGTGTGGGAAATAAGCTACAGCTTTGCATACAAGTTTCTACATCTTCAGACCTGCATCCTCATCTGAATGTTTGCATAGATTATACATTAAAACGGCACCTTTCCCCCCATACAATAGTCTCATTAGGTAATACTAACTGACAATAGTGAATTACATACTGTATGGCTTTAGGTTATCAAAACAAATGATGTTACAAATATGTTTTCTACTTCCACTTATTCAAATAAAACCTAAACCTGATGCCAAAATGTGTAAAAAGCAAAACAAAAACGTGAAGTCTAATCCCTCTGCATTGTTAGTCATTTCAGTAAATACACAAGTCACTTTGGAAACTGGGTGTCATCATTTAATATGTTATGTGAAAAAAAAAATGCACTCATTTAGAGAAATAATGTACAGTGCACTTTGTTAATATTAACCTAGTGATAAAATAAGTAAATGCAAAACCACATTGACCCAGAAAACTCGAGATATATAAAGAATTTTAGACCACTGGAACCAATTTTTAATTCTTTAGTTAATAATTTGAGCACAAGATCTGAATACAAAATATTGTATTAAAGTATCATTTACATTAAGAGGCGTGAGTACAAACACTACATTCTCCTGTTTCCTCTGCTTTCAGGAGGATGTGCAGGTGATGATACAGCAGCAGGTCCAGGCTCAGCAGCAACAGGCCGAGCAGTCGTCCAAGCGGAACTTCCGGGGCATCCTGCGTCGAAACAAACCAATCATCCAGCGCCCCCCCAGCATCCCCACCCCTGCGCCGCCTTCAAGCACCAACGCGAATCACATCTACATGAACAGGCCCGTCAGCCCGAATCCCGCCGCAGGGAACCCAAATTTGCTCTCGAAACTGAGCCCAAGCACGACCCCGACAGGGACTCTCCCGCGAAACTGGAGGCTGAAGAAGAAACGCCCCGAGCAGGAAGATGATGGGTTTCAGGTCGTATCTCTGGATTGAACAAAAACTGGATTTGTACATTGATGTTTTTTATTTACTCACTACTGTAATGTAAATTATGGTAATGAAATTGAATATCTATGGAAAGAAGAAAGTGGGACAAGTGCAATTTAAGTCTGACTGTGATGCATAATCATGTTATGCTGTACACTTGCTTTAGAACTGCATCTTTTATAAATATTATGAAAAAATATGTTTTGTGTTAATAAAGCTGGTATTTCTGTGATTCCTGACAAATTCCATCACAAAAAACTAATGGAGATTTCAAAATGCAAAATACTACTGAATGCTTCTTGGGAAATTCTCTCCCATGACTTGTGGAACAACAGCTCCAGCAGTACACAAAGCTTTGCCTTGGAAGTAAAAAAAAAAGGTCAGCAGCAGCTTGGAAATTTATTGAACACGGTCAGGGTATACACACATCTCCATATTACTGAATCCACTTGCCCTTGCTCACATTGAAACACATGGTTCAGGTTAAATATTAGCATTAGAGACAACAAAGAACAAAATGAAACCGTCAAAGCCACACCTGTTGATACAAGGCATGCTTTCGATACAACACACACACTGGACTTTACAAGAACAGATAGATTTATAATGTAATTCAATTTAAAATAACACTGTTAAGTCTCCATCAGTCCTGCCCCACTGAACAAGACAAGGCATTCAAGTGTCGTATATTATAATTGACAATCTATAGATATTGTGCATTTATTAAACTTTATATATACACAACTCTTTAAAGCCTTTTCGATCTTACTATAAGAAAACTGCCCTCGAGGTGTGCTGGGAATGGACAAACCTGGCAACCCAGCTGCCATTATAAAGTCTATGCTTGTTAGATACAAGTTTATATGCATTTTTGTGTATATATGTATATATAAATATATATATATATAAATATACATATATATATATATATATATATATATATATATATATATATATATATATATATATATATATATAAATAAATAAATGTAAGGTTTAGACAAATGTAAGGTGGGGCGACGGTGGCGCAGATGGTAGAGCGGGTCGTCTCATGATCGGAAGGTCAGGGGTTCGAATCCCGCCTCCTGAAGGTGCACATTGTCGTTGTGTCCTTGGGCAAGACACTTCACCCTCCTTGCCTCCAGTGTCTGCGTACACTGGCGTATGAATGAGAGAGTGAATGGGCCCCCTATGAGAGACCAACAGGCCCGTTTGGAACCATGAGGCCGTCCTTCCGTGGACCCACCACCTGCAGGAGGAGCCATAGGGGACTGGTGCAATGTGACTTGGGCAGCTCCAATAGCTGCCCCCACGACCCGGCAACGGACAAGTGGGAGAAAATGGATGGATGGATGGGTTTAGACAAGAGGCACAAACACATCGACAACACCCTGCTCAAGACGATTGGCAGTTCACAACTGATCTCCCGGAATCCACAGAAAAACTATGATATTTTCACAACTACATTTAGGTAACAGTGAATAAGTTGCAGCATATATTTGAACAAGAGCCATAAGGTAGACTTAGGCCTAACATGGCTTTACAAGTATTAATATTTGGATATTTAACGACAAGACACCAACTGGGTACAAAGACATCAATAGTATAAGGACACATTGCTGAACAGACAGAGTGTAGCAGGCGCTTCTCAATAAACTGGAACATTGTGGAAATAGTTTCAATAGTTAAATTTTGATATTAGTTAAATTTAGTGAATATCAGTGTAAAATAGCTCAAACATTTATCTCCATTGAGAACATTTTGTCATTGGGAAAGACAATTCTCTCACAAAAATGTGTACAATTTCAGCCAAAACTGCAGCTGTATGAGTGCTAGCTAGACCATATTTTTCTGTATTTTCTATGAACTTATGCAGTAAAAGTAGCCGAGCAAATTCATTATTTTCAAAGAAAATTTGATTTAATGCCTGTTAGAATCCAAGTTACCGGTAATTCTTTGATACGGTTTTAATTTTGTTGCCTGGAAACTAGACTCACAGCTGCCCCAGCGACTGAGAGGGGTATCATTCTGGTCTCGGCTATTCAGTTCAGGATTGAATGTCATATTGCTAAGCATCATGGGATTTGCATCAATAAAAAACTAATGTTGATTTTTTTATATTGTTTTTAGCAAATGTTAGTCTATAGAAAATGTTTGCTACGACACACAATGGATCTCCATAGTTACATTAATAGTTTCCCGAACTCTATTCATTTTGGCACAATTAACTTAATGACTTAAACTCTTCAGACAAAAGTGTTTTCCTATGGTACTGAAAATGGTACAGTGCAATGTCCTTTGGTTAGTATTGAAATAAATTTTTAGAGCTTATTATTGTGACAACACTAGAGTGCGTGTGGATAATGAATGAAATTGTAGAGCAAAATTGAAATGCACTATTTTACTTCGTGTACTAGATTTATCTGTCACTTGTGTAATCAATTGAGATGTTTCCGCTATATTCTAATTTATTGATCTGTGCTTGTATATAGTAGGATTTACAATAAGATCCAAATGTTACCTGAGAATAATCAGGAAACTCAGCATTTAGCTTGTTAGCCGTCAGCTTAACCATCAAATGAATACAATTAAAACATTGCAGGAGCTGCAAATGAACGTAAACGTTTAACAAGGACGTCGGCTCAAACACAGCAAGGATTTATATAGCACTGTACAAATGTAACGCAGCACTGGCCAAGTTTAAACCTGTTCACCACAGCACCACATACGTGCACTCTTTTATATAATAGTTTTCTGTGCATTTAACAAAGGTTTTGTGACTTTGCCAATAAGACAACCAATCATCAACACTCCCTGGCCAAACAAAAACAGTTTCCACCTAGATCTGAGGTTTCTGTTGGTCTGGTCTTTGGCCCAATTTCAATTCTACCCTTTAGCCCTCCGTTTAGCCCTTCCCCTCCGTTTTGCGCGTTCACAAGAGAAGAAGGGGTGTCCCAATTCTATTTTGCGGCGAGGGGTAGTGGGGGTGAGGGCCACATAGCCCTCAAAGTGAGAGTTTTTCACATGCACACTTCAGACGAAGGGGTAGGAGTTTGACAAAACACGGAAATAAGCTGGGAAATGAATTTACGAATATCTTTAATAAGCACACTTACAACATTTAGAAAGCAGCAGAACGTTTCGTTCAAGACTGTATTCGCTTTGTGTAACAATTAAAACAGTCCATTGCTATAAACGTGTCAGTTCTACGTTTTTCGCTTTGCTGCTGCGAACGCTCCGTTTATTCGCGCTGTATTGCCTGGCTTCGGAGTTTCTTTCTAAACTCCATGTGTCACGCTATTGACATGACACACGGGGTTCAGTGCCTCGCTGCTGCGCCCGCTGTCTCCCCGTGCCGCTGTTCTCTGAGCCGGCGTCCGAGACTGTCTGTGCCCGGTCTGAGCGCTGCAGCTGCCGGTGAGCGCACTGTGAGCGGGTCTACCTCTGCCCAGGGCCGGATTTAAGTAAAATGGGCCCCGGGGCTTAAGTTTTCATCCCCCCATATACTGTATGTCTGCCTGTCGGACTTCTTTCTCTCTACAATGAAAGTATAAATGAATGAAATGTTTTATTTGAACATGCAGAAGTAACTTCTTAAAAATAGTACTAGTTTAAGAAACAACAAATTTGCGAACAGTTTAACATAATGACCACAATTTGAGGTCCGTGGCCTTGATGGAAGAACCTTTACTACTGCCAAACTGGTGGGTGGGGGAATCCTCCCCCTGAGTTTTATTTTTATTATAATGGTGCAATTTGGTGCATTTTCATGCATTTTAACAGACTAATAGGTACATATTTTTTTCCCAGTGTCAACTCAATGAAAATGGCTCAGACCTTGTTTGGGCCCTTCAACCTGCTGGGCCTCTGGGCTTAGCTCCTGTAAGCCCCTGCATAAATCCGGCAATGATCTCTCACAGCTCTGGCTAACGGGCTGCAGCCACAGCGACCCGCGGTAGAAGCAGCAACGCACGGACAGGGGGAAGGAGAATGTAGCGCCGGATGAAGCAAAAATAGATGAACATCTGAACATCTGTAGGGTTTGGGCTGAGACAGAGTCCTGTTGTTTAGGAGTTACAAAACAGCATCAGTCTGTTACAAGTTACTGATGAACTGGTTCAGTAGAAACATGCTATAGAGACAAGTAGAGGCTTGCTTTTTTACATTTGCTTTCATATAAATGTGTTCTAATTGATTAAAAAAAAAAAATATATAAATAAGATTCCATCCCAAACTCACATAACCTTAATCATCTGTGTTTGTTGTAAAATGCAGCCTAATGAAGGGCTGTCCCATTTCTTAGGGCGCTCTTTTCAACCCTCACACTCAGCCCTCGGTTTCAAGGTGTTGGGCAAGGGAAAGGGGTAGGGGTAGAAAAGAGAATTGAGATTGGGCCTTGGTTCAGCAACATTAAGTGGAAAAAGAACGAGAGCAAGCGATTCCATCAATGATTTTCTTTTTTCACCCCTGATTGCACAGGCAAATTCCAAGATGACAATGCCAGGGTTCATTGTTGATTTCCAAACTGGTTCTGTTTGTAAATCAGTAATAATTGTGCAGTCCTGTGAAGCAACTGCTGTTGTGATATTTGGCTATACAAAATACACATTTTAATGAGAATGGGATGTGCAAGAGAAGCTTAACCTTGCACTGCAAGATTAATTCCAATGAGATTAGTGATTTTACAAACTCACAAAAAAAATCCAGTCTTTTGGACCAATCACATGGCAGTAATGACGGTCATGACGGTCCAACAAAATATTAGCAGGCAACCTTTTTTTGGAGGCTTTTTTTTGTTTGGCCAGGCAGTGCATCTGTAACTGAGCCTTAACCGAAAACAGTACTTTGCAATCAAGTGTCTTTGGATTAGTACATCACCCAAACTATATTCTACACTACTGCCGTTCTACCTATGTACAAATTGAAATGCCATCAATCACACTCATCTAAAAACATCGCTAAATATGAAAACAAATACAGCTAAGTACACTACAATGTTTGGTAGAGCTAAAATTAGAAATTAAAAGATGTTTGGTCCAGTATAGATATAATACTATCTAATTATTGACCTATCTATCTCTTGTAGGATTTCTCTCAGAGGTTGAAAATGTTACATGGTAGATGTAGCATTAGTATTGGTAGTTGAAGTACAACTAGTGCCACTAGCAGTAGGAGTTACTCTGACTGTAAGAAGGAAATGATGGAGCTGATGAATTCCAGGGGTTTGTCGGCGTGGATCCAGTGACTGGCGTCTGGGATGTACTGAATATCTGCGAAAGGAAACAGCCGCTGGATCTCTGGGTATTCTTCAGAGCTGAGACAGAGGAGACAGGTTATAGTTAAATGGCAACATTGGTGCACATTAATGTCAATCAGTGCAAATATTTTAGCATTATAGCCGAGTGGGTAAATGCTTTGTCAAATAACATTACATTTTATGGGCCTGTGGTCTGAAAATTATGATGAGAGACTATTGGTATGCTGAATTGTAGTGTGATTAGATAAATATAGCAGTATATGTGACCTTGGCATTAAAATTGGAAACATTTGTGGTTCTCAGCCCGGCATAACCCCCCTATGATCAGATTCTACTTTAAAAAAAACGAAACATATTTGATACCTGATGTAGGCAGAGTTGGCGCCTCCCAGGAACAGTGTGGGTCCCTCGTAGGCAGAGTCAACATAGGGGAATCCCAGAAGTGTTTCAAGGTGCGCTGAGATGGCATCTAGATTCACTCTCCAGGCGTAATGTCCATTCTGCTCAATCAGGTTTGTGAGCAGGAACTGACGCACTGAGTGTTCCTGAAGAAGCATACGTTTTATAGTTATTATTTGTGCATTGAGCTAAACGGTAGAAGACAATCAAGTGGGACATAACTATACGACAGCCACTGATATGTGGGTCAAATGATAAAGGTGGGTGGAGAGATGCCATGTACCCATGTTTGAGAATAGAGCTGTATAACCATTTCATCATTAACCATTTCATCCTTAAATAAAGCGTACAAATAGATGCAGATCAATTCTAAATCCTCAAATTGCCCACCCAAACTTGTGTTGCAAAGTTTTGCTTTGATTCATTGTCTTTTTCATACTGGTGTCATTAAATACTTTGCAGGTGGCGCAACGGTTTAGTGTAACATTGCCCTGCTTCACGGCGCGGCAATGTTACACTAAACAGGACCGCGTGACGATCAGAAAAGTGTGTTTCACAAATGTCACCAATATCAACACTGAGTCCAAAAGAAAGTACAAGGTCCAGTGTGTGGCCTTTCTCTTAGGTTTTTGAGACTGACTGAGCAGACATGAATATTAAAGTCCAACAATATAAATAAAAATAGAAAAGGGGTGAGTGCATCGCTGGTCTGGAAAAAAGTAAAAAAGTAAGACCGGTGCTCATCAGAGACTGGGGCTGCGCTAAGAAAGGATAAATTTGCAGAGATTGCTGGGTGGAGGAGCTTGTGCAGAGTAACGAAAGCAATCTAAAAAGCAAAATAAAGTCCGAGGCACTCGAGTCAAAGTAGAAAAATTAAAAGTCCTTTATTGGGAAATGGACCAGCCTACGCGTTTCGACCGTCAAAGGTCTTCGTCCTGACTTAGAATTCAGGGTTAGCCTCGTGACAAAGTCCGTAAAGTCTTGAATGAGATCCTTATTGATTTTAGGAGGCTGATAAACCAGTGCACAAACAACGTCAGGTATATCAAGGGTGAATTAAAACACCAAAGATTCAAAACTCGAGTACGAGTCTAATGGCAACTGGCAACATTTAAAGCAAGATGTGAAGAGGGGCGCTATCCCTCCACCTCTGCCTGTTGTCCTCTGGGAGCTCAAAAACATGCAGTCTGGGGATAACAACTCAGGTTGGACGACGTGCCTTTCTGTGTTCTGTTTACATGTTTTCCCCGTGTCGGCATAAGTTTCCTCCGGGGACTCTAGTTTCCATTACCACTAAAAGCATGTACAATAGCCCGCGATGGGTGAATGTAGTGTGTGCGTGAGTGGCCATAGGGGCTTATGGTGCAGATTGGTAGCCTCGCTTTAGCTGTGGCAACTAACAGTGGTAGATTACCACCACCGAGTATGGATTGAATTAATAATACACGAAATAAGACTGGCAGTATTATTATCATCATTATTAGCACTACTAATGTGTTATAGTTGTAATGGTGTAGAGTAGCTCATTAATAATGTGATGAAAGAAGGAACTTTTAAATACTTTGACCCAGTTGCGGAGCTGGTCCTCTGCCATCCTTCGTGCAGTGGATCGGGGGATGTCTGAAGAGATCTTGACATCCTGCAGGGCCTGGATATAGTATCTGAAGTTGGTGAAAATAGAGCTCTGACAGGGACTGATGTCCACCACCACCAGCCGCTCCACCAAACTGGGCTGAAAACACGAACAAAGAGAAAACATTATTTAGAGGATGACAATGCACTTTAATTCTATGTAATGCAGACACACTTTCAGACCCGCTAACCTGTGTCAGTGCGGTCGTCATGGCAGTCTTCCCTCCCATACTGTGGCCGATCAGGACACACCTCTCGATCCTCAGCTGGGACAGGAGCAGCTTCAGGTCTGCGCTCATGGACTCGTACGTCAGCTCTGGGCTGTGGGGGCTGGTGCCATGGTTACGAGCATCAACCGTCAGCACCTAACTGACACGGGACGGTTAGGACACTAACTGAAATACTTTAACCCATCCTTATGTCCAAACGCGTTTAAAGAGTATTCAAAATATTAAAATAAAAATACTGATAGGTAAGGTAAGGGAACACATTTAAAGACATGGAGGTTTAGCTTCAAGTAGTCAAATATTATCAGAGGCTTTTAGTTTTTAAAAGGACTGCACTCGACAAATTACTCTTACTGCAACATCAGTTGATGCAATATTCATGTTGTAAAAAGGCATAATGTATCACTAAATAATCGGGGTCTTCACCTGACTGAGATTTACAGATTTTCTGCAAAAGGTCAGTTTTAGTCCTAATCTACCTCTATTTTGGCCTGGTTTTGGTCATGATTTAGTGTCTTCAAGTCTTTTTTGACACAATTTAAAATAAGAAACTGCGTTATAATGTTTGTTAAAAATAGTGTAATACACTGTGTTGTAATAGTTTACATATCATCTTTTTTATCAAGGTTTTACGTGACTATGATGTTAGTGCAGACAGATCTCTTCACTACAGGTAATATTTAACACTTTTTAAATGACAAAAATGTTGGGTAAGATTTACACAGTATGTACCTCATAACTACTGGAGTTAAAGGGTTTATTTGTTTTCTTTTCACAACATAAAGCAGTCCTATAAACCACATTTTATGCACAAAAAAACCCCTAAAAATTATAAAAACTGTAAGCTTTACCTTTCGACCAGTCCTCTGAACCAGGGACTTTGCTATTGAGTGGAAGTTGGACTTGCTGCCAAACAGTCCATGAAGAAACACCAGGGGCGTGCAGTCATTTTTCCCATCAAACACATCATAGGACAAGTTCACCGGGCTGGACACAATAATTCAAGACACAAACCTGACTCATTATTCTAATAGCTGAAAGTCCTTTCTACTGACCAAGTACGCTCATGTTTTAGAATATTGTCAACACTTTCGGACTCCTTTATGAGTAAATAATTGAAATAATTGGACATTAGTTTATGCAGAGAATACCCTGAACTTTGAGACAGTTTTTGTTTCATGTGGATTCTCCCAGTATTGACTGATATATTTGCTAAAAACTAATCTGCAGTTCACCAGTTACCATAGTTACCATCATGGGATTTTGATGTCACGTAAACACAACCTATTTACAGCAACACTACTAACCAGATTAAGGCCCTACGAAATATTATAGTAATGCGTTACAGAGAGAAAGCAATTATATACATGTTAAGATGCTTGCGATTTCTTTGTAGTTTAAAGTATGTCTATGAGTACATCACGTTGCCCAGATCAGAAACACAGGCAGGCTAATACATCCATAGAAAGCAGGCAGGGCAGCTACTAGCATACCTGGCCGAGCTGAGTGCACGGACTTCGGGCAGAAAACGACACGACCAGCCGCCGAACTGAAGCCCTCCCCGCACGAGCCGACACAGGGCACTCATGGCAACACCAGGACCCGACGACAGGGCTCGACAGACGGCATGTGCCTGTGTATTCTCGCCCTAACAGCTATGGGACAGAACAGTCAGGGGGGCAAGAGCAGCCAGCACGCCACTGAGGTCAAACAGCTGATGTGCGTAACGCGTCAGCAGCAGTGTCAGTGTCATCAATGCTTTGGTGCATTACTGCCATCTATCGTTACTGCTGGATCCTGCAGGACAGTCCGGACTGGCTGGCCCGTCCGGTGAGTTGGGTGATGTGCCAATCAACTTTGATCTAAATAGCACATTTTACCAATACAAATGTTCCACCATGCTGAACAGAGAACTTTGCTATAACTTAATGCAAAAATAACAGCATGTAACTGACAGACAAGCTATACATCCGCCAGAGCAGCAGGCTGCGCCACGTACTCCAAACGCTAGTTGCGCCAGTCGGCCCAGTCACAGCAACAAACAAGATGGAGGAGAACGAAGAAGCCGCGGCACCAAAACAAACCGTGAGCAGCAGAAATGTATATTTGTGGGGGAAACATATACTGATTCAATTCACCTAGCTCTTATTGCTCAGCATACCGGTGTATGAATGGTTTATTCAGTACACGTTCGTTTTGGCAAAATTGCCTATTTTATATCCATATAAGTTGGTTTCGTTGTACTAGCTTAGCTAGTTAGCTGCAAGTTAGCTTTGATTGTTTTTTTCTTATTTCGCTTGTAAGATTAAATTAACAAAACATTCAATGTATAACATAATCTATTATGTCAATATAATGGCATATCTAACTCCAGTAGTAATTGAAAAGGTAGATGCATCTGGGCTTGTCATTTCGTTAGTTGTCAACTAGCCAAAGCTGCAGGCCCAAAGGCGCGGCAGATCCACCGCGCCGCGTCGTGGATCTACTGCGCCTCCGGCCTGCTGCTTTCTATAACTGCCAACGCTTAGGGAACACTTTTCGGGTGTTCTTTCTATTTCTAGCAGATATGTTATTTATTGCTTTGAAGACATGTTTTTGCATTTCTTTCGAGAAAGTGGGAAACTGTAACATTTATAAAATAAGCATTACAACGTGTTAAGCTGACCACAATTAAATACAGCCGTTTCTTGTCAACAATCTGTTTGTTAGATGTCCTCAAAATTGCATGCAACCCGAGACCAAACCACCACAAACCGCTACCTTGATTTGCCCACAAATTCATTTGGCACAGTCATAAACCTGTTCGTTATTTCTCTCCAGGTAGTTTGTATTGAGATACATCCGACTGCAGTACATGTTCATGCTCTATTCACTGAGACCCATTTATTTTCCTTTCTCCAGATGGACATAACAATACAAAGAGGTGATTCTCTGCCAGAGATTAAGAAGTGTACTGATTGCTGCAGTTATTTTCACTGTCCATTTTGTTCCCCCAAATCATACCTGCCTACCAATAAGTCCAGAGTTAAAATCCATCTAAAGATGCACTTCAATAGAGCAGTGCAGTATGCAGGTAATGTTTGAACTAAATTAACATTTGATTTGATTTTGCAACAGACAAAATGCAGTCCTTTGTTATTCTCTTGCAGGTTATACCATACACCGATGTGGACGCACCTGTCGAACCATGCCTCACTATCATTGCCCATTTTGTGAAACGACGGTCCTGAGAAAAGAAGACTTTCTGAGGCACATGCAAAACTGCAACGTAGAAGACAAGTCTGACACCACTGTGCAAACCCCTGCAGCCGCAGACGGCACCTCTGAGCCAAACATCCCCACTCCAGACTCTCAAAGTGGGTCCTCAAAAAAACAAACCAAAATGAAAATAAACCAGCGTCAGAAATGCCCTGAATGTCATTTGACATTTTTGAAAGCAAATCTGGAAAAGCACATAGAGCGCAGACACTTTGCAAAAGGGATAGACAATTCCGTCTCCACCCAGAAACCCCAACCGAATCCAGAAAATGACAATGAAAATGGAGAGCTAGAACCAAACGTGAGTAGTGAAAATTTCATTTTTGGTGCTTGGAAGGTTACATTTTTTATACGGTGGTACTTTGATGACTTTAGAATGACTGTATATTAACCCATGTTTTTTCAACTGATGTTTGTCTTTATCAAGTGTCCGATAAGTGCTGTGTAATTTCATTACTTTTTTTTTTTCTCCTTCTCTAGATGGACATAACAATACGAAGAGGCAATTCTCTCCCAGAGATTAAAAAATGTACTGATTGCTGTAGTTATTTTCACTGCCCATTCTGTTCCCCCAAATCGTTCCTGCCCGGCAAAGAGAGCAGAGTTAAAGCCCATCTAAACACACACTTCAATAGAACAGTGCAACATGGAGGTAATGTAGTAACAATTTAAATCGACATGTTTTTGATTTTGCAACACATAAAATGCAGTCCATTGTACATTTCTTTAAGGTTATACCATACACCGATGTGGGCGCACCTGTCGAAACCAGCCACACTTTCATTGTCCATATTGTAAATCAACGGTCCTGAGAAAAGAAGACTTTCAGAGGCACTTGAAAAACTGCAACATAGAAGATAAGTCTGACACCACTGGACAAGCCCCCACTGACGGCACCTCTGTGCCAAACATCACCACTCCAGACTCCAAAAGTCCAGGCCAGCGTCAGCAATGTCCCAAATGTCATTTGACGTTTTATAAAAAAAATCTTCAAAAACACATAGAGCTCAGGCACACTGCAAGAGAAAACGACTGTACGCCCTCCCCCCATAAACGGCGACTGAGCCAAGCCACTGGCAATGAAGGTGAAGGAGCACAAGAACAAAACGTAAGCAATGGAAAGTTCATATTTAAACTGTGTGACGTGTGTTAACCATTTAATTCACCTTATAGCTCACAGACACCATGACTTAGGAATTGCCTTCTCTTTTTCTTTATGAATTTATTTAGTAGGAAAATATGGTGGTATATCTCTTATTGATCTTTTAATAACTCATAATAATAAGGAACATAATAAATTACACAATAAATTGTGTACGAACCTTATAACGGCGTAAGACGGTAGATTATAAAGACGAATACAGTATTATGACAATAGTTGACTGAGTGTAGCTAGTATAAAACTTCGTTATGCTTTCTTTTCCTTCTTCCAGATGGATATAACGGTACAAAAAGGCGATACTCTCCCAGAGATTAAACAGTGTACTGATTGCTGCAGTAATTTTCACTGTCCATTCTGTTCCACCACATCGTTTCGGCCCTGCAAACTGTCCAGAGTACAATACCATTTAAAGACGCACTTTAACAGATCGGTGCGATATGCAGGTAATGTTTAAATACAAATCAAAATTTGATTTATTTTACAGCAATCAAAGTGCAGTCCTATGTTGTTCTGTTTCAGGATACACCATACATCGATGTGGACGCCTCTGTCGAGGCCAGCCACACTTTCACTGCCCATTTTGCAAAACAACAGTCCTGAGAAAAAGTGATTTTTTACAACACCTTGACTCCTGCAAAAGCAAAGACAAGTCTGATCCAGCTGTACAATCCCTCTTAGCTGCTGATGGCACCGCTGAGCAGAATACCCCCATCCCAAGAAAGAGCATGACAAGGACACGGAAACCACTGCTGCGTCAGAAATGCCCCAATTGTCATTTGGCATTTTATAAAAAAAATCTGAAGAGGCACATACAACGCAGGCATACATTAGAAAATTCACCTTACTCGCATTTGAAAAGTGAGTGTGTAGATCCGCAGAATGGAATCTATGCCGTTCACCAAATTATTCGTGGAGTTTCTAGGCCAGTCCATGTGCAAATAAAAATGCAGGGAGAGGAACAATATGTCTCATGTGAGTTTAACTTGTGTCAAGCCAAGATGGAGTTGGCTCAGAAAACTGGGATGATGACATATAAATGTATACATCTCCAGTCAGTTTTAAACTGTAGGAGCTTCCTGAGCTCCCCGTGTCTCACAGAGAGAACACTGACAGAAATCGTAAAGAGGAGGTTTTTTAGAAAGAGCAGATTAAAAATGTGCATTGACCGTCAAATGCAAGCTATTCAACAAAATGCCCCGCTTTCTGTTCAGTCAGAGGTTGGTGTTCCTCCATCCAAGAAGTACATCTCTGTTTTTGAGCCAAATATTTCCCATTTCAGTAAACTGCACAGAGTCATGGTGTCTTACAACACCCAGAAGAATGTGTGGTACTGCCCTTGTTCAAGGACCAAAAAGTCCTGCACTCATAAATACATTGCGAAATGGCATCTGTTTCAGAAAGATCCAGAACTGTTTCCTAAAGTAGCTCTGAAGCCTAAAACTGCGTTTCCTAAAGCCAAAAGGCCTAAAACAAGAGCTCGCAAGGTACAGAAACCTGAGACAGCATTTGTGTCAGCTCAGCAGCCTGAAACAGAGTTTCAAAGACCCGAAGCAGAGGTGCAGAGTGATGCAGAGGACACGGCAATGGAAATATTAGAAACTATTGCTACAGCGATGGAGACCAATGTAAGTGTAATCACGTATCCACCAAAAGAGGTTCAGATGATCAAAAATATGGTGCACTACCTTCTGGTAAACAAGAAGTTGCCCTCAGTTCCTCCTGAACACCTGGCACTTCCTTCAGCGGAAAAAGATTATCCACAACATCTGGTTCCTGCTGAAACATACTGCCTATTCTGTGCTGACGCCATTGCCCTGAGCCAACCCATCCTTATCACACAAAAGGCCAAAATCCTTACAAACTCCAGAACCCTTCAAGGTGAATCTTTGAATTATACGACTGATAATAGTTCAAGTTCACGTGTTTTAAAACCATGTTTTGTTATCAAACATTTTCGCAGATGTTTCTACCTATTATAAGTTCTGTCCTCGCTGTGGAGTCCCATACCGGTATCAGGAGTGGGGGGATGGCCTGCATAATTTCAACGACCATCTACTTCTGGATCTTCCTCTTTGTCTCTCGATCAGGAACATGCTGCAGGTAATTATTTCATACTCTGAATAACAGAACATTATCAACATTATGCTCCTGAACAGAGTCATTAAAATGCTACATTCATGTTTTAATAGAACTGTGTTCCTTTGTATATGTGTATGACTAATCAGTCGGTTTTACAACAGATTATCAAAACGGTAGAATATATCTGATGTAGTTGTACAGAAATTTTTGTTTTTTAATTCAATTCATAATCACTGATGAATTATTACTAGTAATTCTACTAGTTTTTTTTCTAATGGTGGCTACTGGCTACAATATAAAAATATTTTCTGAGCTTATCAAAGCCTCCCCTTATCAATCAAAAGATTCCACGCACAACAATATGTGAAGTTACTCTTTTCAAAGTATATTAATTTCTCATAAATTTCCAAAACAACTTGCTAATAATATTAATCATAGGCTAATACTTGTTGTATGAAACCGTACACACAAAGTTTGTTTCAAACTGATTAATTTAAAATTAATGATGTGTGGACAACCTTCTGAAGCCCCCAGGTGTCCCCTGACTTTGTAAATTAATGATTTAATGTATTTAAATTTTTTTATTAATATTTAATTTAAATTATCAGGTTGAAAGTGTGATAAAAGTGTTTTCTGTTTGCAGGCCCACAATGGCTTTGGCCAAATTGTGGAGTATTTGAAGTCGAGTATAGGCGCCACGTTCCCCTCGGCTGACACTCTCCTCGGTGCCTACCTTCATTTTGAAGCCCTCACTGACCACCAGCACCAGTACTCCTGTGTCACCTGGGGCGAACGTCCACCTGTGGTCGTCATGGAGCTCGAAAACAAGTCATTTAATTTGTCAGGTAATTTTTAATTCGGAATATATTTCTCAAAGTTAGCGGCCGGAAAACCATGTCATGCTACTGTTGTCAGTTGAAGGGATTTTGATAGGGATTAGGAACTGACAATTGATTCGTTAATTTATTGCATTTTTAACTAATTGTTCAATAAAGACTAGCAGAGTTATATTAATTTTACTTTAATTACATTTTTTGATTAGAGTCGTATGGTTTTTAGCAGAAATGGTCCTACTGATCGTTGGTGGTTGTATAAAATATAAGGTGCAAAATGCATTTAAGGTGTTACATTTAAATTCTCCTGAAGGAGGGTCCAAAATCACCCACACTAAAAAAAAGAAATTGTATGAGGTATTGCAACAACTGAGAAACTCCTGCTCTAAATGGTTCTGGGACATTTTTTGCAGTTGATGTTGCATCATTTACTTCTAAACTGACCGGGGTTTTACATAGAAATTGGAGAAAGCCAGAATGCTGTGGTAGAATTGACCTTAGCAGTGTTGAGATTCAGACTTTTATGCCGTTTATGGTTGACATCTATGTTTTATATGAACAAATTCTAGAACATGCCACATCTATTTTTTATTTTTTTTATAAGAGGAGTAAAAGTATCCATGTACAGACCCCTGACCTACTTTTTTATCTTACTGGGATTGTTCTAGGGAGAGACCTTGCAGGGCCCGCTGCAGCCCTGAATGGACCGGGCGACATGGACCACTTATGGAAGGCTCTGACAGAGGAAAGAATTGCTCGTGGATTGGTTTCCAGCACAAAGAAGTCTGTTTTATACAAAATACTGTGATTGAGATTTTAATCTCTCTTCTCATTAGGGATGGGTACCGTCACATTTTTGATACCGGTACTTGAGCAATACGTTTTCCAATACCAATACTAAAATATTTGTCAGAACGATAATGTTTATTTATTTATTCCATAAGAGACTATTTCTTATAAATGAAAGTAACTTCCTTTTAATGTTGTCCCTGGACCAACAGCATCAAAACTTAATAATAATAATAATGCTGCATTGGTTTTATATAGGCTGGTGCTTTTCTGGACACTGGAAGACACTTTGCGTTGCATAATTCATTCACTCCATACTTGGTGGTGGTAAGCTACTATTGTAGCCACCGTTGCCCTGGGGTAGACTAACAGAAGTGAGGCTGTCAATCTGTGCCATCGGCACCACCACCAACAACTCTCTCACACACACACACACACACACTACAGTACATTCACCCAGTCTACCTGGTGTTCCCAGACGGTCTCTCATCCAAGTACTGACCCTGCTTAGCTTCCGAGATCTGATTGGATTGGGCAGAGCAAAGGCGGTATGGCCTTTGGTTTCCAAACGTTTATTTTTTTGATACCAAGAGTACTTGCACTTTTTCTTTTTTTTACTGCTATTGTTTAACGGTACTCAGCCCTACTTCTCACACACGGCAATGACATTGATTGTTTCTGGCTGGATGACGAACCCTTTTCTACAAGATAATGTATGTTTATCATGTTTGTTCCATATCCTGCGATACTAGAGTATGTTTTAAAGTGTATCTTTTAATTGTTATTTTGCATATTCCCATTGTTAATATTTTTTTTTTTTTTTTTACCAAGACAGGATAAAGAAATTAAATGTGAAATTCTCACTTCTGAGGACAGACCATGATGTTGTTACTGTTGCCTGTTACCTGACAAATACAAACATCAAAATAACCATATTTTTTGTCTAGTTATTGTTTTCAACATACATTAGTTTCAACTGCATAACAAGTCACAGGCCTGTCTTGTTATGTTTCTCTTAAGAAAACAAGCTTTTTGAGGCCTTGTTTCTCATGGTATGCCATTTATGAACAAGGCCAACAGGAGGGAGCGCTGCACTCAAAATCAAACATCCTTCTATCATATGACATTATTTTAAGGGTTTTTTGGTTTCTCTTTCAGACAGACAGCCATCTACACCCACAATATTTAATGATGGTCAAATGCAGTTTTGGTCCACTTTTTTTTTCTTGTTTTGGTCCCCTCCCCATTGAACATTTAGTCAACATTGAACTACAGAGCAGAACAAAGGGGGTACCAAAAGATCACATGGCCCAGTACTGTGTCATCAGCTGCAAAGAGATCTGGGAATTCCTTGCGTATTCCATATTAATAAACCAATAGGCTTTGAAAATGTAAATACTAGAGTGTTCACAAACTTATGCGTATGTAGGCTTTTCATGTTTTTCTAATTATTACTTTAGTTGGAGGGTGCAATGTAACACTTTACCTCAGTAAAGTAGAAATTAATTTAATTGGTATGTAGCATATGAATAGCCTTCTTGACCTATGGAATTGTCTTTTACCTTAATCTACATAAAAGTTACCTGTTTTTTTGTTTTTTACAAAAGTGAAAGTGGGAGCGAAAGTTCTAACTTTACCAAGCGTTTGCTCATGTGCAAAAGTGGATCAGCACCTGTCATTTACGCATTATTAACTTGCATAGCATGCTCCTATTTACATATCGGATTTGGGCCCTAAAGTATCGACACCCCTACACTTTTACAAAATTTATAAAATTATTATTTTCTCATGGTAAGCAAATACATCCAAGTAATGCTTCTGGATTCATCGAGAGTGGTAAATTAAATGGATTGAACTTGATTGAAGACACAAGGCAAGTTTATTTGTAGAGCACAATTCATACACAAGGCAATTCAAAGTGCTTCACAGTTGCAGAAAATTACAAGAAAACAGATAAAATCAATCAATAAAACATCAACATAAAATTAATCCATTACAGTAAAAGGCAAGAGTGCAGATACAATACTTTGTTTTCATATGCTCGGGTAAAAAGAGCTGTTCATGAGGATGTGAGACATCACATCCTCATGAAGACTGTTCCAGATTTTAGCTGCATGAAACTGAAACTCAGCTTCACCGTGTTTATTATTGACTGGGAACCACCAGGAGACCCTGAAGTTCTCAGGGCCCGAGATGGTTCATACGGCTCTAACATGTCAGAGATGGACTTTGGTGCTAAACCATGAAAAGACTTGTACACAAGCAGAGCTGTTTTAAATTCTATTCTCTGAGTGACAGGAAGCCAGTGCAGAGACCGGAGTACTGGACTAATGTGGTCGTATTTCCTGGTTCTTGTCAGGACTTGAGCAGCAGCGTTCTGGATGTTCTGCAGCTCTAACAGCCCGTTTAGAAAGGCCAGTGAGCAGCCGTTACAGTAGTCTAACCTGCTAGAGACAAATGCATGGATGCAATGTTTTTCAGATGGTAAAAAGCTGATGATGTTATTGCTTTGATGTGGTTTAATCCATACACTCGTGAACATGACCCCGAGATACTTGAACTCCTCCACTTGAGGCAAGGACTCTCCACCGACCTGAAGAGGGGAAGCCACCTTTTTCCGGTGGAGAACAGGAACTTTTTTTAAAGTCAAGTATTGATAATGTTTTTCCCTCGGCTGACACTCTTCTCCGCACGTATCTCCATTTTGAAGCCCTTCTGTAAACTCACGTGACGCTCTTACGTTTGAGTGACAACCAGCAGCAGAGCAGCTCATGTGGTGTCTTTTTAAAAAATGTACACCGTTAAAATTGATTTGTGTTAAAGGTCCTGCAAAATCGACTTTTTTGAGCTTTTAACCATGTTGTTATGCTATTTCCTTATCAAAAAACACCCCCAGAGTTGTTTTGGCTTCATTCACGCAGTTCTCAGCAATCCTCCTGAATCCTGCTCTCTGGGCAGCTGCTCCGCCCTCTCCTGGAAAACGACTGACTCGACGTCTGTAATGTAATTACTTATACTTGTATACTTTACTTTGGAATGGCTAAAAAAGAATGATACAGGTCCTTTAATGCGTTAATAATGCAATATTTTGTACAGCTGAATTTAATATTTGTGAACGAATTTCATGTTGTCAGGCCAATAATGTAAGAACCAGACAATAATGTCATAATTATTACATTATTGGCCGGTAAATCGTTATTACGTTATTGGCACAACAGAGTTATTACGTTATTGGTTCGTACAGCAGTCCTTGAGTTTCTCTAAAGAGTCTTCACCCCACACTTGAATCTGTTTCCGAACTGGTTTCCTGACTCTAACCAGTGGCCCGTATGCTGGCAGTAACAGAATAGTTATGTGCACGTGGCACCAAAATGAGGGAGGGTGTGTGCCTTGTATGCTCCTTTTTGGTGGTGTAAACCAGATCCAGGATGTTGTTTCCTCTTGTTGGAGGCAAAGAATACAAAAAGAACAGTTGTCAGTATTTAAAATGTAAGAAATCGTATGTCCAAGACCATCTTCTTATAAAAAAGAGCAGAGATTGATGAAGTTCACACGTGACATTTATTCATGCGTCAGCAGGTGGCATAACAACAGGTCAAAGCAGGTTCAGAATGCAAGTCCGAAGAATAAGTTCCCTCCTGATAACTTTATAACATTTTAGTTAAGTCCATCCCATGTGCGTAAGCAGTTCTCATCCCATGAACAATAAGATACATTTGTGGACCAGGATGTTTTGTCCAACACCAAATATGGTCTTATAACCTTGACATTTGGGGCCGTGTTCATCCCAGACAGACAGTCTTATCTTATTGTAATGCACGGCCCATGAACTTATTCAACCTACTAGAGAGGCCTAGTTTTGTGCAGTAGACCTTAGCAAAGAATTTATAGGTTATAGGTTATACCCTTAGCAAACAAACAAATTTATTTATCACAATTTCCCCTCATTATTACATTACTATGTAATAAACAAGAAATAAATTTCACAAAATCTTGATGCATCTAAAGTTGAGAGAAGCAAGTCGCTATTTCCCACATGATACATGTATACACCTTCATTAACACAAATTTCACAACTACGATAGCTTTCTATATTTATCATTTGCAAAAAATCAGTTAGAAGTTTAGCATGGCTTAAGCAAAACAAACAATCATAAGTATGTTTTCAAATTAGTTATTTAACTCTATTCAAACATTTCGGGGTCTAATTGGAGATCTGGAGTAAGGAGTATGTATTGTGATGTCGGAGCTTGACGCGCAAGATTAGTTGTGATTAGATTTACTACTAAGGATCGCAGACAGGGAATTACGCAGCATAAAACTACGGAAATTATCAATAAAACTGCAAGTATGGGCATTCCTATTTTCAACAACAAATGCCACCACGTGCCGCTATTTAACCAGGTCCACATGTCCCAACTACCGGACGACATACGAGCCTGTACCTCATCGCGGGCCTGTACCATGTCCCTTATTGCCTGTGTGATCAAACCCCCATTTCCGCTATTATCAGGTATAAATGTACAGCATCCGGTTCCAATTTGTGCGCACACACCCCCTGCAGATGCGGTCAGTAAATCAAGCACGACACGGTTTTGTAACACCATGGCGCGCAGGGCTTTTAGTTCCTCATTGGTTGCATTGAGGGCCACTATAGTTGTGTTCATAAACCCCAATAATCTCCACCTGTTATATTCTACTTCAGTACGTACGCTGGAAATGCCAAAATGGGGAAACAAGGCTATTGCAATTCGCTGTCCTGTATTGAAAATTCGCTGGTCATATGGAACTCCGCGGTCGAATAAGACGTCTCTCTTACCACGTCTAAGGTTTGCTGTTTGGATAGTCTCATGTACAGTATGCAATTTGTCTTTTGGAATGTACATGATGGGTTGATGTAATTCCACAATTGTGCATGTGCCCCCCCAATAAGGTGGCAGATTGGTGCAAATAGCATGCCCACACAGCCAATACCTATCGTTTAATACTCTAGAACCTATGCGGGTAATCGGAGCTACGCGGGAACATGTGCAGCCGAGACTAATAGCGCACCACAATGCATAGTCTCTGTTCATGACTTTTGCAGCCTCCCTCGTGTGTGTGTCTTTCCAACAGGAATTATCGTTTAAACAAGCGTAATATGCTGGTTCATTTATGGGCGGGCAAAAAGTAATTATGTTTTGGCAATGATTTTTGTGAATGTGCCCAATATTGTTAGTGCCATTTCCTACATAACAAACGGTGTAGTTGTGCGGTTCTATAACGTCCTCCATGACAAGAGGGTCTTTTAATTGTGGCCATGTCAGCAGATCTAGTTCAGCATGGCACGGTGTGTCTTTTAGAAGGCCCCCACTTGGTAGTTGCGCTGGTACCGACATGTCGCCACTAGTCAAGCCTCTTTTTTCTCCAGGGTGAATCGACAAAGCTACAAGACAGAGAATTTGAGTGTCGTTTGGTGTGGTCGCATAAATGCCGGTGTGTGTAGTCGACACTGGAAGATGGGTACATACATAACAGTTAGTGTTATTAGTAAGATGGGCTGTATAGTTTATATATCGCCACCACATGTTCGCTTGATAATGATGCATTATTTCTCCCCTCTCAACGTATCGTTTATTGATGACTTCAGGACTTATTTTCAACCATTCTTGAAACAGTAACAAAGGAAACACAATCACAATTGATAACATTGACAACCCACATATTACCATCCAAGGGTAGCAGCCCGTTTTCTGCAGGCTAGTTTTTAACGGATTCATGATGGTGGCAGAGGATGGTTGCTCAACAGGTGGGAGAGATGGATTCAGGGAGATTTTTTGAAGCCCTTCACAGCCTTGGGCCTCGTCCATAGCGCGTGGCATGGACTCTCCCACCTGGATGATGACTGGCCCTTTTTCTATCGTCCTTGTTAAGATTCAGTCTCTCCAGTATCTGGTGTTTCCCCGTCCTGTAATGGAAAACGTTCATCCGGCAGTTCATCTGGTTTTTGAATATAGGCAACAATGTCTTTTCATTTGGCATTTTGTACTTTTTCAATTCTTATTTTTTCTGCATCTTGTGAGTTTGCATTCAGGCATATATTTGTTCTATGATTTTGTGTACCTCTTTTTGTATTACAACATCTAGATTATTAACTAGCATTAAAAAAAAAAAAAAAAAATGTATATCATGAAAAAGTTATAAAATACTTAATTATAATGTCAAGACGTTAAAATTACGTCCAAAAATCTTACTCTATATCAGAAGGTTTAAGATTTATGTTAAACACACACAAAAACAAAGCAAAATTATTATTATTATTATTTTTTTTTAAATTGTTTTAACTTTGAATATTTCTTATCTCCCCTCTTTCTGCCCTTGGAGCCTCAAGGGTAGAAATTGGTGAATGGTGGTTTTCATCATCGGCGTTAGATGTTGAACAGCTGTCTTTTTGGTCTTTCGTATTGTCAGAGGAAGCGTGTGCAATGTCTTTTTGGATTTGGGTTAGACTCCGTTGAGTCGGATCCACCGGCGACTTGAAACAATGTGACAGGTGATACCAAAGTTTGGAAGTTTCTTTCTGCACTTGTACTGATCTTCCTGTTGATTGAAGAACCAGATATGGTCCAGTTTGGTATGGTTGGGTCCAATTGCCACGTTTATGTACTTTGACATAAACCCAAGATCCTGGAGCAACGTCCATATCTGGCTCAGGAGCCTCTCGAAGATCATGAGTCCTTTGTCTGCACCGGTGTAGTTGTGCCACTATGGTTTGGAGCATTTTCACATAGGAGTGGTGCTGTTTGTCCCACTCAATAAATGGAGTATCTTCATTGAAAGGTCCAGGGGGCTTGTGCATTTCTCTGCCGGTCAACAGAAGGTGTGGTGAGTATGACGTGGTCACATTGACACTGTTTCTGATGTCCATCAAAACAAACGGCAGGGCCGCCACCCAATCAAGTTTTGAAGTTAGCCATACTTTTGCCAATTTCCTCTTTATGGTGGCGTTCATTCTCTCGACCAGGCCCTGGGACGCAGAGTGGTATAAATTTCCTAGACGTTGTGAGATGTTGAGCGCCTTCAGCACATCTTTAACAACTTTAGCGGTGAAATGCGTGCCATTGTCTGATCTTATGGTATGTGGAATACCAAATCTTGGAAAAACTTCAGTAGTGAGATGATGAACCACCTCCTTGGCAGTCTCTGTTCTGCAGGGGAAAGCTTCAACCCATTTTGTATATTCACATACTATGACTAGCAAGTATCTGTATCCCCGTACCCTCATTTCAGGGCCCATATCTGTGAAGTCCATAACGATCTTCTCGAAAGGCTTGTTTGGGAGGGTGAAGGTGCCTGGTGGTGGTTTGCAGGCCTTTTTTGGAGTCATAGTTTGACAGACATGACAATCATCAATCCAGTATTGTAGAATGGATTGCATTTGTGGGTGCCACCACAAATCGATGTGTTTTAAAATGGCTTTGTAGCTTCGATGTGTTGGGAGGTGGTATTCGTCAAACAGCATTTGAAGTAAAGGGGTTGGAGCCACGATTTTTCCTTCATGGTTCCTCCAAATTCCTTCAGTGTCTTTCACTGCCCCCTTTAACTTCCATGCACTTTGTTCATACGCTCCCGCTGCTTCTTGAATTTCCTTCACATATTTGGCATCGATGACGCAGGTTTCGGATGCATTTCCAGATTGTTCAGCGTCTCGAATAAGCATGTGTCTGTTGTTATAGACTGCTGCATTATCATCTTGATCGGCTGCATGATTGCATTACCATCTGTTGTGGTAGGTTACCTTGCTGATTATATTCATATGTTTGTCCTTGGGGCACCGTACGACACTCTCTTGCCCAATGTCCCATTTTTCCGCATGCACGACATTGGTCATATCGTTTTCCCCCGTTGTTGCCTCTCCCTCGTCCAAAATTGCCTCGCCCTCTCCCTCTCCCTTGTGCGTTAGCAAATGGGGCGGTGTTGTAAATTACTACAGGTGCGGTGGGAATCGGCGAGGGCTGATCTTTTTGTACAGCCGGCGTTGCGGGTGCTTCTTGTGTCTGTTGTGGTTGCATTATCATCTTGATTGCAGTCGCCAATTGGTTTGTTGTTATCGGCGCGTCTTCTTCAGTGGTGTCTTGTTTGACTGTCATGATATTGGATGTCCTTTCTTTCTTCTTGTCTTTGGACTCCGTTTGCAGTTTCTGTAGTTGTAACTTAATCGTTGCTATTTCCATCTCTTTCTTCTTGGAGTCAGTTTCTTTGTTATTGTTCAACCACTTGGTGACATTGTGGTTACAATGTGCGTCAAATTCTTCTTCAGTTTTGGTGTATAAGCCCATCACATCACTTAAGGCGTCTTGCACTGGCTTTGGCATTCCCTTGACAAGGGCTGAGTAGAACATGATAGTCATTATCGTGCCTGCTTGAATCGGCTCTCCCGTTGCATCGTGGTACAGGCTTTTGGCACGTTGTTTGTAGCTATAGTAGTCTTCATCACTCTTCATCCGTAGTGACATGAGTTCGTCAGTCATTATACATGGAAATCTTGACTTCAATTCTTCTTCCAGTGCAACTCGAAACACATGTATCGAAGAATTTTTATGTAGGACCATTCGCATCCTATGCTCCACTGCATTCTTGATGTTAATTGCTATTGTCTCATCTGCTGCCTTGGTTAGGGCAGCGTGTATGTCTCCCCAGCAAATTCTATCTCCGGCGGTGTGTTTCATGAGGGCTCTCATCCATGGGATGCCTCCTTTGGTTAGTTTTGGCAGCACCAACATCAAGGAACTCCAGTCCTTAAGTGTGAATGGTTGATAAATCATTTGTCGATTGTCTGTTGTTCTCAATGGATAGACCTTGATTGCGTTTGCCCCTCGTGATTCCTCGTCTGCGCTTAGCATGGGGTCCACTATACCATTGATGAGAGCTCTGTTGTATTCCTCCGTGTTTACGATTCCAGAGAAAGAGCCCGCTATTTCAAAGGGTTCTTCGCATTGTAGGTTTTTTGCTGGTGGACTTTTCATCACTTGGTCAGTGTTATTGCTTCTTGGTCTTTCTTCTTGTCCGAAATTATCCAGTTCCTTTAGCGTTTTCTCTGTCTCCACGATGTTGGTCAATGCCGTCACTTGATTTTGTACTGATTTGACTTGTTCTTCAAGGTTGGTTAGATTTGGGGTGCATTGCAGGGGTGTCAGCGCTAAGGTTCCTCCTGTGACTTTATGAGTCATTCGAGGCGTCAGTGGCGTCATTGAAAGCTTCGGCGCATTGCTGGATTCTGCGCTTGCGATGAGTGACCATGGGTATATACTTGTCACAGGTGTTGAGTGAGGCTCTCGGTGCGGTGGAGGTCTGGTATCAAATGATGCTCTCCTCTGGTGCTTGTCATCTTGTGGATACAGATAATGACTGGAAGGTGGGCGATACATTGACTTGCCGATTTGAGGGATGTCTTCAAAGCTTTGTGCTTTTCCCAGACTTGCTGCTAGGTAACTGCGTGATTCTCTTCTCTTTCGTGATGACAATTTATTTGGATCTTCTTCATTCATCATTCTGAGATCATCATCTCCTTCCGCTGCCGATGCGTCGTGACGACCGTTTTGTGTCATCATTGGATGCGAGCGTGTATTATATCCATGTTCTCTCTGTTTTTCATTTACTGAATATATGCCTGCTGACAGTTTCTTTGGTATATTGTCTTGATGTGGCTCTTCATCAAACGTCACTTTTTTATCTTCCTCCGTTGGTTTCATTACGAGGATTGACGACAGTTCTTTAAAGGTCCTCTTTTCCTGCATTTCGTTTGCCCATTTTTGCATCCTTCTAGCCAGGGCTCCCTTGTTTTCATGTTCGGTCATTTTTAGGTTATTTAATTTTCTTCCACGGATGGTTCGAATGGGGTGCGTCTTGTAATGTAGGATTTTTGCTTCATGATATTGAAGGACGCTTTCCCATTGTTCTTCTGTCGGAGCGATGGCTTTCTTTCCCTCGTGTATCAGGCCTTTTTTAGCGTATTTCTTCAGCAGGTCTCGTATGATGGATTGACTGACTTTTGCCTCTCTTGGATCAGATTCATTTTGCAGAACTTTGTAGTCCCAAAATTGTTTCAATTGGCTTAAGGTGACGAACTGGGACATTTTATTGGCAATTATTTTTATGTTATTATCGCACTTACCATTTGTAATTTAGTCGTGCTTGTTTACTAATCTATCGTGTAAATTGGCGTATAGTTTTAGATATGTTCACTTTGGTATAGTTTTTGTAAGTTTGGTATTTTTACCTTACATATGTTTTAGGAACTCTTGGATTGGTCGTTTATTTATTTATTTATTTATTATTATTACTTTTTGTTGCTTTGGTTTCGCCCCCTCAAGGCCACTATATTTTGCTTGGTCGCGCTGAGATTTTGGATCAGTCTTTGTTTCTACAAGGGAAAGAAAAGATTGCTTTAATTAGTTCTACTCTTTGATGAACCTATTGCTACAATAGATTGTTTTTTTAGAAATTTTACGACTTAATTATTGCCATTATTCATTATATAAGAGCGTACATTGATAAGTATTATTCCTATTTTCTTTGTTTTACTTTGTATTAATTAATTAATCCGTTAACTATTATTTTTCCTTATTTCGCTTATTTATTCTTTTTGTTTACATGGGACCATGCATACACAATTAATATATTATTCCTATTCTATGATAAATTCTTGGAGGAGGGACTTGATGCTCTATTTATGGTTACATTTTATCATTGATCATTATGGATCATTGAATCGGCTATAAATGTACAATTTTGAAACACAGTGTACTATTTAATCTACTCCCTTGGTGTAAAAATACATAGTTTATAAAACAATGCCACAATATACAATAAACATGCCCCTTTAATTCTCAACTGCCCATCCCACAAATACAAAACCTTGGTCTGAAGGGCTCGAGCGAGCTAGAGCCTGAAATGTTCTCTTCAGAGCATGGAAACCCACCCCACATTTAAGAAAATAAAAAAACTTTCCCTGCGCCCTTTTTCATTTTAGATATGGGTCAGCTAAGTGCCTTGCTCATGAGCGTCTAACTGTCTTTATGCTGAGACAGTGACGTCATTTATTTTTTAGCGCAAGGGCTGTCTTTATGCTTAGACAGGGGCGTAATCTATTTTGTGACGTTTACAACTTTAACCAGGTATTGGCCTGACCTGCTCTTAAACAGGGTTTTTTCTAAAGTTTGTGATGGCTTCTGCTTTTACGAGAAGCCCTGATTGTGTCCAAATTGTTTCTATTTGTTTTAATCAAAGGCGGGCGTTCATGGTTATCCCTGTGTGATAGTATGTGTCTTCAACTTATGTGTAAACAGCTTTATACAATTACATACAATTTAACCTTAGCTTTAGACCAACATTAATTTCTATACAATATTGTGACGTTATGGGATCTTACGACACTATTATCAACATTATTTATTTATCTAACTCCAAATGATTTGCAATACTCCTCTAATTTTTCCGTGTCATGCATGCAGCTATGCACGCAGGCACTTGAAACAAGACGGGGGAAGTGTCTTGCTCATGCGCGTTCTTTGTGCTTCTCGTTGCTTTAACGTTTGCGCAAATAGACTCTTAATTTGTTTAATTTACACATTACATTTCGCGTGTTCTATTTAAATCACCGTTTTAGCTCCTTTAACAGGGATAAAAGATAGTTCGAAAGCGTCGCTCTTATTTCCCTGTCTTGACGCACAGGTGTGTGAGTTTAGATGCACGGCTTCCCTGTGTTATTTTTAGAAACGCTTGACACAGTGTGGTGCGCGCGCGCAGGAGAGCAAACATTCTTTGTCTGTGCGTAACGTACCCGTATGGGAACGTGATGACGTCACCTACTTATGACGGTAGCGCTGTAAATGTTTAGATTGGCCATGGTTAGTTAAAGGGGGATGAATCCAAAGTTTTGGTTAATTATCGTTGGATCCTGTTATTTAATTATTATTTGATTTACCGTTTATTTTTGTAATGGATTTTCAATTTTCACTAGTTGTTACGAATAACAATATTATTTATAACATTATTGTCTTATCTATGCTCCTTATCAAAAAATAAGGCGTTTTATTTCTTTATCTATGTATTTATTTAATGTCTTCACGCACACTATACTGGTTACTATTTTACACTGTTCTTATACGTTTATATTACATTTTGTACATTATTTTTCAATGAACGTTCATTTATTTTGTATCGTTTTTAGTTATTTTTTTTTTTTAAATAACACAGTTGTCAATCGAATTGTTTCACTCTTTTTTTTCTCGTTTTTCGGAAGCTTTAAGCGTACGTCAAAAACTGTTTAATTGTTATAAAAACCGCACGTATTGGCCTTTCTTTCCTTTGATTCATATTTTCTCTCGTGTCATCAAAGAACCGCCCGTAGCTTTGTAAGAAAAAAACACGGTATCGAAGGTTTTCATATATTTTCTTATCAAAAAGCCGTCTTATATACAAAGCATCTTTTGTTTATTATTTACATTATTTGAGTAATATATACATACGTAAAGTCCCAGCCGTCACACTTATTTGTTTTTTTCTATGGCCAATTTGATAAGACTTTGGAAAAGGCGTCTTTCTTACCGCTTTCTTTTTGTGTCGACAATGTGTTTCGATCTGGGCCGCCTTACGGGGATTTGTCCTGATGTCCTGGCTTGAACTCTTTGCCTTTGTCCCTCTGTGGCTGCCGGCGCATGCGTATTTGTGTTCCTGTGCTTTTTTCCTTGGTGTTCGCGCTGAAGCGGTCCTCTCCTCTCGGTCCTTGAACGGGCAGAGTCTTTTCCTTTTTTCTTTCCGACGTTTCTTACAAGAAAAATAAACTGGATCGTCCTTAGTCCATCTTTTGATCTTCGTCTTCCACGGTAAATCACAGTCGGGGTCGCCAAATTGTCAGTATTTAAAATGTAAGAAATCGTATGTCCAAGACCATCTTCTTATAAAAAAGAGCAGAGATTGATGAAGTTCACACGTGACATTTATTCATGCGTCAGCAGGTGGCATAACAACAGGTCAAAGCAGGTTCAGAATGCAAGTCCGAAGAATAAGTTCCCTCCTGATAACTTTATAACATTTTAGTTAAGTCCATCCCATGTGCGTAAGCAGTTCTCATCCCATGAACAATAAGATACATTTGTGGACCAGGATGTTTTGTCCAACACCAAATATGGTCTTGGCGACCCCGACGTATACATGTATTTATTTTTTGTTGTTGTTTTTTGCCAGGGCGTGCAGGAATTCTATCCCTAAGCTCTACAAATTAATGATTTATTTTATTTTTTTCTGGTATTTTTTTAGGGGGACATCATGCTGGGCCTGTGGCAGCCCTGGATGGATTGGGCGACTTAGACCACATTCGTAAGGCTCTGACTGAGGAAAGAATTGCCCATGATTGATTTCTAGTTCACAGGCACATGTTCCAAATGCTGTGATCGAATTTTAAGAAGCAATTATACTGTTGACAATTTCCTTGATTTTGCACCGGGTTGAGTGATAAATCCTTCTGTGCCAGATATGTAATTTCCATATTTTGAGATAATGAAACTGCCCCACTTCTGGCAACAACAAAATAATTCACAAATGCCACAATACAAAAAACAATTTAGGATTATGTGGAATTTTATGAATGGGACCAACAGTTTTGAAGATCAGGAATAGTGTAGACGCTTGTTTTCTGTTTTGGACAGATAGTCATCACTCAAACATTAAAACAAGGGTCATGTATAATTTAATAAGTCTTTGTTGCTTTTAACGCCTTCAAATACTACATTGATTTAACTTGTGCACTTCCATTTTAATCCTCCAGCTGGCGCCAAAATACAGTATCACATCATTTCCTATCATTCATGGGGTGATATCAAATTTGTGCAAGCGTCTGTTTTAAACTAGTATTTTCAAGTGCTAGTTCACACTCACTGCTTTTATTTAATAATTTGCAGTATACAATGAAAAACCACAGGCAGATGTTATTTGACATCTGTAAGGAGCGGTGGAAACTGGAATTAAATTAAATAATCCTAAATAATTTTAACAATCATAATGAGAAGTATAAGTCATCAGTTTGATGACTGTTTCTACACAGAGCTTTAAATGTAATTTAAACAGAGGACAGAGGTTTCTGTGTGCACAGCTCAGAGCAGGAAGGCCGCCTCTAGAGGAAGGTCTCTTCAAATGGGTCTCTGAATATGCTGTGTGTTACTTATGTTTGGGTGAGGATGAACTTCATTTTAGGTTATGTTTTCATTGTAATGCAAGAACTGTTTGGTTTGAACAAATTCAAAAATAATAATCTTGATTGGATATATCTTGGTTGGAGGAAAATTACATGTTGTGCTTATATAAATAAAACCTTTAGTATGATAAAATATGTGGAGAATGATTGGACAATTAGATTAAAAACGGCATCCTGACTTATGTTACATAATGTTGGAAACATGTTAAAGTCATGATGGTCTCCTTCATATAGTATGATGAGCTGTAATGGGCTGGGCACATGAGTACATGACACTTAGGTGGAAATATCCAGTAGGCCTACTAACTGTGTCATACATACTTTTAAACCAGGAACAGGTTGATTGTGCATTCATTGCTGTGGGAGACAGGTTGGTTGCTATGGGAGACTAGCTGCGAGGGGAAGCGGCTCAGTTGGGACAAGAACTGTGGTGGCCTGTCGTCATGGTGATGGCTCAGAGGAACAGGATGAAGCCTCAAACACTTTTGGAGATCTACAAAATCTAAAAGTTACCAGATTAAGATTATCAGATTAAAACTAAAATGCAGTTGGTCAACTACATACTGGTTTAAAGTTCATAAACAACAATAAAACAATAAAAAATATGCACAATAGGGGGCTGCGGATGGAGGCAAACATCCAGCCTGGATGAAGCTGTCCTTCAGTCAGCTGGACATGACACTGATCAAGACTCTGCAGTCGTCTCCCTGATGCAGGACTCAAATGGCTGTGAGATGGGGGTGGTGTCTCCCTCAGAGATACCCCTGTCCACTCTGCTGCTGGAAAGCTGGGCCCTGGCCCGATTATTATTGTTGAGCCAAAACAGCAGCCTGCATAATCCACTGAGTAGAGCGTAGTCCAGCAGCAACCTGTATGAGTACAAATGCTTGTATTTACAAAAAGTGTAGTTGCAGTTATGGGAAATCTCTGTCTTGGAATGCTCTTTTCAACGCCCTGATAATAATTATAATAACATTTAATATTTCTGTTTTTCTTGGCTTTCATAAGACCCTCAAAGTATATCTGTATTTACAGTTATAAATAGCTTATAAATACTATTTATAAAAAATATTTTGTGGAAGTGGTTCGTTGACAAAAGTGTGTCATATTTGTGAACACTGTATCAGCAATCGCCACCTTTAAACGTTCCCCTCTGACCTTAAACACCCAGCCTTTTACAAAACAGAACATTATTTTAATCTACACAAACAAAAATTCTGTTTTGATGAAGTTAAATTATCACTTTTCAAATGTTATCGGTCCAAATGTATATTTTCAATCAATTTTGTTTTCTTTTCAATATTCTTATGTAACTGTATGTAACGTAAAGCCAAACACTATTTTACTGTCAAACGTGATTATTCACACAGTTAACCCAACATAAACTTATTTAAAACGATCATTCTCCAATGTCTTGGGGCAGGACAAAATCAGTCTAACTGCTATTGTCTTTGAAGTGTTTGAAATGATCACAAAGGCCTCACATCTCCACTTAGTTAAAATTTAAGAAAATACAAAGAAGCATCTTAAAATATACCTCTAAAAAATAAATACAACCCCTAAATAAATTATGCTTAATCGCAATTCATGAATTTCAAAGGCCATAATTACCTCGATTCCCACCACTATCTATAACGGTCCATCCCAAACTTTATGTATATTGCAGAAGGTTTTCCATCTGACTCAGGTTTATTTTATTTTGTTTGCTTTGCTCGAAAGGTCAGTTTTGGTAAAACATTTTTTAGCCATGTTTAGGTCCTCATTTAGTATTTTTATTTAAGCTTTAATGGAATGTATGGACAGTGACACTATTTTTCCCATATTAAAAATAGCAACAATGGGAATGTACGTACACATTTGATAGAGAGGGCCTTCTCATTCTACCTGTGCATGATAGTTGTCTCTGATATCTTGAACGGAACAATGCTTTCCTTTATGTAATATACAATGTACGGTAAAATGTCAATGATGCCAGTCAATATGATCTTCTTGTATCGCTGAAAGAAGAACTGAATGTAATTCATAGGCGAGTGCACGCATGTTACTGTGTGTATACTTGCGTATGGAAACAAAAATAATTCTGAATCGTATTGCTGTTAAAAAAAAAAAAAAGCCTAAAAGTTACTACTGAATATGTATAGCACGGGGGTGATTAATAATGATGAATGAGGGGTAGGCACACATAAGCTCGGCTTCAGCCTACTCCTTTTGAGCTTTACTGTGACGAAATGTTTAATTACTCTGAAAATATGAATGTAAACAGCTCAATCAAATCACTTCTCATCACTTCTTGTGTTTTAGTATTTAGTAGGTTAGCCATTAAATCTGCAGCTCGTTTCCTGACACTTGCTGCTATATTGCTGTAGATACGATATCAGTTTTACACACCTTGTCGCCCCATCTGTCATTACGGGTTAAAAAAATATGAGATAACCTTGCCTTGTTGCTTTCTATTGCCTCTCTGACTCTGAATGAACCGTTGGACTTTGCAGTTTGGGTGTCATGGTTTGTCTTTTGTTCCCCTGGTTTTGTATGTAGTCTTTGGTTTAGTCCAGTGTTTTATTTTGACATGTGTGTTCTGTCCTTGTGATTTGGCTTTGCTTCCCTTGTGTTAATTGCCTGCCCCGCCCTGATGTGTTTCACCCGTACCCTGTTTCCTCATGCATTTATACCCCTGTGTTTCCCTTGTCCTTTGTCGTGTCATTGTCTATGTCAGCCCCCAAAAAGTGCCAATTCTTGGTAGGGAAAATCTGACACAGCTTTGAAACAAATGAGATCCAATGTAACACGTGGGGCTGTTTGGGCTAATTATTTAAAGGCTGTAAACTTATTTGTTCAAATAGGGAACTGTTTTGTCAGCAGTGTCAGTTCTGTAGAGATGGCTCTTCTAGTGCCTTCATTAACTTAAGACCCGTAAGACGTCAACTTCAGTGTGGACTTAATGGATTTCATTATTATCAATATTTACAGTAATAGACTGCACTTTGAAATTTCTTAAGTTGATATGGCTGTTGCAACCAGTTAGGAGCACTTGGCTAAAAATTTTGTTTTATACATAAATATCTCTCTTAGATAAAAGACAAACATTGGACATGTAAAACTAATACACCTCTAACCAGGGGAATACCTTTTATGATATATTCCAATTCTGACAAAAATACAGTGTTAAAACAAACAGTAATGCTTTACATTTAGGTGTATTCGTTAAGTATTAAGCATTAGTAATTAATAGGCTATCATCATATTATTATTATTTTTTTAATCTTTATTTATACAGGGAAGGCCCAATGAGAGTACGAGACTCTCTTTTTCATGAGCGCCCTGTTTCATAACAGTGAATAACAATACAATATTTACAATAGACCTTCAAGTATCAATTAAAACAAGCACAATTTTCTTTATACATATCGAATACTAACCGTTTTAGATGTAAAAGAGGCACTAAAGAGTTCAATTGTAAAAGCGTTTGTAGTTCGTTCCATTTGTGGGCAGCGTAATATGAAAAGCCTCTTTTTCCCGTGTCACTCTTTACGAGTCCATTTTTCAAAACCAAACAGTCATGTGACCTGGTGTTGTAGCTACTTGAGCTGTAGTTGAGTTCACATGCTTGTAAAGGTATTAATGAGCTGCTTATTATACTTTTCTCTATTAACATACTAGTAGGCCATTCATGATATGCTTATAGATACATGTATATTAATAAGCTGATAATTTTACTATTAAATATGCTTATTCAAAGCCAACCCTAACACTTACACTAACCTGTAGCCCATAAAAGATTACTAATGCTTATTAATACTTACCAGCCAACCTTAATATAAAGCAATACCTAAGAAACAATAACATTGCATAAACAACTGAGTTGCACTGAAATATCCCATTGAAATATGTACTTAACTTATTTTTTATGTTGGGACATGGAAATCAATTGTTTGCACCACACCATTGCATCCAATCACAAGAAGCTGTAGACTTTATTTACATTGTTAACAGCAACAGTCTCCATGTTGTCAATACTTAAGCGCTATTACCAGTACCGCCACGCCTTCATCCACACCGGCTGCTGTGTTAACAACAAATCTTCAGTAACAGAAAAAAAGAAAAAGGGAGAAACTATTGCAACTTCTGCTAATAAAACATAATACTGTATCAGAACTCCAGAAGATGTGAGGTGTCAATGTATCAGCTGATGGCACCAAGATGAACAACATTAACAATGTGCTCGTGCTTCTCAGCTACAGTACAAGGTGGTTTCCTCCAGGTGCTCTGGTTTCCCCTACCACTGAAAACATGTACAATAGGCCAGAATGAATGAGTGTGTGTTTGAGAGTGCGGGAGTACTATTACAACATTACTGAAATGTTGTTTTAAGAGTAAAAATCATTGTTTTCAATTGATTTGCATATGAATATTATCCCAAGTGGGGTTCTTCTTATATCCTAAATCAAAGAATATAATGCTATTTTACCAATAAATAGTAATAACATTTTCAAAAGTCTAAATTATTTTAACAAAGAAGTAATCCGCTCAGTTTACTTCTCCGTTCTACATTTTCCCTTATCAAATATTACGGAGACAGAACTCTAACTTATGTTTCTCTGTGACATTTAAGATCATCCTTGTTCCCTCTCATGTTAGCCAATATCTTTGTCCTAGAGTTTCGGTGTTGCACAGCCTCAGGTGCTTCTCTGTGATCTTGTTTACCTGTGGTCTGAACTCACCTGCCACACCTGAGCGCCAAACAAAACACCGACGCCCCTGTCCCACTCACAGTCCAGACGGCGCTTTACATATTATATCAATGGGCTTATACTATCCTGGGGTGTACACATTTACAGCCCACAGGTCTATAAAAGATTAAAGAGAAAGACTGTGGTCCAAAATGATTGCATAATAATAATAATAAAAACATAGAAACACAGCAAAAATTTAACTTGAAATAGATGTTTTAAATTTAGTCTACATAAAATATAATTTGCAGTGAACACAAGAAGACACAGGTGACAGAATTTTAATTAAAATCAACATTTATTTTTGTAAAAATGTATTGTCTGATTGAAATTCTAAATCAGCAAAGCTAAACTAAACTTATTGTCTTATTTTACACACCATGAAAACTACTCGAAGTCTGTGTACACATACGCATATTCATAATTCACTAATTGATATGCACATAATTAAGTAATATTAAATCAATCACCACAAAACATATTTTTGTTAAATATTGCCTTTATTACGGCAATAGCAAACAGACAGGCTTTGCTGCTGAAATACACAAATGTAAGTTGCCCAACAATAAAACTGGGTTTTCTATCTACTTTGAAATGGTTGACCATAAAACAATCACACATTTTCTTGTGTAAATTGTACACATTTAACAAAATAAAAACATTGAAAACACACATTACATTGCTTTGGTACACTGACTACAAATCACATCCTGGTCCAAAAGCAAACATCCTACAACAGCCACTTAATCATGAAACAACCATCATTGACAAGCCAGTACATTATATAACATAAAACACAAATAATAATGGCACATATGTACAATTAACATCACTGCTTTCTAGTATTTGACCCCACAATAGGATAAATAGGGTATGGCTAAGAAGATGGCTCCTCAGGCAACCATCTGTTTCAGTCTAGGTAGAAACTCACTAAGCAAATAATATACAAACTCACGCGCAAGCACACATTAGGACAATCAGGCAAACATATCTATGTAAAATGATAGGCGGTACTTCCTGGACGGAGAAACAGGACAGAATTTTAACAAACAGTTTCCGTGAAAGATGACACCTTTGGGCCAAAAGCTAATTATGGCAACAGGTGCCTTTTCAATGGCCACCTGGGACCTATATACATTATGTGCTTAAAGCAATGGCAAGCTATGACAAAGCCTTCCTACTAACCTGCTAACTCGAGTTTCAAAGTTGAAAAAAAAAATGTAGGTCAAAAAGGTCAAGTCAAATCAAACCTGTTGTTTTTAATTATACTTATTTTAATTATTTGGCTACATTTATTGAACATTAACATTTTCTCCGTTACAATTTCAAGTAATTTAAGAATGATCAATTCAGTAAAAATAGTGTTTAGCTTTTCACAACCTCCCAGCGAACCACTTTTGGGCCCAGACTCACCAGTGTTGAACCATTAAAAATGATGAGTCACTATTTACCAGATACTGGTATTGGCCAAATAAAGAAGCATACATAATCACGGCTATTAGTTTAAAACAAAAAAGGTAAAAAGTAAAAAACAAAAAGGTTTACATTTATCCCTTCAGATCGGAGTCTCTTTTGGGGTTTTCCCTGTAACTTTTCAAACAACAAAACGGAACATTATGAGCAAAAAGGAAATTCACAATTCACATAACAGTCACAGACTCAGACATAATCTTTACGGTCGTACCCGCTGCTGCTCCTTGGGGCCGTGTAGGCCGTCCGTGGGGGCTTGTACTTCTGCTCTTTTGGAGGACAGCTGCTGCACAACATGGCTCCCCCGATCATCAGTAGAACACCTGCAGCCCAGCCGATGTACAGCGCCGCCCCGATCTCCCTTTTCTGCGCGCTGATCAGCATTGGGTTGTAGAAGTCTCTGATGATCACACTGGCCGTCCAAGACACGGGAATCAAGACCAGAAGTCCTCCCAAAAGGAAGAAAATCCCAGAAATAATCATGACTTTTGATTTTGAGGCTTCGTCTTCGATACAGTTGGTGCATTTGGCTCCCACGATCGAAATCATCACTCCGAGGATGCCCAGGATGATGGCGATGATGGTCATAGCTCGTGAGGCTTGCAGCTCACTAGGCAAAGCCAGTAAGGAGTCGTACACCTTGCATTGCATCTGACCAGTGCTTTGGGTCACGCAATTCATCCAGAGGCCTTCCCAAATGGTCTGCGAGGTCACAATGTTGGCGCCGATGAAAGCAGTCACCTTCCACATTGGCATGGCACAAACCACTATAGTTATAATGAAGCCTATAGCGCCCAAAGCGATGCCCACGATCTCCATTCCCATTGACATCTTGGTAAAGTCGTTGTTCCTCTACAGAGACAAAGGCTTTCAAAGTCTGGCCCTGTCTCCTTCAGGTGTTTGTGTGGAGTGGTGGCACCTGTTCAAGGGCGTGTGTCCAAGAGATGATGCTATAGGAACCAGAAAGGCTTTATACCTCAAGGGAGCAGCAGCAGCAGCAGGGAGGGGAGAGCGAGGAGAGAGATGAAAGGAGGAAGGAGGAGGGACACCCAAAAACGAGCACCTGACCACACAGTCGTAATGGGAGGAGGGGCATGAGCTAACAAGTTAGACATGCAATGCCGGCTAAAGACTTACGAGCCCTTTTTTTGTTTTAATTGTTGAAAATAAATTGTGATGTTGGATTGTAGGATGATTGAAAGACCCATAGCTTAAACCAATTGTAGAGTTGCTAAAATAAATCAAAGTGAAATGTGCAGTACTACAGCAGCAACGTGCTTCTAAAGTACTTTTTCTACAGTGGTAGAAGTGGCAATATTCCTATTAGTAGATCCAAGATTAGTATTTAACCACCTTAAACATATCAAAGCTTTCGCTGCCCTTTTTTTTTATCATGAACACATTAAACATAACATTGATAAGTAATAAAAAAGACATAATACGAGCCCATTGTATATTGGAGACAACTGTAAGACCCGCATGGCAAACAGCCCATATTATTGGTCTAAACAGGCGGGCAATACAAACCAATAGGAGCTGCTGTGCCTTTGTTTAAGCGCTGAGTTTCTCGTCACTCCGGTTTCTGCAACAGTCAGGATTTCGTTTTTGGAAAATGATCCCAGCGCTCGGAGAAACTGGAGAAACTGCACCTAAGGCAAATATAAATGAGACACCTTCAGCACACAGACACTGAGCAGCCAATGTATCGACTCAATTCTCTGGCTAAACAGTCACCAGAGGCACACACGGGGGCAGGAAGTCAGCGGGAGAACCGACGTAAACAAAGAAAGGGGTTTTCTGGTTTTAGTAATGACAAAAAAAGACCATGAAACTAACTGGGATAATATTTCTTCATTTTATTTTAAATTAGTTCTTGGGCAACAAAAATAAGTTCTCTCATTAGATAAAACATAATTTACAAAATAATATCAAAAGGTCATGAATATTGGTTGGATGAAGCTAAGAGGAAGAAACAAGGACCAAGCAAGCAAACAAGCAGAAGTAACCCAAATAAAGAAGTAACTATTGAGTAGAAGCACAATACTGTATGTGTTTGCCTTTGACTCTGTTGCCCTGCTGTGATCGTCTGTCCTGTTTATGTGATAACAGCGGTCTGTATTTACGCCAGGTCAGACAATGGAGGACAGGCCTGTAGGTTATAGGCTTCCCCAAAACAAAGAGCTCAAACGTAGTCACCACATAGCACAGCAACCACAACCGACACAAGCACAATATTGTTGCTTGGAGAAAGACAAGACCCAGAAACTTTGGGCCTTGGATGGGGGTATACTCTTGACAATAAAATGAATTGCACAGTGGCACTGAACAAACACACTCTTACAATGGTACTTCATTCACCCATATAAGTCGTTAATGTTTCATAGGGATGATCATTCGGCCAGTAAAACATACGTCTGGTTAGGCGAGTTTCTGAAGCAGATTTGCCTAAATTCAAAACAGCAGAAAGTCTGGATGTGACAAGCAGCAGCCACTTCCTGCTCACAGTATCTGTATGAATCTATTTTTACAGTACAGCACAGTGCTTAACTTATCAGACACAAACTGATGTGTGAAGGCGAGTAGCAAGGTTTCGTATTGATAATTATCTGAGATAAGATTGAAGAGTAGTAGTAAAAATTAACATATGATAAAAAGTAATGAAATCAAACATTGATATGTACATCCAAACTTTATATAAACGTGTTCCAACAAATACAGTAATACATATTTACTTTGGGCATTGTCTCTACATCAAGCTGCCCTTTCAATTCTTGGCCCACATTTGACAAGTATATTATTTCTAATATGTGACTTAGTTTTGACTTTGTCATCCCTGTCACGAGATGAAGGAAGAACAGCATGTGAAGACGACACAGTTATTGTCTATAGCACAAGACTGTAAACAATGAAGAATACAATATTAAATTAATAATTGACTACACAGTGATCAGTATGTAATAAATATACATCATTGTTCTAGATTCTAGAACAATGCCCCAACACCACACTTTTCCAGCTTCTCTAACCAAAACTGTTCTTGTTGCTGCTACAAATGCTCCGGACCAGTGGTAATGGTAAACAGTCGAACGTTTTGAATTATTAACAAAGTTGTGACGCACAATGGCATTCAACAGAAATTTAGCTGATCAAACAGGCATAACATTTGTATTTGAAAAACACAGATGTCTTGGAAATGTCGGCCAGCAAATTTTATTGTTGGTTAGTATTAGAAAAAATGGACATATGACGGGGTGGTTGGGTCAGAGTGCATCTCCAAACTTGCAGCTCTTTTTGCTTGTGTCCTGTAGCAGTCAGTCAGTGTTGAAGTGATACAAGTAAGAAGTGTGATGATCCGGTAAAGGCTATGGATTTGCTTTTGTTAACATCACAGTGTCTGTGTTTGACCAACAATTATTGGCACAAGGTCACAATGTTTTGCCTAGAAATTGTCAGCGTGTAAAGAGTCGTCCTCTTCAAACATAGTCCTTCCTGTTATAGGAGCTTTGAGCCACTGATCTGGGCGCAGCTGAATACGCCACTCGACTCTGCGGGGGAAGGCTGTACCTAAGCGCTTTCTCTTCTTGTGGAGGGCAGCTGCAGCAGAGGATACAGCCCCCGATCATGAGCAGGGCGGCAGCTGCCCATCCAAGGTACAACGCTACCCCGATCTCCATCTTCTGCCCGGACGGGACGATCGGACTGTAGAACTCAACCACAATCGTATTCGCCGACCATGAAACCGGTACAAGCAGGGCAAGGGACGCAGCTATGAATGCCCCCCCTGAAGACGCCATCACCCGCGCTTTAATGCCTTCATCCGGGATACAGTTGGTGCACTTGGCCCCTACTGTCGCAATCAGAAGCGCGAGAATTCCAATTATTATGGACACCACAGTAAGGGCCCGGGCTGCTTGGAGGTCCTGAGGCAAAGCAAGCATGGAGTCGTACACTTTGCACTGCATTTGGCCCGTGCTCTGGAAGACGCAGCTCATCCACAGGCCTTCCCAGTAAACTTGAGCAGTCACGATGTTGGCGCCAATGAAGGCAGAGACCCTCCACATTGGCAGGGTACAACAAACGATGCTCAGAATCCATCCAAGGCTGGACAGAGTGATGCCGACAATTTCAAGAGCCAAAGACACCATTGTTCATCCAAAATATTTCACCGCAAAAATCTCTTGATGTCTTGCCCTTAGCTGATCACTCCAAAAAAGGCGGCCTCCTCAATCTTCTCCTGTAAAGATCGCGTAGCCTCGTAGTGCGTACGTGCCTGGTCCAATGTAATGTTTCTTCTTTCCCGATCAACCTTATCTACTTAAAACTATGGTTTTATTGCGGTCAAGCCCATTTGCGAAGTGACATCATTCGCAGAGTCTATCCAATCAGATTGCACTGCACTGAGACTTGCAATGTGCCTCTTTCAAATAAAGAGCAATTTTATGGTTTGACCCTTTGCTCGTGGTAGCAGGGGGTGTGTCTGCTTTATGGCTGACACTAAGGCAATAAATGTCCAAGAGAGAACTTGTTATGCAGTTAATAGGTGACCACGGGCATGACACACAAACACCGGTTTCAGCTACTAAGCTATTTCCTTGTACTTAATAAGTAAATGCTGCTTCTTTTATAATTATGGTGACATTTTACAGCACAGGCCATGCTCATAATGTTTATTTGAGATCATTATTCAGTTCTAACCTAAAGAATGACTACTTTAAATGTGATCTTTAAAAGCTGCCTATTACGATTCATTTGAGTGCGCTGAGGTTGTGAGGTTAATGACAAACTAGACTCTTGAAATATCTTTTACAGATCTAAAATGTACTTTTGGACTGTATTTCCACATAACTCTTAGTATTTAAGACATGAGCACTGTTTTTATTGTTACAATTGCCAATTTTACTTTCACATGTAAGAAATGTTTTAGTTTAAAGAGTGTTGCGTCATGCTGGTCAGGTTGACCCACAGTGGTTGCAGTGGCCATTTTGAAAAAGTTCATGCAAATATACTTGGGTTAGTCCCTTAAGAGTCTGTGTCTCATTTGCAAGACCTGTTTCAAATACATTCATCACAAGCATTAGCTGAAAATGGGTTAGTGGAGAGGGTTATGTCAAAATATTGTTTACAGATTACTTCCTGTTACATGGTCAAAAAATCTACTTCCTATTTTGTGTAAACATTATAAAAAGGGTCATAAAGGGTTGAACGGTGGAAATCATAACCCAGGGGCATTTCTTGACAACGCCCATTTAGATAAAAAGCAAAAAGTAGACAGCCACCTGTTGTGATTGGAAATAAGAGTCATCTTGAAATCCCAAGAAGAACCCTCATGTAGGCCAATGTTATATCAGGAAATGTCAGTCCACAGCGGTTATCACTGCCTGACACAGTTACAACACGAGAACACTTGAACACTATTAGCGGAACATGTTTGCTAAAGACCACGATAAGATAAAAGGAGATACAAGGCTATTTTTCTGATAATTGTGAGGTAATCAGCCATCAAGGCACGTGTTGCGGTAAATAACAATGCTAGTAAATTAGTTTGAAGATTTTGAAAACAAAAAGCTACATTAGCAAGCTGTTTTTTATTCATTCACACAATTTGAAACACACAAACATACACCGGGTAAAGATGTGATCCAGCACATGGCATTTTATTTAGTTTTATTGTGTGCTGTGGTTTGGTGTGTTTTTATATTAGTTTTATCTTTGCAGTGCATTTTAACTTTATAGTTTTAAGAGCTAGCCAGAGTCACGTGCTTTTACCACCTGATTTTACCACATGACTTTACCCCAATCAGCGCATCTGTGTCTGGCGGGAACGGGGGAACAAACAAAGGGAGCACGGGGGCAACGAGAAGTTTTGAATTCCCTGTCCTCCTTGGTAAACAGTGGGCTCTCACCTGTCACTCACTCCTTCTACAATAGTCAAGTTAACTTAGTTCAAACACCTCCACGAGCCCCTCTTCGCATTCTCATCATTTGAGGAGCCTGGATGCAAACACCTGTCCCGTGAGTATACAGTAAACTGAAGTTCCAGTGGGTTCTTCCCACTCATAACATGTGGGACGCAATAACACGTTATCGCCAATACACCCGACCATGACCACATTAAGCCTTCCCATTTCTCTGGCCCTGTTGTGTTAATCTCACGTAAGAGTTGATCATTGAGTTTCGGTGAGCGCAGGATTATCTGTTGTGTACTCAGAGGTGTGGACCGTCTACAATGTGTGGAGCGTGCTATTGTTGAAACTGCTCTTCGCTCTGGTGCTACTTCCCGTTCAGAAGCTTGACCTAAAATTAAATGTGTTTTTTATCAGTAACCTAAATCCAGACGCTGAAAGACATAATAAAAGAATACAATTATGGCTCCAATGTGGAAGTGCTGATACTGTGTGGCCAGTAAGTCCAACCGAAGTAGGTTTTAAGGCTATCATGGCATTAAAGGCTGTGGAACGCTCTGACCCTCCACGTCTGAACAGCCCCCACACTTTTATCCTCTATAGCTTTTAACACGTGGTCCACTGTGTCTTTTCATTTATTTTATTGTTCTTGGTAATTTTATTGTTTTTAATCTGTTTATTGCGTTATGTACTTTATGTACAGTGTCTGCGTACATTGGTGTATGAATGGGTGAGAGGTTCCTTGCTGTAAAGCACTTTGAGTGCCTAATGTAGGTGGAAAAGCGCTATATAAGTTGAGACCATTTACATTTACCATTTACTTGTTTAGTGATGGACCTAAATAGTGCATTTGCCAAATTGTTTATGGTCGAATGTACAGCACTTTGGAAATATTGTCTAAATGTCTATAATTAATATGTATAGTCAATTGGATAGCTTTGTAGTTGTAGATAAAACCTATCTTGTGGCCATACCGCCTTTGCGATAACCAATCTCGTCAGACCTTGGAAGCTAAGCAGGGAAGGGCCCGGTCGGGACTTGGATGGGAGACCGTTTAGTAACACCAGGAAGCCTAGCGAATGTAGTGAGTGAGTGGTCGGAGGGGCCGATGGCGCAGACTGGCTGCCTCGCTTCCGTCAGTCTACCCCAGGGCAGCTGTGGCTACAATAGTAACTTACCACCACCAAGTATGGAGTGAATGAATAGTGCAATGAAAAGCGTCTTTGAGTGTCCAGAAAAGCACTATATAAAACCGATGCATTATTATTATTATTTAAATTAGTATTATCAATTACTTATTACATCGCTTCCAAAGGGCTGTTACATCTGAACTTAGCTGTGTATGTTTTTGTATTATTTAGTTTTTACAATAACAAAATGAAGTGAAGCTTTTTGAATATCTCAACTACAACAAAAGTGAACTATTGCCAGATTTATCATCACTCGGAAAATAATTAATTGCATTTTAGTTGATAATATCCGAGTGATGATAAAGACAAAAAATCCCACAACAATTCAAAAATGTTTTGATTTTTATATTTATTTATTTACAAAACGTGTGTTTATACAATGGTCCTCATTTATCAACATTGCGTAAACAAATGGTGTATGCGTAGGTGTATTTGCGACATACACCAGAGTGCGCGTTTCCGCTCAGATCGTATCGTACGCAAGCGCAGCTGATGGTAAATGCCACGGAGAAATCATAGCGTCATTTGAATGAAACGCCCAAAAATATTCACGTATGAGAAGGCCTCATCCATGGGTTTTACGGCACGCACGCACGTGGATGTGAGGCGGGGAATCCACAGAAAGTTTGTGCATGCAGCGGTATTTTGTTAAAAACAAAAAACGAAACAAATACAAAAAACACCATAAGCGTCTCTGTAGCTGCAGTCCAGGTTCTAGTGTCTCTGGTCCGGCGTGGAGGAGCGTGTCGATGCAGCCCAACATGGAATCAAGTCTGTCCATAAACATTAACGCTGTCGCCTTGTTTCATGTTTAAATCACTAATGAGGATAATATGCGATGTGGCAATGCGATTCATGCTGTTAAAAACTGCATTTTTTCCTGCGCTGTTTAGTGTTGAGTTAAAATTGGTGTATCATGTACCACCTCTTGACTGACTTGGTGCAGGATCTGAGCGCACCGTACGCCAGACCTGTGTACGGTGCGCTCAGATTGATAAATGCCAAAACAGGCGGTGATTTTTCGTATACCCCACATACGCTCTGATTTCACCGTACGCAAGTTTGATAAACGAGGGCCAGTGTATGTATATACAGTGTATGTAGTTCACATTGTTGACATTGGAGTCTCTTTTGTAAAATGGGACTCCCAAGAATGTAAGAAATTCATAGGGACCCGCACATAATATCAAACAAAAATAAAAAATAAAATGAACTTAAACTTGATTAAAATAAATTCATAATTGTGTTTAATTTCATCTCACAACAGGAGCGTTCCAGTCAGCAAAATGTTCATAATGATCATGGATTTTATACTTCATCATTGATTTCTTTTCTTTGGGGCTCTACTCTGTTCTCCGTTTCCGCAGCTTCTATGTCTCTTTTTTGTTAAAGAGATTAGAGGTGGTATCTTTCGCTCTCATTTAGCATCTCATTTACAGATATTTAGAGAAATAGAAATCAGTGGTTTGGGCCTGGATTCAATGAATAGCTTTTTGGTTCACTGACTTTCTCTTTAAAGCTCACTGAACATTTACAGTAAGTTTGTGCTAAATACAACCGACAGACTAGCAAATCAATTTGGTTTACAACTATATCATTTCAATCTGCAAATTCAAAGTTATTTTGAAGCAACTAAAACAAATCTACTTGTTTTAGTGTTTTTTTTTCTTTCTTTCAATATCCTCCAATAGCGAGTACCCAGGCTGCAGTTCCAGTATCATAGATACTGTTGGCCTCATAAACCAGGAACTGCCCTTTTAATGGCTCTGTTTGAGCAGCAGTATCGCTTCAGTCTTTGATTCACTGCATTAACCCATCACTGACTTTACACTCTACATGGGGATTTCCATTGACATGGTTTAATAGGTCAGTCCAAAGGAGGCACTTTTTGTAGTCATAAATCCTTTCCACCTTCAGGGAAATGTAAGGACACGGTCTGGAAGATGGATCTTTGTCAATAATGTCTTGTTCTTCAAAAATATATGGTTTTGTCTTTCAAAAGTTTAAGCCAAACACTTTCCAGCAGGAGTGTTAAGTTGCTTGGTGAACACGGAAGAGGGAGTGGCCAGGTATAGGACAGACCACAGCCTGCAATCTGATCAGCCCCATGTTTTACGCCTCTCGGAGGATCTGGGGTATACTGTACTGCAGCAGTGCCAATGCTAATAGGTTATAAGGGACACAACCATAATACAAAAAATAAAAAAAGATCTATTCATTCAAGTTGCATTCACTAAAACTGAAGTATTAGATTCTCCATTAAAATTCAACATAAGGTCTTGAAGACATTGGGCAGCCCTGGCACCATTAGTGCCCCCGTGTAAACTGTGCCAACTGTGTCAAATTGCATTTAGATGCGTTTTCTCTTTTCACCAAATGATTATGCACCAAATGTTAGTGACTAAGAAAGTCAGTTTCATCCGCACAAATGCAATTGAGTAAATTATAAAATGATTTTCTTTGGGTTGAATAATCTCAGCAATTAAAGCCTAAAGGCCTAATTGCTCAAATCATTAATGTACACACTGATCAGTGAATTTATCAACACAGGTCTTGGGTATTTTCATATAATTACAAATATCAAATAAAAATCAAGAAATAAAAAATTTGATTAGATTATAGATTAGTTTACAATAATACGTTTTCTTTTCTGCTGGTCCAATTAGGCCACAAATTAAATTTGTGATCGTTTCTTTCCATGATCGTACACTTCATATTAAATTAAATTGGGTTAGTCTAAATGGGACCTAGATTCCAGAGCCTAGATGATACATGAAATGTCTAACTCTAAGATACGTTTTTTCGTAATGTCTCGACAGAATGTAGTAAAACACAAGTAACATGGGATTACAATACAACAATATTACCATATAGTTACATTGTAACTTAAACAAACCAAATTATTTGTCATTAATGACAAAATATTCAAGTATAGCTAGAACTTGATGAACATACAGATTTGAAATGTCATCATCTCTTGTGGTGCAATTCAGTTTCTTCATTCCATTACTTAATTCTGACCTAAATATGCAATCGCTTCACCTCTTAAGCAACTCAAATCCAGGGCACACCTTATTCTTGCAGCTGTAAAATGAGAAAAGTGGTTGAAAACTGCTGCCCTCTAATGAACAAAGCAGAGAATAGCACCAACACATGAGAGTCAAAGTTTATCTCTAATGTCTGAATTGGGACATTAAGGGTTACTTACGATGGGTTGCAAAATTCATTAATACTTAAAAGACATCCATGTCGTTTGAACTCAAATCAACTCTATTTATGACCTTACCCTGTGATGCCTTTCTTGTGAACTCTCAAGAACAAAGTCATCTATGTTCTTTCAACAATCAGACTTCTGTCTGCAAAACGGTCCATCCTTTTTTGTTCTGTAAAGATTACGTACATCTTCCTTTAATTCTTTTGAGCAGTTTATTTATACCACAGGATAGCATAGACCGTTATGAATTTTAGTGAGATAGGAAGATGCAGAAATTCATATTCCAAGTAGATAACTGGGATTCACTCAAGGCCCTCATGTACTGTTAAGTATGCCGTTCACTGTGTTTAGACCAGATACCTTGTCATATGCCATTTAAATTGCTTTGTTGAAATAGCAGAATTGTTACATTTATCAAATCTTTATTGATTGTTAAATGAAAAGGCAGCAGAAAGACTAAACCGAAAATCAAGGTTAGATTTGTGATAAATAGGTAGAAATAAGTTACACTTTTATTGTTGTCTTTATCATAGTTGCATGCCCTTAGTCTTATAGCCTTATAGTTTAAAGTATTTATAGTTTATTATTTATCTAAAGTTATATGTTATATGTTTTATGTTTCATGTTGCACAATAGACCGGGAACAAATCCTAGTTGTGAACATGTTCATAACCATGGCAACAAAACCAATTCTGATTCTGATGGAAAACTGAAAACATGCGTTTGATATTTGTCTTTGCTGTTGTGAAACTAAACCCTCCACTGAACATTCTGTACATATGAATTTGGTAAGGTGGTTTGGTTTTCAATTATACTATTAACTATCCCAATGCTATTTAGTGACTCATTAACAAACAAACAAACATCAATATTTATCACATGATGGAAACGGACAGCGTCATTTCCCCATTACATCGTCACTGACTGGAAGACCATATTTGGTCATGGTGGCATCTTAAACACAGCCGTCGTCATTAAAAATACCTTTGTCTGCACTTCCTGCTGCTTAAAGAGACACCTGAGACGAATAATGGAAAACCTGTGAACAAATGTATTAGAAGTCTATGGAAAATGTACATAAAACATTATTTGTCAGTATATTTAGCCTACAATAGAACATTACCAACAGGCATTGATACACAAAAGAAACAAATCTAAAGATCTGGAAATGGCAATCAAAGCCTTTACTAAAATGTTTAGTTTAGTTAGTAACTAATAACAATAAATGGATAAGGAGGTTATAAACAAGCAGGCCTATTTGTGACACAAGATTTAAAACAATAACATCTATGCTGACATGTGTTTATTTACATGTTTCAGTTGTAACCGAGATTGTGACGTTTTGTCATTTGCCTACAGTACAGAGCAGGGGGGGGGGGGGGGGGGGGGATGGAGCTCAGTCTAACCCCAGGATTGTGGGAGTGACCGGATCAGCAGGTCCCACTGTTGTTTTGCCTATATTTCAGCTCCTCCTCTCTCCACAGGAGAGCTCAAATCAACCTGCGTCTGTCCCTCCTCGACCAAAGACAAACTCACCTGACTCGTGCGACGACTCGAGACTTCAACATTTATTGAGTAATTTTTGGACCTTTTTTTTCAATTAAACATGGTGTCCTCTGGTCTCCAGATGCTCGGGGCTGCATTGGCCATTATCGGATGGATTGGAGCGATCATCATCTGTGCTCTCCCTATGTGGAATGTCACTGCCTTCATAGGGAGCAACATTGTGACCTCGCAGACGATTTGGGAGGGCATCTGGATGAATTGCGTGGTCCAAAGTACGGGTCAAATGCAGTGTAAGGTGTATGACTCTATGTTGGCCCTTAGCTCTGATCTCCAAGCAGCTAGGGCGCTTCTCATCATTGCTATTGTGATTGGCGTTTTGGGAATCCTGCTTGCTATTGCCGGGGGACAGTGCACAAACTGCGTCGAGGACAAACAAGCAAAATCCAAAGTTGGAGTCGCCGCTGGAGTGGTTTTCATCGTTGTCGGAGTCCTGGTTCTCGTTCCCGTGTGCTGGACAGCCCACACCATCATCCGTGACTTCTACAACCCCATGGTGAACAGTTCGCAGAAGAGGGAGCTGGGGGCGGCGCTGTACATCGGATGGGGCGCGGGTGCCCTCCTGCTGATCGGAGGAGCGATGCTTTGCAGTGGATGCCCCAAAAAAGAGGAGGGGTACACAGCGAGATACGTGGCGGCCAGCTCAGAGAAGTCATCTGTACCTCCAAAAGACTATGTATAAATAATTTAAGAGGTCTAAATGGACAGAACGGTGCTAATCTGGTGTGACTGGTGGTTGACTGTGGAGTGTTATAACGCAAAACGAGAGAGGTTTGGAAAGAAGCAAATTACAAAGGAACCACACCTTATGGGAGATTTAAGACTTATTCTTTTTCTTTTTCTGACATTGCATTGCAACGCTGTGTCACTTCTAACTCCTATTTCTATACATGATCAATATTAGGATTTAAATGTATAATGCTATTTTATTTGTTTCATTGAATTGTGTCATTGTGTCACAGTAAACTCACTTTTCTGAATGTTCTGTTTTATTATTGTATGTTATCTGAAAGTTAGTCTGTAAATAAATATTTTGGTATCAAATGTAAAAAGGGTAATTTGTTTAGTAATATTTCTGCAGTATTTTCCTTTCTCAATAGAATATGAACAGTTTATGGGTATGGGTCAGTGGCATCAACAAAAAAACAATATGAGCGCATTGAAAATCCCCAACGGCATCTGAGACACATCTATTGTCTGTCGATCCGGAGGAGCAAGTTTAGGTGCGGCACCAAATGTCACTGACTGCAACTTCTATTGAATTCAGCAAACTATCAGGCAAGAACGTGTAAATTGATTTTGTTAACAAATAAAAAAAGGGTTTGAATAGTGGTTTGAACGCATTATTTGTTGTGATCTCTTTATGACGAATCTAAGCTGCAATAAAGTATTCCTGATCTCAAATATAGTCAAATAGTCTAAGAGCACATATTTTGTACTTTTAATCAAGAATGAAATGAAGTACCATTTTACCACCACTGTGATAGTCCCTAATCCGTATGCCTTTAAAGTTGGGTTAGGTTAAATTCTTTCACTGTTATCTGAATGCCTCTGAAGTCTAGTATTTACCCATAACTGTTTGCTCGAGTACAGGTGGGATCCATAGCCAATGTTCCCAGCTCTACGCATAGCTTGAGGGAACAAAGACAATGCATCAGGAACAATGACCAAGGACAAAAACAGGAGCTTTTGGATATCAGATCTCAATCTTTTGTGCGCTAACCCCTCCCTGAAACAAGGGGCAGTCCAGATCTTATTAAGACATCGGCCCAAAGACCAAAAGACCATTTAAAGCGGCGAAGCTTCTCGCCTTCATTCGTCTAGAGGGGTGAAACCATGGCTTCTCAGGGTCTCCAGATCTTGGGCGTCCTGCTCGCGTTTATAGGCTGGTTGGGGACTATCATCACCTGCGCTATGCCTATGTGGCGCGTCACTGCTTTCGTCGGGGCCAACATTGTGACTGCTCAAGTCATTTGGGAAGGCTTATGGATGAACTGCGTTGTCCAAAGCACTGGCCAGATGCAGTGTAAGGTGTATGACTCTATGTTAGCTCTACCTATAGACCTCCAGGCAGCTCGAGCGATGGTGATTATCTCAATAATAGTTGGGATATTCGGTGTACTCATTGCAATAGTTGGAGGGAAGTGTACAAACTGCATGGAGGACGAAACCGCAAAGGCCAAAACGTGCATCCTGTCTGGCGTAATCTTCATAATAGCAGCCTTCCTGATCATGATCCCTGTTTCCTGGTCAGCCCATGCAGTGATAAGGGACTTCTATAACCCCATCTTGACCGCGGCGCAGAGAAGAGAGCTGGGAGCGTCTCTGTATATTGGATGGGGCGCAGCAGGACTGCAGCTGCTCGCGGGAGGCTTACTCTGCAGCAACTGCCCTCCCAAAGATGGCCAACCATACATACCCGCCAAGTTCATCCCAGCGAGGAGCATCTCCAACTACAATGCCGGCTATGTGTGAGTGCAGGATCAAGAGACACAGGAGAGAAGTGGCGTTGTTGATATCCGATTTACATAGGCGCTTGAACTGTGAATTGTCTGTAATACTTTGATGGCTTTAAAATCACCTACCACTGTAACAATTTGTTTTATACTTTCTTTTGTCTGTTTTTAAATGATTTTTGCATTAGAGAAAGAGCAATGTTGAACAACTGCCAATTGTTTTCTTTGTGTCTCACACGTTTTTGAGCTTCTAGAATATTGTCTAGAGTTGCATTTTATATTTATATAGTTCATGTTTTTATCAGTTTTTTTTTTTTTTAGAGAACTGAAAAGATACTGCATTTTATATCTAGTCTGGGTACATTGTCTCAGCACTGTTACTGTTTCTCTGAGATTATTCACTCAGGGCAAAGAAAAAACAAAACTAAGCAATGCACTTCCAACATCTGTCAGAATAAAAATAGTTTTAAGACTACATGTGCATCACTGAATCACCCCTTTTACTTGTTTCTGGAGTTATGTTTTTTTCTTTTTCCAGTATAATTCAATAATCACCACCACCTACTGTCACCAATGTGAACATCCTTGTCTGCAAACTGAATGGATTTGTTTGTTTCAAAACAATAAATGGCCGTTGATCACTCTGACTCACAACTGACTAACCACACCCACACATTAAAGGCCCTAGACATTATTTTTTTATTACAAAAAATGTAAAAGGAAGCCATTTATAGGCACATTTCACGACTGGCAGGGTCACTTTTCGAGGTCACTGTCACAGAAATGCTACAAAACATCATAAAATGGAGACAAATGTTTTAAAATGTGTATTTTTCTCACAAATGCCTGAGTTTACAGTATACTAAAGGAGGGCAAAATAAATTGTGTTGCACTGCGAGAACAAAAAACAGATATAGTGCCTTTAAGGAGACTTTTATTTTGAAAAACTAAATGTTATAATAATATTATTACAAATAAAACATGAGCATTTCTTTACTCATTTTTTTTTTGTATTTTAATGTATTTTTTGGCGAAGTTTCCAAACAAGAACACCATTCCCACCCAATAGGCGTGTTGCCAGTCTTCAGGAATTCTCAGAAATGGACTGATGTGACTCCTGTGTATCCCTGCCCAGTATTTGCCCTGCTCTGTTTGCCACTCTCCCTCACTCCTGTATTAGGACAAGAATTTACTGTCTGAATCAGGCCTGAACCGGACCGGACTGGAGACTTCAGTGGTTCCTGAATGCACGTTGCTAAGACACAGGTTACACCCCTCAAAGAATGAGTATTTCTTCATGCTGGGACCAACATAGAGCAAACAGCTGCCACAGCCGGGACGCTGAGAATCTCTTAAATCTAGTAGAGTGCCTTTGTCTTGTTGATATATTTAAACCTTTGGACAGGTAAAACAAAAGGGCTCGACAGATTCAACTGTGGAGATATTCCTTTTTCTAAAGCTGCAGACAGACAGTAGACAGTGGATAGTGAAAAAAACGCTTTGGGACAAACAATTCAGCCATAAATTATAATTTTGTTTTGAATAGAGAATGACGTGGTTCTCAAAGGGACTCTCTGCAGCCTCTAATTTATCCCTACATTGGTGTATGAATGAGGGTGTGAATGGGTGACTGGTTCCTTACTGTAAAGAACTTTGGGCCTAATGAAGGAGTGCTATAAATTGAGATCATTTACCATCCCTTAATGACAATTATGTACATAAAACCAATATTACTGTAAGAATATAACCTATTTACACATATTTCCAGATTATTTTAAATGATTCATGACCAATCCTTTAATATTGTATTATATTTTATTTTACACCATGACAAATAACACAGCACAAGTTTATGTAAAAATCACAATGACACTTTCCAGCACAACTCACATAAGCAACACTTTCTTTTCTCATTTTGAGAGCATTGAGGCACATTGATACGGAGTGATGATAACGACAATAGCCTTTTTAACCATTTATTTAATCAAAAATACAACTGAAAGATGCCACACATGGTTATTTTAGCATAGCTATATGGAAATGACATGTGACCGCAGAATAACTTGTATTTGGCACTTAAATTGTCCAAGTCTTTTACTCAAATGTTAATCCTGCACCTCCTTCAGACAAACTCCTTGGCCGGCGTGGTGGATTTGGGCGAGTACTTGGGTCCGTTGTATCGGTCGTCTCTGGTGGGACACTGGCAGCCGAGCAGCGCCCCTCCGACCAGCATTAGTCCCGATGCGCCCCATCCCACATACAGACACGCACCAAGCTCTCTCCTCTGGGCATCAGGCACTAAGGGGTTATAGAAGTCCTTAATGATGGTATTCGCTGGCAGAGACACAGTCACCAGGCACAACGCTCCACTTAAAATGAAGAAAATCCCGGCTGAAATCGCCACCCGAGCTTTTGCCCCTTTGTCGTCGATGCATGTAGTGCACTTGCCTCCAACTACTGACAGCAAGATGCCAAATAAGGAGAAAAGGATGGCGATGACGACCATTGCTCTCGCAGCTTGGAGGTCCGGCGGTAGAGCCAAGAGCGAATCATACACTTTACATTGCATCTGGCCAGTGCTCTGAACCACGCAAGTCATCCACAGACCTTCCCATATAGTTTGAGCGACCACTATATTGTTCCCAATGAAAGCGGACACCTTCCACATAGGCAGCATGCAGATGAGGATGTTGCCGATCCATCCCAAGATGGCGAGGCCCACTCCCAGAATCTGCAGCCCCAAAGATGCCATGGTTTCTCTTCGGTCTTTGTGGGTTTTCAGAAGGCGCTAATGTTTTATATGGGCTACACAGGGCAGCCCATGTTCACTGTGGGCGGTGGCTTCAGACAGCGAAGACACAAGCATCTATCACTCTGACATTGAGTTCAGTGGCCCCTGAGCAACAAGAAAGACTTTCCCTGTGGTCCCCAGTCAAAAGGAAGACTGTACAGCCCTTTATTTGGAGTTAAAAGAGGGGTCATAACATTCAAAGTGTGAAAAAAGACGACCATTGTATGTGTTACATATTTTTATTGGGTATACTGCTCTAAGAATTGAATTAAATAGAAGATGGTTTGCACAATATAAATCGAAAAGTCCAGAACTTATTGTTCAAGAGACTCAAAAATGCTTCATAATATGGAAAATTTGCAACATTGGGTGAAAAACCAAAACCACTGTAAAACATTGGCGAGTAGGTCATTTAAAATGTATGTTTTTCTCACAAACGTCTGAGCTTTCAATATACTGAAGGAGGGCAAAACAAATTGTGAATCAGATATAGTGCCTTTAAGGAGACGTTTATTTTGAAAAACAAAATGTTATAATAATACTATTGTTAAAAATAAAACATGAGCATTTCTTTACTCATTCCATTTTTTTCTGTAACTTTTTTGTATCAGTAAATAAAAATCCAATAGGTACCAAGACATTCTATTTTTCTTTCCTATAAGAGAAGCTAACAAAGTTACAATGGAAGGCATCTTCAAGGCCTTCACAGCTGTGGTGCAGTAATGTGGTAATATTAGCAAATACAGGCTTACTTGATCTATTGTGTCACGTTAAATTATTCAATAGACTCTAGATTTCGGGAAAATCCACTGTTACCATGGAGATCCGCCATGTTTGCAGTTGATAGCATACACTTTCCATAGATTAACATAGGCTAAAAACAGTGTGAAACGTGGAGGAAAAAAAACTGCGGAACAACTCTGTTAGCTGCTGAGTTACTGCTGGTAAATAAATACATTAACGCACTGTAGTGCCCAAGTGTTTTAATGTGAACAATAACTCCAGTATTTTTAACTAAAAAAAAAAAAATCCCCATTAGTTAATAAATGCTGCTAATCCCATGATGCTTAGCAATTATATCACAGTTTCTAGCAACAATTCAAGCCAATGATCAAACTTTTGAAGTCTCCTGGTGCAGCAGCTTGTCCACCCAGGTGACTGCGATTGGTCTGATTACAATGAGGTCTATGTGAGGTTTCCTCACATAGACCTCATTGTCCAGAAATACAATGGTGGAATTTGACTTAAAATAGTTTAAAATTCATGAAATAAGTGAATAAAGATAATACAAATAAGAGAATCTAATTTATTCATAATGGACGCCATCTCTATACTGGTGCTGTCTGTCAAATGCTATGTGGAGTCCCATTGCAGCACATTAGTGAGCACAGGTGTTCCCAATTTTCCAATCACCAAACTAACCAATCAGACATAAGTCTCCGGCCCACCTGACCAGTTTAAAAGCAGCACTGTGGCACCTCCTGAGCATGTTGCTGTTTGGTGCTGTTACAGTCTGACACTTCTTACCAAGCCCAGAGCCTTTGTGATCCAGCCTTTTTGAACCATGCCAGCCGCAGGCCTCCAGATCCTCGCCATCTTTCTGGCAACCATTGGCTTCATCGGAGACATCATCATCTGCGCTCTGCCCATGTGGAAGGTATCCGCTTTCATTGGCAGCAACATTGTCACGGCTCAGACCTTCTGGGAGGGCCTCTGGATGAATTGTGTCCAGCAGAGCACCGGCCAAATGCAGTGCAAGGTGTACGACTCCATGCTGGCTCTGCCTCAGGACCTCCAGGCTGCCCGCGCTCTCGTCGTCATCTCCATCCTGGTCGTGTTGCTCGGCATGTTACTCGCCATCGCTGGAGGCAAGTGCACCAATTGTGTGGAGGACGAGGGCGCCAAAATGAAAGTGGCCCTCACTGCTGGTGTGGTGTTCATCATCGGTGGGATCCTGTGCCTTATCCCCGTGTCGTGGTCTGCTCACCAAATCATCAGCACTTTCTACAACCCTATGATGATGGAAGCCCAGAGGAGGGAGCTTGGGGCCTGCCTGTTCATCGGCTGGGGGTCCGCTGGACTGATCCTCATCGGGGGTGCCCTCCTGTGCTGCCAGTGCAAGAAGCAAAAGGACAGCCGGTATTCTGTCAAATACTCTGCCCCTCGCTCCACTGCCGGCGGGGCCTACGTCTGAAAGCCTTAGAATCTGCACACAAATGATTTCATGTTTTTAAAATGTGTTTTAATAAAATCAACTTTATTTTACATTCTCTACTGTCCTTTTTTAAAAAGTGTTTGACAGCTGATGGGGCCTGAAATGTTAAAGTGATTATCACTTGCGTTAGATGGCAAACTTTCACTTTAGTGTTCAGGGGTTCCAGCGTATGTGCTAAAATGCAGTGCACAAGCGGCGTTGTCTAAACCGCTAAGGTTGGTGACTGCTACACTTAAACCACGTTTTTGGTACCTCTATGCCAGTAATCTCCAACCATTCCTTATCTCAACGTTTTAGATGCATTTTCTTCTGAACACAATTTGCAAACCTCTGGGTTAATATAAAGTAAGGACTTAACTTGAACACTTTTTCACCACCTTGGCCACTAATTATTCTGCCGAAGCCTTTTGGAGTTGTTCTGAGACCAACTTACCTGAGGTAAGTAATATTTTACTTGCAGTCAAAGCAGTTTGCAATGTGCGAAAGGAATTGGGCCAATGCCACATTGACAATGTTTACATGGTCAGAAGTCCGATACCTGGAGCAATCGGAGAACCCAATAATAAGATCTGATGTATTTTGCAGAAATCTGAGAATCCTAAACTACAGGTTCTATATGTGCAGATTTAGATTTTTAGAGCAGCTGAATTGGCTCCACCCCTGTCTTTGATCAGGACCTGCAGAACCAGGTGGAGACGTTTGTGCCTCCATATTTGGACTTGGAGTCAAAGTGCTCCATGTGGCAGTGGCTTCTTGTGCTCAATAGCTGAGTGGATGCAGCACAGGTTTAGTTATTCAGGAGTTCAAATCTGGTTCACTGTTTCTTTTACAAATAGCACAAACTGGTTCAACTTCTATTAAAAATGTAAGGGTGAGGAGAATGAAGAGACAATTCAGTAAATAATGACAGCAGGGACTCAAACCTACAACACTGAGCAAGTAATGTTCTGCATAAATGCGGAAGCCTAAACCACTCGACTGTCAGCAGTACTCTTACTCTCAAACTAATCAGAAATTTATTTCATGGATAATTTTGTGATTTATTTTTCTTTCTTGCTTAAATGTTTTTAGTATTTTTATTATATCTTTTAATCTTTGTCTTTTTGACATGTTTGTTGGCCGTTTTGGCTGAAAGGTTCAAGGTGGACTGCAAAAATATACTGTCAATGTGGTATATGTGCAGCATATCGTTTTGTTTTTTTGCTTTAACATTTGAGTTAGAGGAAAATAAAATGTGTTGATGTTTTGAAATGCTTCAGAGAAGTTATCCAACATTTAAATCAATTCCAAATTTGTTGAAATGACACTTTTTGAGAACCCAGACTTCTAAACTGAAAGAAGTGATTGATTGCACACTATAGGTTTGACCCTTGACATTTGGGACATATGGAGCTGTGTCCACCACTATCCACTAGTCATTACAGAAACATTGATTTTATCCTACCTATTATCTCTTCTATCTAATTCACTTCACACCTTGCTGTCATCTTTTATGCAGACTTGTAATTATTCCCAGAAACCTCTCTTTTTCCAATACAAAACCGACCTGTTATGTAACCAGGTCCGGGACATTTTGTGGTCTACACAAGGCTTTTGTCCATTCTCTCATAGTCGCTCATTCAGAGCAGGAATCAGGACGAGCGAGAAACCTGATCTACAAAGTAACTTTAGTCTCCTCCCTGTTGCTCTCATACCAGCACTGCAAACAAGGAAACCACCATCTACGCTGTTTACGCCAAGCTTTCTCTGATCCTTTTTTTAAAAACATATTGAGCTTCACAAGAGTTTGGGGATTTTGAAACCATGCAGACCCAGATTGTTGGAATTATTTTGTCCATAATTGGCTTTCTTGGCACCATCCTCATCTGTGGTCTGCCCATGTGGAAGATGTCTGCCTTCATCGGCGCCAACATTGTGACTGCGCAGGTGTTCTATGAGGGCATCTGGATGAACTGTGTGATCCAAAGCACGGGCCACGCTCAATGTAAAGCCTATGACTCCATTTTGGCGCTCCCTGAGTCTTTGCAGGCAGCCCGGGCCATGGTCTGCGCCTCTATTGGGGTGAGTTTGGTCGCAATTGGACTGACTGTGGTTGGAGGAAAATGCTCAAACTTCTACAGACACGACAGAAGGATGAAGGCTAACTTGGGGCTATCAGGCGGGATTGTGTTCCTCCTTGCAGGGGCACTCTGCATGATACCTGTTAGCTGGACGGCACATAATATTATAAGTGGATTTTATAACCCATCGACTTTTGAAGGGAGGAAGGGGGAGCTCGGGGCATGCATTTATGTGGGATGGGCGTCTGGTGCGTTGCTGATCATCGGAGGAGGCGTCCTGTGCAGCACCTATGGTTGTTAGTGCGGGAATGACACATGGACTGCAGCTCAAGACAGACTATTTCAACTGTTTTGACTTTTGGACACCAGTGGCGATTCTCAACATGTGGTGCAGGTGCCACTGTTACACTAGATTACAAAATAATCATTTAATGAAGCACATCTTTCAATTCTTGCATTGAATGTTTTACTGTTTGTTTTTAGAAATTAAGATATGTAGGTTACATTCTTTAGTCAAGTTTTAAATAGCTTACGCACAAGGATTTATGATATTTGAATGATAATAATTATAGTACTTAATGCATCATCTGTTAGATAGTATTTACCATGTATGTCGATTTTAGAATACCTTTGTCCAAATATGTTAAATGTCTTCAATGCCAAAAGTATAGGCTTCAATATGCAAAAGCACAAGTCCCCTTGTATATAGCCATTGTATCTAAAGCATTGCATACACTATAGTAAAGACTAGTAGAGTATGATGAAAAAAAATATCTGATCATTTGCCACTTGTTTGATAATTGAAGTAGAAATGCCTCTATTGAGTATTAGATTTTAAATAATCATACAAATAATTGTGTTGTTCCTAAAGTCAATGTCATAATGATATCATGTTAGTTTTTTTGTTTTATTTTTGTTTATTTGTGACTTTTTAAAAATTAAAAAGGCAAATTAAATTAATTAAATAACATTTTGTACATTAATTTGTCTAAAACGTAATCTCCCGGTTGCATTTATTGAACAGCTTACTGCTTTGTTGGTGACATCTGGTGGTTTGAAAAATAGATTGCAAACCCAGGTCAGCCCACAGCTTGTGTTGAAGCATCTTTAATAACTCTCCTAGCCATTAAACCAACCAAAACAATACACATTTTAGGTTTTATTTGAAACTAATTAAAAAAGTTTAATGTTAAAAGTTTAAACAGTTTTATAATGCCAATTTCTGTTAAAATGTAAAGATACATTTACTAAGCATAAACATCAAGATACAACACTAAAACTTTTGTTCTGATGTATATATTTCTCATTTTTCTCAAATAAAATAATTGCTGAAATGCGCAGATATTGCACGTAACATGTGACGCTCACAGTGTGTTTAAAAATCCTGAAAAACTAGCTTTTATTTGTCTCTGAGGGGTCGAAGATTTGCTTCTGTTTAAATAGTGTCATCTGACTCAACACAAAAGGGCACATTTTTCATCAGTCTGCAGGTGTCACATTGAACGAAGCAGGATAGAAGCCGTAGATTTGGTTAAATATAACATGGCCCGACTGGGCAGGCAGATATGTGGCCTGTTCCTGTGCCTCGTGGGGGTTTTCGCGGTGATTCTGTGCGCTCCCAATGTGGAGAGAGACTTCGTTTGCTGGAGCAAATGTCGTAACTACTCAATCGGTAAGTCAGTTCTAAATTATACAGTCCTATGAGAAAAGCCTGTGTGACTGTATCTGGAAGATTAATTGAAATATAGAAATATTATGCAACTTTAAAGTGTAATTTTTGAACACATTTAAGTACACTCAACAAAAATATAAACGCAACACCTTTGTTTCTGCTCCCATTTTTCATGAGATGGACTTAAAGATCTAAAATTCATTCCAGATACACAATATTAACATTTCTCTCAAACATTGTTCACAAATCAGTCCAAATGTGTGACAGTGAGCACTTCTGCTTTGCTGAGATACTCCATCCCACCTCACAGGTGTGCCACATCAAGATGCTGATCTGACATCATGATAGTGCACAGGTGTACCTTATACTGCCCAGTGCCCACAATAAAAGGCCACCCTGAAATGTGCAGTTTTGTCTCACAGCAAAATGCCAAAGATGCCACAAGCATTGAGGGAGCGTGCACTTGGCATGCTGACAGCAGGAATGTCAACGTGTAACCACACCAGCCCAGGACCTCCACATCCAGCAGGTTCACCTCCAAGATCGTCTGAGACCAGCCACTCAGACAGCTGCTGAAACAATTGGTTTGCATAACCAAACAATTTCTGCACAAACTGTCAGAAACCGTCTCAGGGAAGCTCAACTGCATGCTCGACAGACTTGAGTGGGCAAATGCTCACATTCGATGGCGTCTGGCACGTTGGAGAGGTGTTCTCTTCCCGGATGAATCTCGGTTAGGGTTAGGTGAACATCACCTCATGTTTCAGCAGGATAATGCACGGCCCCATGGTGCAAGGATCTGTACACAATACACAATTGACAATCTGATAAACTCTATGCGAAGAAGATGTGTTGTGCTGCATGAGGCAAATGGTGGTCACACCAGATACTGACTGGTTCTGAGTCCCCAGATCCCCAATAAAGCAAAAAATTGCACATTTCAGGGTGGCCTTTTATTGTGGGCAGTATAAGGTACACCTGTGCACTAATCATGATGTCAGATCAGCATCTTGATGTGGCACACCTGTGAGGTGGGATGGATTATCTCAGCAAAGCAGAAGTGCTCACTATCACACATTTAGACTGATTTGTGAACAATGTTTGAGAGAAATGGTAATATTGTGTATCTGGAATGAATTTTAGATCTTTGGGTCCATCTGATGAAAAATGAAAAATGGGAGCAGAAACAAAGGTGTTGCGTTTATATTTTTTGTTGAGTGTAGTTTCAAGGCTTCACCTTGATGCTTTTGCAGACGTCTTTCACAATAATAAAGTTCAACTGAAGCTATGTACTGGGCAGTGTTAGAGGCTAACTAAGTTTTTGACTTTTCATGAGAACAGTTTTATTTTCTCAATGTCTTCATGTCCCTTGTCGTATGTTGTAGATTTGGGACGGCCTGTGGCTGCAATGTGTCATTCAGGCAACAAGGCAGATGTAGTGTAAGCGGTACACATCCGGCGGGACGTGCTCTCTCTCTCATCATCATCTCCGGGTTCCTCGGGTTCATTGTGGCGCTGCTTGGAGAGGGGTGAACTGCAGCGGAGAAGAAACCAGAGGAGAAGTCCAACCAGAAATAAGGTAAATACATAATAATTTGATTATGATTGCAATGGGCCTGAAGATTTGACAGTAAATACAGTGTAAGCCCTATTAAAATGGGGCACACAATACAGTTTGCTTGGTGAACAATTAACAATTCATTGAAAATGCATAATTAAATGAAGGGGTAGACTCTTATTTGATGTGGCAGATCATGTCTTAAGCTTGAGAGACACAAAGAGAAAGAGCATCCCAGCTAAATAAACAGACACATAAAAAAAGTAAACAGCAACAATAGATAAGATTTAGATGTACTATAGAGCTCAGTTATTTTACAAATAAGTCTGTTGTGTATAGTTGTTGACGGTTTTATCCCTGTGCCATAGGCCCATTAACTTTTACGTCTGTCTTTCCCTAGGCCTGTATTTTGGGCGGGGCTCTGTGCACTCTCTCTGGCGTCCTGTGTCTTGTTTCGGTCAGCTGGTCGGCTGCCTTTACCACCTCCATCAACAATGATCAGCTTGTGGCGTCCCTGAAACAGGACGTGGGGTCCTCCATCTATGTTGGCCTCGCTGTCTCCTCTCTCCTGTTACTAGTGTCTGCTCGACTCATCGTCTGGGTCTGCTGGGAGAAAAACACGCAACCACCCTCTTCTAATAATTCAGGCACAATAGGATCAGATAAGACAGACCCAGTCCCAAACAGGACGTCCCGATATGCATATCCAGTGAATTCGCCCGAGTCTGTGTACAGTCAGGGGCAGTGGGGAAGAGAGCCCATTTCACAGTATCTTGCTCCCTTTTGGGTTCCTGTCTTCCTGTGAGGGTCATTGTTAACTGGCACGAAAAGAGAATAAAAGGTTGACATATTAAAAGTGATTTTTTGTTGAATGTAATTTTACTTTATTTAGCAATATTATTTATAACATTTTCAAAATGCAGCATTAAGATGTAGCTGTGACATCTTTTGTGTTTTATATTTTCATGTTTACAAACCTTTTTTTCGTGTTATGGTTTGTCTAAACTTTCTACTCCAAATGATCAACTGAACTTTGCCTTACTTTAGCCAATTTCACCATTGTAACTGATACAACTGCTGCATGCATGACTTCACTTTACTCCAAGTCTCACAATAGTGTGTCTTTCTAATCCTCACACGATGCTAAATAGTGGATACGTTGTTGTAATGTAATATTAATGCTGTGTACTGAAAGTAAATTCTCCAGACATTAGTGTGCTATTAGTGTTAATTGGCCCCTGAAACTGATCTATCCCAGTTTCAGGTCGTAGTAACACACCAAAACCACAAGTGGCGCTGTGCTGATGAATAGCTCTGATGAGTCAGACAGGATCATGCCCTTATATGGAAAAGATCATGTGTTTTTGAACGTTTACTTCCTGGATTTGATGTCCCAATATGGTCATTCGGAAAGTGGAAAAAAGATCCGCACAACGGAAAGATGCTCAAGAGTTACGTAACTCTGGTGGGAGCAATAAAACTGGTGAGCATCTTTTCTCCACTTTCCATTGTATTTTTTGGATCCAGCACACTGGTTTAGTACGATGTGCGTGTCTTTCCTCCCCAATATGGTCATTTCCCTGTCACTTTATTCTGTAAAATAACTGGTATTTTCCATGACTAAGATTGAATGAAATAATAAAATACGGAGTATAAGTTTTTTGTTTTCTCTCATAAAACTACAATAAAAAAAAAAACATTGTGCAAGTTGAATCTCCATTCACTTCGATTTTTTTCAGTTTACCAAAACATTTCACACAAAACATTCACTTTTCTTTAATTTAAGAATACTAACGTTGAGGTCTGGCCCAAACATTTTGTTTTGTAATTGGGTTATTTTTGAAACACTTCGACCATTCATTTTAGTGCATCTTTAAATGTTTTATCTAAATTTGCATTCCTTTTAAAAATATGCTCTCAACACTATTTTCAATCAGTTTTGGATTATAAAATAAAAAGTTTATCTGCATTTTTAATCCTTTATAAATTCTTAGCCATGCCCCAGTTGAGAGACATTTCTTTATAGGCGTTCCCACAATTCATTATTAAGAAAACTCTACTTTTAGACTCACTATTCAATTGGGCTATTGCTTTACATGAATAATTTACCATTCTTTTCAAATGTGTTTCATCTCCATCCACGTCAGTCAGGTTTGTCCGCAGAAACTATTGGCTCCGCCCCCTCCTTCAGGTATAAGTACAGCAAAAGGGCCATTGTCAAACACAGCTCATAACAGCTACATTTCGCTTGCAGCACTTTTTACTGCTTTTGTGGAAGACCTAATCCCTCCAACATGGTGTCCAGTGGTCGGCAGATGGTTGGCCTAGTCCTTGCTATCATCGGATTCTTTGGGAGCATCATCGTCTGCGCTTTGCCCACCTGGAGAGTCACTGCCTTCATTGGGGCCAACATCGTGACTGCACAGGATATTTGGGAAGGCCTCTGGATGAACTGCGTGACCCAAAGCACTGGCCAAATGCAGTGCAAAGTCTACGATTCCATGCTCGCTTTACCTATGGATCTGCAGGCCGCCAGAGCTCTGACTGTCATCGCCATCATCGCCGGAGTGCTCGGGATTCTACTTGGGGTCGTGGGCGGGAAATGCACCAACTTCGTGGATGACGAGAGGCTAAAGTGCAGAGTGGCTATTGCGTCGGGGGTTTTGTTCATCATTGCAGGACTCATGGTGTTGATTCCTGTTTGCTGGAGCGCCAATACCATTATCCGGGACTTCTACAACCCGACCATGATCGACACGCAGAGGAGGGAGCTCGGGTCCGCGCTGTACATCGGATGGGGCTCGGCCGGTTTGCTGTTTCTGGGGGGTGGTCTCCTCTGCAGCTCCTGTCCCCCCAATGAAGACAATGGTTATGATGTGAAATACTCCAAAACGCACTCTGTGGCAACCAGCAAGGCCTATGTGTAAGATACCAAAGATATGGACACAAGGGGGACACTTTACTGCAATGGTGCCTGGACCACCATTAAATATATGGTAAAATAGCCAACTGTTTGAAAACAAAAATTGCACAAAGAAATGTGTTTTTACTTTTTTTTTTTTACTTTTTGATGACTGTTTTTACACTGCATTACATGTTAAATTTAACGGACCTCTCCGACTCTGTATGATGTATTTGTACTTATTAAACTGTGATTATTAATTTTTCAATTGCGTGCTGTTTTCTTTTAAACCAGGTCATTGTTGAACTGACAAATGTTGAAAAACTTGCAGAGTTGTCGGTCTAGTTTTACGAGTAGTGACAAAGGAAACAGGCTGAGTGCAAAAATGGCCTCCAGTCACATAAGATGATACATGCCTTTGTTTACGGGACAAAAGGAGGAGAACAGTTCCTCGAGTTTATCGCACTATTGCAAATATAATCGTGTCAAGTCAGCCAAACATATTATAACTTAAAGCCACACCGTGTACATTTCTACCACTAAAGAAAAACAAATACAAGCTTTTATTTTATCACAGATATTTTTATTGCTGAAAAATACTTACAAATGTCGAGAAATTAGTCTTTCCTTTTTCTCACCTCTCTGACGACCTGACTGTAAATTTACTGGGAGCAGGGCAGCTCCATGGAGATGTTGACAAAAGGCAGCCAAATATGAAACTTAAAGAGAATAGGTCCTCAAACAAACCCTTTCTTTGATTATCCACCGCAAAATAGCATTTTCTGTGTTAGTATGTTTTAGTATAAAACAAAACAGTATATCCAAAATGTTATGCAGTGTGCCTTTAAGCAAAATAACAAGGGAACATCATGAGATTCTGATCTACCAGTTACGAAACAAATTCTTTGCACTATGCATTAACAAGTTACATCATAACATTCCTGATGGTGTGTGTAGCCTCCTGTGGACAAGTGTTGCAAATTAGCAGTTTTGCTATAACACTAAAAAACAATGTATCTGGTTTGTCCAATGCAGTTGATATGTCCATATCAAATAAACAAATAATAATTTAAAACGTGGAATACGTCTTGCCCAAAGACACAAAAATAATGAAAAAAGGTCTTGCCCAAAGCACAACTGATGCAGATGTGGGTGACCCTGATCATTCTACAACATTGTTCCTCCATTCTCTAAAAACATCATTGTTTATCTTCGTGATTACTAACCCCAACCCAAACATAAACATTTAGTCATTTTTAACTCAACATTTTGGAGGTAGCACAACATTTGCTCATGTTGATTTAAGCTTTGATCAAAAGTCTGACTTTACTGACAATTTGTCCAAGCCAATTCAGCCGATCCTCTATGTATTTCCCCTATCAAATACCTGCAACCATCTGAATATGGTTCAAAGACCCACTTTTGGGTCCCAACCTCCTAGTTGAGAACCACAGATATAAATAACTTTGTGTCTGCCTTCAGTCTACCTTACCCTTCTTGTCTATCAACTTTCCATCTCTTAAATGAACAAACCATATACCAAAACAGGCAACCACCAAATTGCTAATTTCAGATAAAGAGACCGTTGACGGTTTCTTCTACAACGAGTATCAAGATGATGAATAGAGACAGTCAAACTCATCTGAAAGGTTTCGGTTGTAAAGTGGCCTGTGATCCTGTTGTATTTGGAGGTAACCGGTGTGGCACTAGGGGAGGGAACATGCTTTAAACAGGTTTTTCTGGACACACTCAGGCAGATAGAAAGAAAGAAAATTGTCCCACAAGATTCTGTTTCTCCACTTTATTACTGCTGTTCTAACATATCAATGCGCAAAGGTAAACGTGCATTCATTTTAAAGACACATTTACCTTCAATCTTTTATGAAGTTGCTATTTGTGACAACATGGGTTTGTCCCAGTATTGATTTTGGACACTTTGTTTCATTTGCAATATCTATCAGCTAACAATAACCCACCTGATTCATTCATTTGTTTAAGTTAATGATTACACTTCAGATTGTCCGTTTTAAACTTTGTTTATTTGTATACAAACTTACCTGTACATGGCTGGAACAAAGGGAAGCCATTTTTGTTCATGCAAGTGACATGAGTCATGAAGAAGTTTATTTTGTGTGAAGAAATAAAATATTTCCTGGTAAGAGTTATGTTTGTCAAGTCTGCCTGCTCATTTTGACCACTCTGTGGCCAGCTTCCCCACACTATTAACTTACAAAAATGTTATTTAACTTATTAAAATTGATAGGCCTAATGCTTTGACCAAGGCAATGATTATAACATGGTTGACTTTTATTTTTAAACACAACTACAAACTATAGTCAGTTTAAAATAGACCAATGTACAAAATGCTGTATGCATCTGTATGTATGAGATAATATTACATTTTTGTAAAATGACATAAAATATTCAGATCTGAATGTATTTTCTAAGTATTTACTCATCAATAAGCAAAACAATTCATCTTTGGGTAATGTCACGGTTGCACCTGTCTCTATGGCAGATCCCTCCCTTCTCTTCTCTCAATAGAGTAGGTGTGGTCCAGCTACACATGAACAGTAGGACACAGACACACGCTCAGGTGACACAACAGAAAGAGCTTGTTGGAGGTTTAAAAGGGCTTGGACAAACAAAATTACTGAGGAAAAGCTCGGCCTCACCAAGCATAGAGTGATGGCACTGTGTTCCGGAGGAAGATACTATGTTTTAAACACGCAACACTGAGGTATGTGAACTGCACTGAGGAGCTACAAAGTCAGAGGAAAGCGAGACGAGACAGAAGGATTCGAAGCATTATACAAAGACTTTGACAATGGCGTCACTTGGGACCCAGATGATTGCGGGTGTCCTGTGCCTATTTGGATGGGCTGGGGTCATCTTTGCCTGTCTACTCCCGATGTGGAGGGTGACTGCCTTTGTGGGGAGCACCATTGTCACCTCTCAGACCGTGTGGGAGGGCATCTGGATGACTTGCGTGGTCCAGAGTACGGGAGAGATCCAGTGCAAACCCTATGAGTCCTTACTGGCGCTGACGGCTGACCTAAAGGGTGCCAGGGCACTCATGGTGCTTGCTGTTGTGATAGGTGGGGTCGGGCTGCTTTTGGCATTCTTTGGAGGAAAGTGCACACGATTTTTGGATAACGAGGGTCCTGAGAAGAAGAGGAAAGTTGCAATCGTAGCCGGGGCACTTTTGGTCATCACCGGATTGTCTTGCCTGATCCCGACTTCATGGGCGGCCGGCGCGGTGGTGAAGAATTTCTACAGTGCCGAGATCGACGCACAAAAACGGGAGCTTGGCGCGTGCCTCTACATAGGATGGGGGGCCGCCATCTTGCTCATTCTGGGAGGAGCATTGTTCATATGTTCAAATTGTCAAGCCAAGTCCGATCAAGTAGACAAGAACCCGTCGATGAGATACGTAGTCGTCCGGTCCTCGAATGGAGCAAGTCGAGCAGGGTCCCACCGCAGGCTCCCATCAGTGCAGTCTCATCCTGTAGGAGCAATGACCAGAGCTCAAAGCTACGAACAGCCAAGAAGCCGGTCCAGTCCAGCCTACAGCAGGCAGCAGTGGGACGATGATGAGCCAATAGGAGGGGAGTCCGAGAGGTCATGGGCGCCGTCAACGAAGTCCCTAATGAAACGTCCTGGGTCGACCAAATCGGTCGTAAGCGAGGCATCCACAACAAAGTCCCAGCTAAAACTGGCCGAATTAGAAGAAGTGGCAGAAATGGCTCACAGTGACAATGAGAATGCATCAACAAATCCATCCAAAACATACTTATGATTTCATGGTTTAGCACCAAAGTACATCTCTGACATGTAAGAGCCGTATGAACCATCTCAGGCCCTGAGAACTTCAGGGAGGGGTCTCCTGGTGGTTCCCAGAGTCAGGACTAAACACGGTGAGGCTGCGTTTCAGTTTCATGCAGCTAAAATCTGGAACAGTCTTCATGAGGATGTGAGACAGGCCTCAACTCTGACAATGTTCAAATCCAGGCTGAAAACAGCTCTTTTTACCCGAGCAGATGAAAACTGAAAGTATTCTATCTGCACTCTTGCCTTTTACTGTAATTGATTAATTTTATGTTGATGTTTTAATGATTGATTTGATCTGTTTTCTTGTAATTTTATGCAACTGTGATGCACTTTGAATTGCCTTGTGTATGAATTGTGCTCTACAAATAAACTTGCCTAGCCTTGAAAGGGCCTTGTTCATTTTGTCTTCTTGTCTAAATAGATTTTTTTCAGTCATGTTTAGGTTCAGTTTATATGCACTAAAACACTTTTGTGAATTTGTCAGGGATTTTACAAAACAAAATGTGTGCAAATTCTCTCAAACAACTGCAGTAAGAGAAACTTACACTTAAAATGTTGGTTAACTTGTATCTTGGGTACTACTTTCAAATATTTCTTCCACTTCTAACTATTGTGAACATTACATGGATGAGTTAAGTGGCACAAATAATGTAATTTAAATGTTTACTTTTACAAAGCATCTGTACATTCAAGGGTGTTTTTCATTTCATCTGATAAGTGCATGGGAAAATGCTGGTTACAAATCTTGTCATAATTTTGTACTGTCGTGTGTCTGCATGTATTTAACATGAAGATTCAATAAAACATAATTTTATTAAATTAATGACCCTAGTAATATTGCCTGATATTAAACAAAAGTGGTGACCCTAAAATATTCCAAATCAATGGCCTTTGACCTCAGCCATCACATACATTAATTGTAAGCCAGGGATGTAATTAGAATGGCAATGAACATTTTTGATCTATTAAAAATATGACACATTTTTTTTCACATTTTCTCACAAATCATACACCCCTGATTTATAGCAGTTTGTGGAATATTTTATTCATGTAGACATAGAGTATCTTAGCATTGTGTTCTTGTGTTACTGGTGATTACAAATTAAAGGACAAACAGGTTCAACCGATACTGGTGTATCCGTACACACGGAGTATTCAAATAGGGAGTTTCAGTAAATTGTGATAAGGAAACACTTTGTTTATTCAAATGTATTTATTTTATTAAATAAATGCATTTATTTATTTATTTTTTGGTTTATTTGGTTGGGACAGTGCATGTTAATGAACATACTGTACATGAGTCTCATGCATGTAAACAAGCCACACCGGATTGTAGCCGTGGGCTAATTTGCATCCGTTGTCCCCCATGCGCACTCTCAAACACACTCTCATTCATCCTGGCCTATTGTACATGTTTTTAGTGGTAGGGGAAAGCGGAGTACCGGGAGAAAACCTACACAGACACAGGGAGACAGACACACAGAAAGGCCCCGTCCAGGTGGGAATCGAACCCAAACCTTCTAGCTGTGAAGCGAGAGCGTTAACCGCTGTGCTACATCATTTAAATGTTTTCACATATGCCAGGGGTACACAACAAAGAACCTCTGGCCCCCAAGATAACTGTGAGAAATATCCTTGCACACATCAAAGATCTGTAAAAGGTGACAATACTGTCAATTTCCTTGAGCACATCCCCCAAACCTCCTGTTAGGTCATAGGCTAAATAATGTACTGTACAGCACTGGAATTTGAAGAAAGTGGGGCTTTTCTTTTGGCCACCATAGGAGGATTTGGTCACTGATCTTTTGTTCCTGGTTTATAGGCTTGAGTCCTGACCTAATCTACTATACCGTCTGATTGGACCTGATTTAGAGCTAATTTACCCCTGACTCCTGATGTACAGTAATTAAGGATATGTATATCATAAAAAAAGCAAAAATAAATGTCCTAGTAGTAATCTAAAATGCCATAAGGCATAATCAGATTGAAATTAAAAATAATGACACCGTTACTCACTATTTCTGCCAAACACATGAAGTTTAGGTACACATAAGTGATGATTTCATGTCTGTCTGTGTGAGCTCTCAGTCGCATAGATGTAGTTTCAAAAGTATTCTGGACCAGGAAAACAACAAAACATAAAACATGAGAAATAACTTATCAATCAACAGGAGAAAATGTAAATCTTATACCTTCAGTTATGATAAACAGTAACACCCTGCTTGGATGTGTGAGCACTTTCTCTTGTGACTGAAAAAGAAAAACACAAAGAACTCAACTGAGTGATGTTTCTTATTGTTTGCTGTGTGGGCTCTTATCACTGCGTAATCTCTCATTTAGCCTGTCAAAAATAATAAAAGATAATCTTTGTAACTAAGCATCTGTTGGAAATGGTTCTTCATAACTACTGGCTGACAATACTTCGCCAGTTTCAGCAGGAGACACTGTGAGACTAGTTTAGAAAGAAACACATCAAGGATAAAACCTTTTAGGCCTATACTAAAATTCTGAAATTACTGTCAATTTCTTAGAGCACATGCTCAAAACCCCCTGTTTGGTCATAGACTGCTGCTACATGATCAGCACTGCGATTTTAAAAAAGCGGGGCTTAAATTTTCTGCTAAGAATTGTAGATTTGATGATGTGACAAGGAATTTTTGTTGTTGTTGTAATTGTCCCGTCACCGAACAAAGTTACCGGCCCTGCATAAATGGTCCTTATAGGCCTAGTCAATTTGATTAATTCTTTCATAATTCACGAAGTTAGTTAAAGCCCCCTATGAGAGACCAACAGGCCCGTTTGGAACTATGAGGCCGTCCTTCCGTGGACCCACCACCTGCAGGAGGAGCCATAGGGGACTGGTGCTATGTGACTTGGGCAGCTCCAACAGCTGCCCCCACGACCCGGCAACGGACAAGTGGGAGAAAATGGATGGATGGATGGATAGTTAAAGCAGCCTATATAAATAAACAATAAGTAACTAAAAACTGAGATTTAACTGAATCTTTTACACTATGTTTTGACATTCTTACCTAATAGGCCGTTTGTCTGTCGCTATGTGTGTCTGTCTGTGGAGTATTTTCAGATTTATACTTTTTATTGCAGATGCTGAAATGATGCATGCCGCGGTGTTTTTTGTTTCAATGCTATTGACTGCCCCCTTGTGGTGAAGTGCAGTGCTACAAAAGTTATATCCATTAAACTGAACGACACAGTTTACATGTGAGTTATGATATAAAATTACATCCAGCCAAACCAACAGCAGTTTCTATACACAGACTTTCTTTACAATTGTATCATGGGCAATGAAAGGAATGCACAGACCTAAACGTACATGCATAATTATGATGTTATGGGCAATGAACAAGGGTCTGCATAATTATGTCACTATCAAGTGTTTGTTTTCCATTTTCAATGTGAACTTGTATCCATTAGAGTTAATACCAAAGCAAGGTCTAAAAGGCAGAGGATGACCAAAGAGGAGATTTAGGGATGTAGTAAAATTAGTGAAGAAAAGGATTGGCTTTGTGGGGAGAAGATGCAAAGGCAGGTGATTTCAACAACTCCTGAGAAAGGAAGATAAAAACAAATAAATACACATTAAGATATTTAACTGTTTCTTTTTAATGTTGGAGTCATCTCAATATTAAGGTAACAGAATATTATTGTATATTTTCACAGTTTCTGATAGAGGTAAACTGCTCCAGGTATGTAGCCCTCATCATCATGTGATATGGCGCGCTCCCATTTGTCCACAGTCACGACTTGAACACATCTCCACAAACCATGTTTCTCCAATGCCTTCAGCTCTTGCTCCAGACTGGCCTTATAAACAAGATTATCCACGTTGCTTCTAGTGGTCATGCAAATGAAACCTCCTGAGAAAATTAATAAATTAATACCTGGCCAAGGGCTGTGCTTTGTTTTTAAGTTTAACATATTCACTTCTATCGCTTAAATACAGCTTACCCGCTTTGGTCGCCATGCACAACTCTCTGACCACTTTAACTGGAACTTGCCCATTACTGAGGGCTCCAACAATCATAACTACATCAAAGGCACCTGCAGCAAATAAAAAGGAAGGAAACACAGAATATTTATGAATTCATGATAGTAGTGTTTCAAAATAATTAATCTCGCAGGCTATTATATACTCACTATGTTCTACAGGTAACGGCTCACTTCCCAGCATGCACAGCTTCAGGTCCTGGTACAGCCCAGTGCTTTTAGCTAATGCCAGCATAGGCTGACTTCCGTCAACTCCCACAAAATGCCCAAATCCAAGACTCTTCAGCTGAACATACACAGAATAGTTAATGGAAATGTAACTTTCACAATTATTTCAATCTTTCATGGCTGTGTACCGGATGGTCCCAGGTTTGGGTGGGTATTTAAAAGAAAGATCCCAGAGCATACCACACAGTGGGACCAAAATGTTGAAATTCAATAAATGTCTAAGCATATACCACTACAGCACATTTTGGCCCTAAATTGATGTGTTTTTTCCTTCCCATAATATGCTCACTCCATATTCTGACAGATAAAACACTTTTAAAGTCTAATTAATCGAGTCTATACCCTGTAGTTGTAGTTGAGTGGTTAAGGCTGCTGCCATGTACATGGATCACTGTTCCAGCCTCAGTGTTGTGGGAGTCCCCGCTCCGACAGTTTGCTTAATGCCTCTCCCCGCTAGTCACCCCCTTTCACTAACATGTTTCCTGTTTAAAAGACTAAGGGCCAAATGACTAGGCATGAAAAAAGTTAGTAAAAAACAACAATTTCAAGGACTGCTTTATAGAATAAAGAATGATCACAGTGCACACATGTGATTTTCATAACTCTTTAGATACATACAGACAAAATATGTATTTGTTAACAATTATGATGTTGAACTTTTTACCTGTTTAGCCACTAGCCCTGTGCCACAAGCTATGTCCAGTACCACTGCTGAGCGTCGGTCTCCAGTAAAATGAGGGGACAGTGTTTTTGCTGCAAAAGATGGTGCATGGTACTCCAACACCGACACATCCTAAGACAGGCATAGTATTATTTATGTATGGCAGACAAAGTACGAATAACGGTTTCAGTCATGAGGCAGGTCTCACCTGGTTGTAGTTCTCTGCCCATTTATCATAAAAGTTTATCTTTGCTTCGGCAGAAGTATCTTCATGTGCAGACAAGATAACTGCTTTCACCCGGTCAAACTCCTTGGTGGATTCCATAAGAAACTAGGGGAACGATAAAACATGCGATGAAAAACTCAGGATCGTAAACATGCAATACAAATGTAAGCCATTATCAATATTAATATCATCAAATCAATCAGATTTTTTTAAACAACCCTTAGAAAACCGAACCACGCTAACGTTAAACCATACACCTGTGTAAACTGTAAACAAGGAAGTGCTCTCAAAACTACAAAATCAAATATTTTTGCCCTCAGTTTTGCCTGTCAGGAAAATCTACCAACATATCAAAGTGTTCCCAGGGTAAAACGTTTATGCACATTGATAATATTTTCTACTAAGCGTTCTTTAAAGCAAAACTCAAAGGTTCCCAATTTAACGACAGTGCTGTTTGCGTATTTATACATATTTATTGTTTTTTGGCGCACGCGCAGGGAAGTTATCCAGCAGCTCTCCCAATTCCCAAAACAATCCTGAAAAGCTAAAGCTAGTTAGCTTTAAACTTCTCCAGAAGTGCGTATCACGTTTTGCTTGAGGACATTGTTTTACGTTTAATTTATTTGTTGTATTTATTCACACCATGGGTACTTCTAAAAAGTTCCCTTGCTCTCATAACTTTTTGTGGTCCATTTTTGTGTCATGAAAAGTTTCCCGAAACATCGGTTAGCTTAGCATCGTTCCCAACAACGAAAAGAAGCCCATTGAACTGTGGACGACAGAAAGTCAGATTCTGAGTTATTCACAGGTAACCGCACTCATAAATCTGTGTTAGCCGTAGCTTATTCTCGCTAAATAGTTATCTGATAAAGTATATAAAACCACTACTAGACGGCATCATTTAGCTACATAATGTATAAGTGGTCTCTACTTCTCTTTCTTCCATTTATCAGAACTTCCAAAAACATGTCTATCCTGGGGTTAAAGAAGAAACAGCCAAAGACTTTTAAAGTCAAAGTTGTTACAATGGACGCTGAGATGGAGTTCAGCTGTGAGGTAATGCGCTATATACCAAATGTATTTATACATAATTGATGGTTGTTTAAAAGTGCTATTTTCGAGATATTTACAACTAGATATTAATTGAGGTTTTCCACTGTTTATTCAATAAATACCCGAGTTTGTTTGCTTCAAATATTTCATGAAAAAAAATGCTGATATTTACATAAACAAAAAAACAGAAAATCCAAATTGTTAATATCCCTTATATTGTTGTAGGTGAAATGGAAAGGTAAGGATCTGTTTGACTTGGTTTGTCGCACGGTCGGCTTGAGAGAGACGTGGTTCTTTGGACTCAGATACACAGTGAAAGACACGTACGCTTGGCTGAAACCGGACAAAAGAGTAGGTATTCTTCACAACTGTTGGCGGTATTCTTTTGAGAAGAAAACATGTATACAATGTTTCATTTATTCTTATAGGTCTTGGATCAGGAAGTTCCCAAAGACTCTCCAATTACGTTTCATTTTCTGGCAAAATTCTTCCCGGAAAAAGTTGAAGAGGAATTGGTTCAAGAAATTACACAGCATCTTTTCTTCTTACAGGTATCACTAGTCTTATTGGGCTTTGTCCTGTATATATAATGCATTTGAAATGTTTTTTGGCTGGTCTTTTATAATCTGTAAAAGATGCTCTACAATTTTCTCTGCTCAGGTCAAAAAACAGATATTGGAAGAAGAGATATTATGTTCCCCAGAAGCCTCTGTTTTACTGGCGTCATATGCTGTTCAAGCCAAGGTGAGAAAGACTCTTTTTGTTTATACACTTTTAAGATTGTACTCACCAATAGCAATTCAGTTTTAGGCCAGTTTAATCTTTTTTGTTCTTTTGAACAGTATAAGTTTTTACAGTGGTTGATGAGAAGGTGTAATAAAAAAAAAATTTATATAAACAATTACAACCAGAAACTAAAACAACATTGGGTCTCAAAGTGACCTCAACTGAGAATCCCTACTTAATCAGAAATGCAATAATCAATTAGAGATTTAAGGTCTATTTTCCAAATTTATTTCCACAGTATGGAGATTATGACCCCAACTTTCACAAACCTGGGTTTCTGGCTCAGGACGAGCTTCTTCCAAAAAGGGTGAGTTCGTATCCTTGTGGTATATACTCACACACTTTAGGATAATGTATGTAACACACGGTCTGTCTGTGTGGTGCTCAGGTGTTGATGCAGTATCAGATGACAGCTGACATGTGGGAGGAGAAGATCACAGCTTGGTATGCAGAGCACAGGGGCATCGCCAGGTATTAGTTAGTTTAGTTAGTTTATTTATTTATTTGAGCAGTTTATCGCTCACATTATTACATTTTCCCACAGCTCAGTGTGATAAAAGGATATCAATGTTATTTTGAAGCTCATGATCTTGGCATGTCAAAATCCTCCTCTCTTCAAGGACAATTGCATTGTTTCCTGAATTACAAGTCTACTCTGGTTGACACATAACTATGTATATATTAATACATATAATAACAATAACATTTATATGTGGTTCTTGTCTGGCACATGGACTGCCTTAAAATTATAGCGTTAATTCAGAACATGGTGCTTTTGCGATTACTCATTTAGATTTGGTTCTTTCCCAAGATGAGCATCATCTACAGATTTTTCAATATACGGTGGTTTATTAGTAAACTTATAAACAAAGAGAGTCTTCTCCCCTCGTCTTGAACTGCATGTGAGGATTCTGGGAAACATAATATCTCCTTTTCCGATATATGTTTATGGGACTTTTAACAGAGAAAATTGAAAAGGCCGCAATTTCACAGTAAAAACAAAGTTAGTCCAGAACTTCAACTGCTCAAATAAACTAAACTAAGCCTGGATCAATATTGTTCTTTTCAAAGTGAGATTTATGGTGGCATATGCTCATAACCATAACTGCTGGTCCATGCTCTGCTTGATGCTTGCAACACCGTACTTTGATTTTAAATGCAGAGTATTCCTGTAAAGCTGTCGCAATGACGTCTTCTGTCCTTTATCAAGTATGCCAGAGGTCACTAAACGGCGGACCTCGGTCCGGATCCGGACCCATGCACCAGCCCATCCGGATCCGAACCATGGATCCAAACTTTGGCCCCGACCCTGAATCCCCTCAGACGAGCGGCTGCGTGTGCGCTCTCTCTGTCTGTCCTTCTCCCTCTCTGACTGCAGAGCGGTAAACTACAGCCCAGATGAATAGAGAAAGTCCTCCATCCATGATACTTTGAACATTTTTAGAAATGGTTTCGGAATGACTGAAATACGGCTAGCTAAAAAAAAAAGAAAAGCGGAGGACGCCTTAATTAAATATGCACGCGCGATCATAATGCGCAAATAACGCGGCTGTTTCCCGATCAGCAGCAGTGATCTGGACTAAACCTGAACTAAGCAGTGCTCAGTGTGTTGAAATGAGCAGAGGAGAAACATCACTGTCAGATATTATGTGCACATTGTGTATAATAGAGGCTATGCGTTCTGCTTTTTAAGAGCCAGCACTTATTTTTAGAGCAAAAAAAAAACATTAACAGGACTTAATTGTAGTATTTTCAAATCACAGTAATAGATTTAATAAAGTCTTAAAAATCCCCATATAACCGTGAATTAACCCCGTATGTTCCAGACCTTTGCTTGACAATTTTTTTTCATTTTGTACCTTGGTGAAATTTAATTCGTGACCCCTGATGTATGCTGTACCTGCAGAGACGAGGCGGAGATGGAGTATCTAAAGATTGCACAGGACCTTGAGATGTATGGTGTCAGCTACTTTGCAATAACTGTGAGTGCAAACACCCTGTGACCCATTTCAACAACTCGTATATCCTATTGAATATGATAAAAAAAATACATTATTTTCTGTGCAATGCAAAGAAAGTTTCATGTATAACATTTAGTTTTTGTTCTAACAGCAAAACAAAAGGGACACAGACCTGTTGCTGGGCGTGGATGCCCAGGGCCTTCACATCTACAGCCCCAACAGCAAACTCAACCCAAACAAGTCTTTCCCTTGGAGCGGAATCCGTAATATCTCCTACAGCGAGAAAGAGGTGAACATTAATATGCCCTACTTTTTATTCCCTATTTTACAACGGTCTGCTCTGTTAACATTTAACCTTTTACTACAGTTCACTATCAAGCCTCTAGACAAGAAGAAAGATGTTTTTAAGTTCTACTCGTCTCAGTTGCGGGTCAACAAACTGGTTAGTAGTTTTCAGAATACCACCAACATTGACTAGAATATTTTTTTTAACCAAATTTCTTCTGTTTTAGATCTTACAGTTGTGCATCGGCAACCACGACCTGTTTATGAGGAGAAGGAAGGTGGACTCTATCGAGGTGCAGCAGATGAAGGCTCAAGCCAAAGAGGAGAAGGCTCGGAAAAAGGCAAAGTTTAAAGCTTTAAATTCTCCACTGAACCTCTTTACTTGAGACTTTCAGTATCAGAGTTATTGTCATACATATATACAATGTGTACAATTTACTCAATACAACTGAAGGTAAACAGCACATTTAAATACAGTAGGAATAATAGATTTATTTATTTTGCTTGTCTAGTTCTTCATAGAATATATGTTCTAACGTGTTTCTAACCACGCACAAAAAACATGCTTTACTTTACTGGGTAATACAGCCATGTAAGTTTTGGATTGTTTTTTTAGAAAACAATCCATTGACGGTTCCCCGTCAATAATAGTGACCGGGAACCGTTGAGGACCCTTGTTGTGACATGTTATATTTCTTCCCCTCTCAGATGGAGCGTCAAATCTTGGCTCGAGAAAAGCAGATGAGAGAGGAAGCTGAGAGAGCAAAGGAGGAAATGGAGCGGAGACTCTTCCAGCTGCAGGATGAGGCCCGACTCGCCAACGAGGCTCTGGTGAGGAGTTTTCCCTTTATGGCTTATGTTGTTACGGTCTTAGTTCGGACATACACCCAAGTCAAAAGCAATATTTTGCATCTCCAAATTAGAAAAATCAGTAATAACAATAGAGGTATTTTACATCTTGGGATATTTGTTTAAGCGACGGCAGGTATCTGTTTTAATGGTGGTTTATGTGTCGTTGTTGTTGATAACATACATTCTGAAGTCGTAGGAGATGTTATTGAAAGGATCTGTATCATGCTATTTTAGCCATTCCAAATTAAACAAAGGCATTTATATGATATATTGAACTTCTACCACCAGTACTCATTTTTGAGAGAAAAATAATAATTTTTTCCAAACCCGGAAGACGAGACGCTTCGATTTAGTTACCCCCGTCCCTTTCTCCGTTCATGCAACATTTGCAGTATTAGAAATATAAATATCGCTGCAAAAAGTGAAGTTACTTCACACAATGCAATTATAACGAGTTGTGCAACACAGTTTCATAAATAGTATCACACACGCTAACACGCGTTTTGATTTACTCACCGCTAAGCCTCGGGTGTTTATGTAACCCCTGACTCACGTTAAGTAGGTAAAGCGAAATTAAAAGTATAGACCAGTTGCTAGGTTCACAAGGATTACAATAGGAACTAATGTGAATGTGCAATGAAATGGCTGGAGGCAAGGAGTCAATAAGAAAAAGTATTATTTAGTACCAAAAAATAAAATAAAGCATTACGAGATAAACAATTTGTAACAATAAGCATAGCCGGCATATGCAACAACAAAAAATATCCCCAGTCCCATTGAGCTCAGTTGTCTTTCTTTAGTCGTAGGTCAAGTCAATAGTCTTAATAGTTCAGTTCTTTTTCCTTTAAGTGGTGTTTTACAGTGTTACCACTCAGCACTGTAGGACAGAAGGTGGTCCTTCGAAGTTCAATCCCGTTCTGGGCACAGGCTCGCCATCTCCATCCGGAGAGAATCCAGGAAATCCATCCAGGGTTTTCTTTACCATGAAATACTAGCCTGCACAACAATAATGGTATTATTGTTTACAGCTAAATTAAAGTCTGTTATCCTATCTCTTCTTAATTTGCTATAGCTTTGTTTATCTTTTCTCTTACCATATTACAAAATATACAGTAATATTTTACATGCATGTTTTTAACTAAAATATCCTTTGCAATACATGAAATACTTTTTAATCCCTGTAAAACAACAAATGATTTTATCTTTTTATCCATTTTTTTTAATTATTTAACCATAGCATTATGATTAAATATTGTTTTACTAATTAGCATATTAGTTTTTAAATGAATTGTAACTTTTTGTAACTAATGAAATTAATTACACAAATGAATTCAGATATTCTCCTTCAAAATCAATATTTCTATCAGTAAACCTTATCTGTGCTACTGGGTTTAGCATTACAGATGAATTACTGTACACTTTCATATAATACACCTTCAAAATGTACCATCAACTTCAAAATAATAATTACATTGGACCAAAAATAGTACAAAAATAACCAAAAATGCTTCTCAGTTGTGTTATGAACTAAAATAGAATTTGGTAGAAACCATGTCACCAAAAAAATAGCTTTTACATTGCTTTCAAACATAAAAACGGCATTCGCGATTAGCGTTAGCATCGTGCTAATATTAGCATTGCGCTAGCATGTTTTTCTAATTCGCACATGGCATAGACTTACCAAGATGAGGTATCGTGAGAAACACAGCAAGGGGCACAACACAGCCTCTCCAGCTCGTGCTCCTTCCACTTAATACAACAAATATTCCAAATCAACGAAAAGACAGTGTAAATATTTGTTTACATCATTTTCTCTCATGACACTCACCAGACGACCCAAAAGGTTTTTTGCTCGGACCGTCTACAGCCTGTCTGTCTTATTCCCAAAGTGCAAAAGGCCGTAACCTAGTGAGTGATCAGGTCCGCAGCTTGGGAGGCGTGACCAATACCATTTTTAACAAATCAAAAGGTCATTATCACCCAACGTGACCGTGAAAACAGGAAAATAAAGTTTGAGCGAGGGGATCACACTTCCTCTTTTCAAAATAAATGTTTTTCAAAATAAAAGTGCATAAATATAAAAACAACAAAAAGGAGAGAAAATGGCCCATTTTCTCTACTGGGTTACACCCTCCCTGGCTAAATATCATGCACGTCTCGTTGCATGTGCATCCAGTATTGTTCGTCTTTACTAATAAGAGACTCTGAAAAGGCTGTACTCAACCCCTGAAACAGGGACTTCACAACAGTCACAAGAGGGTTGCCTAACTTAGGATACTCAAGCCTTTTTGGAGGTTGTCTGACTCTTTCTGATTGTCTTATTGGTTGAGTTGTAATGGGTTCATTACTGTCCAATTTATCGGGTGAGTCGTTCGATTGGTTTCCTTGTTCCTCGACTGAATCCTCAGGAGGTTCATCCGGTATCGTCACAATTTCCTGTTCCACAAGGTTGTCCATTTCTGTATTGTCTTCTTCCAGTGTAGTTTCCACAGGTAAATGCTCGGTAAATTCATCCTCATATTCATTTGTCTCCATGATCGGCTCTGCATTGGCAGTGGTTTCAGGTAAGTCATATTCAGGTGGATTTGTCGTTTCAGGTTCTGCATCGGCAGTGGGTTCAGGTAAGTCACATTCAGGTGAGTTTGTCTTGTCCGTTTTTTTCGAAGGTTTTGGATACTCATGTACAGTAGTAAATCTGGTTACCTCTTCAGATGGGGAATCCTCAACCCATTGAATCAGTTCGTACAGTTCATTGTCAAGTTCGTTTAACTCTTCATCATTGCTTTCTGTAGCAGCAGTTTGACGTGTCTTAGGACGGCGAATTGGCTCTGGCTCAGGTATATTTGCTGTGGCAACAGGGAGGAAACTGCAGGAAAGCAAAAGGTCTCTGTGTAAAGTTCGTGAGGGACCTTGCTTTGACTCAGGTTTAACAGTATAAACGGGTAAGTTACCTGCACGTTTGACTACTACATAGATGTCTTTCTCCCATTTATCAGCAAGCTTATTCTTACCACGCAGCCGCACATTCCTAACTAAAACCCTATCCCCAGGTTCAAGTTCAGAAACAGTGATTTTGCGATCAAACCTGGCCTTGTTCTTGTCTGCCACTTTTTGTGCATTTTGTGAAGCTAACTTATAGCTTTCCTCAATTCGTTTCTTGAGACTTTCTACATATTGTAAGTGTGTCACTTTTTGGTCTTTGTTGAGAGGAAGTCCGAACGCGAGATCAACTGCTAATCTGGGTTTCCTGCCAAACATTAATTCGTAGGGAGTAAACCCTGTTACGTCATTACGCGTGCAGTTATACGCGTGTACTAACGGCATGACATAGTCTTTCCAGTGGGACTTTTGTTTGGACTCAAGCGTTCCTAACATACTAAGTAAAGTTCTATTGAATCTTTCAGTAGGGTTACCCCTAGGGTGGTATGGGGTGGTTCTTATTTTCTTTATGCCTGATATCTCACATAAGTCTTTTATCAGTTTTGCCTCAAAATCAGGACCCTGATCGCTGTGCAGGCGCTCAGGTATGCCGTAGTGGACGATGAACTGGTCCCACAGGCACCTGGCAACCGTTTTGGACTTTTGATTAGGGGTGGGCAACGCAAGAGCAAATTTAGTAAAATGATCAGTCATTACGAGGATGTTACTAGTGTTGCTACTGTCTGGTTCCAAACTGAGAAAGTCCATGCAAACTAGCTCTAATGGTCTGGTTGTTGTTATGTTGACCAGGCTAGCTGCTTTTTCAGGAGGACTCTTTCTTCGTATGCAGCGATCGCATTTTTTTACTTTTTGCTCAACATCTGTTGCCATGCGTGGCCAGTAGAATCGTGTTCTGGCCAGATCAAGGGTTCTGTCAATTCCTAAGTGGCCCATATCATTGTGCAAACTTTGGAGCACAGGAGCTCTGAGCTCCTCAGGAAGAACGAGCTGGTGGGTCACTTTGTCTCCATCTTGTCTCTTTCTATACAACACCTCATTGTGAATCTCCAATCTATTGAGTTCCCTTAGCAAGAGAGGGAGATCTGGGAGTTCCTTTCTCGCTGTTGGTGGAGGTGTTTGACCATGTTCGATTTGCTCAAGGACTTGTCTGATTGTCGAGTCTGCTCTTTGTTTGTCTCTCAGTTCTGATTGGGACAAAACAGGAATGGTAGGTAAGCCAAGGAGTTCTTCAGAAAGATAGAGGTCTGGTATTGCGTCAGCTGAGATGGTAAGTGATTCTACAAGCGTAACACCACTATCCTGACTGTCATCTCTGATTTTAATCAGGTGGTTTTGACAGATTGCTTGGACAACATCGCTTTCTACAAGCTCAGTGTTGTCAGTGTGAGCTAGGTGACGCTCTACAAACCGGCTTACACGCTCCTGCTCTTTCCTGGACTGGACATCATTTACAAGTTCACCATGTGGACGTCTAGATAACCCGTCTGCGTCTAGGTTTTGCTTGCCCGCTCTATACTGCAACTTAAAGTTATAGTTGGACAAAGCTGCGAGCCACCTGTAGCTTGTGGCATCTAATTTAGCAGAGGTCAATATGTATGTAAGTGGGTTACTATCTGTAACTACCGTAAATTGACCGCCATACAAATAATCATGAAACTTTTCAGTTACGGACCATTTAAGTGCTAAAAACTCCAACTTGTGTGCTGGATAACGTGCCTCACTTCTCGATAACCCACGACTGGCAAAAGCTATGGCCCTAAGCTGACCCTCCTGCTCCTGGTATAGTGCTGCACCTAAGCCGGTGGTACTGGCATCGGTGTGGAGTACGTACGGCAGCTTTGGGTCTGCAAAGCCTAGGATAGGGGCTGATGTTAGCTTTTCAATGATGGAATCAAACGCTTTTTGACAGTCTATGGTCCATCGGCTCTCAAATGGCAGTTTGGGATCAAAGTATGTCTGGTCAGTGTCTTTGGACTTCGACTTTTTGCGGAGTGGCGGATAACCACGTGTGAGGTCATTGAGTGGGCGTACTATGGACGAGTACCCTTTGATAAAGCGTCTGTAGTACCCTGAGAACCCTAGAAAGGATCTCAGTTCCTTGAGATTCTTAGGCCGTGGCCAGGTCTTGAGGGCCTGGATCTTTTCGGGATCTGTCTCGACACCGCTTTCGGAGATTATATGACCAAGGTACCGGACTGTAGTTTGAAAAAATTTACATTTTTCGGGTGATAACTTAAGCCCGTACTCTTTAAGACGGTTGAGAACCCGCATGAGCCGTCGTTCGTGTTCTTCTAAACTGTCCGAAAAGATGATGAGATCATCTAGAAAAACTAGGACCTCATGTAAGTTCATGTCGCCGACGCAGCGCTCCATGAGCCGCTGGAAGGTGCTCGGGGCGTTGGTTATGCCCTGGGGCATCCGGTTGAACTCCCAGAATCCAAGTGGTGTTACAAACGCTGTCTTTTCTTTGTCTGCTTCCTCGACCTCAATCTGGTAATACCCAGACTTAAGATCAAGGACTGTAAACCACTTCGATCCTGAAAGCGCTGAGAACGTCTCTTCTAAATTTGGAAGAGCGTAAGAGTCTTTTCGCGTTTGCAAATTTAGTTTTCGGAAGTCTATACACAGACGCACATCGTTGTTTCGCTTTCTCACTACGACAATGGGAGACGAGTAGGGTGACTGGGACTCTCTTATTACACCTGCAGCGAGCAGTTCTTGGAGGTGTTTGCGCACTGCCTCAAGATCTTGAGGGTGGATAGGGCGTGCACGGTGCTTAAAGGGAGTCGGATCATGAAGTTTGATGGAGTGCTTCACTTTGCTCGTGCACCCAAAGTCAAGATCATGAAAAGCAAATACTTCCGGGATGTAAGCGAGTTGCTTAGTTATTCTCTCTTTCCACTCCTGTGAGATCGGAGAGTCACTGAAGTTGAAACTTAGCTGTGTTGTGTTTGCGGTGGACTCATTTGCACTGATGACATTGTGTTGGGACAGGATACAGTGGAAAGATCCAAGCTCTGCGATGACACAGGTGGATGGAATTGTGACATCTTGTTCTGTTTCATTTGTGATCATTACAGGCACTTTGTGTGGCGCTCGCGATGGGAGAGTTATCAAGCAAGTTTTGACACAAAGGCCCCCAGGTAAGGAAGACTGAGAGGGGTGTTCAACTATAGCACAGGTGTCGGTAGAAGTGCAGTGAACGTTAGCAGATCCCTCTAAAACTACAGTTTGCCCCGCTGGAACTACTGCTGCAGTCTTGCCTGACAAGGTAACTAATCCGGTGTTCCCATCTTTGTTGTGTGCGTGTCTTAGTTCAAGAGTTTTTAACAGTGCTCTAAACCCATAAGGACAAGGTAAGTAATCAGGAGTCTTGATGTCTAAATACCTTTCATAAAGAACATCAAGGGTATTTGTCCCCACTAACACTGGTGTCTGACTGTTAGGGTGAGTGTCTGGAACGACAAGAGCTAAGGTTGGTATGTCAATCTCTGCATCCAAAAAGTCTTTTGGAAAGGTAACGCACATCTCTATATAACCCAAATAAGGGACGGGCTGACCTGCGGCGCCCTCTACTTCTAACAGGTCATAGAGTGGGTTAAGGTCTTGATCTGGAAAGTTCTGTTTGTAAAATGACTCAGTGACAGTAGTCACTTGTGACCCTGAGTCAAGGAGACAATTAACATTAACTTCAGAAATGTTAACCATAGCTGTGCATTTAGAGCCAACTAACCCTTTTGGTAGACTGTACTTTTGAGGCTTAGTGACAGACTGCTTAAGGTTAGCTCGTTGCTTGTGCTTAGTGGGACATGTTTGACCGGCTACAGTCCCCATTTGCCCCGCAATAGAGACTGTTTTTAGTTTAACTGTACTTTAGCGGCTGAGGGGTTTTCAGCTTCCCATTTCTTTTGTTTCTCTTTAAACAATTTGCGCTTTTCAGTAACTCTGCCTGGGTTTGGTTCGTTTTCACAGTTGGGTTTGATGTGGCCATCTTCTCCACATTGGAAACAGTACCATGCTTTGGGAGCGGTACTTTGAGTTTTGCTAGTTCGTTCAAGTTCCTTGGGTACTTTGTCCAGCTTTGATTTCTCTTTTTGTTTTGAGTTGGGTGCACTTTTTGAGTTCTGCGCTTTTGGTTTTGCAGCGAGTTTTACTAGTTGACTTTGGATTTCTGCAACTTGTTTTGAGAGTTCTCTGATTGAGCTTAAGGTATTTGCAGTATCATTTTCTTCTGAGCAGCACGTCGCAATTTGCAAATGGGATGTCGCTTTTTGTTTTGTACTGCTTAAATGTTGTCTCATGCGCATGTTTTTGGCAGCATTTTGGTCTTCTTCAGCACGTAGCGAAAAAAGCAGATCAGGAAAGGTTGGAGGATTTGTTCGCTTTTGCTTTAACTGGAGGGCAGTTAAAAGGGAATCGTCCCAACAACCTCGACAGAACTGTGTGACAAGAAGTCTGTCAAAATCATTGCTTAATGCACCACCACGCTTTACAGTGTGAGTCAAAGCTACATGAAGGCGCTGTAAGTAAGACGACGCTTTTTCACCTGTGTTTTGGAAGGTGTCGAGAAACTTGGCGTAAAGCTCTCCGCCATCTTGAACTGTTCCAAAGGCAGAATCTAACAGCTGAAGGTACTCTGACGGTGAGCTGTTGGCGTTCAAGTGCTTAACTACATCAGCTGCCGGGGGTAAGAGAGACTCAATGATTCTGCGTGATTGTTGCAGTTTGGACATGGAAGGGTCTGCCATGATAAGTTCTAAACTGGAGCGCCAAGTGTCATAATCTGGCTCGTAAGTTGGTCGGGGTTCTTTGCCAGAAAAAACTTGTAGTTTTTGTGAAAACTGTTGCACAGAATAGTCTTCTCTTTTTACAATGTGCTCAACTACCATACGCTGCACTTCTGGGGGATTTAAATCGTGTGCAGAAATCGTGGGCGTTGTATTAGCTGGGCTACTCGCAGTGTTATTTGTCTGGTTGGTTTGTGTAGCACTTCGGACACTATGCTGAACTAGTGAAGGCTGAGACTCGACCAAGGAAGATTCAGTAGAGTTATTTGTCTCAGTTTGTTCAGTTTCTGGTTCTTTGATTGATTTAGCAATCTGTGTCATCATGTCTTTTAGGACATCTACATAATCCCTGCCACTCATCTTAGCTAAGTATTGGATTTCAGTGAGATATGACTTGGTAGTGTCATTCCCAACCTGTTCTGTGTAAACACCGGCAAGAGATTGTATCCTATAGCTAGCGCCACTATCGGATACATGGGTACCAGGTAATGGATCAAGTGATTCAACAGCAAGACCTGAGCTGTACTCAACAATAACACTCTGGAAAAACTCAGATTTACTGTCCTTAATTTTCAGGACTCTTGAAATAGACCCATATTGTTTTAGGAACTCAGTCACTTCATTAAGTTGTTCATCTCCAGCTATTTCACTCACAATCACCGAATTTGGAACTTTTACAGATTCACGCTCAACAATCTCCATCTTGGGTACGTTATAGGGTAGAAATAACGTGAGGAAATAAAATAAAAAGGCTCCTGGCTGGCTCGCCAAAACTTACTGTAACCCCTGACTCACGTTAAGTAGGTAAAGCGAAATTAAAAGTATAGACCAGTTGCTAGGTTCACAAGGATTACAATAGGAACTAATGTGAATGTGCAATGAAATGGCTGGAGGCAAGGAGTCAATAAGAAAAAGTATTATTTAGTACCAAAAAATAAAATAAAGCATTACGAGATAAACAATTTGTAACAATAAGCATAGCCGGCATATGCAACAACAAAAAATATCCCCAGTCCCATTGAGCTCAGTTGTCTTTCTTTAGTCGTAGGTCAAGTCAATAGTCTTAATAGTTCAGTTCTTTTTCCTTTAAGTGGTGTTTTACAGTGTTACCACTCAGCACTGTAGGACAGAAGGTGGTCCTTCGAAGTTCAATCCCGTTCTGGGCACAGGCTCGCCATCTCCATCCGGAGAGAATCCAGGAAATCCATCCAGGGTTTTCTTTACCATGAAATACTAGCCTGCACAACAATAATGGTATTATTGTTTACAGCTAAATTAAAGTCTGTTATCCTATCTCTTCTTAATTTGCTATAGCTTTGTTTATCTTTTCTCTTACCATATTACAAAATATACAGTAATATTTTACATGCATGTTTTTAACTAAAATATCCTTTGCAATACATGAAATACTTTTTAATCCCTGTAAAACAACAAATGATTTTATCTTTTTATCCATTTTTTTTAATTATTTAACCATAGCATTATGATTAAATATTGTTTTACTAATTAGCATATTAGTTTTTAAATGAATTGTAACTTTTTGTAACTAATGAAATTAATTACACAAATGAATTCAGATATTCTCCTTCAAAATCAATATTTCTATCAGTAAACCTTATCTGTGCTACTGGGTTTAGCATTACAGATGAATTACTGTACACTTTCATATAATACACCTTCAAAATGTACCATCAACTTCAAAATAATAATTACATTGGACCAAAAATAGTACAAAAATAACCAAAAATGCTTCTCAGTTGTGTTATGAACTAAAATAGAATTTGGTAGAAACCATGTCACCAAAAAAATAGCTTTTACATTGCTTTCAAACATAAAAACGGCATTCGCGATTAGCGTTAGCATCGTGCTAATATTAGCATTGCGCTAGCATGTTTTTCTAATTCGCACATGGCATAGACTTACCAAGATGAGGTATCGTGAGAAACACAGCAAGGGGCACAACACAGCCTCTCCAGCTCGTGCTCCTTCCACTTAATACAACAAATATTCCAAATCAACGAAAAGACAGTGTAAATATTTGTTTACATCATTTTCTCTCATGACACTCACCAGACGACCCAAAAGGTTTTTTGCTCGGACCGTCTACAGCCTGTCTGTCTTATTCCCAAAGTGCAAAAGGCCGTAACCTAGTGAGTGATCAGGTCCGCAGCTTGGGAGGCGTGACCAATACCATTTTTAACAAATCAAAAGGTCATTATCACCCAACGTGACCGTGAAAACAGGAAAATAAAGTTTGAGCGAGGGGATCACACTTCCTCTTTTCAAAATAAATGTTTTTCAAAATAAAAGTGCATAAATATAAAAACAACAAAAAGGAGAGAAAATGGCCCATTTTCTCTACTGGGTTACATTTACGTTATGGGATTCGCGTTGGTTATAAAAGTTAATCCACTTTGATTCTGGCCAAGGTTCACCAAGCATCCATCAGGTTGTTTGATATAGTAGCTAGCTGAATCCCGGAAAGAAATTCCAACTTCTGGCGAGTGCACTATTAGGAAGGTTGAATAGTCCTGTTCCTCTCGTAGTCAAACGCACATCCGTGACATTATCGTTGGGTAAGAAAAAAGAACAGGCGGTGTCCAGAGTAGGTTAGAAAGAGCTCCTTCTTCACAAACATGACTTCTGTTCGGATGCTCATGGGGTGCGTTTGTTTACCCTTCCGGGACAGCACAGACGCGTCGGGGACTTCCTTTTATAATTTTTTTATTTTTATTAATACATTAATATTTATAATTTATTTCTTAAAACAGAAATAATAAAAAAAGCAGTTTTATAAATTAAAAGCAGGCTGTAAGGCATTACATTACAGAGGTCTGACCCTTCCTGTTTGACACTATGACGTAAAATCGAGTGTCACAACTCAGTCGTTTACCAGGAGAGGGCGGAGCAGCTGCTCAGAGAGTAGGATTCAGGAGGATTGCAGAGAACTGCGTGAATTAAGCTAAAAACCACTCTGGAGGTGTTTTTGATAAGGAAGTAGCATAACAACATTCTTAAAAGCTCAAAAAAGTCAATTTTGCATGATATAGGACCTTTAAGTGAATCAATGCTGTTTAATTCTGCTCCCTTTTAGCTGCGTTCTGAGGAAACGGCAGATCTTCTGGCAGAGAAGGCCCAGATTGCAGAGGAGGAGGCAAAACTGTTGGCGCACAAAGCCGCGGAGGCCGAGCAGGAGCGACAGCGGCTGGAGGTGACTGCGATGAAGACCAAAGAGGAGAAGAGGCTAATGGAGCAGAAGATGAGAGAGGCTGAACAGCTGGCCGTCAAACTGGTGGAGCAGTCCGAGAGGAGGTCAGTACAAAGAAGTGGATAAGACAATATTAAAGATATAAAATAATATTTGGTTCTTTACAATATTTGACTGTTAACTCCTAAATGCATAGATTATTGCAGTGACATGGCAAAAAGACTTGGTATAATGCTGTAGTATAGCCAACATTAGTGTTATGTGTGGTATCTTATTCTTACCTCCTTGTGTTTAGAAATGTTACAATATTGATTTCACCTGTGAAACATGCATTAAATCAAAAAGCATTCTACTAGATTTTTTGGCTTATTTCCATTTAATGATTGATTATTTTGAGATTTTAATTAAAGAAGAGCTAAGTAACTAAGTAAGTTAATGGGATGATTGGTGGGGTCTTTCAAATCAAATCAAATCAAACTTTATTTATAAAGCGCTTTTAATACCGAAAGGTATCACAAAGTGCTTTGCAGATAACAAACAGGCGCATGCGCACGCACACACACACACACACAAAATATATCATTAGGACTAAATAAATAGATGCGAGTTAAAAGCTAAGCTAAAAAGGTGGGTCTTGAGCCTGCTCTTAAAAACATGAACGTTCTCTGTGGTCCTGAGCTCTTCCGGCAGGTCGTTCCAGAGGCGAGGGCCATAATATTGGAAAGACGCCTCGCCGTGAGTCTTTCTGTTGACTAGGAATAACTAGGAGACCCCTGCCGGAGGAGCGAAGGGGCCGTGAAGGTTCATAAGGTAAAAGCAGTTCTGAAAGATAAGAAGGACCAAGACCATTAAGACATTTAAAAAACATTAAAAGAACTTTAAATCGATCCTGAAACACACGGGGAGCCAATGCAACGACTCTAAAACCGGTGTAATGTGGTCCCGCCTCCTGGTCCTCGTCAGGACACGAGCTGCTGAATTTTGTAAAAGTTGTAAACCCGAGATACTCTTTTTGGGAAGACCAGAAAACAGGGCATTACAGTAGTCGATACGACTGGTCATAAAAGCATGCATTAGCGTCTCTGTGTTGGCCCGAGAGAGAATGGGGCGGACTCTGGCTATGTTCTTTAGATGGTAAAAACCTATCTTTGTGATATTCTTAATGTGTGGAATTGAAGTCAGCTCAGAGTCAAAAATCACACCCAGGCTCTTCACCTGTGAGGAAGGATTAAAAGACAATGACTGTAGTTTGGGTAAAAGTTTCTCTCTCTGGGCCTTGGGACCGATGACCAAAACTTTAGTTTTGTCCTGGTTAAGCTGGAGAAAGTTTTCTGCCATCCAGGATTTGATATCTAAAATACAGTTAAAAAGTGCTTCCATTGGCCTGGTGTCATCAGGAGACATGGAGATGTACAACTGTGTATCATCAGCGTAACTATGAAAGTTGACCCCATGTCTCCTGATGACATCCCCAAGAGGGAGCATATACAGGTTAAAAAGCACTGGGCCTAAAATCGAACCTTGGGGAACACCACATGTAATGTTATGGACCTTAGAGGAGCAGGTATCCACACTTACCATGAATGTCCTGTCTGTGAGGTAGGATGTAAACCATTTGTGGACAGCACCAGAGAGGCCGATGTGTTTTCAACGAGTTAAAAGAATAGTATGGTCGACTGTATCAAAGGCAGCGCTCAGATCCAGTAGAACCAACACTGTGACCTTCTGTGAGTCATAATTTAATCTAAGATCATTTAAGATCTTTAAAAGGGCCGTCTCGGTGCTGTGGTTTACCCTAAAGCCAGACTGGAATTTCTCAAGGACATTATGTGCAGTAATAAAATCATTAAGTTGGATAAAGACAAGTTTTTCTAAGATTTTGCTTAAAAATGGTAAGTTGGATACCGGTCTAAAGTTGTTAAAATGATTACAGGGAAGACCCCCGTCTGAAGAGAGCAATTCATCATGTGTAAAAGTTCGTCTTTAAAGGATTCATACAATGTTTTAAAAAACGGGGTTGAGACCGGGTCTAAAAGACCAGTGGTGGGCCGCAGTGAGGAGAAAACTTTATCAAGCATCTCAGCATTAACCTGGAGAAAACTGTGCAGTGTTTCTTTTGGAACAAGTACACAACCAGATGTATTTAAAGCCGTGTTACTTTGGTTAGATAAAATATTACATCTTTCATCTCCCCCTGGTGTCTCTGGCCAGAAAACCAGGTATTGCTTTAGATTACGGTGTTCTCATTAAGTATTAATAAGCATTAGTAATCACTTTGGGGTAAGGGTTAAGGTTAGGGTTAGGTTTAGGGTTGGCTATGAATAGGTTGCGTTCACGATTTAGAATTCCATTTCAGTTGGAGGGCAAGTGCCAATACAAGTCTATGGGAGAGAAACAGTTTTTGAATGACATTTCCAAAAAGAAAATGTCCAAATGTTTTCTCTGATCATCATGTGATAGTGATTGGATTCACAACCCTGACATGTGAATTTTATGGCTGAAAGTCCTTTCTACTGGCCAACATCAAGCACATGTTTTTGAATATTGTCTCCACTTTTGGACGCCTTTGTGAAGAAATAATTAGACATATGTTCATATCTGCTGGAAGATGTGACTTTGAACTTTGTGTCAGTTTTTGTTTCATGTGAATTGGCCCAGTAATTACAGAGATATTAGCAATGATTTAAGACTATAAATCTGCATTTTGAGCGTTACTATGGTTACGGCCGTGGAATTTTCAGTTGCCCTCCACCTCAATGTTAAACTATGGGCTCTTTAGAATGTTGTGATGTCACATGAACGCAACCTATAAGCGTATTGCTAATGGCCTATATGTATGTTAACAGATAGAAGAATAATAAGAAGTGTGTTAATACTTTACAAGCATATTAATAATGCTTATTAGTACCTTATTAATACTTAATGAGCACACCTTATTATAAAGCGTTACCGAAAACCACCATTGCAACTTTCCCTGCCACCGAGGCGGAGGCCCCAATACACACTAATGGAATCACAAAGAAGAAGCTAACAGGCTAACGGGCAAAGCTAACTAAGCTAGTGCCACTTAAACAGTATTTTGAAGCCAAGTTTGAGTGAAAAAAATTATCCCCATTGTGTAATTGGATGTACAATATCCCTCTCTTCCTTCTGTCTGTTCTGTCAGCGTAGTATTTACTTTCATAGACAATTAATAAGTAAAAAAACGCAACATGCTACGACACCTGCAGTGGTGCTTATGGCCTCTAGGGGCATGAGTTACTTAGTTCTTCTTTAACTGGACAACATATATATTAAGCTCAGGTGTATCACGTGTTGATTCCCTAAAGCCGCAGTTCCCAACCGTTTCTTTCTTTCTTTCTTGAAGGCTTACCAAATAAACGCATAAAATCACAGAAATATTAATTAAAAAAAAAATTCTTTCTGCACCGGTACTACTTTTCCAGTCATATCTGTAGGCTAATTACTGCGCTAAAGGATGGTTTTATACTGTATTCTTTATTATCTTGTGCCTTTTTATTTTGATTGATTACAGTCAGTGGTACTTGGGGAGAGGTAAATAGGGCTCACCTATTGCTTCTCAATAGGAGAGAACCGCATGCCCTGCTCTTCCACCTCCACTTACTGATTAATGACCTGCTAAATCCAATCTAGTTTAAAAATCACACTGCTGATAAAGCACCATTACTTCAACTTGCTCTTGTGAGGTCCACTGGTTAATGCCTTTTTTATTAATCTCCTGCTGTGCCCCATTAGCGGTGGAGCCACTAAAGTTGTTGTGTTTTTTTTAGGTTAAAAGAGGCTGATCATCTAAAACAGGATCTGACCGAAGCCAAGGATGCTGAGCGCCGAGCCAAACAGAAGCTGCTGGATATCACCAAAACGACTTACCCAGTACGTGATGGAGAGGCCTGTCTCTGTGCCCTTTGTTACGCCCTTTTAAACTTGGTGTAAATACAGCTAGTTAAAGTCACACTTTGTAACATAACTCCCAGTTAATCAAATAAAATACAACCATTCATTTTATTACAGGTGTTTTTGTTGATGAAAAAAATCTGTACTTGTTCTGCCAACAGACTGGACTCGTAACTTTGGATCCTACGATTTGTAATATCACCTTATTAGACACGGTTTTTGAATATTACATTTTCTGCATTGCCGCCCCGCGTATTAGATATTGTGTTCGTTCGTCCATTATCCTCTGTGAATTTGGAAGGTAGTTCTTGTTTATTTATGCTGCGAGTGTCGCCAGCAGCAAGTCCCACTGGTTCAACAGAGACTTTAGTGTTCGTGAGTTGTTGGTTTATGTAAATCTTACTTCTCCCCACAAAACACAAGTCAGTCTGGACTCAGATAATATTTTGTATGTATTATATATTCTTTACTTGAATACTTTGGACTTTATTTGGAGTACACTATGGACAGTGGAATATGGATGTGGACATGTCATTCAAGGGTTATTTGAGAGAAATAACCCTTTTTATGTTTATAGCTCATAGCGGCTTACTCCGCACCTCCAGCTCCTCCACCAGAAGCGTCCAACATTTCCTACGACTCCACCTCCATGCGTCTGGACTTTAAAGACCCCGACATGAAGAGGCTGTCCATGGAGATTGAGAGGGAGAGGTGAGGGCGATCAAAGGAACTCAAAAGACAGAAACATGAAAAATAAAATGCGTAGATGTCAATGTTTACGTGCATGTTACTGGGCATACTATGACAGTACATGAGCTACATGAATGGAAGACAGCGGTTATTATCGCCGCAACTGCATCGTTAAAACTCTCACAAACAAATGCACACAGACACTGGTGGCATTACAGATGAGTTTACTCCCTGTGGAGACAATAAATTCAATCCTTGGTTGCCCATCATACCTGCACGTATGAGAAGCACAACTATGACGTTTCCTCAGCATGGATATACTCAATAGATTGTAATAGTCAAACACAATAGTCACACTTACAGGCTTTAGGAAAACTACTTGGTAAAATGAAAGAGATACATTTGGTTGTGTTGCAGGCTTGAGTACATGGAGAAGAGTAAGCACCTCCAGGACCAGCTGAAGGAGCTGAAGACAGAGATTGAGTCCTTGAAGCTGGAGGAACAGCAGCAGCAGCAGCAGCAGCAGGCTGGCCACTTTACCCACCACTCAGAGCCCCGTGGTTACCTCCCCGAGCCCGTCTACGTACCTCACAGCAACGTACGTATGGAGTTTGTTTGTGAAACAAACTTAATTGCGAAGCCCATACTACAGACTGTAATTAACCAATTCTTCAATACGTCTTTCCTCTTTAAGTTATTTGTCAAGTTGAAGAATGAGTACTTGTTTTGGATGTCATTTTTTTCTTGTATCTTCTTTTCATTGTTATTCTTTTGAACCCCACGTGAAAGATGCAGAGCTATCGTAGGCTTTAAATGAACTATAGTTGAGGTGGATCCTAGGAGTGTAGCTTTCAGCCTTATTTTACATTTGTATCAGCTTTATAATGTGTATTCTAACCTAGTAACGTTTTGATCGACTTGTTTTGTCTTGTAGAGAAACTCGGCGTACATGTCACAGATGGCCTTTTATGAAGAGGTGTGATTCAAAGACCTTCTGCAACATACTGTGTTCAAAACGTGTGCTCGCAGAGACTTTTGTGCTTCACAGCTGTTGCACTAAAATGGACCTACTTCACCTCTACAGTGTGGAAAACAGTGCCAAGTATTAACTGTTACCTTTGATGGTTGTTTTTGTTCTTGGTTTATGAGATAGCCCTGAAAGTGCCAGATTTCTGACAGATGCCTTTGAATAAAACTAATATTTAGTTAAAAAAAATATAAGATTTTGCTTCAAAACAGTGTTTCAATGTAAGAAAATGTGTATTTTGCCATTGTTACATTTTAAGAGTTATTGTGTTGATTTGAAGTATTTGAAGATTTGCGGTGGCACACAGGGACTATTGAATTTCAGTATTTGCCCAAGTGTTTAAACTGATAGTAGTGCCTTTATAATTTCTATTAGCCGTAAAGATACAGTATGTATTGTCTTATACTAAAATGACATTGCCATTTCAGTTTTTTATAAATTTGTGCCTTAAATTGTAGTTTTTACCATTTTATATTCTTTTTAATGGTTAGTCTAAAGTCACACTTCTCAGGGCCGTTTAGAGACAATCACTCCATAATGAACAGGAGACACATTTGACTGACATCCTGCCTTTAAGTTTCATGCTGTTGTTGTGATTCAGAGCTTAAAGTTCATCTTTATTGAATGTATTTACTTGAACATGTTACTAAGGCCTGTTACAACCTGCTCCGGTTTGTTGACTGAGCTTGATTAAGGACTGATTTTTTTTTTTTTCTTCAGTTAACTAATGAACAAGAGATGAGAAAGTCCAAGAGCTTAATTTTTTTTTTTGCCTTAACTTCAACACTTGTAAAGGGCCGCTGTTATAAATATCATTGTGGACTTCTTTTGAAATATTGTAATATTGTTTTATGGGGATTCCCGTGTTTATTGCCTTATTTGCAGCTTCTGTTTTTTGGCTATAAGATGTAACCTGTTGAAATACATCAGTCAGTTAACACTAGTCATTTGTGTTGTGTTTTCTTTGCAAACATTTGGAGTTAGTTATCGTCTTCTTGTTGACAAAAACAATCAGGAAACACAGCTGGTCTCATCTCTACACGTGTCCGATGGGCCTTGATTCAGCCATGATGTGCTGAAAATAGCTGCTGACCTTCAGAATGAGACACTGCTTTTATGAATGGCCTCGCTGTGGAACCTGCCCTCTGGTGGACACAATCCAGATTACATCTCATCGCCTCCATGTTACACTTTGTATATCACATGAGCTGCACATTTGGTCCATTTGGGGATGGCTGTCGGTTCTTGGGTTGGTGTTTGATGAGGAAGTGGTACATTTGTAAAGTATAGAAACGTATGCCCTCAATTAGATGTTCATTCATTAGAAAAATACTTACAAACTGCTATTTTTGCCGAACCATAGATGTTTTTACTAAAGGCAAAATATACAAAGCTGAACTTCATTGATGCTTAAGCTGATTCACCAGTTCCATCTGCTGCTTTGACATCTTGTATATTTGTAATAACACCACGTTATGTGATACAAGTTCAATATATAATACAGTTTCCACTACTTTGTGTAATAAAACCGCATTTTGTAATACTTTTTAATATTGCATTAACATATTATATGATGTGATAAAATGTGTGGTAACATTTATGACGACTGCACTATTATACATTATACTTATTTTACAATTTCAAAAACATTTACAAAGCTTTGCTTATCATTTGTTAATCATTTATAAGCTGCTAAATAGTGATTTCTGACTTCTCCCTAAACCATTGTCACTTTTTTTAATTTAACCAACAAAATCCCACTGAGATTAGTAATCTCTTTTTGAGGGGGGCCCTGGTCCCACACACTAAATAATGTGTATAGTTACTTTACCATCTTAACAATGGTTAGCAAACTGTGTAGATGTCTTACACACATATGTTTTTCTATTGTAAAAGCATTATAATTTCTGAGATGGTCGTGTCAGCTGGAGAGGTATCTGAGCAAAATTGTCTGTAACTGTTTGGTGTGTAACTTGTCCTGTGTTGTGTTCAATGTTTAAATGTTTTGGTCCCCCTTGAAAACGAGATGCTGCATCTCAAGTGGTTTTCCATTAATACAATTCAAATACACGATGAAAGAAGTATTTAATGCATTACTAACTGCTCAAATAGTTTGTTGTGAATGATGTTAACAGTAGAGTTTATTACAAAATGCGGCACAGTATTACAAAGTGTGGTTTTATTACAATGGCTTAACACATCTGCCTCAATGCTGATTTTCATACTGTTCCTCTGATCACATCAGCTTTTTTTGAGAGTCAACTGCTATTGTGGTATTGGGCTCAACAAAAATAAATGTATGTAAAAACAAATGAATATGACCTTTACAAAAAGAAATAAATGACTGAAGAAATGCAACTTGATGATAAACTTTAGTGTGTAGTTTCCATGATACTTTCCCCCATGCAATAGATCAAATCTGAAACAAATCATTGGTTTATCTTCAGAAATATTTTTTTTTCTTTTTAATAGTCCCTCGCTGACATTTCTCTGGTGTTTCCATATAACACTAGAGGGCAGATAAGATTTATTGAGCTCAAATTGCTTTTTTCCACTTTCTCTTTTGTTTTGAGGACATTAGGTATGAAAGGCTTAAACCATAAGCTACAGTTTCCCGAAGTGATAAGCCGCCAAACTTTCCCCTTATATTAAATAACAGCTTCAAAACCGTCCCAATAAAGATACTGTCACAAGATTTCCAAAACCTAAAAAGACGCGAGAGGCAATAAGTGGGTGCCAAAGACCCATCACAGCGGGACGTCCGGCTCACAAAATGTCAAATTTGAGGAAATGAGATGGATTCGGTTCATTTTAGCCTAAAGAGGAAAGGTTTTCTCTTTCAATAGCCCAAGATAATTTTGCCCCATCTGTTATAGCTGCAGCCTGTCTCGTGGCGTTTGGGACATAGAGCCATTGTAACGGCAGAAATAGGGCACCGGGACATGGAGAATCTGAATTGCATTATTTTATTTTTTTCATTCTTTCAAATGGGCCACAAAGACATCGTGAAGTGAAATCACGCTCTGCGCACAGAGGGGAAGAAGAGAATGGGCCTTTCAACGGTGTTCTGCAGTGAAGGCATTTAAAGGAGCGAGATAATTGGATGCTGGAGGGTCATCTCAGAAAAAGCAGGAATTTAAAACAATTTTATTTCCAAACGTGCACAGGAATGAGGGAGTGATGGTGCAGTGATGAATATTGCCATTTCTTTCTTTAGAAAACAAATCTTGCGAACACTGTGAGAGAAAACAAAAATGTAACTAATCTGGGTGTTGCACTGTTTATTTTTCACTTTATTGTCTTTCCATCTGGATGATATTTACATACGTTTTGAGAATAACACTTAAATCACTTTTATATATAAGAAGATGTGGTCATATATCATGGAAACATCAGGGACAGCAGTAAGAGTTAGTAGTTCGTGATATTGAGTTTTTATTATGTTTCAGTAATGCATATGCCAGACTTGACCATTTTCCTCAGAACATTAACATAATTACATTTAAGATTTTGAAAACCATTCCACCCAGTTTTCCCTGCTTTTAATTTTTTGTTATGAATATCAATTGGACCTAGACACAAGATACAGTAGTGTTCAAAATAATAGCAGATTATTCACAGTTTTTGGTATAAATCATAGAACTACATGGACAACAATTTACCAGTAGGTGCAGTAGATTCTTAGAAACACAGACAGACCCAGCATTCATGGTATGCATGCTCTTACTTCTGTGTAGTATACATAGAATATTGAATTGAAAGGGGTGAGTTCAAAATAATAGCAGTGGGGAGTTGAATTGGTGAGGTCAATCATTCTGTAGAAAAACAGGTTTGAATCAGGTGGTCCTTATTTTAAGAAGTCAGCACGTGTTATACATGCATTTCACTTTGACATCCTGAAGAAAAATGAGTGTTTCAAGACATTGTTCAGAAGTTGTAACCGAGCAGACCTTTAGAAGAGTTCCAAAGCAATTTTTCACAATAAATAACCCATAATATTTGAAGCTCACAGGTAAGGATGTGGATTAAAAATGTGGTCAAATGAGAAGCAGAGAGCGGTCTAAAAATTTAACAAGTTTTATTTACACTGTCTTTAGAACTCAAACAAAACAGCAGTTGCCAAACAAATCTACAAAAAACAAAACACATTACATTAATTAAGTCAGTTAGTGTTAAAAATAGCTTAACTGTACAAGTAATGCACTAACTCTCACACGCTGCAGAAGATCCATGCTGCGACAATTTCAGTGGACCTCTCACTTATTGCCGTGTGCTTTGCCACTTCTGATTTTTATAGGAAACACCTGATGGTGAAGGGCCACACCCCGCCCCCTCTCACTATGGTGGCCCAACGGTTCATTTAACCTGTCACAAGAAGTACTGTGTTCTTTTGTTGAAAGGTTGATTGGAGGGGTTAAAACTGCTAAATGGATCTCCAACGCGTTAAAATGGAAAGCAGAAACACAGAGACGCAGAAGAAAAATGGAAGACTACCCTTCGAATGGATCGAACAATAGCCAGAACTCCAAAGGGTTAGTCAATGATCAGCTCCAGGATGATCAAAGACAGACAAAATACTTGAAGAGGTCGTGTTGCCATATGCTGAAGAGGAAATGCCCTTGAAATGGGTGTTTCAACAAGACAATGACCCCAAACACACCAGTAAGCTAAATGTTTGTTCCAGACCAAGAAAATACATTTTATGGAGTGCCCTGCCCAATTCCCGGACCTTAATCCCATAGAAAACCTCTGGGGTGACATCAAAAATGCAGTTTCTGATACAAAACCAAGGAATTGTGGAATGTTGTCAAAGCATCTCGGGCTGGAATACCTGTGGACAGGTGCCAGACGTTGGTTGACTCTATGCAACACTGATGTGAAGCAGTTCTAATAAACTGTGGTCATACAACTAAATATTAGTTTATTGATTCACAGGAAAGCTAAATCCTATGGGGAATTTATTTTTTTATGTAGTACATATTGAGCTTGTAAAGACAAATACAAACACTGCTATTTTTTTTTAACAGCCCAATGTTCATTTTTTTAAATGTTCTACAAAGTACTTGAAGAAATTATACATTTCTGTTCATGTTTTGATTTAGAAAACCACGGGCAATGCTTCCAATGCATCGAAATAAATCTATTATGAAGATTTTGTGCTGAACTAACGTTTTTAAACACACTACTATTATTTTGACCACAACTGTATGGCTGATAAAGACGTGGTATTTCCATTACTGCCATTCAGTTTCCACCAACATTGATCCATCAAACTAAGACAGTTATGAAACATAAAATAGGCACTTGAAATCAAAGTTTGTTTGTGCTTCTTCATATACAGCAAACAGGCCCGGATATACAGCAGGTCTACAGGTAGCAGCCTCAGTGTCTGTTGCATCACAATGGATTTTAATGCAAGGAACTCTCCTGCACCCCTTGGAAACATTGACGCACCCTCAGTCCGTTTGTTCTGGAGCCCATAAGCTGATAGTGAATATTTATCTCTCTTTTGTCCTTTTTAATTCTAAAGTCCATTCCTTTACAGTAGAGTAGAGAGGCTTGAATGTGTTTTCCGTGGCACTCTGGCCTTTCCCTAAACAATGTTTGGACCATACATTCCAGAGCTGCATTGTGTCTGCGATAGCACTCAGATTATAGGCTGGCACCAGGGGATCCACGCTCCAAATTGCTTCTTCTCTCTCTATTGATCCGCTCCTCAGTTATTCTGACCCACAGCAGATGAAAGCCCGGCGGTTCCTCTGCGTGCTCTGGTCAAAGGTTGGCGAGGCATGAATGAATTTGTGAGAGCAACAGAGTGTAATCCTCTGACCTGCTGTAGCGCAGAGAAAGAGCAGCCAACAATAGTGAAACAATCTCCATTCACTCGGAGGCTAAAGCCGCACTGTATCAATGCAATTTCATTCACACTGCATTTAGATTCTGACAGGAATGTGTGAGAGAGGTTTGTGACAAAGGTTCTTCAATGGCCTAAATGTGCCGCCCGATTTTAGACACATTTAGCAGTTAAACGATTTTGACAATAATAAGAGCCCCTTTGCCAGCACTGATGGCAGTCAGGCCTGGCGAAGGGCACACAATCCAATGGGTCTGTGTGGAACTACTTCTATCAATGCCGCCGCTGATGCAACTGGTCCACTTGGGGCTCAACACGTTACTGACTGCTGGACTTTCTAACGGAGAGACCACATTCAATATTTGTCACTGGCCATATTGGATTTGATGTTTGAAACTGAATAGAAAATATTCAGGCTGTTTGGCAACCACATCCGGTACTGTTTATACTCAACACATACCCGTACTAGTACTGTGCCAGCCCCAAACCCAAGTAAATGGGTAAAAGCCTGCACAAAATGTATCTATCTATCTATCTATCTATCTATCTATCTATCTATCTATCTATCTATCTATCTATATCTATATATATATATATATATATATATATATATATATATATATATATATATATATATATATATATACATAAAAGATATATTAGTATTTTTGGGAACAATCAAGCAATATTTCTGCAGTATTTTTTCACAGTTCATCAGAAATGTAAATGTAAATTACTTAGATCAGGTTAATATATGTTACTAAAATAGAATTAGCCTATACAAAAATACAACTTAAAGATCACGAAGCAAGACTGTTATTTCTATTTTTCACCTACGGCTTTGCCACTATATTGTGAGTTTCTTGTCATTGACGATATTGTAATTTTGCACATCATGTGACAATTGTTCGTTGATATCCAAGGCCCACCTCTAACTGCATCAGGAAAGACGTCAGATGGAGGACCTTTTAAAAGCAAAGCTCCAAGTCCGTTTATATAAATCTGAAGCCATGTGTTGTGCCTTATTAAGAGCACTGTACCACAGCACAGATCGATCCCCCTCCCGCCGCGTCCCATAGGTGCTGTGCCATATTGATCGGTGAAGGCCATACAAATCTAACGGGTTTTACTCAGAAACCTGCTCTACTCCAGTTTGTCAACACCGACACTGTCCCTTCAGTTCTGGAGAGATTGAACTTTAATGCAAAACACACGTTTCCAAACAGCCGGCGGCTTTGCCTCAGAGGTCAGAAAACACACTTCACAAGGTGCTCTTAACAGTTCATTTGGGAATACAATCTCTTCACACAAATTAATGGACAACTGAAAAGGCTCAGTGGCATAAGAGGATCTACTTAGACCTGCACTGAAAGCAACTGTGGAAGGGATCAATACGAGACAAGTTTAAGGTAAGACGTAGGATTTTTCTGGGGAAATATTTAATAAATTGCCAGATCTTATAGCTAACCTATCCCCAATCATGTTAAGATGTGATTTTATGCATTTCATGGTATACCGCTATATCCACAATCATTGTATTTCCATGCAGCATAAGTCTAACCAGGTTGACTTGAATCCCACTTGGTAATGAGCGAATGTGTTTTGTTTTAGTTTTTACCGTGTGATTGGGATGGTCACACAGGGCATGACATTAATACAAGCCAACAAGTCAAACACGCAGTTGTTTTTTGTTTTGGTTGGTGTATTTCTTCTGCATTTGTCATTTATTTTTTAAACTCTCTTTAATCACTGGGAAATTACCCCAAAACGTCACAGCATATGAAAATGGGGCTGTAGTAAAAAAAAAAAAACATACATGGCTAGTAACATTCGAAAAAGACAAGCCAGAAAAATATGTATAGGACATATACTTTGTAAGTATGTGGCGTCATCATAGTTGTTTCGTAAATAATTGTTTCGTAATCGGTATTGCTCTGTTTTGGGGTATGGTCGGATGCTGTGGGTGTGTAGGGTCTATTTTGTTTTGCTGTTGTTTCCTTGATGCTATTTTGTCCCTTTGTTGTTCCAGTATGTTTTTGTGAAATTATGATTTTAATTGTATTAGTTTTGGGGGTGGGCGCTTATAAGCTTTTGCTTCGGCCCTCTCCTTTTGAGCAGTGTTTGCTGCTCAAATTAACAAATCAACAATCAACCAAAGTTGTAATGCGAGTTTGAGTGTCTCAAACCGTGCATAAGACCATATGAATGCATTATGTGTAGTCATGTTTTTACTGCCTATATCCCTCACAACTCCAAAAAATGTTGCCCAAAAGCTGAACAGGTGCTGTTTATGTGGGAGCTCCGACTGTACATTCAACACAAGCACCCACGCCTCATGCCATGTATACAGTGCCTTGCGAAAGTATTCGGCCCCCTTGAACTTTCAACCTTTTGCCACATTTCAGGCTTCAAACATAAAGATATAAAACTGTAATTTTTTGTGAAGAACCAACAACAAGTGGGACACAATCATGAAGTGAAACGAAATTTATTGGATATTTCAAACATTTTTAACAAATAAACAACTGAAAAATTGGGCGTGCAAAATTATTCAGGCCCCTTAAGTTAATACTTTGTAGCGCCACCTTGGGGTATGTCTCTATCAGTTTTGCACATTGAGAGACTGAAATATTTGTCCATTCCTCCTTGCAAAACAGCTCGAGCTCAGTGAAGTTGGATGGACAGCGTTTGTGAACAGCAGTTTTCAGTTCTTTCCACAGATTCTCGATTGGATTCAGGTCTGGACTTTGACTTGGCCATTCTAACACCTGGATATGTTTATTTGTGAACCACTCTATTGTAGATTTAGCTTTATGTTTTGGATCATTGTCTTGTTGGAAGACAAATCTCCGTCCCAGTCTCAGGTCTTTTGCAGACTCCATCAGGTTTTCTTCCAGAATGGTCCTGTATTTGGCTCCATCCATCTTCCCATCAATTTTAACCATCTTCCCTGTCCCTGCTGAAGAAAAGCAGGCCCAAACCATGATGCTGCCACCACCATGTTTGACAGTGGGGATGGTGTGTTCAGGGTGATGAGCAGTGTTGCTTTTACGCCAAACATAACGTTTTGCATTGTTGCCAAAAAGTTCAATTTTGGTTTCATCTGACCAGAGCACCTTCTTCCACATGTTTGGTGTGTCTCCCAGGTGGCTTGTGGCAAACTTTAAACAACACTTTTTATGGATATCTTTAAGAAATGGCTTTCTTCTTGCCACTCTTCCATAAAGGCCAGAATTGTGCAGTATACGACTGATTGTTGTCCTATGGACAGAGTCTCCCACCTCAGCTGTACATTTCTGCAGTTCATCCAGAGTGATCATGGGCCTCTTGGCTGCATCTCTGATCAGTTTTCTCCACGTATGAGCTGAAAGTTTAGAGGGACGGCCGGGTCTTTGTAGATTTGCAGTGGTCTGATACTCCTTCCATTTCAATATTATCGCTTGCACAGTGCTCCTTGGGATGTTTAAAGCTTGGGAAATCTTTTTGTATCCAAATCCGGCTTTAAACTTCTCCACAACAGTATCTCGGACCTGCCTGGTGTGTTCCTTGTTCTTCATGATGCTCTCTGAGCTTTAAACTGACCTCTGAGACTATCACAGAGCAGGTGCATTTATACGGAGACTTGTTTACATTTATCATCATTAGTCATTTAGGTCAACATTGGATCATTCAGAGATCCTCACTGAACTTCTGGAGAGAGTTTGCTGCACTGAAAGTAAAAGGGCTGAATAATTTTGCACGCCCAATTTTTCAGTTTTTTATTTGTTAAAAATGTTTGAAATATCCAATAAATTTCGTTTCACTTCATGATTGTGTCCCACTTGTTGTTGGTTCTTCACAAAAAAGTACAGTTTTATATCTTTATGTTTGAAGCCTGAAATGTGGCAAAAGGTCGAAAAGTTCAAGGGGGCCGAATTCTTTTCGCAAGGCACTGTATATGGCCAGTTTTCACAAGGGCACAGAGGCACCAGTGTGACGTCACATGCACATACTCAGAAGTCTGTGAAGAAAACAGGTTCATTTCATTCACAACCCCATCACATTTGTCTCCTTGTTTGTAAAGACCAAGGTCACATGGGCTGCTCTAATCTGTCAGATCTGCACATGGCAAGAACAAATGTTCTCACAATACCATTTATATCTACACTGAAATTCCAGTACGATTCTTGGTATTGCTTTAGATTAAGGTGTGCTCAAATAAGCGTTAGTAATCTTTTAGAGCTAGGATTAGGGTTAGGGAAGGCTATGAATGAGCATGTTCTTCTTGGTCTATTAGCATGGTAGTTACAGGTAACAATATAATGATCAGCCTATTGATCATTGATCATTATCAGCCTATTGATATCTTTATCAGCATATTTTTTTAATGGCCTACTAGAATATTAATAGATGAAAGTATAATAAGCAGCGTATTAACACTTTACAAGACATATTATAAATGGGCTATTAATTACTAATACTTATTAATACCTTAATATAAAGTGTTGTTGTTCTTTTATTGGTAAAAATCAAGACGGGTAATAATCCTTTTATTCCTGCTAAATAAAATTCCTTGGATTAAAGACTTTTTGTTGTGATTCTGCTGCTCCCTCTTTATGAGCGGTAACTACAGTAAACCAGCCTCGAGGTAGATGATTTTCTGTTGTAACCAGCCATAATAGTGTGACTGTAATGAGCAATAGGGGGTGGAGAAGAAAAAACAAAAACATCTCCACCAGTTATGCTTTTCTATGGGGGGACATTAATATGTTATGATTAAAAGCTCATAAAGACTGAATATTGACTGCTTGTGATTTTATGCCTGATCAGGCTGGCTTCAGCAAACCTATTTACAACAGTGTGTTCTTGTCCTAACTACTATCGCTAAATTTGAACTGTTCTTCATTGTTTATCTTTGTGCGTTCTCTTGTTGCGCTGGGAATAGGCGAGAGACGAAGACGCTTTCATTTGGCTTCACACGGGCCTTGATCGAAGTATTTTGGTGCAACTTGTAAAGAAAGAGTCTTCTTTAGCTAAAAAAACTTTGTCAATGAGATGCAAATCCATGCAGCGGAGTGAAGGGAAAAGCCAACTCACTCAGGCAGACATTAAAGCCAAGTTACTTCTTCAAACGCCGAGGCCCTTAGCGGAGACATGGAGCGGTAAAAACTGGCTTTCTTTCTCCATCAGTCACTCAGCAATTCAGGGGCACGACGTGGAGGAGCGGAGCTGGGAAATCCTGAGCATAAATTGAATCAAGCTCATCAAGGCAATATCAAATGCAATCTTCGTGCATTAGAGCTCTCCTATGATAAGGCTATGATAGCACCGAGGGAAGGAGAAAGAAAAGGTGGAAGTTATGGCAATTGAATAAACATTTCCCTAATGCTTTTGAAATCGATTTTTTTTCTCCATTGGAAATTTACAATTACGATAAATGGCTCCAATATGCAAACATTTATTTGATGAAATGCTATAATGATGATAGTTTAGGGATTTAGGCTGCCACACATGTGCCGGACACTGCCTTGCTCAGTGGCTTCAGATTGATTCCTGACTCTGATGCCCTCCGTATTATACTGTCCTATCCACCTAAGAAACCTTTAATCATTTACAATAATTACAGCGAACTGCCACTACACGTGATTCATGTGTTTATTCAAGACGTCCATACAGCAATACTATTTCTCTCCTGATGGCCAAAGTACTTGAGTATAGGGTCAAATATGACTTCAATACAAATGAAAGTTGATCAATGAAATGTGCTAAAGTACTGAAGTATTTGGTGTAGAAAGTAAAAAACAAATCTGTTAAATACATTTTGTGAACTTTGCGGAACAGCTCCTCGATGATGTCAAACCTTTTTTGTCGCGAGTCACTGACTGCACATTTGCACACTGTCTTTGACTGCTCAGCCAAGTGCATCATATGGCCTTTAAATAAACTGCAGTGAAGTAGAAACGATATCTTTCAAATGTGTTGAAGTAAAAGTTCGGAGATTGTGCTGTCTGTGGGCAAGGTAATCTCCCAGGTGTCCCATGAGATATTGACCTGGGTGAGAGAGTTTATCTGAGCACTTTTCCCTTCGTCAATATTTTAGATTATCCGGAGTCTCTTCACCTCTGGCTTCAGTTTTCGGAGTTTGCTGGATTTCTCTCCCGCTGCGTCTATTTGTGTGAGTGCAGCGGCGCAGTCTGCAAATATGAGTAGATTGATTTTCATTTATGGACACAGGCAGCCGCTCAAGATTTTTGTTATGCAGCTCACTGTGAAGCTCCTGTGTTTTCCGTGTGACAACAGATCAATACGACATGATCCCATCAAATCAGAGGACGCCACAAACCCTCTCTGCCCCTCGGCCCTTATTTCGGTGAAGTCTACAGACAAAATGTGTTCCAGGGCAAGACACCTCGACCTCACTAATATGGCCTTTGTATGACTGTCCTGTGTTAGTGAGGCGCTGTTTGGAGGTGGATGGGGCCCTGTTGTTTGAAGCAATTTCTTTGTCATTAACTTCCTAATTGCCTTGCTCAGCCTCGGACAATACGCGATTAACTGGAAACTTGAGTTTAGTAAACGGCAGAGGAGGCCTAATGGCATGCCCTGGGAGTGGATGCATTGTTTTGATCAGTGCAACTTCTGTATCACAGCTTCTTGGATGAGAGGCGAAACGTCCAACGCTTAAAGTACCAAGTACAGGTGAAGGCTTAAGAAACTTTGTGTACAATAGAAAACCCTTGTGCGATGGAGACCTTCACTGATAAGACTTGCAGAGTTTGTGTCACTGAGCAAGGCACTCTACCCGCCTGTGTGAGTTTGTCGGTGCTCCTTTGTGGTTCTTGGTCGGTAATGGTATTGAAAGTCAACATTCAATTGGCCTTAAGTTTCAGGTATTGTATCTAAAAGCTGATGTGTTTATTAGTAAGTCCTCATAAGAATAGAAAACCTGGTGTCGTGTGTGTGTGTGTCTGTGTGTTTTGGCCCGTCTTCCTAATTCCTCGGGCTGCTCGTAGGCTCTTCTGAGGTTTGGCAGCTCCTCGTGTTTGTGCTGTGTATTTATATTAAGCTGTGTGTGTGTGTCTGTCTAATGTGTGCTGGAAGCTGAACAATGCTACACTCTCTCACACCTCCTCTGTCGTGGCCTACTTCCTGGTGGTCATGTGACACAGGCTGCCGTGGTGATTAAGTGGGAAGAGCTCAGGTCCAGCACTGCTAGGGGGCACTACAGGTCCCATGATGCCGAGGGGCACCTCTCTGTTTCGCGTTACCCTTGAGAGCACTGCTGTCAGTAATTAGCCAGCGTTGCCTCCGGTGAGTGCGTGTGTCTGACTTGTTTGTAAATCCACCATGTAATATTCAGTCACTGAGTTTCCTATGAATCTCCACACAGATCTCATCAGTATGTTAAATTCACCATGGCAGCATTCTCCTCTGTACGCAGTTTGTAACAAAATTTAGTTCGAGTGCGTTTAAATTAACAATGAGGCTGTGAAGCCTAAAGTGCTCTGTGACAGCGCTCACAAGTTTAAGGTAGTTAGTTTCTGCAAATCTTTAGGGGATTCCTGCTCATCCTCTGCAGAGTGTTTTTTTTTCCCAACACACGCACTGCACTGTTGTCTCAGTCAGAACTAAGAGGTTCTGGGTTTGATTTTGGATTTGTGTGGAGCTTGCATGGTCTTTTCTGATGAAACATGATTGATCCTCCATCTTCGAGAAACATGAATCTGGGTCTTGATTGTTGCCCCTTAAGGAACATTTAGAAAAGCAATGAAGTCGTTCTTTTCACATATAAAAATAAAGTAATATAAATGACAGTTAATACCTCCATCGTATGATACCTTTAATAATCTTTTTTTCTTTTTTCATACAAAAGAGCGTAGTACCTTACAGTTGTAATCACCCTAAAAGCACCCTGAGAGTCTGGGTTGTCATTGTGATCCAGTTAGTCTGTGAGGCGTTCAGGTGCACCTACCTTGTTACCGGGCAGTTAGCTGTCATGTTAATGGAGAACAGCCGTGTTCCATATTAAGTACGTCCTTGATCCATCTTTCCTTCTGCTGATGTGTTCTTGAATTACATTTTGCATTTGTCAAAAACACTGTTTTTGATTGGGACAATCAGTCATGAGCGCAACTCTTTTCTAAAGGATCTTGTTTGATCAACTGTACATATTTTTGGTCGAGGAATCTAAAAATCCGCCTAACTCAGGAATGATGGAGAGAGTAACGCCATAACAGTTTTCTGTATGTCCTTTACATGTGGTAGAAATGATTGTGAAGCTACAGTGATTGAACAGAACTGGAAACAAACTCTCCGACTCTCTGACTTTACCTGTATTTATTCATCTCTCAAAAAGGCAGCTAACTGTAAGTATGCTTTTCGATTTGCTGGGGACATTTAAACATTGTCGCCCTCTGATGGCACAGATGGGGCATTGACCTGTTGAATGGCTGATTAGCAGCACTGCTATTAGGAACATGATGCAAACAAATAGGTGGATCTCATTCTTCTATACTCGGGTACAATAACAAACACATTCATTCATTTAAACGTTTGTCTTCTTTCAATTGGTCACGGCTTAAAAAAAACAAAAAACACCCACTATTAATATTCTTATATTCAGGCTCTTCTACGCATGGAGATAAAGACAAAGGGAATGGAAAGAGTCAGTTTAGTCACAGTGCTCATTAGTTTTCTCGCGGCAGTAGGCGACGTAGTAATTACAGAAACCTCGTGCGTCTCTTATTAGAGTGTGCGCCCTGAAAACGAATGGGTTTTGATTGATGTTTCTGCACGTTGGCTCTGTTTTATTCACTTATGTCTTTCATGTGGTCCGCGCGCTGCCCTACATAAGGAGAGCAAATGAATATCAAATAAATGGAACAAAAGGCTGAAGCCCCTGAGAGACCTTTAAGAAAGAAGACATTTAAAATGTTTACGGGACATCTCCGTTCCCTTGTCTTTGAGCATGCTGGGTTTTAATGCATACAGATAAGCGCACACTTGATGCCCTTTTCTTTGCAGTAACGCCGTTTACGAGGATTTATTTGAGTCCAGGCAAAAATTTAAATAAATAACTTTTATATATATAAATTTTGTCTGTGTCTTAAAATCATTTCCAAGGGAGACCATTTCAACATGGGCTGTATTGGTTTGTGACTAGTATCAGTATAAAGGGTAATTAAACATCCTAAGCACTCTGTATGAGCCACCCTTTTCTCCAGTTTGGCATCAACCACATCTAAAAGCAAAAAAGTGGCAAAAGTGCGACAAAAACATGCCAGAAAAGCAACAATAACACAATAAAAAAGTGACAAAAACACACGACTAAAGAGTGATGAAAAAGTAACAAAAAATTTATAAAAATTTGACGAAAATTAGATGGAAAAAGTGATGAAAATGTGTCAAAAAAGCAACAAAAAAACAGACAAAAACACAACAAAAAAAGCAATTAAAAAAGACGAAAACACAACAAAAACGTGCTGAAAAAGTGACCAAACACACTACAAAAACATGACAAAAACGCTAAAAAAATGCAACAAAAAAACCCAGCGAGAGCGGACAAAAAAAGTTACCATCAGTTTTGTAGGTCTTAGCTTTCAAATGAGACGTTACACTGGCCTATAGGTTGTAAGCGATCAAGGCAGGAAGCTTTTGAACTGGAGGCAATGTGCTCGGTTACGGCTCCAGGTGTGACAAAAGAGTCATTTAAGCAGGAGATAACCCCTTTAATTTTATTTTGATTTGAGTTTTTGTTTTGTTTTGTCTGATATGTGTTTTTTATATTAAAGCACGCTAACTTCTTCTTTCTTTCTTCTCTCTTTGATAGCCTTGTCATAGCTCCGACACACGCCATACTGGGATAGGCTGTCAATAACATGGTGAATGCCGCCCCTCACGCCCACCTCCCCGCCCCTGTGTGTCAGTCTCCGCCTCCTCTACAGCGGCGGGACGTCCTGCCCATGTGGAGCCCCTGGAGACACGCACAAATCAACTAATATCGTAAGGAATAATATCTAAGTGCGTCAGTGATGTGACCGGCTCAGCTCATCCACGGTCAGAAATAGCCTTGAAATGAGCCGCAGCGCGTTGGACTGTGATGGCGTGTGGCGGTGGTGGGAGCTGGTCTCAGTGGACGTCGCCCACACACTGTGATTACAGCTCGGCTTACCTCTAAACTGCACGGACTGACATTTCTGGGTTTGAGTGGGAGGCTCTGACCTTTGCTGCATTTGTGGATACAGTCTTTTATGTTGACATGGATAAGATGTAAAGGGAGTGTTTTATGTTAAAGATACAGTGCCTTGCGAAAGTGTTCGGCCCCCTTGAACTTTTCGACCTTTTGCCACATTTCAGGCTTCAAACATAAAGATATAAAACTGTAATTTTTTGTGAAGAACCAACAACAAGTGGGACACAATCATGAAGTGAAACGAAATTTATTGGATATTTCAAACATTTTTAACAAATAAACAACTGAAAAATTGGGCGTGCAAAATTATTCAGCCCCTTTACTTTCAGTGCAGCAAACTCTCTCCAGAAGTTCAGTGAGGATCTCTGAATGATCCAATGTTGACCTAAATGACTAATGATGATAAATAGAATCCACCTGTGTGTAAACAAGTCTCCGTATAAATGCACCTGCTCTGTGATAGTCTCAGAGGTCAGTTTAAAGCGCAGAGAGCATCATGAAGAACAAGGAACACACCAGGCAGGTCCGAGATACTGTTGTGGAGAAGTTTAATTTGGATACAAAAAGATTTCCCAAGCTTTAAACATCCCAAGGAGCACTGTGCAAGCAATTATATTGAAATGGAAGGAGTATCAGACCACTGCAAATCTACAAAGACCCGGCCGTCCCTCTAAACTTTCAGCTCATACAAGGAGAAAACTGATCAGTTTAAAGTTTGCCACAAGCCACCTGGGAGACACACCAAACATGTGGAAGAAGGTGCTCTGGTCAGATGAAACCAAAATCGAACTTTTTGGCAACAATGCAAAACGTTATGTTTGGCGTAAAAGCAACACAGCTCATCACCCTGAACACACCATCCCCACTGTCAAACATGGTGGTGGCAGCATCATGGTTTGGGCCTGCTTTTCTTCAGCAGGGACAGGGAAGATGGTTAAAATTGATGGGAAGATGGATGGAGCCAAATACAGGACCATTCTGGAAGAAAACCTGATTGAGTCTGCAAAAGACCTGAGACTGGGACGGAGATTTGTCTTCCAACAAGACAATGATCCAAAACATAAAGCTAAATCTACAATAGAGTGGTTCACAAATAAACATATCCAGGTGTTAGAATGGCCAAGTCAAAGTCCAGACCTGAATCCAATCGAGAATCTGTGGAAAGAACTGAAAACTGCTGTTCACAAACGCTGTCCATCCAACTTCACTGAGCTCCAGCTGTTTTGCAAGGAGGAATGGACAAATATTTCAGTCTCTCAATGTGCAAAACTGATAGAGACAAACCCCAAGCGACTTACAGCAGTAATCGCAGCAAAAGGTGGCGCTACAAAGTATTAACTTAACGGGGCTGAATAATTTTGCACGCCCAATTTTTCTGTTGTTTATTTGTTAAAAATGTTTGAAATATCCAATAAATTTCATTTCACTTCATGATTGTGTCCCACTTGTTGTTGGTTCTTCACAAAAAATTACAGTTTTATATCTTTATGTTTGAAGCCTGAAAGGTTCAAGGGGGCCAAATACTTTCGCAAGGCACTGTATAATTACAATAAAATAAATGATATGGCATGACAAAATGACGAATTACACGTGCGAAGCACCTTCAAGACAGCGCTACACTACTATAATAGTTATAGGGACACCAAAACAAATAAATAAAGGATAAATGGATCCATCCATCCATCCATTTTCTTCCACTTGTCCGTTGCCGGGTCGTGGGGGCAGCTGTTGGAGCTGCCCAAATCACATTGCACCAGCCCCTATGGCTCCTCCTGCAGGTGGTGGGTCACAGAAGAGGATAAATGGATAAAAAGTAAATATATTCCTAAATATCACAATCAGGCTGTTTAATCTAAATTGAAATATTTTGGCCATTTGCCTGCACATATGTTTCCATTTTGGCTACCCAAGAAAAAAAAAAGAAAAAAAACACTGAGCCACTGTTGCCCCATTGTGTTATTTCTTTCTTACACATTAATACTAATTAACTGGTACTATAAAAAAAAAGGAAAAGGAAAAAGATTTATTACGGCAAGTTGATAACATGTTTTTGTGAACTTAACTTACATCGTAATGAAATGTCTCTACATCACACCGGCTCCTCAAAGGATTGTTTTAATTCGTTTCTTAATATTCAATTAGTCTTCTTACTTTTGAGTTAAGTTGAGGTCAGAAAATGTTTGAGTGTGAAAGGGCTGGAAATGTTTGCTTATCTATCGCTTGTGTAAGTTTGTCTCCTTCACGCAAACACAGTTAGTATGCACAGAGGAAGGTGCATGCGACAAGGACACGTGCAGGACATGACACGCTTAATGTCCAGACGGGGACAAAATGTCACCAGGCGTCACTTTGCATCGAGAGGCGTGAGACATTTAAGGGCTTTGGGACAAAGCTTTTAAGATCTGAGGGCGTCACCGCATGAGGGAGGAGGAAATAAAACTACAAAGCAATGAAAGACAAATAGTGGGACTGTCCAGAGAAAATATCCCGCTTCAATGAACACACACATCAGCAATGGATCGCAGAGGTTTTAGGTTGTGGGTTCAATTCCCCGCACAATTTAACATGAGTTCTCTTTTGGCTTTTTCTCCAAACTCATGCGTGTGCAAAACAAAGAACGAAAGAATGCGAGTGGGGAAAAGTTGTCTTCCTTTCTACAACCCCATTAGAACAAACGGATGAGAATGGGTTGTACTCATTGTTTGTGATAATGTCAAAGTAATCAAATACAAAAACAATATTGCTTAATTTCAATGGAAATATCCTTTTCCCAGTTGGTAATTTGCCTTACACCTAAATTAACCTTACTATAGGAATGTGCCATAGGGAAGTAGTAAACACAATGAGGAAAAGTCCAGTATTTTTTTTTTATTAAAAAAATTCTCCGTAGCCTTTTTGTTTTGGACACAATCCTGATTGCAATATCAACAGGTAATAATCAAAGAGTGGTATCAATATATGTATATCATATTATTTGCATCATACACAAAAAAAATGCTTATAATAAGTCTAAAATGTCTGTTAACAGTTGCTTCTCTAGTGTTTTGTCTATAAACCACACTCCAGCTCTCCAGATGGCCAGCCATGACAGTAAATGACACAATTTCCTGATTGTAAAATGTGCTCTGTCTGATTTAGATTTCAGTGGTTATAATTTTACAAATGCACTGGTCTCCAGGGCCATCTCAAATGTTTTAAAACTGTCCTCTGTCCCTGCCTTGACAGCAGTATCTCAGGTGGGCTGCATTTCTTTGCTTCTTTTGATTGAAGATGTTTTGCTGGGAAGGACCAGGGGGCTATAAACGTGTTGTTATGAAGGCGTTATTGATAGACAGTGCACTGAGGTTTATTGGGCATTTAAACAGCAACAGATGGATCAGACAAGGTCAATATCACCTTCTCAGTGCTGTTTATGTCCCGGACTTGACCCCATTGCCCCTGTTTTAATGATAGCGAAGAGTCATTGAGGCTCACAATGCCTACTGGAAACCGCTCACCTCCACTGACTCATTAGTATTAATGAACAACAAACTAATTTGCCCCTTCATCTCAGCCTCCCTCAGTTCGGCTCATTTCAAAGAGCTCCTTGGCTATTGTTAGTCAGTGAATACAGGACTTAATGTAAATTCAGCAACTAAAGGACCTACTGTAGTTGGGGGATTTGTGCAAGTTTGAAAGGAGATGCAAAATGGACTTCCTTTTGGAGCTTCTAACCGTGTTGCACTGTTGTTCCCTCGTCACAAACATATCCGCTTCATTCACACAGGTTTGAATAATCCTGTTTACTTTGGTCGTTTCTTCTTCTGCTGGAGAGGCTCGGATCAGTTTTTTCCGATTTGCATTTCTTACATTTTCAAATCAAGATTCAGTCCAACACTGAAATGATGTACAGTATAACACAGACATGAATGCAGTCTTTGCTGTTTGCACAATGAGATTTCAAATTGTGATCGATTCAGTTGCATTGAGAGACCGACAGAGTCATTTCGTCAGATGCTGCAGTTCTATCCTCGTCTTCACATGTTGTTCGCCTCAGGCTATGCCATATGCCCCCCTTTTATACCTCCCACCTCGCTACACCGTTCACGTTGCAATATTTCCCCTTCATATGCAGCATTTCTCAACTCGTCTCCGTCTCTGCGTCACCAGAAACACGCCTAACCCGTCTATCTACCAGCACGTTGGCAGTCATAGGCTCAATGCTGAAATGCAAACCTATGTTGTTACAAAGCTGACCTCCTTTTCCTCATCGCACTGGGGAATTGGCCAACAGGAGGGGAGCAGCGGGATGAGGGGTACAGAGGAGAGCGGGAAAGACGGGATGATAGCGGGGCAACTGACGACGGAAAATTGGGTTGGTGGTTACAGAGAGAGAGAGAGAGAGAGAGAGAGAGAGAGAGAGAGAGAGAGAGAGAGAGAGAGAGAGAGAGAGAGAGAGAGAGAGAGAGAGAGAGAGAGAGAGAGAGAGAGAGAGAGAGAGAGAGAGAGAGAGAGAGAGTTAAATTAGATTTGAGTTGGAGGCTCTGGGACGAGATGAGAGAAAGTAACGGGACCTGCTGGGGGGCGCACATGCAAAATAATGAAGAGGAGGGATGGAAGGGAATTTAAAAAATGTGGTTTAGGTCAGAATACTGGTGTAAAGTGGAGCCAAGAATACTGAAATGAAACACTGACAGGTGACGTAAATTTACATTAACCACCAAATATATATAAATGCGCATGCATGGAGTCACAGTATATTTCCTAATCAAATACTCAAAGAAACCGTTCTTAAGAGCGACAATAATGCAAATGATTTATATTGTGATTCATTTTATTATTTACCTTTTTATCAACAGCCCAATCCGTCCAAAAGTGTCTGAAATACTGACCTGAAATGTATGAATATATTTTACCAGTGAACACAGCCAACACGCTGCTCCGCCCACTTCTCTCTCACAAGGAAAGAGGCGCTTTGACTGCCTTATAGATTTGAGACTTAGTCATTCATAATAGTGATACGTGTATATATGTATATATAAAAGATTAAGCATAATATGGCATATTTTTGTGAAAAAAACTGCATTGCCAAAACCCAGTCAGTTTTTTTTTATTTTATCCAAGAAAGTCAATTTCCTGGGATTCGGGGCAGAGTGAAAGAGGTCCTACAGCACTGCCAACAGAGAGAGACTTGATCCGTACCAGGTCCAACTGACTGGAGGACAGCTTCACCCATTGGGCTCTCAGGAAGCTGAACTATTCTTCTCACTTCCCTCCCTCTACTGCCCTCTGTTGTGTACATTAACATGAACCTCTTAACCCCCAGCTGAACCGAGCACATCTTCTCCAATTCAGCCCTACCCAAATCTAAAAGCTTCATGAGAAAAGCATCAAAATCGCGACAAAAGCGTAACAGAAATGGACGAAAAAAGCAATGAAAAGTACAACAAAAAAGTGGCAAAACTTGACAGACACAAAAGAGCAACAAAAAAGTGACAAAAAAGCGATGAAAAAGTTAAAACAACACGAGGAAAAAGATCTGTTTAGATTTGGGTAAAGCCGATCTGGAGAAAATGCGCTTGGTTAAGGTGGGGGTTAAGAGGTTAACATTAACTGTTGTTTTTTTATTTTGTAACACGGGTTTGAGGATAAAAGTTTAATCTCGTTGTGCTTTACTTACGTAGAGATGGCAATAACTCTCAAATGAAAAATGCACCCACAGCCGCCGCACATGTGACATAGTAGAATAGAAGCGACGTTTGAGGAGTAGATGAGGTGGGAGCGGAGAGCGGCCAGGTTGAAGCCAGTCGCTGGTCAGTTTTTAAGGAGCTCCATCACTCTCTAGTGCCCGAAGCAGGGACTGATTTACTACACACTTCTGGATGAAGACCCCTCCGCACTCTTCTGGGCCCGTCTCCCCTTTAGAGCCGTGTCCCGCAGGTGATATTAGACCTGAGGGAACACACCGCCACCGTTCACCTGACGCAGCCCCGGGGCTTTACACGCGGCACCACAGAGGCAGAGCATTAGTCACAAACATTCCCTGGTTTGTGTGGGACACTCAGAGGTGCAGTTAGGGGCCTTTGGTTGAATGGATGTACGCAGGCCTAAACGGGGGATTAGTAAACAGAAAAGACTCCAGAGAATTAGAGATTTAAAAAGGCCATATATCATGTAAAAAAATGACATGTGTGGGACAAGTTACAGGACAATCCACAATTGTTTCGTTTTCTTTGCGTGCACTTGAGCAATCCTTACATGTGGGCGTCCATGAAGCAATGGACACCAGATAGTCTGTGCTCAAATTGTCTTCCCTGCCACAGTCTAATTTTGTTTTTCTAAAATTCATAACAACTAAGGCTTGGAGATGGAGGTATTATTCTGAATTATGCAAAAAAACAAAACAAAAAACCCCACCAAAGTAGTAGAAAAGCATGAATAAAGCATGAAGGAATTCAGATTATAGGGACGGAAATAGATAGACACAAGACTATTGCTGTGGGTTTCTCCCTCAGACGCCACAGAGCAACAAAACGAATATATTTAAACATTCAGTCATTACTCAAGCCTAAACTCTGTGTAACAAATACAAACAGTAGCGTTGCAGCATGGTTTCATGTTTATATCGTATATGCATGTCGATATAAGGTAGTGCTAATTGCCCTCTAGAGACCATATGGTCAATTGTGATTCGGACCTACCCCGTACTGTTTTAAAATCACATGACAAAAGTGAGACGTGAGTGTATCTGCCAGAGGAAATGATGGATCATTAGTTTGTTGAGATCGCACATAACAACTGTCTCCTTCTTCCAACTTTGTCCTTGTGTGACCTTGCCTTCACTCCGAACTGTAAATTCATCTTTCCCTCACCCGTCTCTCTCTCTCTTCCTCTCACTCTCCGAACACGGCCCTCCATCTTTAGTCCCTCGGCTCCTCAGCGATGTTTCATTTATTTTAATCTAATTTGATGTTATTTCATTTACAGAGCCGTGGCTTGTGATGGCTCAGCGGGGATTCGTCTTCACCGTCGCACGCACGTCTCTCAAAGAGCATTTTTCAGGTCGCCAATGTGCAGCCACCAACGCAAGCGTCCTCGGGAGGAAGGAAAATGTTTTAGCGGACAAATGAATAAGCAAACGAACCGAAGACCAGAATATTTGCACGGTGGCTTTCTATCATTAAGAAACTCGTATGTAATGTAATAATGTTCAAAATCTTCAGCGCCTTCCTTCAGACCTTCAGTTATGTTACCAGGCGGAAGTGACTGCCTGGTGACGGAGGACCAAAGCATTTTACGTCAGAAGTCTCCAGCCTTTTTTACACCATGAAATGTCCTACTTCTGGGAATTTTAGTTTTTAGTTTAGTTTATTTGTTTATTTGAGCAATACACATTGTGCTCAAAAGGAGTGGGCTGAAGCAAAAAGCTTATGAGCCCCCACCCCCAAGTGCAATAAATAAAATGAAATGGTTGTTGACAGTACAGTGCAATATAATGTTATAACACAGAAACTTTCTTGATATAAAAGAACAGTAAACATTTCAACTTTAACTAAAATTGTCCTGAATTTTCCATTATGTGTAAAGTATGTTCAGGCAGCCGAAGTTAGGAGTGCACCAAATAAAGAAAAGGTTTGAAGAGAGCGGTGCCCTTGACAATACCAGATAAACACGTCATTTATAATACCTCATGCATTATTGATGAAAGAATTATTATCTGCAGAGGGACATTTTTTATCAACCAAAAACTTGAGACACGCAGCTCGGGATTATCAAGACCAAAGTGTCGCAGCCATTAAATTCAAGTCAAAGGACCAAACACCGGGCACAGGGGGGCTGATCCCGGAGAAGATGCAGAATAATGATGTCTCTGGGCTGATGCGATGGGTATCTACGTCCCAAATATAGATGAAAAATGCATCAAGGGTTGATCTTTTGAACCGGACACTTTCATCCCAAAGAGTGCACGTGTTTGAAAGAACTGACAGATGGACAAAAGGTTTCATCTTTAAAATGATTGTAAATGTGCAAACTCCCTCACTCTTCTGCTAAAAGTTGGACAACTTTCCATATCTGTCACCACAGATTCATTAATATTATTTAAAACAATGTAAATGATGGAATTTAAACCTGATTATTTATTTATTTTGCTTTATTTGTCATTGTACAACCACACAGCAAAACAGTGTTCAGGTGTTAGTCCTGAGCTGCTGTGACTGAGCCGCTGCCATTGTGGAAGCATGTTTGGAGGTCAGGGAAACCGTAGCACAAGGAGGAAACCCGGCTGCCGGCCTTTAGTTTCCTCTGATCCTCTGAAGCGGTGCACTGCCTCCTGGGTTTGTCCCTGTTTCAGAGCGTGGTGTCCTGCACTGGTCAGGTCCTCCTCCTCCTACATCTTGCGCAGCTCCCTCTGCTCCACAACAGTCTTTCATCCATCTTCTGGGTTAATCTGTTTTATTCCCCAGTGAACGTCCATTAGCCAACAATAGTAGGGACAGAAGGCATGTGTGGCTTAGCTGTGAGTCTTGCCCGGATACCTCTTCTTTTGGCCTTTTTTTGTTTCCTGTAGCTCCTCTTGTGACGCCTCTGTGCTGCAGCTGTGGGGGGTTCTTGGTGACTCTTCAGTGTTTCAGAAGGAAAAATTTGTAGGTTTACTTTTAAAAAGCTGCTTTCTTCAGGACCATCATGGACTCTTTGCAGTAAAAAAAAAAATCCACCGAACTCCTGTACCAAGAGAGAGGGAGGTTGTTTATTATTTACACGTCACCATCTATTATTATTTATGTTGTTTATCTTCCCCCTGTTTCATTATTCACATTAGTAGAATATTTTATCCGGGATAGCTAAACTTTTGCCCCCCAGTAGGAGCGAGAGGAGGCAGGAGTGAAGGAGGGGGAAGAGGAAGGAGGAGCTGACCATTGCAGGACACCACGCTCTGAAACAGAGGCAAATCCAGGAGGCGGTGCAGGTGTTACGGTTTCCCCTCCAACAACATGCAGGTCAGGTTGGCCGCACGCAGAGTCGCAGCGGTTCAGAACTAACACTAACATCTGATACGCAATTTCATTCTACAATTGTAAGACAAATAAAGCACTTACTCACTTACTACTTACATACATATACTTGTATATTTATTGACTGAATTGTTTATTGTTTTTAAATGGCAATGGTAGACTTATTGCTGCACATCATTCAGTAATTATCTAAGGAAATACAGTGCATTGTATTAGGCTAAAGTGCTACTGTGACCATAGTCGGTATGTGGCCGTACCGCTGTCAGACCTTAGAAGCTAAGCAGGAAGGGCCTGGTCGGTACTTGGATGGGAGACCGTTTGTGAACACCAGGAAGCCTGGCGAATGCAGTGAGTAAGTGAGTGAGTGAGTGGTCGGAGGGGCCGATGGCGCAGACTGGTTTCCTCGCTTCCGTCAGTCTACCCCAGGGCAGCTGTCGCTACAATAGTAGCTTACCAAGTATGGAGTGAATGAATAATGCAATGTAAAGCATCGTTGAGTGTCCAGAAAAGCGCTATATAAAACCGAAGCATTATTATTATTATTATTATTAAAAAATAATCTTTTTTCACAATGTGCTTAGATTATTTGCCTAAATGTGGAGCACAATGATTTTGCACAGAGTTATTTGTGTTTTGATCTTTTTAGGCTTGTGCAATTCCTTTAATTGCATTATTGCCTTAAGTGCGTCCTTAATTGCTCATCATTATGTATTAGGGGGATTTGTTTGTGTACTTTTATGAACAGGGGAAGTTTTTGGGCTCAGATGAACTTGTAATCCAGTTAATTTTCATCCTCCAGACTTTCTGGGAGAGCAGCGACGCCAAAGACATTACCATGTCCTGAATGAGAAGGCATTTAATGGTATTTTAATTAAACCTAATTTGGGTCCGTTACCAGTGAGAGGCTAAGTGTGTGTGAATGGTTTAACTGTTTTATGAGGACTTAAGGGTATACTTCTTTATCCCAGGCATACACTATTGTTTTAGAAGTGTTAGACAAGGTGAGAAAAACAGTTTAGAATTGAGCTCACAGGATGGTGGAGATGTTGGGACAACAGTGGCTCAGATGGTAGAGCTCCTGAAGGTACAGTACATTGTGTCCATGGGCACCTTGTGAGTGAGTGGTTGTTAGTGGTCGACGAGGCCGATAGCACAGATTGGCAGCCTCGCTTCTGTCAGTCAACACAAGGGCAGCTGTGGCTACAATAGTAGAGTATCACCTCTGAGTGTCGAGGGAATGAATAATGACTGTGTAGCACTTTTAGAAACGTGTTAAGACAGGCTTGCAAAGGGCATTACAAGTGTAAGCCATGATTATTACTATTATTAAGTGATACATTTGTCTTGGACTATTCACCCGTGCTGTGGCCACACACTACATCTACAACAGCTCTTCTGCATTATAGTGTGAAGTGTGACGAGCAGCGTGTCAATTTGAGGCAACTGTTGGGTTAAAATGGGTTAATACTTCATGAGGCAGCATGTTCCCAGACTTCCTTATCCATAGACCCCCCGCCCCATGGATATCATTTGATTGCCCCCAAGATTTCCTCCCAATGAAATTATGCCTGAGAGGGAGAGCATAGACTCACGTTTGCATGTCCAGTTTGTTTGTAGACTGGATATGGGAAAGTTATGGTCTCACCTGAAGAATTTGGAGAAAGGGATTATAAGTTTGTTACTTTACTAGCATAACTTCTGCACTTTCTCACTTGATTCTGAACTACCGAACACACCCCACAGCCAGGCTATACTCCAGAGCAATGTCTCTATTTGTTTGTGAACAGCATTGGTACAGCTTGCGCTTATAAATTCAGGCTGATTCGGGCAGGATGAAGAGGCAAACCGCTGCTGGGTTGTGAGTGTGTGTGATGGACTGGCAGCTCTGCGCTCCACAGAGAAAAAACAGACGGGGGAGGCTTAAAACCTACCAAGGTGCAAGATTTATTTACTGGGCTCACATATCCGCAGAATCCCGCTGATAGACACGGTTTCAAGGCATTTCGGTATATTTACATCCCGCACAACACAGCCGGGACTGTTGAGCATCTTCATATCCAAACTGAAAATGTTTTTGTCTGTCACTTTGAATTTCATCTCTGTCAAGGTGGAAGAAATCTGTGAGGCTGCAGAGGAGCACTAAAACTCCCCATTAAAAATGAAATTGTCCCGGGGCTCAGAGGCTTTCATTGAGGGGAAAGTCTGGGCTAAATTAAGCTTTTAATTTGCCAAAACACAACCAGATAATAAAAAGCACAGGCTGTGCGATTTAGTTTAATTCCACCAGAGTGGGTCCCAGCTAGAGTTACCTGCACAAGGCGCTGACTGATGAGTAGCGATGATTTAACACTTCTGCTTGTCTTTGAAGTTACAGCATTGGTGTAATTTTAGGCTGCCAGACATGTTTTAGTTTCAAAAGATTATTTACTATAAATACAGATTAATCTGTGTTTCTTTAACATGTTTCATTTATTAGATTTAGATGTTACATTTACTGAACTGAATAAAAGCATTGTTGTTATATTTCTTATATTTCTAATTTTTGATGCAATTTTCACTTAGATCTTCTTGACGAATATTATTTGAAAGCAAAAACAGCTTCACTTGATACACCTTGCTGCCTACATTTGTTTATAGACCTGTACATCATCTATAATTGTACAATACGTGTGAGATTTGAGATGATGAGTCAGCCTTCCCTGAATGGAAGCCATGCTACTTTTGCGGATGCTCCATCTCTGCGTGAGCAGAACCAGTCGTCAGGCCTCTACCATCGCTTCTACCTGACACTTCCCGAAGTTGGCAGTAATTTCAAATTTTATGGTCTGTGGACAGCAGAGGCGACAAACGAGGCTAAAGTTGGCGTGGCTAATGTTGTTAGTGCTGTCAGACTGTACAGCTGAGGGTCGTGTGCAGAGGAGCTCCACTGACTCCAGGAAAAGAAACCAGTTTCTTGGATTGTCCTTGAGAAATAGTCAGTAAAACACATTTCTTTTGGTAGTTCTTTTCTTAAAAGGTAGGATATGGACTATGAGCAGGATATGAGTATTTATTTCTTAAACTATGTGTATTCCTAGATCTGAGGTAAACATGTTCAATTCAAAATGTGGTTTTACTGACAATAGTCGCCATGTTGATTATTTTACAATTAATAAAATGTACTTGATATATATGTATATATATATTTAAAAGAACAAACATGTTTTGTTTGCGGCCTGATGTGCTTCTGATTAGGTCCTGATTCAGGCTTTGTTTACTTGTATAGACCTGGTGATGATGTTTTCGATCTTATGTAATGCTAATTTTAATGTTGATTTTATTCATAACGAACATTTGAAACAACTACAGCCGCCCAAAGTGCTGTAACAGTGAATGTAAAGTGCATCTACAGGTCGAATAAAACTAAAGCCAGTAACATAAACTACAAAACATAAAATATCAACGGCCTGCTCATCTTGTGCAAACATAATGCCTATGTTTCTTAAAATACTGTGTTTGAGACCTCTGTGTAGCTATACAGAGACACAGATAAAAAAACACAGACTTGCACTCTTTGTTGCATAATTCATCAGATCTCAGCGTCCGCAACCTTAACCCGGGGGGACTTGGCTTCACTTTTAGCCCCGGCTGCCAAAATTTGTCGTATATTTTATTGTAAGCGCGCATGCTTTCCATTTGTTTTTGTCCACAGACGCCGCCGCACTTCCCCCCCTCCCTCTGTGACCTTTACTGCTTCTTGAAGTTTATTTGTAGTTTCATAAAACGCCCGCCTCGGTCCCAGCATGCAACAGCTGTCATCAAAACGCAGGACAAACGGCTGACATTCAGAGCCGGCCACTAGAATATCGAATGAGCTCACTATCCCTGCACAGGCACGTATGGAAAAACATCAGAGAGGAGAGTTCTTATAGATTCTTTTGCTAGAAAAAATATAGTGTACATTTCCTTACTAAACACATGGCGCCCGTACTGTAATGTCTGCCTGTTTTCTCCCTTCAGGTGATTATGGAAGTATCTGCTTGGGGATTTTAAATTGAATTCCCAGTGATGCCCATGGCGCAAAACCAGAGCTGACAGCGACCATTATTTTTGCCCCTAGAAGGTCATCGGTGCAACAAAAGACGAGCAAAGGGAGCGTAGTGGGATAGATGATAGTCGTATTAAAATGCTAATGAAAAGGGGGTGGATTTGAATGTATTATGAAGTATAGGGTCTGCTTTCTGGTGGGCTCCGGAACTAAAAAAAAAAAAAAAAAAAAAAAGGTCAACGAGAACGTTTTTAAGCTGGAAAAGATAGCAATCCCGTATCATGGACACTTGAAAACCATTTTTAAGATAATCCTTTCTTTGTGACATAAAGCGCCGTGAAAGTAACCATTAAATCAGCACATTATCGTCACCTTTTGAAAGTGAGGGACAAACTAAGTCGGCGTATCTCCACAACTTTGAAATGCTAATATCGCGTTGGTTTTTTCGCGCATGGCCTCAAGAGTCAAGTTTTGAGTTTCACATTTTCACACGATAAGCCGCACCATGACTCTGGAATTTGGTATCTCTCTTTTTGAGCTGAATAGGCCACAAGTACGAATGGGGCTAAGATTTTATGTGCCAAATGTGGACAAAATGTACCTTTTGTCCACATTTGTTATCGCTGGTAGGTATTTATGTACACAAGCCAAAGATGTCACCACTGAGGACGCACTACTCTGAGTCATTCAAATGAAAGGCCGAGTCTTGGTCCAGGTTGAGCTACTATCACCAAGTCCATTTGGCAAGTCCAGTCCATTTAATTTGAGTCTTCTTATCATATTTTCTCAGCAGTGTCCACTCATTTGACCCTATGAATTTTAATTTAAAACTCTTTGATCTTAAAACCATAATTTAAAAGTTTGTTTTAAAAAGCGTTTATTCAGAGGTTGTTACTTGGTGGCGCCAAGGACTTTAGAGCTAAATAAATCAAGACCAAGCCCTTGGAATCTCACAAGTTTGAGTCGGAGTTCACCAGGCTGAGTGTCAAGTTGAGTCATGAATCACTGCCTGCCAATGACTTGGGAAAGGAGCCACGAGTCTGAGCGCGGGACTTGCAACTCTGGCATATGTTAGTGCCACAGTATTAGTATTAAACAATCCTTCCTTTGACCTCTTTCGATAATCCACTGCAGACACAATACAGGTTTGAGTACGGCTGAGAACCCTTTAACAGAAGGGAAGGATGGCCAAAATGCAGAGGACAATCTTCCCCACCTTTTTGCCGCAATCGCAGCAACCTGATGCAGTTGCAAATGTCTACAGAAGAGAACTACAATAGATTTAAAGATTGCAGTAAGTAAAAATGTGAGCACAATCACTGTAATGAGCCCCAAAGAAAAACCCAATAGACTGTGTTTTATTCTTCAGAAGTGAAGTTGGTATTTATTGCTTCATCAATAACGCAATGGACAGAAAGGCGGTTTAAGGCCCACCTTAATGCATGAGAGGACGGGCAGATTGCAAACTGAGCTGTGATTTCACATTCGCATTCGCCCCATTACCCAAACATTATACACGATTGGTTATTGTACAGCAATTTGGAGTTTTCTTTGCTTCCACAAGCGGTATATCATTAAATCTATACCATAAAGTAAAGCTCTATTCATTCATTGCTTCACGTCATCCAGGAATTTGATTCTAGGATGTTCTTTCTGCAGGTAAAGGGTTGACCGAAAACAGTTTGTATGTGATGCAGCTGGTAGTTGGTCCCACCTCAGACAATTTGCTGGATGTCACCGCCCGCTGGTGAGGGAGTGTTTAATACTAAGGCCATAGAGGTCAAAAAAGTCCTCATAAAAGTAGGTCCTTGAGCATGCATTGGGTTACTCCTTGTTTAGAGCTCTGCTTTAGCCCATCCAGATTCAGCCCAAAGTTTTACCCTTAACCAAGTGCATTTCCTCCAGTGCGGCTTTACCCAAATCTGAAAGCTTTCTCGACTGGAGTTTACAGTCTATAGACCAGAGTAACGCCTCATAAGACCTACAAAACTGATCTAAACAGATCTTTTTCCTCAAGTCCATGTTGTTGTCACTTTTTATGTTTTATTTTCAGCGCATTTTTGGCAATTTTTCATTGCATATTTGTCCCTTTTGTGTTGCTCTTTAGTTGCGTTATCATCTAATTTTTGTCACATTTTAGTCTTTTTTTGTCATGTTTTTGTCACTCTTTTGTTGTGTTTTCGTCTTGTTTTTGTGGCTTTTCTCATCCTCGTTTTTTGTTGCCCTTTTGTTGTTGTTTTTTTCTCGTTTTTGTCTCTACTTTGGCTTTGCCCAAATCTAAAACGGCAAGCTGAAGAAAATGTGCTCAGTTCAGGTGAGGGTTACGAGATTAAAATCCTGTCTTCTTATTTTGTGATATTGTAGCATGAGTATTGGAAACGTACCATTCAGTTACCGTTACCATAAACCAATTACCGCTAAGTTTGTGATCAAGGCAAAGGTTCGTGACTCCCTCCGCTTACTCGAAACACTCTGTAAACTGCAGAGTGCGGATGATGACTCAACAACCGTTGTGTACCTGTACCGTTAAAGTGCTGGTACTTGAAAAATTGAAAAGTTCCCCGCCCTAATCACAGGTGACGTGATTAATTTGTCAAGGAGAAGTCAACATGCAATAACCTTGTCTGCAGAATTAAAATGAGACCTTTTTGTGGCCTATTAATAGCTGTATTGGGATAATTCCTGGAACCCCCCCCCCCCCCCCTCGCTCTCCCCCGTCAGCATCCTAATTTAAAAAATGCACAGTCTGTCACTTCAGGTTGCATTTTTAGTCACGGCCTGGTTAGGGGGATGATGAGGCCCCAGCAGGCAGGATAGACACGTATCTCTATTAGCGCGCAATAAACGCGGCGGCAGAGCAAACAGCGCCGGGAAACCCCGGGTGCGACCGCGTGTGATTGCCTCGTATTGATTCACTCAGGGGTCAGAGTCCATGTTTAGCGCGTCCCCCTTTGGCTTCAGAGCGAAAGCGCATCCTGCTGGCGACACCCGCCTTTGGTGAAGCTTGGAGGCCGGTTGTTATGTGTTGCTGGTAACTGGGGATCATATTCCTGATGAGCAATAAACGCAGTGCTCAGGGTGAACGGCATTAGTCAGTGAGAGAGAACGGCAGTGTTCACCTTGAATGGTATAGCAATAAACACAAGTCAGATTTAGCGCCGCGGTAACAGAAGACGCTGCCTAAATTAAGACAGCAAAGAACTACAGTATTAAAGTAACTAATACAAAGTACATTCTCTGGCAGAGGAGGAGATCTGTTTTAAAGCTACAATCCCTAGAATGTACTTGTGCTCAAAGTATGATAGTTTGGTGTAGTCCCTGACATATAGACAACTAGCCTGGCATCCAGAATGGGGGGGGGGGGGGGGGGGGGGCACAGCTCATCTCTCTTCCCTCTCTCTCTCTTATCTCCAGTTGATCACAGCTTGGCGCGGTCCACAGCTGACACTGACCTTATTTGACCAATCACAGGTTTCAATTTCAATTGTTCAATCGCTTTTGTTTGCGCTGCTTGAACTGCACGATGCTCCAGCTGTGATCTGATTGCAATTTATTTTTGGTAAAGCCTGATTAATATGGGTGAGACTTAGGCCCTGTCCATACGAAGTCAAGCTGAGGACCAAACGCAAAGATATTTTATCAATCCAGTGTATCGTCCATACGAGTCCGGCGTTTTGGGGGTCTGTAAACGAACATTTTCCAAACTAGGTCCCAGAGTGGAAAGATCTCAAAACGCCGTTTACGTGGCGCCGTTGTTACAACGTCTCCGCAACTTTTACTAAAACGATGACATCACAGCACAGGGGTGGAGTCTGTTCTCCATAATCTACTGACCTTATAATGAGTTTTACTCATGGATCTATGATGGTTTTACTTCGCTCCTCTTTGCTCCACTGTAATCCGCAAGTCACAGGTGATAAGTAGAAAAACATGGCCGAGTCAGTCTCTGTTTTTGGACTGACAGTAAGAGTCCGGTCACTGACAGGTTTTTCTGCTTTAGTCCCGTTACGTCTGAAGAATAAACTCGCCTCCTCGTCTCTTCCGTAAATCATAATCCTTGAATCCGTTTAATTTTCACTGTTTACATTCCAGAAAGGTTTACTGCGCATGCGCCCTCTATATCTTGTTCTATTATCTGTGTTAGCGTCACAGCGCCACACACAGGCCTGGCAGGTGAATCACGCCGTTTTCACAGACATGAGTCGACCCATGTGGACGCACACATTTATTAAGCTGACTTCATGCTTACAAATAAAGTTTCTGAAAATATAAGCGTTTTGTCTTCGTGTGGATATAGCCAGAAACAGCAAACCAAAACCCACCACACAATCTACTCTGCTTTATTCCTTATTGTGTTTTTGAGGCCATTGGGCGACAGCTCACAAATGTTATTTTGCTTTGCTCCCGCAACATAAAACTGACTCATATTTTCTTTTATGAAATTGGTACATTTCTCCATCTAAGCAACTCATCTTTCTTCTGTCACAATGTTGCTTCCAACAATGTAGAGGTAGAGAGCGTCTCTCCCTTTTAGGTCTACGGAGGGAGTATGTCATCCAAGTTTGAATCAGATGGGACAAAGCATGTGCACATGTGTTTACATGTTGTCTTATATACAGCAGAACAGGTCTGGTGCAAATAAGACAATGTTGAATTTTAATGTGTAGGGAGGGGGGCACGATTATGAGCATGTATTTGTTGTCATTGATTTCCATCCAGTCCATGAAGTCAATTCTAACCTGGTCTGACAAAACATGACAACAAATATAGAGCCCCTACAGGCAAACAGTAAAACCGTGCGTGTCCATGACTTTTGAGCATGTTTTTATGTGTTGATTATGTGCCAAGTTTTGGATGAAAAACCAGGGACTAAAACGTCAGATGGTGGTGGTCCAAATCTGTTTTTGGTTTACCCATGAAGTATATAAAAGCCAGACATGAAGAGTGCACAGTGGGTTATGTTGGTTTAAGACAGAAGTTAATTGGGCGGGATTTACACACTGTTTAAGCCCAATAATTAAGTTAAATGTCTTAATTAAGCAGCACTGTATGTGTCAAGTGCAAATCACCAGTACTGCCCCAAACAGCTGATCGTGGGGCTTGTATACACGTGTCCGCAAAACACATTTAGGTTGTTAGAGAAGTGTTTGAATAAGCTTAAAATGATGGTTAGATTGTCAGTTTACATTTCAGTCACCTTTCCCCCCGATCCGTTTCTAACCAGAGGTACAGAAGCCACCCTCACATCTGCTTCTCCTTCTCACTTCTCTATCAACCATTGTGTGGTTCGTGGCTCAGAATTGCAGCTTTTACTTCACTAAATAAACACGTCTCATCTCAAACCCCTAATCTGGAGTAGACGACTGTGCTAGACTCTGAGGATCACCTGACCAGACAGAGGCTGGCTGAGCAAAACACCCACCCGGGACAGTAGATGGACCGATGTTATAAGGGCATTAAGAAAATTGATAGCACACAGAATATGTCCCCTAACAATTGCAGCCAAAATCTTTGAACATTTAGATAAGATTAGTATGGATTAGGTAGCTCTAGGTATTAAACCAATGTCCTGAAACATGAAGCCATTGACCTCATCCATATCGCTGATAATTGTCAATGTCAAATGACTGAGGAATGGGTAATAAAAGAAATGGCTCTGGTCTCTGAAGATAATCCGCGTGCCTTTGTACAAACTCAAATCTAATTTGAAGTCACTGAGGTTAAGTTGTTTGCTGACACAATAAGGCACCGCGCTTCACCTTCACCCGTCCTGTCTGCGGCGGCAACAGGGAAGTCCTTCAGCATCACAGAGTGCACCATAGAGCACACAATTCTAGATGATACCTGGGAGGAAAGTAGCAATAATGAACACACTATGGGGGTCATTTATCAAGACAGGTGCTAAATAGTGAGTGCAAAGCATAAAGATATTTGTGGGCATGTTGCACTTAATTTACCATTTGAAATGGCCTGTATTGCAGTTTTAGGGCTCCAAATCTGACATCTAAAAGAGACAATTCTGTGTGAGTAAAATTGGGTAAATTACTTTGCTGCTGAGTCACATTTGCATGTGCAAATGTTTTGCACATGAGCAAACACTTGGTAAATGAGCCCCTATATGTTTATATATATATATATTTGATATCATGCTCTATTATTAAGTCTTTTTGCACTAAGGGTTTGAGAAAGAGAGTGGGCAGCCGCATTTAACCTGGGGACCCAACTCCAGATGTGGAGTCAGACTAATGGTCAGAATCACCTGACTGGAGGATAAACCTATTGTGCAGCATATATTGTATATGTACATGTATTCTTCTTGTGTAGCACCACGAAGAACTACAACCTACCTCAGGAAACACAAAAGCGATACATTTATCTTGTATGTTTACTTTTTGTATTTTTGTGAGATTAGTTTTACTATGGAACACATAGTAATTCTCGCCAGACAAAAGCAGCAGCATGTAAAGATTAGTGTAATAGATGAAAAATGTACACATTATGTATATGGATAAAAATGAGACACATTTATGAAAGTGTCTAAGAAGAGATTTAGTATTTTCAATGTGCGTATATGAGCTGGTCCAGCACCATGGATAGCTAACACAGAAACCTCTGCTGAATGTACAGTGTGTATTTTGCCTCAGCTCCATGAATTGATTAAGATTTACCTCGACACAAGGATAACAAATTGAGCTTCCAAGTAAAATCAAAATGCGCGCGACATGAATGCTACACAAAGATAGCGTTACAACGTGTTGAAAATGGTTGATTTTGTGATAGACTCGACTCATTTGATGAGATATGCCTGACTTAAACACTTAATGAGGGATTATCAGAGATTTAGACATTTTACATGCTCTGAAATCCCTTTTTCCAGCCTATTACCACATGAGCCTGAGTCAAATCACTGCCCACTTGTGGTATCTTTAATGCCTCGTATAAGAAACCAGTAGTCCATTATAGCCCAACACTCTGAGCTCCCCGATGGCCTTTTCGTCATGTATTAACGCTTTAAACGTTGCGGGAGGGGTAAATAAGCTGCGCTAACCAGTTTTCATTATAAGATGTACTGGTGAAAGCAGTTACTTTTTTTATTTTTATTTGAGAGACACTCGTTTCATCAGCGCGTTTGAGCCCGCTGCCTGGTAAGGTCCCACAGGCGAAGAACACGAGATTCTGATATTGCATAATTAGTGTATGAGGAGATGTTGTAAATGGGGGAGCATACATAGGCTGCTGCAATCACTGGCACAGAAAGGGAAAGGCAGTTTGAGCGGCCGATGATGAGAGCAAGGTCCGCCGAAGAGAACGATGACACATAAAAGAGCAACCTAGCACTATAGCATCGGAAGTTTGGGATGCTGTTAATGTTGAGGACTGTGCAGCTTATGTAATCTCCAACGCCTGTAATTGGTCATCAGCCAGCTCATAAGCAGCACAATGCAAGTCTCTTAGAAGTTCGATGCACTGAACATTAATAAACTAATCTGACAAATGTATCTGTATTGACAAAATGCACTTAAATATATATTGTTGGAAAGAAAATCCTGTAATAAAATGGTAATGGGTT